>BSUD01000004.1:51663972-52004954 GCA_033239045.1 Fagopyrum esculentum
ATAGAATAGTTTAAAGTGCAAAAATTTATAAAGGAGTGAAAGTAATAGTTCAAAACTTATTATGGGATAGTTCATGAATTATAATAGAATAGTTCATGGATTATATTAAAAAGTAATAGTTCATGGATTATATAGGAATAGTTCAAAGTTTATAGGATAATAGTGCATAAATTATAACATGGTAGTTCAAATAAATTTTCATTAGTTTCCGTAAAAAAAAAAAAATCGTTTCAGAAAAGAGAAAAAAATAATAATAAATTATTATTTTTTCGGGACACGTGTCGCCCTGCGGTACAGCCGTACGGCCGTACCAGATAAATAGGGTCGTACCTGAAGGAAAACCTATATATATATATATATATATATATATATATATATATATATATATATATATATATATATATATATATATATATATATATGAGTATAGATCCTATGAGAACACCCCCTAACGTGAGAACATGAGAACATATTCATAATTATTATTAGTTTTGTTACGAATGTGCCATATCGTTTAATGTATTATTCGTAGTTATTGTTGGTTGAGTGGATTATTCGTAGTTATTATTGGATTCCTAATTATTATTATTCGTAGTTATTATTATTTTTGATATCTACTTTAAATCTCAACCCTTAATACTCACATCCAACGGTGTACGATTGTTCTCATGTTCTCACGTTAGGGGTGTTCTCATGGAAACCACACCCATATATATATATATATAGATAGATAGATAGACAGACAGACAGACAGACAGATAGACAGACAGACAGACAGACAGACAGACAGACAGACAGACAGACAGACAGACAGACAGACAGAGAGAGAGAGAGAGAGAGAGAGAGCGAGCGTCCGGTGAGGATAAGGCTTCCACATAAGAATAGGGAGCGTTGTGAGCCATCGTATGAGTTCTAAATCAATGACTCTCACACGAGATATCATTAATGACATTTTGGTAATTACAATAAAACTCGAAAAAAAAATCAGATGTTAAAAATGAAAGAAAGAAACGTTCAAACCTCTTTCTCACATTTCTTCATCTCACGTTCTTTTATCTCCCCCGCTAACACACAAGCAAGTAAACTTCATATTTGCTCCGATTTTCAACCAAATCAGATATTGATTACATAAAAATGGTAAAATCAAAGAGAATACAAGACGATTCAGGTATTGTTTCTTCGAATTTATACTCTCACGGTTTAGGTTTGTGACACCTATTTCATTTCTAGTTTATTACTACTTAATTAACCCTGTTTAAAGCAATAAGCAAAAAAGCGGAAAAGCAGAAAACGTAAATTTTTAAAACTTTATCTTACAACCATATTCACAACATATATACATACTAACATACGTCATAAACTCCATTTAACAAAAACACAACTGTTTTAAAACCATGCAAAACATCCTAGGCGGTAGCATCCCATAACAGCCCACCTGATATGATCTCAAATCCAGGTGTTGGGTCCAACGTCCTTGCCTTGGTTAGGCCGAGTCTGAGTAGATGAAAAAATATGTGGATATAACAACAATGAGCCACACGCTCAGTAAGGGTATACAAATCGCACTCTCCCAATATATATAAGTATCTAATATCCCGTCCCCAAAGGACACTCCATACCCTTCCTCACATTTCCAAGCACACATACATATCCACATTCACATATCATTCCACAACCATTCATATCACATTTCACATAAACATTCAAGCATGTTATCACACATCACATATAAACATATCATCTCATCACATCATAACATAACATATAACATGCTAGACTCGATCGCATCGATGCATAGGTGATAATTAACTAACTAGCCCCAACTGATCGTACGATATATTTTCTCATTGCTTTCGTATTTCTTTTCTTTCTTTCTTTCTTTCTTTTTTTTCTTTTCGGTTGGCCAACCCGATAGCGTCCTAGGCCCCCTGTAGATCAGGTAATGACCTCGGCCATCTTGTCCTAAGACCCCCTGTAGATCAGGTTGCGATCTTGGACTATTTTTCTTATCTTGAGGCCCCCTGTTGATCAGGTAGCGACCCCTGGCTGTTTTTCTTATCTTGAGGCCCCTTGTAGATCAGGTAGCGACCTCTGAGGCCCCCTGTAGATCAGGTAGCGACCTCGTCCCCCGAAAACCCGTGCGGGACCTAGTTGGGCTAATTAATCAATTACCATCCTATATTATCACTTCCATACCATAACTCAAATTCATGTTTTCATCATATTCTTTCATCACATTCTTTCCACTATCATCTCATGTACCTCATGCATGCTTTCATAAAGATCGTCAGAAGAGCTACTTTGATCGCCATAGACGAGAGATGACATATGAGATAGGCGAGAGAGTGTTTTTGAAGGTATCTCCTTGGAGGGGAGTTATGAGATTTGGTAGGCATGGAAAGTTAGCACCGAGATACATTGGTCCATATGAGATCTTAGAGAAGATCGGACCACTTGCGTATAGATTGGCGTTACCACCTGAGTTATCAAGATTACATGACGTCTTTCACGTATCGGTGCTACGGAGGTATAGGTCAGATCCGAGTCATATCATTCCCGAACCTGAGATAGAAGTATCTGAGAACTTGTCCTACCTAGAAGAACCAGTTGAGGTTTTAGGCAAACAAGTTCGAAGATTGAGAAACAAGGAGATTCCGATGGTGAAGGTCAGATGGGGACATCATTCAGCTCGAGAGGCTACATGGGAGACCGAACGAGATATGAAAGCGAAATACCCCTACCTTTTTAAGTAAAAACCTCGAGAAATTGTGATCCGGTTGTGCATCCTTTTTATATATCTACGAGTTTGGTTGTACGTCCTTTCTTAAATTTCGGGACGAAATTTCTTAAAGTGGGAGATATTTGTAACAGTCAAAAAAATCAAATATGGCCTAATCGGGAATTTTAGGAAGTTAAACGGGTTTAACGGAATTAAAACCGTCTTAACAAGAGATCGATACCTAGATGATATAAACCCGGTGTTATTTGGAGCATTTGGGAGCTTCAATTAATAAAAATGCAGTTGAGAGAAATGATCAGGACATCGGACATGTCCTACATATGAAAAAACATGAAAAGGCAAAACAGCTAAAAGAATCGCTATTTCGTTTCTTAGCGGCTAAGAAAGACGGCTTAGGAATACGCGTTTTTCGAAACAATTACGGAATAATTATCCATACAATATTCCAGATTTATTATTCCAATTTCGAGAAGTTTGGAGAAGGGGGCTTAAACCGCTTTCGGATCGGTAAAAGGATAATTATCGACTCCGCTAAAGGATAATTATCGTCTTCGCTATAAATAGCTGAAATATCATTTATTAATTCATTTTCTTTCACGTTTCCTCGTAAAAGCTCTGATTTCTCTCAACCTTCAAACTCAGATCTACTCTTCGTTTCTAATCCGATTTCAAATCCGTTTGAGTTTTTGGATTCCTCTCTTCATTCTCTTCATTTTGGTACCGAGTTTCTACATTTCCGAGCAAGAGAAGGTCTGGTCGAGCATGCATATATGATACT
This sequence comes from Fagopyrum esculentum, assembly GCA_033239045.1. NCBI lineage: Eukaryota > Viridiplantae > Streptophyta > Magnoliopsida > Caryophyllales > Polygonaceae > Fagopyrum > Fagopyrum esculentum. Next base: position 51,667,491 of record BSUD01000004.1, read on the forward strand.
AGGGAGATTCCGTCGCTCAGATTCCAGTGAATTTGATGGTGTCCGAGCGTAGCCTGCGTCGTTGTGATTCCGAATCTTCTTTCAGATCGTCAATCGGGTTAGTAACGAATAAGTTATGAATTTATTCGTTTTCCGTATTGCGATTTGGCCTAAATTGACCTTAGGCTTGTCAAAATGGATAATTGGAAATTCCATTATGCTCGTTACTTTATTCTGGTGATTATGGACTGTTTGTTTGATGAGATTTGATGACGGGTGGGTTCAGAAATTGCCTGCGGGCAAAACGTTGTTCTGGCAAATTTTAATTAATTAATTAAAGGTTAATTAATTAAATTGGGAATTTTAGAAAATGCTGTAAGCTAATTAAATTCAAAGGAATGAATTTAACTAGTGTTTGAAGCGAGAAGTTTAATACGAAGAATATGATATTCTCAACAGGCGTTGTTGAAGGTTTCGGTCTAACTATAACGTAGTTGCTTTGTGAGCATATCCAAGCACGATAAAAGAGGATAGCCCGAGTGGGAAACGGACTCAGTAGTTGGTTTGTGAGGTTTTATTGTTCTTACCTGCGAGGTAAGTGTATATGAATTACACTTGCTTAATATATGTTATGTATTTAATATGCTATGATTTTATGCATGCTTGAGTGTATATATATGTTTGTTATGATTGTATGCATGCTTATATGTATATGAGTGAGACGATGATGATGACTTGATATTCCTTATGAAAGCATGCATGAGGTACATGAGATAGTGGAAAGAATGTGATGAAAGAATATGATGGAAGCATGAAATTGAGTTATGATATGAAAGTGATAATATAGGATGGTAATTGATTAATTAGCCCAACTGGGTCCCGCACGGGTTTCAGGGGGCCTCAGAGGTCGCTACCTGATCTACAGGGGGCCTCAAGATAAGAAAACAGCAAGGGGTCGCTACCTGATCTACAGGGGGCCTCAAGATAAGAAAAATAGTCCAAGATCGCAACCTGATCTACAGGGGGTCTTAGGACAAGATGGCTGAGGTCGCTACCTGATCTACAGGGGGCCGAGGACGCTATCGGGTTGGCCAACCGAAAGAAAAAAAAAGAAAGAAAGAAAAGAAATACGAAAGCAATGAGAAAATATATCGTACGATCAGTTGGAGCTAGTTAGTTAATTATCACCTATGCATCGATGCGATCGAGTCTAGCATGTTATATGTTATGTTATGATGTGGTGAGATGATATGTTTATATGTGATGTGTGATAACATGCTTGAATGTTTATGTGAAATGTGATATGAATGGTTGTGGAATGATATGTGAATGTGGATATGTATGTGTGCTTGGAAATGTGAGGAAGGGTATAGAGTGTCCTTTGGAGACGGGATATTAGATACTTATATATATTGGGAGAGTGCGATTTGTATACCCATACTGAGCGTGTGGCTCATTGTTGTTATATCCACATATTTTTCAGCTACTCAGACTCGGCCTAGCCAAGGCAAGGACGTTGGACCCAACACCTGGATTTGAGATCATATCAGGTGGGCTGTTATGGGATGCTACCGCCTAGGATGTTTTGCATGGTTTTAAAACAGTTGTGTTTTTGTTAAACAGGGTTTTATGACGTATGTTAGTATGTATATATGTTGTGAATATGGTTGTAAGATAAAGTTTTAAAAATTTACGTTTTCCGCTTTTCCGCTTTTCCGCTTATTGTTTTAAACAGGGTTAATTAATTGGTAATCAACTAGAAATGAAATAGGTGGTGTCACATTTGGTTGGTATCAGAGCAGGGATATGATTCTTGGCTTGGGTTGTGAGAAGTTTTCTGAAAAGCTTTTGAAAGTTTCTTTTTCTTTTAGACGGCGGAGCACAGCCAAAGGGTCGACTGAGTGTGTACATACTCAGGGTAGAAATGATCAGGAGCACCCTAAGGTGCGAGTTTAGCCCGTATCACTACCACCATCGGATATGGTTGGTATACCTAATTTAGTGAAGTATTTAAGAGAAGTTATACCACCACAGACACAACAGTGTCTCAGGCGGGGATTATTCTAGTAAAGATGGACAAGAATTTTGAGAAGATTCGCTGTCAAGGGGCAAAGTCGTTTGAGGAGACTACTAATCCATTTGTAATGGATGAGTGATTGAGGAACACTGCGTCCATACTAGATGGAGTTATCTACGCTAATGAGAGACATGTACAATATGCTATATCTTTGCTTGAGGGAGCAACTGGAGACGAGATCTGCCTTTTCTATTGATTCCTAAAGATTGGATCTGGTGGGCCACGGTCCCTAATGGCCATAGTCTACCACCTGTGCTGACATGAGATGATTTTCTTGAGAGAGTTTGATGTGATATTAGGTATGGGTTGTTATCCACTCATAGAGCATTGCTTGATTGTTATACAAAGGAAGTCACCATGGTAATAGATGGGGTGAGAGAGGTGATTTTGACATGTGAGAGGAATATGATTCCTGCTTGCCTCATATCTACAGTGAAAACTTTTAGATTACTTCGGGAAGGGTGTCAGGCTTATCTGGCTAGTGTGTCAGATTCTGTTATTGTTAGTCCCAGAGTATCTAAGGTGGATGTTGTCAAATAATTTCCTGGCGTTTTCCTTGATGATTTACCTGGTTTACCTCTGAGTAGAGAGGTAGATTTCGAGATTAAGGCATTACCAGGTACAACACCTATATCAATTGCTCCTTACTGAATGGCTCCGCTAGAGCTAAAGGAGTTAAATAAACAAGTAGAGGAGTTACTCGAGAAAGGTTTTGTACGCCAGAGAATTTTTCCTTGGGTTGCACCAGTGCTTTTTGTGAAGAAGAAAGATGGTAGTTTACGATTGTGCATAGACTACCGTCAGCTGAACAAAATCACAATCAAGAACAAGTATCCCTTACCGAGGATAGAGGACTTGCTTGATCAGTTAAGGGGTGCTACAGTATTTTCAAAGATTGACCTTCGATCGGGATACTGGCAGTTGAGGATAGCAGAGAATTCAATACCGAAGACAACTTTTCTTACTCGGTATGGACACTATGAGTTTACAGCTATGCCTTTTGGATTGATGAATGCACCTGCAGCATTCATGGCGTTGATGAACTCGATCTTCCAACCTTATCTAGATTAGTTTGTCGGGGTCTTCATTGATGATATCTTGATATATTCCCGAGATGCAGATACTCATAGAGAACATTTGAGACGTATCTTAGGGATTCTGAGGGAGAGACAGTTGTACGCGAAGTTCAGCAAGTGCGAGTTTTGGACGGATCAGATTGCCTTTCTAGGGCATGTGATATCACAAGATGGTATACAACCTGATCCATCCAAGATCAAGGCTATTACAGAATGGGAAATTCCGAAGAGCATTACGGAGATTCGCAGCTTCTTAGGACTTGCGGGTTATTACAGGAGGTTTGTAAAGAACTTCTCGATTATCGCGCGCCCATTGACTAACTTGCTAAAGAAGAATTAGCAGTTTATATGGGATAACAATTGTCAAGAGAGCTTTGAAGAACTTAAGAAAAGATTGACTACGTTCCCTATTCTGGTTGTACCCTCAGATAAGGGTAACTTTGTGGTTTACACCGACGCATCTAGGAGTGGCTTAGGAGGAGTTCTAATGCAGGAAGGGAAGGTAATAACATATACATCTAGACAGTTGAGACCTCATGAGCAGAACTACCCTACACACGACCTAGAGCTTGCTGCTATAGTTCATGCTCTTAAGACTTGGAGGCACTATCTTTATGGTGATACATTTCCGGTGTTTACCGACCATAAAAGCCTGAAGTATATTCCCACTCAGAGGAATCTGAATCTGAGGCAGAGAAGATGGATGGAGTTACTCAAGGATTATGATTGCACTATAGAGTACCATCCCGGAAAGGCGAATGTGGTAGCTGACGCTCTCAGCAGAAAGAGCAGTGATCAAGACGGTAAGGTCAACTACAAAGTTGAACATCTATTAGCTCTCAAAGTTATGAGAGTAGAGATGGATGTAAGAGGATCTGAGTTGATAGAGAACATTCAGGTAAGACCGTTGATTCTTGATGAGATTTCAATTAGACAAGATGAGGATGATACACTGAAGAAGTTGAAAGCTAAAGTGGGAGATGCTACCACTATACACTTTCAGTTGTCTGATCAGGGAGTGTTATACAGAGGTGCACGGATATGCGTGTCAAACATTAAGGAGTTAAAGAAGAAGCTACTTGAAGAGGCACATTCCTCGAGGTATTCCATGCATCTTGGGAGTACGAAGATGTTTAATGACCTGAGGAAGATCTATTGGTGGCCCAGGATGAGACGAGAGGTAGCTGATTTTGTGGCTCGATGTCTAGTGTGTCAGCAAGTGAAGGTTGAACACCAAGCACCGGCAGGAAAGTTACAATCATTATCAGTTCCTGAGTGGAAGTGGGAGCGGATTACAATGGATTCTGTTGTTGGAATTCCTAGGACTTTCAGAAAGAATGACACGGTATGGGTGATTGTAGACAGATTGACGAAATCTGCTCACTTTCTACCGATGAGACAAGATAACTCCTTAGATGAGCTGGCAGAGTTGTATGTGAGAGAGATTGTTCGACTGCACGGAGTCCTTGTATCGATTGTATCCGATAGAGATCCGAGGTTTACCTCGCATTTCTGGGGAAGTCTGCAAATTACCCTAGGTACAAGATTGCATTTTAGTACGGCATTTCATCCTCAGACAGACGGACAATCAGAGAGAACGATTCAGACCTTGGAGGAGATGTGGAGATCTTGTGTTTTGGAGCTTAAAGGTAACTGGATTCTAACCTGCCATTGCTCGAATTTGCGTATAATAATAGTTTCCATTCAAGTATTGGTATGGCCCCTTACGATGCCTTGTATGGAAGGAAGTGTCGCACACCTGTATGTTGGGATTTTGAGGGCATGCGACAGATAGAGGGTCCTGAACTTGTACAACAGACAATAGAGAAAGTACAAGTAGTAAAGCAGTGCTTGAAGGCAGCACAAGATCGTCAGAAGAGCTACTTTGATCGCCATAGACGAGAGATGACATATGAGATAGGCGAGAGAGTGTTTTTGAAGGTATCTCCTTGGAGGGGAGTTATGAGATTTGGTAGGCATGGAAAGTTAGCACCGAGATACATTGGTCCATATGAGATCTTAGAGAAGATCGGACCACTTGCGTATAGATTGGCGTTACCACCTGAGTTATCAAGATTACATGACGTCTTTCACGTATCGGTGCTACGGAGGTATAGGTCAGATCCGAGTCATATCATTCCCGAACCTGAGATAGAAGTATCTGAGAACTTGTCCTACCTAGAAGAACCAGTTGAGGTTTTAGGCAAACAAGTTCAAAGATTGAGAAACAAGGAGATTCCGATGGTGAAGGTCAGATGGGGACATCATTCAGCTCGAGAGGCTACATGAGAGACTGAACGAGATATGAAAGCGAAATACCCCTACCTTTTTAAGTAAAAACCTCGACAAATTGTGATCCGGTTGTGCATCCTTTTTTATATATCTACGAGTTTGGTTCTACGTCCTTTCTTAAATTTCGAGACGAAATTTCTTAAAGTGGGAGATATTTGTAACAGTAAAAAAAATCAAATATGGCCTAATCGGGAATTTTAGAAAGTTAAACGGGTTTAACGGAATTAAAACCGTCTTAACAAGAGATCGATACCTAGATGATATAAACCCGGTGTTATTTGGAGCATTTGGGAGCTTCAATTAATAAAAATGCAGTTGAGAGAAATGATCAGGACATTTGACATGTCCTAGATATGAAAAAACATGAAAAGGCAAAACGGCTAAAAGAGTCGCTATTTCGTTTCTTAGCGGCTAAGAAAGACGGCTTAGGAATACACGTTTTTCGAAACAATTGCGGAATAATTATCCATACAATATTCCAGATTTATTATTCCAATTTCGAGAAGTTTGGAGAAGGGGGCTTAAACCGCTTTCGGATCGGTAAAAGGATAATTATCGACTCCGCTAAAGGATAATTATCGTCTTCGCTATAAATAGCTGAAATATCGTTTATTAATTCATTTTCTTTCACGTTTCCTCGTAAAAGCTCTGATTTCTCTCAACCTTCAAACTCAGATCTACTCTTCGTTTCTAATCCGATTTCAAATCCATTTGAGTTTTTGGATTCCTCTCTTCATTCTCTTCATTTTGGTACCGAGTTTCTACATTTCCGAGCAAGAGAAGGTCTGATCGAGCATATATGATACTAGGGAGGTTCCGTCGCTCAAATTCCGGTGAATTTGATGGTGTCCGAGCGTAGCCTGCGTCGTTGTGATTCCGAATCTTCTTTCAAATCGTCAATCGAGTTAGTAACGAATAAGTTATGAATTTATTCGTTTTCCGTATTGCGATTTGGCCTAAATTGACCTTAGGCTTGTCAAAATGGATAATTGGAAATTTCATTATGCTCGTTACTTTATTCTGGTGATTATGGGCTGTTTGTTTGATGAGATTTGATGACGGGTGGGTTCAGAAATTGTCTGCGGGCAAAACGTTGTTCTGGCGAAATTTAATTAATTAATTAAAGGTTAATTAATTAAATTGGGAATTTTAGAAAATGCTATAAGCTAATTAAATTCAAAGGAATGAATTTAACTGGTGTTTGAAGCGAGAAGTTTAATACGAAGAATATGATATTCTCAACAGGCGTTGTTGAAGGTTTCGGTCTAACTATAACGTAGTTGCTTTGTGAGCGTATCCAAACACGATAAAAGAGGATAGCCCGAGTGGGAAACGGACTCAGTAGTTGGTTTGCGAGGTTTTATTGTTCTTACCTGCGAGGTAAGTGTATATGAATTACACTTGCTTAATATATGTTATGTATTTAATATGCTATGATTTTATGCATGCTTGAGTGTATATATATGTTTGTTATGATTGTATGCATGCTTATATGTATATGAGTGAGACGATGATGATGACTTGATATTCCTTATGAAAGCATGCATGAGGTACATGAGATAGTGGAAAGAATGTGATGTAAGAATATGATGGAAGCATGAAATTGAGTTATGATATGAAAGTGATATGAAAGAATTTGATGGAAGCATGAAATTGTAAGCATGAAATTTTGTTACATGAGATAGTGTAATTCATATACACTTACCTCGCAGGTAAGAACAATAAAACCTCGCAAACCAACTATTGAGTCCGTTTCCCACTCGGACTATCCTCCTTTGTCGTGCTTGGATACGCTCCCAAAGCAACTAAACTATAGTTAAACTGAAACCTTCAACAACACCTATTGAGAATATCATATTCCTCGTATTAAACTTCTCGCTTCAAAACACCAGTTAAATTCATTCCTTTGAATTTAATTAGCTTTTAGCATTTTCTAGAATCCCAATTTAATTAATTAACCTTTAATTAATTAATTAAATTTTGCCAGAATAACATTTTGCCCGCAGGTAATTTCTGAACCCACCTGTCATCAAATCTTATCAAACAAACAGCCCATAATCATCAGAAAAATGTAACGAGCATAATGGAATTTCCAGTCATCCATTTTGACAAGCCTAAGGTCAATTTAGGCCAAATCGCAATACGGAAAACGAATAAATTCATAACTTATTTGTTACTAACCCGATTGACGATCCGAAAGAAGATTCGGAATCACAACGACGCAGGCTACGCTCGGACACCATCAAATTCACCGGAATCTGAGCGGCGGAACCTCCCTAGTATCATATATGCTCGACCAGGCCTTCTCTTGTGCGGAAATGTAGAAACTCGGTACCAAAATGAAGAGAATGAAGAGAGGAATCCAAAAACTCAAACGGATTTGAAATCGGATTAGAAACGGAGAGTAGATCTGAGTTTGAAGATTGAGAGAAATCAGAGCTTTTACGAGAAAACGTGAAAGGAAATGAATTAATAAACGTTATTTCCGCTATTTATAGCGAAGACGATAATTATCCTTTAGCGGAGTCGATAATTATCCTTTCACCGATCCGAAAGCGGTTTAAGCCCCTTTCTCCAAACTTCTCGAAATTGGAATAATAAATCTGGAATATTGTATGGATAATTATTTCGCAATTGTCTCGAAAAACGCGTATTCCTAAGCCGTCTTTCTTAGCCGCTAAGAAACGAAATAGCGACTCTTTTGGCCGTTTTGCCTTTCCATGTTTTTTCATATCTAGGACATGTCCGATGTCCTGATCATTTTTCTCAACTGCAATTTTATTAATTGAAGCTCCCAAATGCTCCAAATAACACCGGGTTGTAATATCATCTAGGAGCAAGTTACCTCGAGAGGTATCTCGTGTTAAAACGGATTTAATTCCTTAAAATTCTCGATTAGGTCATCTTTGATTTTTGACTGTTATAAGGTTTCCATTCTTAAGGTTTAGGTTTCATTGTGATTGATGTTTGTTTTCAAAATCAAATTTGTTTGAAATATTTTTGTGTTTGATAGGTTTGATTGAAAAATACATGTAAACATATATGATGAGTTGGCCTAATAGCTCTAATTGAACAATTTATATGTTCCTTTTATTGTGCACACAAACTGTTCGACAAAATGCCTTTGAGAACTAAATAGTTTATAATATTTACAGGAACAATGACATAGAAAAGTATGAACACTGATGAATAAAAACATGAACAATGACGTATAAAAGTATGAACATCGATGACTTATCTATAACTTTTACACATACATAACATATTATGATCATCTTTTAAAGTTTTGTGATGAATTTTTTTATTTATTCTTGGTTATATATTGTAAATGAACATCTATGGATTATAAAATGAACGGAAAACAATAAATGAACATGACACTCTGATGACTAAAAACACTATGAACACCGATGAATAAAAACATAAACAATGGCATATAAAAATATGAACACTGATGATTTTTTTTTAACGTAAGAGTATTTTCCCAAATTTTAAGTCAATTTACAAAAATGTCATTAATAATAATTGTGTGGGATCCCTTGATTTAAAACTCAATGGCTCACAACCCTCCTTATATATAAAATCAGATGACATTGGGTAGTCATAACATTTTGCTCGAAGTCAACTATGACTTATGTATTTTATATGATAAAATATGTTGTTAATATTATCGGGTCTTACGAGGTCACACACATTGAGTTAATAGGCTAGATCGTTTAATTAAGGAGATATAATATACATATATTTGTGTATAAGGTCATATTCAAGTGAGAAGGGGTCATACGTTAAAACGTTTGCTTATGGTAGAATGTATCAATTGTTCAACCTTAACGTGTATTTGTTCATCTAAAAATTGTTTAGCTAAAAATTGTTCAACTATATTCGAAATTGAACAAATATGTCAATTATTAAACTATATTCGAAAATTTTCAACTATATGATCAATTGTTCAACTATATGATCAACTAGTTTATATCCCGTGCCCTGTACGGGTAATCATTAAAAAATAATTTGAATGTTGTGATTATTGATTATACTTGTGGAATATAAATTAACTATATAGATTAAGGGTTTTACTTATACAATAATCGTGTTCGTAGCACACAATTTCTCATAAAATATTTTTTTATCAAAAGATCTAATAAATTCTCACTAAGATAAATTTGATTAAACTGACTTATATATATTTTTTTCAAATATACTTTTGGTTTTAGAGATTTTGAAATTACACGAACATTGCTCAAAATAATATAAAGAGTATGAATGTTCGGTTACTTGTAAAATGAATTACCCTACATTAGAATGAGATAATTTAGACTATTTATTTATTTATTTATTTATTTGGAGTTAGAAGGAATGAAAATAACAATTAAGATTAATTTCTTTGTGACTTTTAATTTGGACTTCTCAACTTCTATTATGACGATGTTGGTTTCGAATGCCTCCTCGATTGATTCTCGTTTAAAATCTACCGATCTTGCTATCAATATTCTCTCTAACAAACAATAAAAAAGAGAAAGATGAATTATTAAAGTAAAAATCCTTCTTATTAAATGTCACTTCCTTATCTATATTAGTTTTAATTTTTCAAAAAAAATTATAGTTAACTCATATTTAAATAATTATGCTAGAATATATTATAAATATCTACTTGTCGAACTTTATTTTTAAATATTTATATTATTTAAAATTATATAATTAAAATAAATTAGTATCTTCAACCCAAAGTATTATATAAACATTAAAATATACTAAATTAAATCACCAAAGTATTATAGTTTTAATTCAAATTGTGGTGGTTAATCTCTAGCACAAGCATCCCTTATAAAAGTTATAACTAAAAATAATTAATAATAATAATGACAATTTAATAATTAATTTAAAGAATAATAACAATGACAATCTAATAAATAAATTTAAAAAAATCTGACGTGGCATCCCTCGTTGTTTGACACGTGACATTAGTGTCATTTGTTATTTGTTTTAGTAAGTTATATAGATATATAGATTCATCTCTATTCGTCACCCTTGAGACCGCAACGTAAAATTGGCCATGTATGATTACTGGTATAGGCAAATACAATCCGACACAATATAAAATCTACGTTTAAATTGTGTATGAACTGCCCCAAATACAAATATATAAGAATTCATATATTTACGCATATATATATATATAATGTATTTTAAAATTTTATATACTGACGAAACAATATAAAATCAGCGTTTAATTTTTTTTAAATAGATTCAAACACAATAAAATACTAATAATAATAAAAAAAAATTCAGATTTACAAATTTTAAATATTGGATAAATATCTAGAGTAAAAAAAAAAGATATGATCTCTATATATAGCTTTTTTTATCATCTGTAGCATACTAATAATATTTTTTTTAAGATTTATAAATTTTAAAATATTGGACAACTATGTATAATAAAAATTAGATAGATATTTATAAACAATTTTCTTGTTTTAATTCGGGTAGTATATCGGCTATATTTACACTAACATATAATTGACATTAAAACTTAAAAGTATTAGACTTTTACAATATTATTAAATATTTTGTCCTTATTTTGGGCTTCGGACAAAGGGATGATAATGGGCTTCTAATTACACAAATTAAACATATATAATATTTATTTAAGAGCTGGGTAGGGTTTCTCCTACAGTCGGTTTCCCTTACAGTCGTAACCCTCAAACCTCATCACCAAACGCTTCATCTTAGTGCACGGTCTCTAATAACATTCATCACCGAATTCATCCGAAATTCTCCTACCTTTCCATCTGTAATGAAGATCTCACCGATTCATCATAGAAAATCACGAAATTTTGTTAGTTGTCGCTCCAAAATTTATGAACATATCAGTGGTGGCATTGAACGTCCGAGTTGGATCTCGATCCTTATTTTTTTGTCGATCTCACCGCTTAAGATTTCGATCTAAGCGCATCCTTGAGTTCCGATCTCCTTCTCTGACTTAGACGGGATAAGCTGCCTCCAACAACCTACACATGTAATATGAAATACACCCAAATTAGGTATTTCATTTCACTTATCGTTACCACAATAGATGATTGTTTCGGTCGTTTAATAATTTTGTAGGTCAACCGCAACATATACGATTCCAAACTCGTCTATTCGGATGTCGATCTCGCCTTTTCTGAGTTGGATTGGAGGAGCTATCTCCAACTACTTGCTGCATGCGTGCATACTTATACAACACCAAATTAGGTGTAACAAACTTACAACTGCATCTAGAATCCTATATCTATTGTAGCCGTATGCTACTGAAACTGATAAATTTCATAAGGAAAGTTGTTTAACTAATACAATGTTTATGATTTAGGTGAAAGAAACAACTTTTTGTCTTGTGAATTATGAAAAAAACAATGAATTGTATTCCTTAATCCCATGAATTAATTTCACTACCTAATATGACAGTATAAGCTTGATATTTATGATAAATCAATTCCAATTAGAGGAATTTAAACAAAGCAACTCTAAGCCGTTAGACTTATGAAACAATTACCTTTATGAACTTATTCGGATCGACTATGCTGAAATTCGATACATGTAATTAGTATTCTCATTATGAAAACCCTTGATCACGTATTTAACGAAGCTTCAAATAACTCAATTAATTTAGGGTATATATATATATATATTGATTTGATTGTTTTAACTAATTAATGACAACTGATATATAATATTCATCAGGGGTGTATTTTTTGATAGATTTAAGTTTATTATAGTAGTAAGATGTATTTAAATACTCTTACTAAATCATATATTGGGTCATTGAGATTGTATAGGAGGTTATCAGTATCTGTTTGATTTTTTTTAAATATATCTTTGAGGTTGTTAATGAAATATAAATAGGTATTATATTTATTCATTGTTTGTTTATTTATTAATATATTAAAATAATAATGTAAGTTCCTATCTGTTGGTATCTAAGATTGGAAGAAGAGATGGGATTTAGAAGATTTCACAATTATAAGATAAGTGCAAAGTCATGATTTATTCATAGATTATCTTGTATGAATTGGTGTCTCATTTTATTTATCTCTGTGAATGAAATTTATAAATGCAGTTTGATATTGGGACTGCATTAATAGCTTTGTTGAGACTGATGCAATCTGTATATAGGGTCATATATTTTCTACATATATGAAGGTACTTTAGTGTAAAATAATCGAATAAAAAACAACCGTAAATATTGATTTTTTAAAAAATAAGTTTTTTCTACATATAGAAAATGTGCTTCTAATCCCAGAAACTGTAACAGAGGTTTAGAAATACTCAAGAGGATACACACAGTCTACGCTTCTATACTTAAACTCTATGGAGTGTATAACGTAAAAGTTAGTAACGTACCAGGCTTCCTGTTTTGTGTAGATTAGCAGCTGATGGAAGGATTCCTCGCTGAACCCTGAAAATCGAAACAGGCAAAAATATCAGTAATGTGAAATGTGAAACTCGATGGTTGAGGTATTTATAGCAAATAGGAAGGAAGTATGGCTAGGGTAAATTCGGGATCCAGTTGTTATTAAAAAAGATTTCAAATAATCATAATAACAGATTAGTCTTGAATAAAAATAAAATGAATCTAGATTCAGTTATTAAAATCAGCACTTAGTAACTGAAAAACGCATAAGATATCTTTTCTTAATCCGGCTAGTATTAAAAAAAGATTTAAAATGCTCTTTATATATATTTTTAAAGTGATCATAATTTGTTATTGTTGGTTATAGATTTGGTCACTCTAACAAAATCATTTTGTTATAACTATAATATTTCCTTAACAAAATTGTGATCTTCCTCGTTCGTCCTGTACTTGCTGAAAGAATATGGATACTGTGATCAAACTAATCAATTATGAAGATGGCTGAAATTACATGTGTTCGAAGGTTTTCTTATGGTTGAACTACTTCTTTTGGACTGAAATACTTCTTCACATTTAGTAAACTTGCAATGTTGCCTCAATGATACTGAATATGTCATGTACTTGTTGACATGTTTATGGATTTTTGAACTAAACAACCAGTTATGAAAATGGCTAAAATTGAAGCTGTTAATGATTATGAATGTGTAGAACATTAAGATTGTCTTTCGACTTGTACCCCATGAAAACAGTTTCTATGGTGTGAAGCTGTTATGGATATGTTTTATGGTCTCATATATTGCCATTTTTAAGCAGGTTATTCATAAAAACTACTGCTTGTCGGATGCTTGCGAGAGTGCTATAGTGGGAAGTTGTGAATCTCTTATGGCCATGGGCTATGGTGGGAAGATGTGAAGCTATGAAGCTGTGATGCTGATTATAAGTTGTATGTCACTGTTGACAAAAGCTTTTGGAATGCTTATACATGATGAACAATGTATATGGTGCTATGGATATGCACGGTAGTGTCAAAATAATTGACATGAACATGTGTAATATATGATTGATGAAGTGTCAATCTTTTTTGATGAAATGGCATGATGAGATGGAAAGTAGTTTACTTTTGAATTTAAAGTGTAATTTAATAATGGCATATTAGTAATTAGATTATGGCAATTTTGTAAATATTTGCCAAAAAGTCCTAGGTGGCATGTTTAATTGGTTGACATGTGGACAAAGTGGGTTCTGCTTTAGTAATATATATAGATTGTTCAATTATATTCTAAAATGTCCAAGTTGAACAATTTCTAATATATATTTGAACAGATGGTCATATACTTGAAAATTTTCAAGTTTAGTTGAACAATTAGACATATAAACTATCAATTTGCGATTAGTTGAACAAATGGTGATATAATTGAACAATTGAATAATTTTGAATATAGTTAAACAATTGACCATATAGTAGAGCAATTTTGGATATAGTTTTACAATTGATCATACCTCCTTTAGTCAAAATCACTTTCATTTGATCAAATACATGTTATCTTTGAACAATTATTACTTTTCACCATAAAAATATTTTAACCGTAAGATCTTTTTCTATATGATTTTAATCCTATGTGTGTGTGTGTGTGTGTGTGTGTGTGTATATATATATATATATATATATATATATATATATATATATATATATATATATAATAACAACAATAATAATAAAATGTTATATTCGATATAATATGTATATTTATTAGATGATAAAGTGTTATCTTTTGATAAAAAGATATTATTATTTATGAAATAATTATATCCGCAATCATTATAAAATACATGCTTTTTAAGAAAAATCCGAACCAAAAATAGTACATCTTATTAGAGACCTTTCCGAACCAAAAATACATGTTAAAATTGTGTGAAATAAACCGACGACACAATGAAATGCAATTGCTTTTGATTACTAATTAATCGTTTTGAATTGGACTTGCGCATTTAAAACGGATTGTACGTTGCCAATTGAGAGATTAAGGGTGTGTTTGGGAGGCTAAAAAGGTAGATGAAGGAAGATTATGAAGATGATGGTAGTTGAAAAAAATATGAATTTGGTGTTTAGAAACCAAAATTTGAGGGAGATGAAGGAAGTTGAAGAATTGAAAACTTCATCATCTACCAAAGACCAGATTACGGAGATGATGGACCTTTCAGCTACCATGCTTTCAATTTTGCCCTATAAATCGATTGGTTCATCGTCATATATTCGTCATTGTGCAAAAATTGAAGGGTATCCATTCTCAATTCCATTCGACATGTGATAAATCTTCACTTCTTCATCTCAGATTTCTATCTCAATCTCGATGAGTTCATCTCAGATTTCTCTTCTCAGTTCATCCTTATTACAAGCAACATGTTTTTGCTGAATAGCTTTAGGTTTTATCCAATCTAAAAGGTAAAACTTCAAACCTAATATTATTAGAGAATCAAGTGCCCTAATTGACAAGTAAAACTTGTTGTTCATTGTTGTTTTGTGTATTATTAACTTGTTTCGGGTTGTTGTTTTGGGAGCATAAAGAAAATGTATAAAACTTCAACATCTTGTGTTAACATTATCTTTGTGATAACATCAGCTTTGTGGAAGATGATATGGAATCTACAGTGATAGTTGATGAAAAGATTATATCCTAGATTACACGTTGGTCCGAAACAAGTTTGGCATCATAGAGAAAATGTATACAAATTTCAGCACCATCGATATTTTGCAAGTTAATTTGTTGTTTTCTCCTTTGTGTGTTATTTTATCCTCTTTTATGAGTTAATGTGATTTTTTTGAGTTAATAATTTGCAAGTCAATGCTTACTACTCTTGTTTGTGTTGATTTATTGAGTAATTAGCATGTTGATTGTTTTAGTTAATGCTTACTGATGTTCTTTGTGTTGATTTATTGAGTAATTAGTATGCCGACATATCGAGAATAATTGCACATGAAAGTGAAGATGTTGTATGGTGAATCAGATATCCATGAGACCAAAAGTACTCTACTCTTGAATTGAAATCTGTTGCAAATTCCAGGACTAGATTCCCTAGTTGTTTGCTTTCATTCAGGAGAGTAAATCAATTCAATCCCCCCTCCTCCCGATATTTTGTGCTTTTTTCATTGAAAGTTGTTTAGTTTATTAACAGCAATTAATTTCAAATTGAATAATTTCTCTCTTTGTTCAAATTCTACCATCAACTTTGCAAGCTGGGAATGTAGTGTCTTGCACATGGTCAACATATTCACCATTGGAATATTAAATTACCCGACAAACTAAAGTGGTGAGCAAGTTAGCAAGTCTTTTATTCGTTGCATAAAAAATATACTAATAAGGATTTTTTGGTTGCATATTTGTAGAACAAGTGTAATAACCTACATATTATATTAACAAATATCACTTGCAAACAATATTATTCTATACATCCTACATTTTATGCCCATACAACATTATTGTCTTATGAAGTATGATGTTTAAACAAAGCCTAAATCATGTGAGACATACCTGCATAGCTTTCTCCAGTGATGAAGAGATTTATATCTTTGTAATGTAGGAAACTTGAGTTAAGTATGTTGATTTTTTTAGTTAAGTGTGCACTTAATGCTTACTACTCTTGTTTGTGCTGATTTTTTTTAGTTGATGTGTTGTTTTCTCCTCCTTTACAATTACTTACAATCAATGATGCTTTGTAAGTTGATGTGTTGTTTTCTCCTATTTTTTGAGTTAATGTGATTTTTTTGTTTTGAATTGCTTTGCAAGTTAATACTTACTATTCTTGTTTGAGTTGATTTATTGGGCAATTAGTACGTTGATTTTTTTTGAGTCAATGTGATATTTTCTCCTCTATGTGCATGATTGTTAACTAGTTGAAGCACTTTAACTGTTTTATTGACAGAATATTGTAAGCTTGTGATCATTGTATTACTTAATTAGCTCATTCACGTGACTAATTTTCATTTCCTTCAAGTGAGTATGTACATGAATCCTTATTGATTAGAGATAAATTTCATTTTCTAAAGTAATTATGCACATGAGATAGCAAATCATAACTTACGTAAAACATAATTTAATTTCCTTTTAAGTAATTTTCTGTATAACATAATATATTTTCTTGTCTCATCTAATTTTGTACATTTCTATATAATACATCATGTCAGAATCTCTAGACATGTCATCCTTTGGTCACTCGTGAGGCTCGGGATCGAATAGTTCTACAAAGTTGATAGACAACGGACTACGAGTAAGTTGTTGGTTTTACAATTACGTTATTTATTCTTTACCATGATTGGTGTTTGTGGCTAGCTTTTTTTTTGGCATTGTAGGAATTGAATCATGATTTTGTTCTTGATGATGAGCTCATATACATGCCTTCAAGTAATCATGTTAAGTTGTAACAGTTTGAATGCATCGCTAGTCTATTGCTGATATTCTTGTTGGTTTCTTCATTTTACAAAAATAGTAATGTCAAAATCTTTTGTTGATATTAAAAATTTATGATATGTTATATGATGTTTTATAAGGGAAATGTGTGATCTTATTGCTATAATGTTGAGAGGCTATTTGGATTTGCTTGTACCATGTTGAGTTGCTTATTGGGTTTGTATGTACCTTGTTGGTGGTGCTTGATAAAAAATCATTTTTCCTTTGTAGGTGCTACTTATTTTTAAGTTATCCAAAACTAAGGGCTCAAGACTATTAAAGCATCAAGAAAATCATTTTTTAGACTCCAACCTAACTCAATAAACAATAATTTGCAATAATATCAATTTAGTCAAATAGTTGACATAAACATGATATCATTATTTGATAATTTAAACTTTCATGCTTGGAGAATAAAAGTTGGTTGCGATCATACATTAGCAAAAACAAATAAACAATGATGAAAAAGTCCTCAATAATAGTAGACAAAATAGCATATGGACTTTTCAAAATTTGACATTTAGTTAAACAAATGTTGAATTCTGACAATAAAGTATGAAGTGGGATGAGATTCCATTTATACAATCGAATGATATTAGAAACTCAAAAATGAAAATGATAAATAACGAATTATGGAGCATGTATCATGAACCCCTCAACCAAGGAGGAAACTCAATTTGTAATTCAATTTTAATTATCATTGTTCAGATTGAGAAAACTCAATCTCTAATTCAATTTTGATATGGAAACATGACTTTTATTGTTCATATAGAGTTCCATTTACAAACAAAATATACATAAGATGACTACAAAAGAGAGCAATGCTAGTTTTCATCCTAATATATCCATCTTATGAAATGAAAACCGCAACCAGAATCTCCATAATTTTGATATGAAAAATTGAAGGAACTAATTCAACAACCAAGAATTATTTAACTGGAAAAAAAAACATGAACAAGCAACACAATAGTATCATAAAATGCATGTAACTAAGTCATTCCTTAAAAAAACTGTTAATAGGAAATGGTTTCACCTAGCACTTTCTCATCTCTAAATCACCAATAGAAACCGTCAATGTTATGTAAAAAACAACATAGTTGATAAGAACTGATGCACAACAAAATACCCTAACAACTTGAAAGTGACTTAGCCGAATTCCATTATCCACTAATTGACTACAAAGTATTTTGCATTGCAATCCATATATGCTACGGAAACATATAGTGGTTCCACATTAGCAAGCCTTATAGATTCAACAAATTAGCTAAAAAATACAACAAGTTCCATTTAAAAACAAAATATACATCCGATGGCGTGACCATAATACGTGACAATAGAGTTATCTACAAATTACCAAGGTAGCACAAAAAAACAACACCCCAAAATATGACTTTTCATAATAAACATGACTTTTATTTGAAATTAATGATAAATAAAAAGGATGTCCTTTTAAGTAATTTTACGTTCACGTCAACTTTTATAAGCTTCATTCTCCCAAACACCAACCAAACTTATCAAAAAAATATCAGCTCGCCAATCAGCTACTTAGTTCAATTACTCATTCAGCTTCAGTTTCAACTTCAGTAATAAATAAGCTTCAACTTCAACTTCAATTCCAGTAATCTGTCGTTTCCCAAACGGACCCTAAGAG
Source organism: Fagopyrum esculentum (assembly GCA_033239045.1). NCBI lineage: Eukaryota > Viridiplantae > Streptophyta > Magnoliopsida > Caryophyllales > Polygonaceae > Fagopyrum > Fagopyrum esculentum. The sequence goes on from BSUD01000004.1 coordinate 51,686,401, forward strand.
AAAGCTAAGTTGAGATTGCCAAGTCTAAGAGTCAGAGAATGTCATTTTGACATCCCTTTTGCACGCATCAACATTGAGTCAATTACTTGCTTGTTACTCCCTCTTTGATCTCTTTTATTCGCGTCGATCCTTGCACTAGCATTCAAGCAACAAAGTCAATTAAGATCTATATCCAAATGGACCAACTAGAGAAGTCGCATTGAGGCGCTCAAGTATTTCCTTCAAAGTAGGGCTTCACGCATCAAGAGGTAACCCTTATATATATTGTATCTAATCGATTATGTATGCAATCCTAGTTTAAATGTCAATGAAAACTCATTTCCTGATATTCCGTTTTTACGCATCTAAAATCCCAAATGTGATATTAAACACCTCCTGTATAAATTGATTAGATCAAATAAAGAATGCCATATTTTGATGCAAATTTTGATTGTTTTAATATCGATCACGAAAGGTATTGTTATATGGATTAATGTGCATGAATAAAATTACAAGTTAGATTTGTTATATGTCTAAACTTTGAATTAAATATGAATAATATCATATTGATTGTTTTTATTGATTTTTAAACGGATTAAAATTCTATAATGAAAATCGAATAAACCGGATGTAACTAGAAAAATGGGTGCTTCCTACGTCTTGCATGTGTTTTATACAATTTCCTAAAACGATTAGCTATTTCCTAAAAAGATGATGTGTGTTTTCTTTAGAAAATATATATGACATTTTATCTAGATAAATTTTATTTATCCAATAAAATAAAGTTGTTTGATAACTTATTTAGTAAATATTAGTTAAATTATTTATGACAAATAGCATGTTGAATTTTTTATTAGTTTTTTTTGGCCAGGTGTACTGCCTTGGGGAGCACAATATTGTTCGTGAGGAAAAAGGACGGAGGCTATGCATCGACTATAGAGAATTGAATAAGATGACGATTAAGAACAAGTATCCTATGCCACAAATTAATGATTTGTTAGATGAGTTGCAAGGAGCAAAGGTGTTTTTCAAGATAGAACTAGGGTCATTCTATCACCAGTTGAAGATTCAGGAAGAGGATATCCATATGACGACATTCACAACTCGGTATGGACACTACGAGTTTGTGGTTATGCCATTTAGGTTAACTAACGCACCTATTGTGTTTATGAATTTGATGAATCGGATTTTCATTGCATACTTGGAAGGTTTGTTGTGGTCTTTATAGATCACAAAGTAGTGAAGAACATGCAAAACATTTGAAAGTAGTTCTCCAAGTATTAAGGAAAGAGAAGCTTTATGCCAATTTGTCCAAGTGTGACTTCTAGATGAAAGAAGTAACACTTTTGGGACAAGTGATTACTATGGATGGAGTAAGACTTGACTCATCCAAGATCGAAACTGTGCTAGCATAGGAGCCACCTAAAAATGTCAAAGATATACTTAGTTTCCTAGGATTAGCGGAATACTATAGACATTTTGTAGAAGAGTTTTTCATCACAGCTAGACCAATGACCAACTTACTTCAGAAAAGGCAAAATTTGTATGGATTGACAAGTGTTAAGCAAGCTTTGAGGAGATAAACAATAGATTGACTACTACACATGTGTTAGCTCAACCGAATGAAACACTAGGGTTCATTGTTTATAGTGATGTGTCTAAATGGGTTTGGGATGTATTTTGTTGCAAAATGATAGAGTCATTGCCTATATATCAAGACATATGGAGACAAAATGAGCAAACTACCCAACACATGACTTGGAACTAGCAGAGTAGTTAATGCACTTAAGATTTGGTGACACTATCTATTTGGAACCACATGTAAGATCATGACAGATCACGAGAGCCTAAAGTACATTTTCACTCAAAAAGAGTCGAATATGAGACAAATAAGATGGTTGGAGTTGATAAAGGATTATGACCTAGAGATACTATATCATCTTGGTAAAGCTAATGTGGTGGTTGATGCTTTGAGTAGAAAGTCGGTTTAAAAAAAGAGATCGTCCGATTAACCGGTACAAGTTGAGATACAAAAATAACTAATTTGTAATAACAAAAAAATATGGGTTCAGAAAGACCAAAGTAAGGTCAGTGATCGGGAGTGGCGAACCTTCAGATTTCCATATCGATGCCGACAATATAATCAGATATTAAGGAAGGGTATGTGTTTCTCAATACAATGAGATCAAAAGAAGGATTCTTGTTCAAGCTCATGCAACACCATATTCCATACATCCAATATCGAACAAGATGTATCGGGATATTAAACCCTACTTTTGGTAGCAAGGTATGAAGAAGGATATTGTTGAGTTTATGTCACGATGTCAGACATGTCAACGAAGTTAAAATTGAACACCAAAGGCCAGGAGGAGAACTCCAATCATTGGAGAAACCAGAGTGAAAATGGGAACACATCACCATAGATTTCGTAACCAATCTACGTAGTAGTAAGGGTTATGACTCCATATGGGTGGTGGTAGATCGATTAACAAAGATCACAAGATTACATGGAGTTCCTAAGGCCATAGTTTTAGACAGAGATGGACAATTTACTTCCCGATTCTAGAGTAGGGTACAAATAGTAATGAAAACCAAGTTGAATTTTACAACAACGTTTCATCCAAAATCGAATGGTCAATCAGAAAGGACTATTTAGGCCTTCAAAGACTTGTTGAGGTCATGTGTACTTGATTGGGGTTCATTATGGCCAGGTCATTTATCATTGATCGAGTTCACCTAGAATAACAATTGACATACATCCATTGGGACGACGCCATATTAAGCACTATACGGAAGGAGTTGTCGAACCCTTGTGTGTCTGATGGCCTTCTACCAATCATTTTTAATCCAAATCATATCTTAGGCCCGTTATCTGTCGTAAAAACCATCCAATAAAGCTCATCGGTCCATCCCATTTTAGCAAAGGGGACGTCCCACCCTTTGGGATGAACCTGCTGATGTCATTGATATGGCTCCAAACAAAGTTAAAAATTATATTGCAAAGGTTGCTTTGATTCAAGAAAGTATGTTGGCTGCACATAGTAGACAAAAGTCTTATGCTTATAATCGTCGGCGTTCATTGGAGTTTAAAACAAAGACACAAGTTTGGCCGAAAGTGTCATCGACTTGTGGAGTCAAACAATTTGGTATCAAGAGGAAACTAAGCCCTCGGTATATTAGACCGTTTAAGATTTTGGAAAAGGTTAATTGGTAAACGAAATATCGTTTAGCATTACCGCTAACAATGGATAGAGTACAACCAGTTTTTCATGTATCACAGTTGAGGCAATATCAACCAGATATGAGCCATGAACTTAGCTATGAAGATATTTAGATAGAGCTTGACCAGACCTATGTCGAGTTCCGTATGGATGTGTTAGACAAAAATATGATGAAGTTAAGGTATAAAGAGTGATATCTAACATGGGAAGACAGATGAACACGTGGAGATGAATTATCCCGAGGTGTTTAACTTTTTTGTCTATGATTGGGAAAGAAGTAAAGAGTAATATCTAAATTTTTATCTAACTTATGTGCTTATGTTCTTCTGTATTGATGTGATTTATGTGCTTGTGTGAATTGACTTGTGTTTGCAACTTAGGAAGTGATAGACCTCTCTAGTGTGAGTTGGATGACCCTAGTAGTGTGCTAATAATCTATGCTTGCATGAAATGCAAATATAGGTTAATTATGTGATTGATGAATTCGGTCTTCTAATGAGCTGTGTACTAAAGTTTCGGGAATAAACTTTTCTTGAGGGGGGTGAGATGTAAAAACTAGGAATTTTGAATCCTAAATAATGATGATCCAATAAATAAAATTGACCTTATGGGAAAAATAACTATTTATTCCTCTAGGGAATAATTGTTTCCCTGCGGTGTTATTAAGAGCACTTGGGAGATCCAATAAATAAAATTGTAGTTAAGAGAAATGATTAGGACATCGGTTATGCGCTAGATTTGAAATAATATGAAAAGACAAAACGGCCAAAAAAGTCGTTATTTTGTTTCTTAACGGCTAAGAAAGACGGCTTAGGAATACGCATTTTACGAGAAAGTTGCACAATTATTATCCACATAATATTCTGGATTTATCATTCCAATTTCAACAAGTTTGGAGAAGGGGCTCAAACCGGTAAAAGGATAAATATCGACTTTGCTATAAATAGCGGAAATTCAGTTATTTCCTTTCACATTTCCTCGTAAAAGCTCTGATTTCTCTCAACCTTCAAATTCACATCTACTCTACGTTCATAATCCGATTTCAAATTTGTTTGAGTTTTCGGATTCCTCTCTTCGTTCTCTTTATTTTAATACCGATTTTCCGCGTTTACGACAAGGTTGAGGTAAGGTCAGGCATATTCATCACGTGAACGGTTCCATTGCTCAGATTGTGGTGAATTTGGTGGCGTCCGAGCGTAGACTTTGTCGTTGTGATTCTAAATCTTCTTTCGGTTCGTCAATCGGGTTAACGGATAAATTACGATTTTATTCGTTTTCCATATTGCAATTTGGCCTTAATTGACCTTAGGCTTGTCAAAATGGATTAATGGAAATTTTATTATCTTCTCTTTATTATTATGATGATCTTATGCTGTTTGAATGACAAGATCTGATAACAGGTGGTTTCGAAATTACCTTCGGGCAAAACGTTACGCTCCCGAAATTTATTTACTTAATAAAAAAATGATTAATTAAATTATGATTTGGGAAGAGCCGTATGGGTAATTAAATTCAAAGGAATGAATTTTATTGATGTTTGAAATGAAAAGTTTATATGAGGAATATAATAATCTCGATAGGTGTTGTTGAAGGCTTTGGTCTAACTATAGCTTAATTGCTTTGTGAGCGTATCCAAGTAAGTCGGCGGACGTACTTAGCTCCGATCTGCAGAAACTCGTGCATGAGATAATTATATCCTATTTGAGTTGAATTGTGAATGATGTTAGATATTGTGATGTGCTTTGTATGAATAATGTTTGTTGTATTTTATGACGAACACGATGATGTGATGTAAAGCATGCTTAATGTTGTTATGTAATCATATCATGGTTATGACATGATTAAATTGACAGGTATTAGCTTGTTGACGCGTGGTAATGTATGACATGATAAACCTGTTGAGGCGTGTGATATGGTGGTGACCTATATAGGTCAAGAGCATGTAAAAAGGCCAATTGACGATGAGCTTAACCATTAGCCAGGTCGCTGACAACAATAGTGATATGGGGTTGGTACGTCGTCCAGGTCGCTAGCGTAAGTCAAGGTGTTGAGCTTAACCATTAGTCAAGTCGCTAGCAATTATAGTGAATGTCGGAGCATGGCCAAGTCTGGATCACTTGCGTGTTTCGCCGTGCTTAGTTAGAGTCGGTGGTTGTATAAGATATGATACCGAGTATGATGGCTTTTCAGGCTCGGGTCGCACACCTAATTAAAATGGTAAATGGTTGCATTAACATGAAGGGAAAAATATTGCATGTGGTGAGGAGTTAAGATTATAACCTGCCACGAGAAATCTTGGCCCGTGACAACCTGACTCCGACCTAAGAGCAAAATGTCTGATTTAACCTAATGTGTGCAATGGTGGTGCTCACACCAAAGCAAAAAATGTATAAGCAATGATTCCAAATATGGTATGGGTCGCTAATTCTAAATTTCATACTACATTCATATGCATCATTCATAAAAGAATGATATCATCTCATGAGCATGTTATATGGTATCTGAATACATGTGTTGTGTTAGTTTGTGTTGAAATGATCTATCGTGGATAGATTATGAACGGTAGCTAACGGCTTTAAACCGATTATTTTTCGGTAATTCCTATCATAAGAACACTAAACGGGCGTCAACTATAAAGGTGGACATCCGAGGCAGTGTTAACTCCAATGTTGGTTGAACTTCTTTTGAAACTAATCGCTTGCAAGTGAGTCTTTTGTTGCGTGTGTATGACTGTGTGAATGAGTTGTTTTCAGGCTTATGTTTTAGTGCAATTGTTCGGTTGTCATGTTTTGAATTGTCGTTTTGATATATACATACTAGTTCATGCATGGTTGTTATGTAAATATTTTCTAAATGACAAGTTGGATATACTTATATAGTTATTATATCGTTATATTTATATATTAAAAAAATCATGTTGGTGGTCAAAACCTCAAAATTCACAAATTATCCAAATTCATTCAGATGTGTTTTGTTATGTATATTTGAAAATTTTAATGTAAATTGTAATATGTTATTATGGATATTTTAAACTTTATTGTTTTTTCTTTTTAAGTACGATATATATGAATATTTTTGTGGATAAAACGTAAAATTTAAAATGGTAAATAAATTAATGGACAAGTAGGATTGGACATGTCCCGCCCGATCCCATCAGGGATAGGTGGGGGTGTAATACGAGCCGAGCATCGGCATGCTCAAGCTTGACTCGTTTATAAACGAGCCGAGCCCGAGCCGAGCCTAAAATTTATACGAGCTTTAAAATGTGCTCAAGCTTGGCTCGTTTAGAAAATGAACGAGCTCGAGCCGAGCTTTTCACGAGCTGAGCGCGAGCCGAGCCCGAGTAGCTTGGCTAAAATAATTCTCTTATAGTGTTATTTTAGCCGAACGAGCCGAGCTTTACCCGAACGAGCCGAGCATTAACATGCTCAAGCTCGGCTTGTTTATAAACGAGCCGAGCCCGAGCCGAGCCTAAAATTTATACAAGTTTTAAAATGTGCTCAAGCTTGGCTCGTTTAGAAAGTGAACGAGCTCGAGCCGAGCTTTTGGCGAGCCGAGCCCGAGTAGCTTGTCTCATATTACAACCCTAGGGATAGGACCCGGTGGGATTCAATCTAAAATACTGAAGGCCCGTTCAGATCCAGTCTCATTTAAAATAGCCGGATCCAGACTGAAATGACTTCAATTCCGTCCCATCCTGTTCCATGCCCGGCCTACTTCATATCTTCTAGATGAAAATAAAAATTGTATCCACTCGGATCAGCCTTGTGAATGGATTTGGACTTTAGACAATCAACCTAAATTGAAAACTTTCTTTGAAGAATTGCTTTAAACGGTCTACCCATAAAGGAAACAACTAGATCAAAAAAAGATTGAATGTTACCATACATCGTGAAATTTTACAATCACCGCAAATAAGATATACACCACATTCTTTTTAAATGTCAATACACAAAACAAATAATTAACAATAGAGACTATAAATCTATCATATAATCAACACGCAAAACTATAAAAATATAAAACGAACACATACTTACAAAACCTAAATTGCGACTATATGGGGAAAATTTAGTTATCAAGAAATAAAATAATCATCTAAAATAAAACCGGAGAGACCACTTAAATTTGCTAACTAAGCCTTTTAACATACATATACTCTACCTATAGAATAAAGGGGTAAAAATTAGAGGGTATACAGAACAAAAGCTTATAAAAAAGAGCATACTTCATCAAATTCTTTCAGTATATCGAGGAAAATGTAATAAGCATGTTATCTCAAAAACTCAACTTCTCGTGATACTTCTTGAAACAGTAAAAACACCGAAACCTTGATATTTACCATGACATCTAAAAACCGCTCAACCTTTTTATCACTATTGAGGATAAATATAACACGAGGTAATGCGACTAATTAGGCCTTTTACCACTGTAACTTCAAAAAAAAATTAAAATATAAAAAAATTAAAAAAATCTACAAAACAAAAACTATTTAACATAATTCTTTCAAATCACAAATTTTAGCCTAATTCTTTCAATTCACAAATTTTAACCTAATTCTTTCAATAGACAAATGGAACATCAAGATTAAATGCAGAGTTGAAAAACACCTTCAATACCCGAAAAGATGTGGATAGACGATGAACACTCCACCAATCTTTTAACACAGTAAAAGGACTATATTGCCCAGGGTGTAAACAACTGTATGAAGGGTAATTAGAAATGACGATGCAGTTAAACAAAAGTGATAAATTTGGTAAATGAAACGTTTGTTTGATAAGCAGCAATACTTGCAAAGTGACATAACTAGTATCATCCAAGTCTGTAACATTAAAAAAGGAAAAGTAGCAACCATGACAAGGAACAAAAATGATTCACCCGTTTCTAAGCAGCCTAAACTAAGCCTTGTCGGACTTAGAAGCAGCAGAAGCAGCTTGACCACGGAGACGACCAGTCCTTCTGGCAGCAATAAGACCGACCTTCTGTCCAGGGGCGGAGTCTCTACGAACAGTAGAGGCATGACCAATATGCTGGTGGTTACCACCACCATGGGGATGCTCAACTGGATTCATAGCAACACCACGAACCTTGGGCCAGCAGTTCCTCTTCACCCTGAACTTGTGATATGCGTTTCCAGCCTTGAGAAGTGGCTTCTCTGTACGTCCTCCACCTGCAACTTGACCGATCATGGCACGACAACCGCTTGGGACGATCTTCTTTGCACCAGATGGAAGCTTAATCCTATTTTAGCACAACAACAAAAACAACCATCATAAGTGTCAAAACCATTACACTTAACACCAACATAGCCATTGCACTACACTTAGTAAATGCAATTAACAGATGAATGGTCTCTACTTCACACAAATTTATAATGATCTCATTCTTTCTAGATGCTTATTAACAATGAATTCACAATGATCTCATTCTTTCTAGATACTTATTAACAGATGAAGTCACACAAATTTATAATCATCTCATTCTTTCTATATGCTTATTAACAGATGAACTGACACTAAACAGATGAATTAGCTGTGCTTCACTTCACACAAATATATAATCATCTCATTCTTTATACTTATCAACAGATGAATTCACAGAAATTTATATTCATTCTTGATGCTTATTAACAGATGAATCATACAAACTTATAACCATCTTATTATTGGTGCTTATTAACAGATGAACTCACACAAAATGCTTATTAAGAGATGAATGAGCTGTGCTTCACACAAATATAATCATTTCATTCTTGATGCCTATAGGTCTGAACAATCCATAAACAACGCAGCTTTATTCTACTTAAAATTCATACAAATTAGATTCACGACTGTAAAATTCACACAAATTAGATCGATCAAGGGAAGAAATGTAAGTTACCTAGATGTATCGTTATCAGGGTTGTGACTGATAACAATAGCGTAATCTCCAGAAGCCCTGGCGAGGGTACCACGGTCACCAACATGGTGTTCAACATTGCATACCACAGCTCCTTCAGGGATAGACCTCAAAGGCAAGACATTTCCGACCATGAGGTTAGCTTTCTTACCGCAGTAGATGAACTGACCGGTGTACATACCCTCGGCGGCGACGAAGAGCTCCTTCTGATGCTTGAAGCGGAAGGGGTGGCGGAAGGTCACCTTAGCGAGTGGCGCACCACGCCCAGGGTCATGGATGATCTCGGTGATGACACCCTTGAGGTATCCATTGCGCTCGCCGAAGTCGAGAGTGCGGAGCTTGGCCGCTCCCTTGCGGTGGTGGGTGTGGGACTTGAAGACAGACCCCGCTCCCTTACGCTGAGCTCTGATAACCCTACCCATGGCGGCGGCCGATCTGGAAAATGAGGGTTTGTTGGGGGAGACGATGAAGCTAAATAAATTGTTGCAGAAAGTGAGGGTTTCGGCTTTGCCCTAGTCCTATAGACAGAATCTGGAAATTGGGTCCTCAACCCAATGGGCTTCATTGACCCCAATATTCCGGCCCAAGTAAGCTTAATCCTAGTACACCTACTCATTAATATTACTAAAATCAATTAGTTGTTTTTCTTTAACAAACCGGTGGTTTGCCGGTTTTGACCTAGCCGATTTAGGTTTAGATTTGCCCTAAACCGAAATCCAAACCGGCGGTTCGTAAACCTAAACCGTCACATTAAAAATGTGATTACAAAATTGACAAAACTATCATAACCAATCTTAATACCATTAAGATGGGAAAAAAAAAGCACACGAACTCTTGCTAGAAATAAAAAAAATAAGATTGGGCTAACTAAACTCACACGCCTTCCAACTATATGGTGGAGTATTTGGTTTTTCAGAAATAAAATCATTTTTAACAATGATGCAATCGGATTGGATCACAACATCTTAAATCGAGAATCACAACGGAACAATGCCGGGAGGGAAATCCGAGGTGTAGGAGCTTGAAAAGATTTTGGGAAATTCCAGATGGTACCCTTGTGATTTGGGGTATTCCGGATTTTGCCCAAAAGTTTTTCTCATTCCTAATGGTATCCTCGAGTTTTACGATTTTCCGAATTTTGCCCATATTTCTGTAAACTTCCAAACAATCCCTTAAGAGAAAAAAAAACTTTAAATAAACTATACAAAAATAAAAGAAAAAAATAACTAAAAACAAATAAATAAATAAATTATTTTTAATGTGGAGATCTTCTCCTACCTCTAATCCTCTATGACGATACAACCAAATCACCATTGATACCAAATCACCATTGGAAGAAAATTGCTCAGCACCTATCTTTTTTGTTGAGCAAAAATCCAAATCTACACCTATTGCCATTCTTCTATTTCGATTTTCACAATCCGGTCTATTTATCTCCCTTACACACGCTACTCCTTGTCACAACTTCTAACCCTAATCCCTCTTTCTTGTGTTTATGCTCTTTTCGTTAACTATAACATTCAATTGGGATCGATTAAGGTTCTCTCATGTATGGAATTGGAAGATTCGGATTCTTTCAACTTGGGCAAAATCCTCTTGCTGATGATATTCATCTTCCTCTTTACTACATAAGTTTTGCCACCAGCTCTTTTTCGCGGCTTCTTTCAACTTGTGTACCTCATCATTACTTACTCGAGCTAAATGAATAGGGTTCAAGAAGGCAGTTGAGTATACATCTGCATAACGGTTACTTAAGTCAAATTTAAGAGCCTCAAAAAAATCCGTTCTCCACATCCAATGGATGAGACATTACCTTATCTAATGCCTTTGATAAATAACCAGGAATTGGAACTAAGGTGCCTATGATATCAGGAATCGCCATAAAAAAACGAGTCACTACTCTATTCAAGATCAAACCATCAGCCCATAACTGATAATCGTCAAGGATTCTTTTGTTTGCAGCCTGAGCCTGTTCCTTTGATTCTTCTGACATCACCCAATCACAACGAAGTTGTAGAAGCCTTTTGAAGGCATCTCCTCGTAGCAACATGATTGCACGAAAGCGTGAAAGGGGAGTTGCGTGATTTCCATCTGCAAATACATTGAAATCTTTCTCCTTCAAAGCTTTATAATACTTTTTGTGTAACTGTCATGAATAATCAGCTAAGGAATGGTCATACATTAGAGAAAATAACTAAAATTAGGGACTGTTTGGAAGTTTACAGAAATATGGGCAAAATCCGGAAAATTGTAAAACTCGAGGGTATCATTAGGAATGAGAAAAACTCTTGGGCAAAATCCGGAATACCCCAAACCATTGGGGTACCATCCGGAATTTCCCAAAGATTTTTATTGCCCAATAATAACTTTTTCCTAACATGCTCCTTCGTCGATGAACTTTATTACCATTTAATAACTTTTTTTTTACCGTCGGATGCTACTAGGAGCTTGAGAAGAAGAGAAGATAGATCAGGAGTGTCGGAACACAAGTTCACATTCCGAGTTCTCGAGCCAGCACTTTTCGTAGTGGAGTCTATTCTCCCGGGTTTGGTTCCTTCCCTCCCCTTGAGTGTCATGAGAAATGATGGAGTGATACCAACAATAACGTGAAAAGTTGTACACACTAGGGATGTTGTAGTTTCCACTCTTGTGAGAGAAGAAATATGTCGAGTCTTTCTTTCACAAGGGTGTTTAGATGTTTTTTTTCTTCTCCTGAGTGAATTTTGTCCAGCCCAACCACCATCGAGGAGGCCACAATCATCGATGGCATTTTGGAATGCTCGAAGATTGGAATCAGCTCTAGGCGGCCTCCTTCTTTTTCATGTTGAAATAAGATTTTATTGAAGTCACCAAAAAATATGATCGGCCCAACATAGGCAGACCGCAAGATTTACATCAAATTTAAAGTTTCATGTTTTTTGGATGAGTTGGGGTATTTGTAAATACCAACCATGGCGAAGTTGTCAACATTGTCCTTGTTGCTCCACTCAACCAAAATAAGCTTATTTGAGAAGGAGACGAGGGAGCATTTATCAATCTTCCACCACATGTCGAGGCCTCCGGATTGTCCCAAGCTAGGTATGTTGAGACCATTTTAAGAAACCACAATTACACACGACTTTCTCGGAATCGTTCTTCGTTAGCATAAAGAAGATTATTGATGGGCAATGTCCTCATATTTTATCCCGAAGAGTAGTAATTGTCCTTGAGTTACCCAACCCTTGACAATTCCAACTAAAGATTTTCATTGCCCTTCACAGCAAAGATCTGTTCCCTTTGGCGCTACTTAGGTGTTTCTCGTAAAATTTGTGTCTAGGTTTGAGAGATTGGTATGGAACCTTCCTTTCATTGACACAATGAACCCTTCCACAATATTTGTTTCCTCATCTATATCATAGATCCCAAAGGATAACCCGTTTTGCCAAAGGGAAGTGATCACTGGTCTAAATAGTCTTTGAAAGTATGCGCTTGAATCTTCTCACATGTTGTTGTTTCATTGCGTCGTTTGTTTGATTATCAGTTCTCTAAATGAGCAACACTTGGGAGGATGGTATTATTGCAGATAGGTGGTTTATCAATTGTCTCCTCCCATTTGGTGGTGATCTCCTACTCTATCTTTCTTTAAGCCGAATGAGAGTTAGAGTAGGAGAATCTAAGACATGGTCCAAACTAGAAGTCATGATTGTCTCTCTCAACAAAGGGAAAAAACTCGCACTCTTTGAAGATGTGTCCAATGGTTTCACATGAGTAGCAAAATTTTGGTAACATTTTCTAGTGGAAACTAATCCAACGTTTTGAGTCTCCATATTCAGCCATATTCCACACACCAGTTTGCTACCAAGTAGTTATGCGGTTTCAAGAGAGCGAAATCCAATTTGGACGTTTTTCAAAATGCTCCATAACGGGGATTCAATAATGGGAACATTATCCATGCACGCTAGAGGCGAGATCTCATCTAGGTCAAGTAGATTATCGTCAAAATTCCATGGATAACCTTCAAGAACCTTGCTCTTGTCACTCGAGTTGAAGAACTTGAAGTGGATGGTTTACGATCGAGATTTTGGTGCGAAATTCCTTCATTAAGTTTCCATAATTGTTGGACCGTGTTCTTTAAGGCAATAACAATCACCGGTTTTTGGGTTTAAAGTTTTCCTAGAAAGCATAGTTCGATCCTTTTGTTGTTTTTTTGGTGGGATTGATCTCGAGAGCGCAATTGTTTGTTGTTTTTCTACAATTAGTCATAACTTGCTCTAAGCTTGTTGGAGGTTCTCCACGGGAGAAGAGGAAAGAAAAAGTGTTTGAGATTTGTGTTTGGGAGTAGTGTTTATGGGTAAAGGGAGTGCACTATGTTACAAAGAGGTATTGTGAGGGACGAGATCAACCAGATTCCGGCACAAAATACAAGATGGAAAATACAACCAATAGTTAGACGAAACCCCAGCAGCGGCTAGACTCTATTGTCTCCATGCTTATTTTGCTAGATCTAGTTTATTTTGGAGATTTTTTCTTGATTAGAGTAATTACATGTTAGATTTGAAATTTAACAAGTTTATTTTTGTAATTTGCAGAAATATTGGACTTTTTTTTTGTAAACAATATGATATTCACCGGTTTTTGGCAAAATTCGGCCGTCGTACGACCGTCATGGTCGTTGAATGAAACTTTTGTCTTGGTTGCATGAAGTCTAATATTATATATTCTTAATAATGCACAATTTTTTGTGGGCCCCGCATGATTATACTACCCGATATTATTTATCGAGCTTGGTTCTGATTTTGGTTTTCTCATCATCTACTATCGTCCTTTCCAAGTTAAAATGGAATCAAGACGTCATAGTGTCAACTCAAGATCTTCCTTCTCCTCAGCAACCTCGAGTTCCTCTCGTCTTCGGGTGATGGATGAAGTGTGCATCCACGATTGCCACGCTTCCTGATTCCAAAGGATCCTACTCCGCACGCACCGAACTACTTGATGGTTGGCTCCTACGGATCCATTTATCGACCCCTTAAGGGGGAGATTACTATTCTCCTATAACGTGTTGGCATATAGTATCTTCACACCACCGTCATGCTTTCCTTCTAGTCCTCGACGGTAGACTTCTTAGCCACATTTGTTGTACTGGACGACACGAGGATGCATATGCTCTCTTCAAGATTGTGAAATTTTTCTTGGGTAACAAGTCTCAATCCCTACCTCTACCCCATTTTTATTGATTGCTTGGATTCTAGATATTAACGGTTCTTGTATGATTGGGGAGGTTCAATATATAAATATGTGGTTTTTCATGATAAACCACATTGATTTCATAGGTTCTTGATTGAAGAGCAAGATTGCTAGTCTCCTGTTCGCTCAAAATTGTGTGTGTGCAAATAAACTTTACATTTATAACCTAAAATAAAAGCCTGAACAATATGCGAACCCGCAGTGTACGGATCAATCGTAGTAACGGTAAATACTCCAGGGTGGATCACAAGGATTTGGTGAAACCGAACAGTAAAAGCAATCTAGCTAAGACAATATGCAAATATCAATGATCAAAAGCAATAAAAGGCAAAGATATGAATATGTGTAATAATTGGGAAGCGCATATTCTAGAGATCAAGGTATCCAATTATGATTTTCGATCCAAGACTTCTAAAGATCTATGGACATAGCTGGGATTGCAAATGAAAGGTGTTTCTAAAGTGGGATAGATCACGGGGGAGGTCTCACTATCCGTTATTCCAAACCAAAGAAACTTATCACTGGGTAAGTCTCAAAGTTTCAAGGGAAAGGAATGATGATCTCAAACCAATCACTCAACCTAAGGAAATAGAATTAACCATCACCGGGTAAGTCTCAAGTTAATTCACAAAGGCAAGAGGGAGACACACTCAAACCTAATAATGGATTAACCTTTATTACCTAGAACTCATCATCTTTGGCAACCAAGAAAGGAAATCACCGGGTAAGTCTCTTTGCAAGCTAGGATATAGGTTAGGAAGGTTCAACAAAGCTAGGGTTTAGGAAATCTTTAACCAAAGCTTAAGGATAAAGCATGAAAGGTACAACAAAGGAAACCTCGGGTGAATCTTGGTGAAATCTCGACCGATATTCTCAAGAACAGCCGGAGATTTGTCTCATGCGAAGGTAAAACACAACTCTCAAGGTCCAATATGTTTGTTAAGGTCAATCTATCATCATCTAAACCACAACCATCAACCAATCACCCTATAACTGCAAGAGTTTTAGCCAACAATCATCATATTCAAATCAAGAATGAAGTATATAGTCAAGAACTGAATGCAATCAATAGAACCGGAAAAAAACGCAAGAATTGCTAAGTAAGACGTTCTCTAATATCATAAACTGAATCAAATCAATAACAAATATCCTTGTGTTCTAAAGAAAAGAAAATAAAAAAACTAGAATAATCTCACAAATAATTCCAATGTATCTCTCAATCTCGAATGTTGAAGTAGTACGGGTTGTCAATCTGTTTCCGAATGCGAATCCAAAACTTCCTTGCTGCAACGAGTCTCTAATCTCAATCGTTGTTATTCTTGGGCATTGTCCTTCTCTCTTATAGAATGAAGTTAGGGTTTGAAAGATTTCGTTTTGGGCTGAAACGTAAAAGCCACGGCCAGACCCGAAGAAAATCTCGACCGAGATTTTATGTCCTTGTCCGAGATTTCTTCTCTGAGGCGTGTGATTACTTTATCATCATTTATATCTTCCAAAACTTGACTTCCTTCTTCTTTTTAAGTCTTGAATGCTTCCTATGTGGTCCACCTTGATCAATTGTCCATGAACACTCCACTTCAACATCCAATTTGCACCAATTCACCTACAATTGTAAAAAAGCTCGTGTAGATCTCGATTCTACCATAATAGATTAATATGAACCATAATTTCCATGAATGTATGTCTATGTATGCAAAAGAAAGGGAAAATCTACATAAATACATGTTTATACTAAGGTTATATTTCATGTCATCATCTCCTTTTCAGAATTGTCCACCGATTATTAGCCTCCACTATATTCACTTGATATGAGGTCAACAAGTTCTGGATTGGGGAACTCTCGATGATGCACACTATGGTACAAGGCGACCCTTTGACTTTCACCACTAGATAGTACTAAAGATTATGGATGTACTCCGACGCTTCACTAAGGTCATCTGCCTAGGAGGGATGGTGAACCTTCTAGATATTGGACTACATGTTCCCCTCGAGAGATACACCATCACCGCTCCCATTTGGATCGATTTCCATTCTCTCAAGCACGCTTATTTAGCCCAACCTATTCAAGGCTTCTAGCACACCAAGGTTTCTACCAGTGATTGTTAATACTCAAATTTGCAGGTTTTACCATCATCATTCTCTACCCTTTAGATATTAATAAAGCATATCCTTTTGGTTTATTTCCCTTATATTCCTATTTTGGAGATCTTCTAGTTGTATATGTAGTTGCAAGCATTCTAGGCATTTGTGGAGCAGAAGTGACACATCTACTACTGAATGTCCTAATACATACTAAGGGCTTCCGTGGTAGAAATGACTAAAGTCTGAGAGTGAAGAGAAGAAAGTTGAGAGAAGATCCTATAGTGTTGGACCTATATTAGGTTGCACGACGACCTACCCCCACTATATCTTCTAATGAGATTAGATCTTCTAAAACTTGGTCTTCAATATCTCTAAAGATATGATTTCCAAATCAATCTTTAAGCTGCCCTATTAGAAAACTTAATTATTTTAGAAATAAATAGAATAACTTGGGCTAAAAATATAATTAAAAGCCCGTAAAATTAATCTGTAATCAAACATGTCTTTATGGGCTAAAAAGTATAACACTTGAACCAACACTAGCCATGCTCTCATTCCACACGTGCATGTCTTCTATGTGTGCTTGGATAACCTTTCTCTCTTGCATGGATACGTACGCCCTTCGTGCATGATTGTGTTTTCGTACGTGTTTGTGCTTGAGTGTTGGGGTGGTCTTGTATGTGGGTCCCGGTCTTTTATTGTTGAGGAGCAAGTGTTCTTCTTATAGGATCCTCTCCTCTTTGTTGTTAGTGAGTGTACTCTCATGTAGTGATACACTTGGGACCTCCTTGTTTGATGAATTTTATGACACGTCATCTTTCTTTGCGTTCAGATGGCATGTAGATTCTTCCTTCTTCTACTTGAGTATCATTTGATCATGCCATCTTTTATCATTGGCGACTCCTCTTCCTTACAGGTCCCGGGGCTCCTTTCTTCTAAGTTGCCTCAAATCTAAGTTCCAATCATCCGGGAGTTCATGCGGACATCTCTACATTATCCATCGCCTTAGTTGCCCCCGTGTTGAGTCCTCTTAGCTTCTGAGTTGCTCATGTATTGCGTCCAAGTTTAGAGGTTCTCTTGAGGATGCTCATGCATCAGGTTTTGGCTGAAAATTTCCAAATTATGCTAGATTAAAATTGTGTTTGTGTCTATTCATGATATGAAGGGAACTTGAGCATGATTAGTATCATATAAGAGGGGAGGAAATCTAGATTTATTATTTATTCATGTTGAATTTACCTTAATGTTGGTGGTCTAGACTTTTAGGGCCCGTTTGGTTTCAACTCCGGAATCGGAAACGGATCTAGTCCATATGTATACCATTGTTCATGAAAGTTTGTGGAATCATTCCTTGTAGTTTAAAGGAATTGGAGTAGAATTTGATTACTTTTGATACCCTATAGGGTAACAAAATGTGAGGGAGCAAGTGCATTTTGCATTAATCCCCAAGGAATGATTCCACAAAACTTCATGAATAAGGATATACATATGGACTAAATTCGTTTCCATTCCGTTTCCGTTTCCGGAGTTTGAACCAAACGGGCCCTTACTAGTATCATATAAGAGGGAGGAAATATAGAGTTATTATTTATGCATTGTTTAGATCCCTATAATGATATAGTATAATGGAATGGGGCCGAAAGGATGAACGAATCTTCTAGTGATGATTTATCCAAATTATCATCATGATTTATGACACTAGTTTAGGCATTCATTTATATAGTTTTCCCCTTATTCATGCATGGTTTGACATTAGTTTGTGGCGTTTATGCTTAATCGAGTCTTATTTCTAGAAAAGACGTCTACAAGAGCTTTTGTCGGTTTTGTAGGTACTTTGGGGAGCTTTTAAACTTAATCGATATATTCAAGGATCATTCCTCGTGGTGGTATGCATCCGGACTCCCTAAGGAGTAGGCTAGGAGCAAAGAAGAACACAAAAGACCTTCTTTGTGCATGCCTTGCACCAACTCATGACTTGGTGATCCAAGGAGGGCTTTCTGGTGAAAACCACGGCCTATCTTGCAATTCCACGCCCCTGGTTTTGGCCCATGGTTTTTGTCAGGACAACTTTGACACTTGTCACGCAATTTCTTTGTCCGACCCTTGCTTTTTGGTGGTGTACATAAGTGGTTTTGCAGGCTGTAGACAAGAGAGATATGCACATTACCTTCTCCAAGACTCTCTTGTGGATTGTAGCTCTCCTCCAAGCACCCTTGTGGGTGTTCTTGGATGAGATTAGTGTAGTTTGTGAATCTAGAGTGAGTTTGAGTAGGTTTTGAGTGTTTTTCCTTGGAAGCTTGTAAGTTTGGATCTTGGAGCTACCATTGGAACCTTTGTAAGATTGTTGAAGCATCTATCTAGCTAAGTAACTTCTTGTTCTTTGATCTTATCTTCATTTTCTAGCCATGACTTGCAAGCATGCTTTATCTATGAAGTTTGATCTAGATTTGTATGTTGTTAGCTGAATAGTTGTGATTCTAGGATGATGGAATGATGGTTATGACTTGGACTATGATTGTATGGATTTGCATATTAGCTTAGGCTGAATTTGTGTTCGAAAGCCTAACTCAGGTGTTGAGGGAAAATGTGTATAAATTTCCAAAACATTATTTCATTTATTTTTCATGATATTTTAGTTCGACCCTATTTTTGTACCCTCTTGATTCAAATAATATTAATACAAAATATTAAGGGGTTTTTATTATTGGGCTGCACCCGGATTTTTAAGGGTTGCCTACGTATCTCTTTGAAGAGAATCAAGCCTTACGTAGTTCACTCGCTTTCATGCATCAGAGGATGTAATCTAGACCTACCTTCTATGAAAGGTTGCCTAAATATCACTCAACTATCATTTGCATGGTTTATTCCCGTTCATGCATCAAAGGGATAAGATTAAGCCCATCTTCTATGAAGGGTTGCTTAACTCTCCTAATATCATGTGCATGATTAGAAAGTTTATTTTTATTTCTTTTAGTTCATATTTTGGTATTTAGTAAAATTTGGATTTTGATTTTGGACATTAAATTTATATAAAAGTCAAAATTTTTGTGTGTGGATAAACTCGAAGAGCGGACGCCTTTATATCGAGTTTAGCTTTATTTGAGGATTTTGGCTTAACTCCAAAATTTATTCTGGAGTTGATTTTATTTGGGCAGTGCGACTGAATCCAATATTGGATTTCCTACGTAGCTCGGAAAAGAACACCAAGTCATAACGTAGTTCTGAAACTTATTTTATTTTACCTTTAGACTTTATTTATATTTTCAAAGTCAGTTCAATATGTGCGATTGGACTCGGCAATTTGTAAGCCAAGATTCCTACGTAGTCTTTTTCGAAGACATCAAATACCGCGTAGTTCTTTTTGAGAATTTTTATTTTCAGTCCAAGTTTTGAATTTAATTATACTTTACTTGGGCGGCTCGGCTGAATCCAATTTAATTTGAGATCGGATTTTCTACGTAACTCAGAACGAGTATCAAGTCATCACGTAGTTCTTTTTTAGTTTTATGGAATTTTTGGGTGAATATTTATATTTACATATCATTATGTAATTAATTGTATTTAGGGGCTACTTGTGTAAATAAGGCTAAGTCCAATTTGAAGCCTAAATATTCATTAGCCCTTCACGTGGTAAGGTGTACAAAAGTAGTACTTCAAATATTCATTCCTCCTTTTTTCTTTTATTAAATTGTTCATTTATTTTAAATGGGCCTAAGCCCAAACTGAAATATATAGTCTTTATTTGATTAGAGTCCGATACAAATATACTAAACCTACGTTTAGTTTTTAATTTTGAGGAGTGCAGCTTTGTTTTGCGGCCAAAAGGTGATAGTTAGGGTTATCAGTAGTAGCACGGGAAAGACTTCTGGTTCAGATGGCAAAAAATAAGAGATCTAGAGAGATCGAAAGAGATGAAGAATGAAAGTGTGCTGAACGAAGATGTCGAAAGCAAAGCAAAGGGGTTTTGCAAAGAAGGTCACCATATATCAACCGGTTTCTGGGTATGTTTAATTTCTAGACGATTTAAAACTTACAATTGCTTGTTCTTTTCAAATATGTCTTTCAAATCCTTTTGTGTATTTTCCCTCACATTTTTCCGATTTTAGATTTCCTGAGATAACCATCTATATCTGAGTTTGAGGATAATCTCTGGCTGCACAAGTTTTATGATTGGACCCTATTTAGAGGCATCTTCCAAATCATTTTGTGAAAATAATCTGAGAAGATAAAATCAGAGTGAAACTTTTATAATTAGAATTAGTTAAACTCATATTCCCCATTTAGCGGATTTGTTGTCTGAAACTACCATTTAATTTTGCAGGATTGCCATAAACCCATGGAACGAAACCCTTGCTGACAGTATATCCCCAATTGCTCTTCTAATTCAAAAGACGTGCAAGGTATGTTCTACCTCATATGTTCACGTTGGTATGAAGTTGCAAATGACTTAAGGATAGGTTGTGTATATATGTTCAGTAAACCAAGTATAAGATTGAATTTTGTCTTGATATGGAGGTCTATGGTTTGGTCTCAATGGTCAGAGTTTGAGTTTGTAGCGGTGCCTCCGACTACGGGTTTGTAGCGGAAAAATCCATTGATTCCCTCCGACTACGGGTTTGTAGCGGTGAAATCCATCGATTCCCTCCATCTACGGGTTTGTAGCGGTGGAATCCATGGATTCCCTCCATCTACAAGTTTGATTTCATGGTGGAAGTCAAATTGCATCCGTACTGATTGTCTTCAGTGCAGCGGTCGAAATTGGTTTGAAGCCAAAACGACTATATGTCAGATACCATAGTTTTTCCATGAGCATCCAAGTAGACCTTGTTTCCTGTGTAATAAAACTTGCAAAGGAGTGGTCACAACTTTTCTTTTAGAGTGATACTAATTAAAAGGTTTTGTTGATGATTACAAGAAAGGGAAAAGGACTACTGTTTTCTTTTGCACTAGTAGAAACTGTAGAGGACAGTTTGTATCCGTTTCCCACACCTCTTTTTTTTTTGTTAATTTTATATGTAGTGTTTGTCTTTCTTGTACCTTTTTTCTCTTCTGGAAATATTCTGTTCCTTTCCCTCTACTGCATTTCTTTCAATTATTTCTTTCTTTCTTCTACAGATGGAGAAACAATGGAAAGGGGGAAGATACTTACAGAAATCTGTTGCTAACAATGACAAGAAAAAGTAGAAGACCAATGCTTCTTTTTTTATCAATAGGAGAAACTGCAGAATACAGATACTTTTGTACTCGTTGGTGTTTGTAGTGACTAATTCTTATTGTGCTTTTTCTTCTGTAATTTTTATCCTTCCTCCCCTGTTTTTGTCTCAGACTTCTCTTATTTATAGGGGCTGTTTTGAAACAGTTAATTTAAACTGCTTAATAGTTACAGTTACATAACTGTCATAAAACGGTTAGACAGTTAAATAAATTTAAGGATTTTCTTTTCCCTTTGATCTATTGTTTTATCCATCAGCTTTATTGCTACCATAGGAATTTAACATTTCTTTTTTAATTATGAAATGATACAAAATTTCTATGAAGCAAGCATTTATATATATATATACCATACTATCAATGTATATTTGATAGTATATTTTTTTTCCAATAAATAACCTACTTTACATTTTGAGGATAAATGAAATGACTCAATTAAATTTATTTCATAAAGTAAAATAAACTTAATTTTTTTTTTTTTAAAATTTTCATGAAATAAATATATTTTATGAAATTTTATGGCCAAACAGTTGCCCCCAAACATTGGACGTGTGAATTCTTGAACACGTTCAATGTTTGTCCTATATATCGAGCATATTGTTTCCACTTATACCTTTTAGGATTGTGTCTAGCATATAAAATAACTAGACAACCTATGTAATTTCTCTATGAAGGTCATACCAACCCTAGTTCACTTGTCCATTTTTGTATGCATAAGTGAAAATAACTTAAGCCCATCTTGGGGAAGGGTTGCACAAGTTACTCCACTATCATTTGCATAAAAATGGGTTTTCACCTTGTAAGAAGTTTTTTTTTATTGTGGCTGCACCTACCATTTCGACCAGTTAGACTGCCTACGCACCCTCTTTTTGAAGGATAAAGGCGTTCGTAGTTCTTTGTGAATTGATTTCTTCCCTTTCATCGTATACATCACCGAAATAATTTGAGCCCACCTTCTATGAAGGATTTCTCAAATCACTCAACTCAACTATCATTTGTATACTTAAGGGCTCAAGAGTAAAATTATGCATGCTTTGTTTTATATATATATTTTTTGTATTTATATAGTTCATATATAAATATGTATTTACACTTAATGCACTAAGGATTAAATTTAGACCCACCTTCTATGAAGGGTTGCCCAATTGTTGATCCATTATCATATGCATTTTTTTTAAATCTCATTCATACGCTTCACCAAAACAGCAAGAACCCACCTTCTATGAAGGGTTGCTCGAGTCATTTTGACTATCATTTGCGTGATGAAAATTTTATTTTCTTTTTGATTGATTTTTTTTTGCAACTGGATCCGACACATATGTTATTGGTATCGAATTTCCGACGTACCCATGTTGGGATCAAGTCTTGACGTAGTTCCCGAGGCCAAGGATGATATCAATTGATTCCACGGCCGTGGTTTCCATGATCCACCCGTGGTTTCCTAATAAGAAGTCATAAAATCACGGCCTGTTCTTCATGCTTCCACGACCGTGGTTTCCATGATCCACCCGTGGTTTTTGTTCTGTTGTTCTTTTATTGATGAATCTGGATGTTAGGACGTAGATGTGTTGAAATCCTAATGTTTGTTGAGCCTAATCAAGCCTAGGGTGACCTTTGCTACCAACCTATTTGAGGAATGAGACTTACCCGGTAATTTCCTCTCTTAGATACATAAGATGATGAACTCTAGGTAGTAGTTAGCCAAAAAAAGCCGCTATTGGATTGAGTGTGCTAGGATCGTTGCCTGAGACTTACCTTTTCCGAGACTTACCCGGTAAGGAGGGGTTTGACCTTTAGGTAGTCGCCGGTTTGTATAGAATTCCCGTCCTTAGGTTCCTTGAGACTTACCCGGTAATAGTGATGTGATCCTCACCGGAAAAGAAATCACCGTCAATATGCCGGAACCAATCGTTTTGCCACTAACCGTCCAAGTCAAAACTCAGCCGAAACCTATCAAAATCAATACTTATATGTTGGAGGGCATGCCTAAAACTGAGCCAAAACCTATTGAAACCAAACCGAAAATGCTTGCTCCGAGCATGCCCAATACAAGCCAATTTTCACTCTCTCCGGCTAAGTTGTTAGGTTTGCGCACTCTCAGTAAAACGCCTATAAATTGAGGCAATTCTTGGAATTAAAATACCCATAAGTACTACTTTGAAAGGCATTTTCAATATCTACAACTGTCTAGTTTACACAAAGTCGAGATTCAAAGAGGAAGAGGGTGAAAATAACCCTACATTGCAGCACCTACGGTATGGATTGTTGGGCAAGATCATGCATGGAGGCATGGTTATACAAAACATATGCACGTCCAACCAATACATAATTCATGCAGCATACCATCCTGATATTATTCATATATTATGCATGAATTTATGTATCAATCATGAAAAGTAGTTGAAAAAGTAGGTGGAGAAAGTAGATGGTGAAAGTTCCTTTATTTTCCTTTGTTTAATTTCAAAACTCTTGAACTTGTAACCTTTAATTGTTGGGAGTTAGGTTCTGAATTTTCAGCCTATATAAGGCCTCTCCCACACCATTTTATAGCAAGACGAATTTGAGTGATTTTCAATCAAAAGTTATTTTTTACTTTGAAAAAACAAACCTAGAGACTAAGGTGAGAGACCAAAGTTTCGAAACCCACAAGGTGAGAGGCCGAGTGGTGTCCTTACGGTGAGAGGCTAGGAGGACAAAGGAGATCTAATCCCAACGTGAGATTCCGAGGGAAAAGATCTCGAATCAAGAAGATCCAAGGTGCGAGGTTGGACGATCCTTGCTTGACATATCCCAATAAAAAAAATAATAAAAAAAAGTGTACGGAAGGAACAACACCGGTGGATCCTCGCGTTCAACCAACGAAGAGCGCATCAGATAGGACCTTAAGTTCGAGACTAGTGGAGCATGAGACTTACCCGGTAACTGATCCCATTAGAGAAACACCCAACTCCAAACAACCGCAGCTTATCCTTTGATGTTTAGAAGCATGAGTCCAATGCCATAACCGGAATTCTTGATTTCTAAAATCCGCATTTCTTACCTCTTATCACCTATCCTTGTGTTTGTGTGTTTGTTTGCTTGTTTGTGTTGCACATTTTGTGATCCTTGTTTGATCACCCAAAACCAACCAAAAATATTGTGTTTTGAATTTCTTTATTCCTTTCTCATCTCTTAGTTTAGATTTGTGCTATACATGATCCTTAAATGATTTGATTTCACCTCAGTTCTTGTGTTCGACCTCGGAATACTTTCCTTCCTACATAACGATCCGTACACTGCGGGTTTAGCTAGGTAGTTTTGGATTTTAGATCGAGTTATAAATGTAAGGCTTTTTGTGCTACTTTCTAGCGCGAACAAGTTTTTGGCGCCGTTGCCGGGGACTAGGTCTAGATTAAATAATTGTGTTTGTTGTTTATAGTGTTTATCTTTCTTGTTACTTGTGATCCTGTTTTGTTTTTGTCTTTGCCTATTTCATGTTTACCATGGACGGATGGTATTTCCAAGACGACCTTGACAACATGGAGTATGAGGGGTGGATGACAGGCCAAGATCTAGGACCTCTCCATGATGAGTTTGAGTATTGAGAGGAGTTTAATGCCTATCATGAGTTCCATGATCAAGCTCACATGACTACATTGCCTCATGAGGAACCTCACCATCAACTTCATGAAAATCGATTGGAATCGATGCTAGAAGAAATATTGAGGAAGATGGATGATCTAGAGAGTAACCTTGCTTCTTCGAGTGCCCACATAGACCTTGAAGCGGAAGTATTTTGACAAGAGGAGGTTCACCATGAGGAGATCCAAGAGTTGCCCGATTCAACTATGACCATTAAAGAACTTTAAAAAGAGTTGGATGATGCTCAGGAGCAAGTGAGGCTAAGGGATTTGGCCCTAGATGATGCAAGAAGATTGGCTTTCGAGAGAGAAGAACAAATGAGGAGGGAGATTGAGGAGAGTTGGATAGCTCTTATGCAAGAGAAGTCTATCCTTCTTCAAGGCTTACCTCCACCTCCTTCACCTTTGGAGGAGTGCAATGAAGAGCTCTCAACCTCGGACATCCTTGCCATCAACCCCGGAACCACACTTGAAGAGCACATGAAGGAGGAAGAAAACTGGCAGAACCATGGCCTGGGGCCTCAAACCACGCCCGTGGTGTCTTTAAATGGACCCGTGGAAAACCATGTCGTAGCCAAATTCAGCCAAAACCACGGCCTACCTGACCTAACCACGGCCATGGTTCCATATTTCAGCCCGTGGTTTCTATCAGAGGGCCCAAAGTTGACTTTAACTTCTTTTAATCCTTTCTTGCTTGACCGGAGTGTGCGCGAAAGCTGGAGTTCCGTTCTTATGGAGTCTCCTAAGGTTGACATGACACCACTCCCGGTTAGAGAGGATGGATCCAAGATGGTTATGAAGCCCTTCAAGCAAGATAACTTTCCAAGAGTCGGCTTTCCTCGGATCATGTTGTGTGAAGGAACCAAGTGTTTAATCGATAGATCTGTTGAGCATTATTTGTCTAAGTATAGGGTGACCCATATGGTTATAACCCCATATGATCATCAAGGAGGCGGTCATGAAGACACTTCACATAGAGAGAGTAAGGAGACCCCCGAGAATCCAAATGTTGGCATTCCTCATGAGCTTGACCATGGTGAGTTCTATCACTTACCGGTGAAGCAAGAGCTCAAAGCTTATTTGGGTATCAAATGGCCCATACCTATGATCAAGGATGCCGGAAAGAGATGGTTGCTTGGACTCCTCAAGCAAACCAAGGTTTTTAATGTGGATTGAAGCATCATGGAGTTTGGTCAAGCTAATGACCTAAAAGAAGCGCTTATTGGGAGACAACCCAAGGGTAACATATTTCCCTTTTCTTTTTTATTTTTTTGTTTGTTTTATTTTTGTGTGTTTTGTGTTTGTGTGCTAGAGTCTAGGTAATAAGAAGCCTTGCAAGGCAAGATGATGATGATGATGATAATCCCGCTTTTAACCATGGGTGGAGCAGACGTGGGACTTGGACGGCTTGAGGTGCCTTTGTGGGGTGGAAGAGCACCCATCTCGCATACACCTTGGCGCGGGTCCCGACTCCATAATGAACACCAATAGCTCTTGATGCGCTCTTCGTTAGTTGAACGCGAGGATCCACCGGTGTTGTTCCTTCCGACCACTTTTTTTTGATTTTTTTTATTGATGGGATATGCCAAGCAAGGATTGTCCAGCCTCGCACCTTGGATCTCCTTGGCTCGAGATCTTCTTTCCTCGGAATCTCACTTCGAAAATTGGATCTCCTTTGTCCTCCTAGCCTCTCACCGTAAGGACACCACTCGGCCTCTCACCTTGTGGGTTTCAAAACTTTGGCATCTCACCTTAGTCTCTAGGTT
The DNA here is from genome assembly GCA_033239045.1 of Fagopyrum esculentum. Taxonomy (NCBI): domain Eukaryota; kingdom Viridiplantae; phylum Streptophyta; class Magnoliopsida; order Caryophyllales; family Polygonaceae; genus Fagopyrum; species Fagopyrum esculentum. The sequence goes on from BSUD01000004.1 coordinate 51,713,401, forward strand.
TGTTTTTCTCAAAGTGAAAACACAACTTTTAATTGAAGACTCAACTCTATTTCGTCTAAAAGGTTTGTGGGAGAGGCCTTATATAGGCTGAAAATTCAGCACCTAACTCTCAACATTAAAGGCTTACAAGTTCAAGAGTTGTACATTAAACAAAGGGCAAACATAGGGATTTTCAGCCATCAACTTCAAGCAAATAAATGGCCTAAAAACCATAAGTGTGGCCGGCCAATTAGAGCTCCCAAGGACCAAAATGTGCCTGAAAAATAAATCCCCAAAATGTGGTATTAATCTTCTTGAAAGGTTGGCTTAAGTACAAGTGAACATTTTATTTCACTTGTATTAATCAACCTTCATTATTCCACAATATCATGCATTAGTGGGCATCATATCATGAAATAAATCAAGCATGACCACATAATATAAACAAAAAAGATTACAACTAAGGTTCAAGTTTAAGGTGATCCGGGATCCTCAATCGCCTCAAGCATGTTCACCAAGTGATAATCACGGACGTCCTCAAATTCCGGAGCTCCGAAAGGATGGTAGGTCAATGTGGTTTGTCCTAACATGCGGGCTCTAGCTCGAGTGAGAGGTGGTGTTGACCTCGGTGCTGTCACATCAGTCTCGTTGCTTAAGTCCGGCGGGCTCACATCATCCCCTCCTCCTTGGAAAGGGTTCGACCCCGAATCCGCCAACTCGTTCTCCGCATCCTCAACCTCATCACCTACATAAAAAGGAGACAAATCAGAAATGTTAAACACATTATGGACACCATACTTAGTAGGAAGCTCAATGCGATATGCGTTATCGATAATCTTCTCAAGGACCCGGAAAGGACCATCCGCTCTTGGGTTGAGCTTAGATTGCCGAATAGAAGGAAAGCGATCCTTCCTCAAATAGACCCACACGAGGTCTCCCTCCATGAAAAGCATTTCCCGGCGCCCTTTGTTGGCTTGTTTGACATATTGCTCGGTATGCTTTTCTAATTGGACTCGGACTCGCTCATGCAAACCTTTCACAAACTCAACTCTAGATTGCCCATCCACATCAACGGGTCGCGGAGCCGGCTGAGGAATCAAATCTAGTAGAGTAAGAGGGTTCTTGCCATAAACAATTTCAAAAGGGGACTTCTTGGTCGCAGAATGAATAGCCCGGTTATATGCAAACTCCACAAAGGGCAAACAATCCTCCCACCTGCACAAGTTAGTATCCATCATAGTACGAAGCAAAGTGTCAAGAGTCCGGTTTACTACCTCAGTTTGACCATCCGTTTGGGGATGACAAGAAGTCGAAAAACACAACTTCGTCCCCATCTTGGCCCAAAGTGTCTTCCAAACATAACTAAGAAATTTAGAGTTTCGGTCTGACACAATTGACCTAGGTATTCCATGTAGCTGAACAATATGCTCAAAGAAAAGGCTAGCCACATTAGGCGCATCATCAGATTTACTACAAGCAATAAAATGCGCCATCTTAGAAAACCTATCAACAACCACAAAAATGGAATCATGTCCTCTCCTAGAACGAGGTAATCCTAGGATAAAATCCATGGAAATGTCGTCCCAAGTTGAGCTAGCAATAGGCAAAGGTAAGTATAATCCATGTGGGTTAGCCTTAGACTTAGCCTTACGACAAGGTACATAACTAGCACAACATCTCTCTACATCATTTCTCATCTTAGGCCAATAAAAGTGCTCCCTCAATATGCCTAAAGTCTTAGTAACTCCAAAATGACTCATCAATCCCCCTTCATGGGCCTCTATAACAATCAAAGCTCTCAAAGAACAAGTAGGCAAACATAACCTAGAAACTCTAAACAAATATCCATCATGAAAATAATAACTACTAGCATGGGAGTCACTACTAGAGCGTAAACAAAGTGCAAAAATGTCCCGGAAGTCAACATCAAGAGCATATAAATCACGAATCAATCCAAAACCCAAAACATATGCATCTAAAGAAGAGAGAAGTGTGTATCTACGAGATAACACATCAGCTACGATGTTGTCCTTTCCCTTCTTGTAACGCACAACATATGGAAAAGCCTCAATATACTCCACCCAACGTGCATTGCGTTTGTTCAGCTTGGCTTATCCTCTAAAATACTTCAATGACTCGTGATCAGAATGTATAACAAACTCACAAGGTAAAAGATAGTGCTCCCAAACCTGGAGGACCCGAACCAAGGCGTATAACTCCTTGTCGTATGTAGGGTAGTTCAAGGCGGCTCCTCCCAGTTTCTCACTAAAATAGGCTACAGGGCGTCCCTCCTGCATCAAAACTCCTCCAATCCCGATTCCCAAAGTGTCACACTCTATCTCGAAAGTTTTCGAGAAATCCGGAAGCACAAGAACAGGGCATGGGTCATCCGCTCTCTAAGTAACACAAAGGACTCCTCTTGAGTGGAACCCCACTCAAATAACACGCCCTTCTTGGTCAACTCGGTGAGGGGGACGGAAATGGTGCTAAAGTCCCGAACGAACCTCCTATAGAACCCGGCAAGTCCAAGATAACTCCGTATGTGAGGAACAGTTGTCGGATGAGGCCATTTTGATATTGCCTTGGTCTTCTCTTCGTCCACCCGCAAGCCTTCCTTTCCTACCAGAAAACCCAAAAAGACCACAGATTCCGAGCAAAAATGGCATTTCTTAAAGTTTACAAACAACTGTTGTTCTTTAAGCACAAGAAATACACTTCTCAAATGTTCAACATGCTCATCCAACGTCCGACTATAAACTAAGATATCGTCAAAATACACCACAACAAATTTACCTAAGAAATCACGTAGGACATGGTTCATTAGGCGCATAAAAGTACTAGGTGCATTCGTTAATCCAAAAGGCATTACAAGCCACTCATATAATCCGTACTTAGTTTTGAAAGTAGTTTTCCATTCATCACCCTTATGCATCCTAATTTGATGATAACCACTCCTAATGTCTATTTTAGAGAAAAGAATAGCACCATGTAGTTCATCAAGCATATCATCAAGACTAGGAATAAGATGTCGGTACCTTACAATTATTTGGTTGATGGCACGACAGTCGACACACATCCTCCAACTCCCATCTTTCTTGGGTACCAATAGTACATGAACGGCACATGGACTCAATCTCTCCCGAATATATCCCTTGCTCAAAAGATCCTCCACTAGAGCTTGTAGCTCCTTTGTTTCCACCAGGTTTGCTCGATATGCGGGCCGATTAGGAATGGATGACCCGGGTATGAAGTCAATATGATGTTCTATGCCTCGGATAGGGGGTAGTCTCGGGGGAATCTCTTCGGACATAATCTCCTTAAATTCCTCAAGAAGTCCTGAAATACAAGAAGGCAAAGACAAATCATTAGCTTCCATAGTAGATAAAGCTATTACACAAACAAGGAGAAAGCAAACATCCCCTCTTTGTAGGGCTCGTCGTGCGTCGTGTAACCGTGCGGTGAGTAGGGTCTTGGGCTCGGATGTAGTTTGAAGAACCATCTTAGTCTTTCCCTTTGTCCATGCGGCCTCACCTTTCTCCAACTTCTTCCTTTCTCTACACATGTGGTCTTCCATGATCTCGGATGGGGTAAGAGGCATAAGCTTTACTTTCTTCCCGGCCATGGAGAAGAAGTATATGTTGGTGTAACCATCATGAAACACCATTCGGTCAAACTGCCATGGTCTCCCAAGTAAGAGATGGCAAGCCATGATTGGAAGCACGTCACAAACAACGTCGTCTTGGTAAGGTCCGATGACAAAGTGAACAAATCATTACTCCTTGACTTGAAGGGGAGCGTTGGTGTTGAGCCATTGGAGCGAATATGGTTGTGAGTGTGCCTTCGTTTTGAGCCCTAGGTGTGCAACGACCTCCTGACTAACAATGTTACAACAAGACCCACTATCAATAATAGCGGTAAATAATTGTCCCGAAATTAAACAACGAGTGTTAAAGAGATTCTCCCTTTGTGAGACATCGGGAACGAGTTCACTGACTTGGAGGACCTTCTTTGTGACAAGGCAGAAATCTCCCACAGGGGCATGGGCTTCAACTTCAAGACCTTCTATGATTGGGGCTACTGTTTCATAGTCATCTTCGGATTCATGATTCTCGGTGACCTCTTCCCCAAATGCATTCATTAAAACCTTGTGGGGATTAGGGCATTACCGGGCATAATGACCATGCTCATAAAACTTGTAACATTTCACTTCTCTAGTCCAGATTGTTTCCGGTTTTGGTGTGGAACTAGGAAGAGGGGTGGAAGTGGCCTTGAGAGCTACTGTTGGGGATGAACTGGTTGTGTGGGTAGGACGATTATTTTGAGAGGGTTCAGTGAATTCATGACTTGTCCCTCTTCTTGTTGATCCGATTTCCTTACGTTTTTGGATTATATTATAGGCATGGGTAGCATGGTGAAGGGCATCAGTAAGGCTTGTGTGTCTGAGTTGTTCAACTATTTCGGACACATCGGGGTTAAGCCCAAACAAGAACTTGGCTAGGATATAGTTATCGGGTTGTCGAGTTCCCGATCTTTGAAGGAGAGTTCTCAACTCTTTGTTGTAATCATCCGGAGTTCGGTTACCTTGACGTAACCTTTCAAGTTTGAGCAACAATTTTTGCTTGTAATCTGAAGGTATGAACCGAGCATGCATCCTTCTACGGAGTTCAAACCAAGTGTTGATGCGTGGTTGTTGATGTGCCTCCACATATTCCAATTCTTCCTTCCACCAAGTTAGAGCAAAATCAACAAAATGAATAGTAGCAACTTTAATCTTTTCATACTCGTTAAACTCATAATAACGAAAGACTTGTTCGGCCTTAGTCTCCCACTCAATGTAGGTCTCAGCTTCTGCGGTTCCGGTAAAGTTTGGAACATCCGCTTTTGATCCATGGTAATGCCTCCGATTGCGGTGACCACGATTTTCTTCACCGTCCGAGTCATTGTGTCGAGAAGCTTGACTATGGTCCCGGATTCTGTTCAGGTCTCTATCATGGTTTTTGCTTGCATGACTGTTCACACTCCGTTCTCGGCCTCTACGAGGTGGTTCTTGGTTTCTACCTCCTAGACTTTGTTCAAGTGGGGCGGGAGGTATTCTTCTTAGAAGCTCAGCTAGTTGGGCTTCAAGGTGGTCAAGACATTGGTCGGCTTGGTTGATCCCATTACCATTGACGGATGCCATCCTGTTTTCGATTACAAATCAAGCAAGAAAAGAAATAAAACCAAGTGTCCAAAGTTTGGTTCTACAACAAGAAAGTGGGTGCTCAAAACCAAAGGAAAACACAATAGTAAAGACTTCAAAGATAAAACCGAAAGTAATAAAAATGCTGATTTCGTGACCGAAACGGTGTCGAATGGCTAAAATAGCCCTTTGGTCACTGCAAAGCAGTGAGTTGGACTCGGAGACCTGTTTCCCTTCTTGTAAAGGTATGACAATTGAAATTCTGAGTTCGGACGCCCGTTTTCTGCAAAAACCGCAATACCGGGCGTTTTTCACCTTGGCTAGTTTCTTCACCTTTGTAACAAATCCTTTGACAACTGAAATTCACCTATCACACAAAACAAACTCAGGGGCAAAAGGTTAGAAACAAAATTTTCTCTCTCTCTCTCTCCTCTCTCAAGTGTATTTCCCCTCACACTCACTTAAGTGTTTGATAGTATTTGGTTCATACAACTTTTGTTTTCGTTTGCTTCAAGGCAAAGTTCTCCCCCACCTTTTCCAATGCACTAGGCAATGCTCTCCTCTCAAATATTTCACTTAGTAACAATAATTCCGCAAGAGCCTAAGATAGTGCACAAGGCAAACAAGGTATTCCAAGATAGCTTCAGAAAAGCAAACACAAATGGCAACAAAAACCACAACAAATACGAGCCTTCCGGCGAGTATTTACTTAGTCCCTAACAAGTAGTTAGTCAAAGCAATAACAAGCGTTTTCCCCAAAACGTGCGGGTTGTGTTTAGGTTGGCTAGAACACTCAAGGACAATTTTGATAAGAATTTCGATAACACTCAAGGATAATACAAGGATAACACAAGGATAACACATGCACTCTAGGATGTTTTTTTTTGATAATATTAAAAGATATTACTCAAACAACTTTTCTTTTCTTTTTGTTTTTTTTGCTCGACTTTACTGAATTATATCAATATGTGTTGCACGCTTTCTCTCTCTTTCTTTTTTTTATAAGGCCAACAAAGATCTCTCTAAAGACTCACAAGAAGGAAGATTGCAAGTACCGAAATTTTGGGGAACTACTCAAAATTGCAAAAACTAAAAACAAGTTTAGGTAAGCAATTCGTACCCCGAAAGCTTGAGGAACTCGCACCGTTGGGATCTGATACCACTTGATGCGCTCTTTGTTAGTTGAACGCGAGGATCCACCGGTGTTGTTCCTTCCGACCACTTCTTTTTTTTTGATTTTTTTTATTGATGGGATATGCCAAGCAAGGATCGTCCAGCCTCGCACCTTGGATCTCCTTGGCTCGAGATCTTCTTTCCTCAGAATCTCACTTTGTAAATTGGATCTCCTTTGTCCTCCTAGCCTCTCACCGTAAGGACACCACTCGGCCTCTCACCTTGTGGGTTTCGAAACTTTGGCCTCTCACCTTAGTCTCTAGGTTTGTTTTTCTCAAAGTGAAAACACAACTTTTGATTGAAGACTCAACTCTATTTCGTCTAAAAGGTTTGTGGGAGAGGCCTTATATAGGCTGAAAATTCAGCACCTAACTCCCAACATTAAAGGCTTGCAAGTTCAAGAGTTGTGACATTAAACAAAGGGCAAACATAGGGATTTTCAACCATCAACTTCAAGCAAATAAATGGCCTAAAAACCATAAGTGTGGCCGGCCAATTAGAGCTCCAAGGGACCGAAAACCATAAGTCTGGCCGGCCAATTAAACAAAGGGCAAACATAGGGATTTTCAACCATTAATCTTCTTAAAAGGTTGGCTTAAGTACAAGTGAAAATTTTGATTTCAGTTGTATTAATCAACCTTCATTATTCCACAATATCATGCATTAGTGGGCATCATATCATGAAATAAAATCAAGCATGACCACATAATATAAACAAAAAAGATTACAATTAAGGTTCAAGTTTAAGGTGATCCGGGATCCTCAATTGCCTCAAGCATGTTCACCAAGTGATAATCACAAACGTCCTCAAATACCGGAGCTCCGAAAGGATGGTAGGTCAATGTGGTTTGGCCTAGCATGCGGGCTCTAGCTCGAGTGAGAGGTGGTGTTGACCTTGGTGCTGTCACATGTAACACCCCAAATCCGCAGGACTCAGAGTGCCACATTGGTCTAGAATCTCACAATGGATCCTGATCCTAGCCTGACAACAAGTTCACTGGATCTTACAACAAGGCACAGGTAGATTAAAACCAAAAACATGAAACTGTATAATGTACATCAAAAGGGTTTACAACTACAAAGCCGAGTACAAAACAACATCCAAAAACATCAGACACAAAAGATCCCATATCCCATGCAACCCTAATGTACAGAAGTCCTCGGCTGGTCACCCCATCTGGCTCACTCTGCAGTCTTCCTAACATGCAGATCATCTACAAGACGGTATACACCGTTAGCTACAGAATTGAATAAGTATGAAGGTAATAGCACAAACACACATCCACATCTCATACATGAAATGCCACACACATTCATTTATTATCTTTTCATTTCGTTATTCCATTACTAATTCAACTTATTTTGTAACACGAGGAGCCTCAAGAACCTCGCCCCATCCAACGTAACACAGGGGTTTTGCATGGGGGTGATCATCACTCGTCCCCCCCTGTGAGATCATCTTCAGGGCACCTCCTCCTACCCGCAGGCGGAGGCAAGTGGTCACGACCCATTATAATACACTTGGGCCATTTAATGTAATAAATGGTCGTCCTAGTCCGGTTTAGGTTATAAATGCACAATCATATGATCACACACAACCATCACAATCACACAAACCTATAACTGTATCCTAAATAAGTCCTATGGAATTACCTGATATACTCGTAACCTATACCACGTCACAGCTTCCCCTTGGGGAAGTAATCAACGCCTGCAATAGCAAGGCACACATCATCACATACTGCAAAGGTTAGGAGACTCGTCTCCATAACCATAACCAACCTACAACCTCAATCTAAACCTATAGATCAACTTGCTCACAAATGCCTAAGGCATATCCTCAACATAAACACAAGTGCCTAAGGCACATCTCTATCATGCAACTCATCATCCTCATCCTAACCAAGCTGGCCTAGCCAACATCTAAGCCAAGGCTAAAGGAAAGGAAGAAGGAATCATACCAACAAGGTATGCCCTGAATGCACCAGCAAAGACAAAGGACTCAAGGCTGAACCAGTGAGGCGCAGGGGCGGTTCACAGCAGGTGCAGGGGCAGCCTAGTGCAGGCGCAGGGGCGGCTGTCTGTGCAGAGGGTTGGTCCCGACTTCTCTTCGATCTCTTTCTCGACTCTCTTCACGTCTTCATCACCCAAAAACATACCACATATATATATACACATGTATGAACATCAAAACCTCAGGAAAGGATCCACACAAGCTCAGCTTGTGATCCTAAGCTAGAAAAGGAAGAAAAAAGCAAGGAAGAAGAAGGAAAGAGGTTGGAGATGAAACCTTACCACAACAGAACCCTAAGCAACAGCTAAGAGCATCCAACACACCTCACAACCTCAACACAACAACAACAACTCTCAGCATCATCCTCATGATCATCCCAAGCCAAAGCCACAAACAAACTCTCACAACTCACACACAAGATCAAGGAGAGATCAAATAAGATCAAGGAAGAAGAGAGGAGAAGATGAACGTGAGGAGGAAGAGAGAAGCTGGAGAGATGAAGAAACCCTTCATCTGAAGTCTAAGATGGCTTATTAAGGAAGCCAACCGCAAAGCACAAGTCAAAGGGTTAACGAAGGCGGTTGTACCCACATAGAGCCGCAGAGGCGGACACTGTGAGGCGTAGGGGCGCCTAGCCGCAGGTGCGGCCACCATGGTTTGCAGGGGCGGATGCTAGGGTCAACTAGAGGCTCAGCAAGGAGTCCTATTCTCCAAGGACTAAGGCTCTTATATTACATCAGTCTCGTTGCTTAAGTCCGGCGGGCTCACATCATCTCTTTACCATGATTGATTGATCATCTCCCACCACCACTCCACAGGAGTGAACCAAAATACCGAATACACTACCGTTTTACATTGTGAGACTTCTTTCACTTCTTTATTTAATTTGCACACTGGGGACAATGTGATTTTAAGTATGGGGTGGGGTTTTTATAATCGTTTGCATGATTGCATCTAGGATAGTTTCATATTATTGTCACATGTTTCATTATATTTTGCATTGTACATATTTATATCAAAAATTCTAAAAAATTAGAAAATTTTAAATTTTTTTTGTGCTTCTTAGTTTGGATATGACCCTTATGATGAGTTTGTTTTGTGAACTGACTATGGATGGCTTTGTGTGTTGTATGAATTTATGCATATTGGACTTGAATACTTCTCTTGAACCCCATGTATGAATTGTGATGAAGATTATTGTCTAGGTTGGATTGAAAATTGATTATCGAAAACGTATGCTAGTTCTTACACATCATCTAGGAATGATTAAGGCATTCATTTCTCTCTTCTTCTCATCTTGATCATGTTGTTTGAAGCACCTCACTTGATTAAAAATATTATCTCTTTTGACCCATCCGGGAATAGGAGCATGCTAGTGTGTTGTGTGTGAAAAGCAAGTGTGGGTTGTTGAAGGAAGTGTATGAATGCTATGAATGAAGTGTTGAATGTGTTGTGAAAGTGTAAAAAAAAGGTTTGGGGACGTTGGTTTTGATGACGAGTAACTCGGCACCATTCACATAATCGGGTGTTTGTGTCTTGCCAAAGTCAGATTAACCGATAGTCCTAGCGAGCCTTGGTATGTGTGCCCGGTGTGAGGCACCTCAAAAAAATCCCGAGGTCTGCTAACCACCAAGGTTTCGGCTTTTGTACACCAATGCCATTGTCTCAAAAATAAATGAAAGAAAAAAAAGAAGAAAAAGAAAAGAAAGAAAAAGAAAAGAAAGAAAAGAAAAAGATGGAGAAAAATATACACTTATGGTGGAGTTGAATAAAAATGAAGTTGTGGAGTTAGTTCCTTTCCCGGATTAGCATCACATGACCTAAAAATTCCCACCTTTGACACGTTTCTTGGCCTATTCTTTCTTAAGTCCTTAAGACCTCTATGCACATGTGTTTTGACTTAAGTGATTTAGATTTGATATCTTCATGATCATCTAGACATTCTCGATTTACTTTGCATATATGATTTCGAGTTAAGTATGATTTTCTTTCCGTGCCTTCATTCATTTAATACATGATTGCTCATCCTTTGCCATGAAACATCACTATGACGGTGATCTATTAGTAGAAGCACAATTGCAAAATTATTTTCCATTTTTCCGCATTCATAACTCATGTCATCTTGTAGCTTAGGTTTGAACCTTGCTTGGGGACAAGAAAATGGCAAGTATGGGGTATTTTGATGACATAATTTATGACACTAGTTTAGGAATTCATCTATATAGTTTTCCCCCTTATTCATGCATGGTTTGGCATTAGTTTGTGGCGTTTTTGCTTAATCGAGTCTTATTTCTAGAAAAGACGTCTACACGAGTTTTTGTCGGTTTTGTAGGTATTTTGGGGAGCTTTTGGACTTAATCGATACATTCGAGGATCATTCCTCGTGGTGGTACACATCCGGAATCCCTAAGGAGCAGGCTAGGAGCAAAGAAGAACACAAAAGACCTTGTTGGTGCATGCCTTGCACTAACTCATGACTTGGTGATCCAAGGAGGGCTTTCTAGTGAAAACCACAGCCTATATGGCAATTCCACACCCGTGGCTTTTGTCAGGACAACTTTGACACTTGTCACACGATTTCTTTGTCTGACCCTTGCTTTTTGGTGGAATACATAAGTGGTTTTGCAGGCTGTAGACAAGAGAGATCTGCACATTACCTTCTCCAAGACTCTCTTGTGGATTGTAGCTCTCCTCCAAGCACCCTTGTGGGTGTTCTTGGATGAGATTAGTGTAGTTTGTGGATCTAGAGTGAGTTTGAGTAGGTTTTGAGTGTTTTTCATTGGAAGCTTGTAAGTTTGGATATTGGAGCTGCCATTGGAACCTTTGTAAGATTGTTGAAGCATCTATCTAGCTAAGTAACTTCTTTTTCTTTGATCTTATCTTCATTTTCTAGCCATGACTAGCAAGCATGCTTTATCTATGAAGTTTGATCTAGATTTGTATGTTGTTAGATGAATAGTTGTGATTCTAGGGCGATGGAATGATGGTTATGACTTGTACTATGATTGTATGGACTTGCATGTTAGCTTAGGATGAATTTGTGTTCGAAAGCCTAACTCAGGATAAAATCACGGCCTGTTCTTCATGCTTCCACGGTCGTGGTTTCCATGATCCACCCGTGGTTTTTGTTCTGTTGTTCTTTTATTGATGAATCTGGATGTTAGGACGTAGATGTGTTGAAATCCTAGTGTTTGTTGAGCCTAATCTAGCCTAGGGTGACCTTTGCTAGCAACCTATTTGAGGAATGAGACTTACCCGGTAATTTTCTCTCTTAGATACATAAGATGATGAACTCTAGGTAGTAGTGAGCCAAAAAAGCCGCTATTGGATTGAGTGTGCTAGGATCGTTGCCTAAGACTTACCTTTTCCGAGACGTACCCGGTAAGGAGGGGTTTGACCCTTAGGTAGTTGCCGGTTTGTGTAGAATTCCCGTCCTTAGGTTCCTTGAGACTTACCCGGTAATAGGACCTTAGGTTCGAGACTAGTGGAGCATGAGACTTACCCGGTAATTGCTCCCATTAGAGAAACACTCAACTCCGAACAACCGCAGCTTATCATTTGATGTTTAGAAGCATGAGTCCAATGCCATAACCGGAATTCTTGATCTCTAGAATCCGCATTTCTGACCTTTTATCACCTATCCTTGTGTTTGTGTGTTTGTTTGCTTGTTTGTGTTGCACATTTTGTGATCCTTGTTTGATCATCCAAAACCAACAAAAAATATTGTGTTTTGCATTTCCTTATTCCTTTCTCATCTCTTAGTTTAGATTTGCGCTATACATGATCATTTAATGATTTGATTTCACCTCAGTCCTTGTGTTCGACCTCGGAATACTTTTCTTCCTACATAACGATCCGTACACTGCGGGTTTCGCTAGGTAGTTTTGGATTTTAGATCGAGTTATAAATGTAAGGCTTTTTGTGCTACTTCCTAGCGCGAACAGTATGCAAATAGAAAACACCATGTGATCTTAATGTTGTTTAATATAATCATGATTGTGACTTAAGTATAGTGAATTAAGTTGTGAATTGTGTTTAACCCTAATATTTAACAAATTTGTCATTGGTAGAATAATAACTAAATAAAGAATTTCTCCCTAGAGTCAAAAAAAGTTACTATGTATACAAATTTTTACAACTTATGTTCTAAGTCTTTAAGGTGTGAAAGAAATGAAAATTTAAGCAAAATAAAATAAGTAAAATTTTTTTTTATAAAAAAAGAAAAAAGGCTATGTGCGTTGCTTGTAAAATATCATGCAAAGGAATTGTAAAAGGAAAGACGTAAATATATATCCTTTTAAATAATCGATAATTAGACAGTTTCGGTGGTTATTGATAGTTAGTGCTACAAATGCTTATTCCTACATCTATTTAAGGACTAATTAGTTAAAAAGAGGGGTTGAACAACAAAAAAGTCAAAAGAAGTATCGATAGTCCAAACAAAGACAGAAGAAAGAAAGAAAGCAAACGGGGAGGGGAAAAGAAGATTGATAACTTTGCACACACAAAAAATACAAGTGGAAGAAAAAAGCCGTACTTACAAAAAGGTAGAATAGAGAGGAGGAAAGAAAAGAATAAAAGATTCCGATTTTTTTTTATCATTCTTAACACCAGTAAGTATATATCTTTATGTATTTTTTTTGATACATAGGTAAGAAAATAGTTGGATCAGTTTCTAGAAACCAATCGGCCTATGGCATCCTTGCTGATGAGGTCTTAGACATCTTCTGGAATCTCTTCAATGTGCAGGTTGGTATTGTGGCCATGTGAAGCTATCTTGTCCGCAACCTGATTAATGTCCCTAAAAATATGTCGAGTGATGGAGCTAGTAAACTCTGAGCTGATAATCGAAATATAATTTATAATCATATCAAGTCCCAAGGTGGTTTCCAGATACAATTGATCGAGTTGACAAGTGTCAGATTATCTTCTTCAATCTCTATTAACTTAATTCCAATCTCCTTGGCCTTTTGGAGGCCATTTTTTAAAGCAATAGCTTTTGATTCCATTACAGAATCAGCATCACACCTACCACTTCCAATTTCGATTGGGACGACATTGTGATTGCGAATGATAAAACCATATGAAAATTTTCCGGCCGAGTTTTGTGAAGCATCAAAATTGAGTTTTTGAAAACCATTCTCTGGAGTTTTCCATTTAATATTTTTCTTTTTTCTTCGGGGTGATTATTTTTTTTATGTTATTCATATTTTGGTTCATATTTGCTCTGTTCCACACTTCAATTTGGTTCAATGCTGAATCTTTAATATTTTCCGGAATTTTCATTTTTTAAAAATGAATTTATTTCTTACCATCCATATGTTTCACCAAGTGACTACAATGAGATTCATTTCTTTTGTTGAGATTAATCCTTTTAGGTCAAGAAGAGCCTTGACGATTCTCCAATTAACTAAAGCATAGCTTTTTAAGATTGTTGTTATATTTTGATTTTTGATGGTTGATATCATAAAGGGACATTGGAAGAAGAGGTGTTTGGTACTTTCAATATGGTGGTTACATAATTCACAATGTATTACAAAGGGGATCTTTTGTCTATCGAGGTTTTCCTTTGTTGGTAATCCATCCATAACAAGTTTCCATAAAAAGTTATTAATTTTGGGCATTACATCCATTTTCCAAATCCAAGATTTATCCGTAGTAACCCCCACATTATGTTTTTGAAAAAAATCTAAAGATGATTTAGTCGAATACCATCCTTCCTCATTCCCCGACCAGTATAGTCTATCCCGGATGTGACTATTGGGTAGATTATACCTTTTTATTTTTTCGATAATGTTCGGAGGTAGTATTGTACTTAATTGGTTGATTTGTTGGATGTCCCATGAGTCATCCTTCATGTACGCAGAAGTGAATTCCATATCATTTAAAAGATTTTTGTTTGTCACCGTATCTTGCAAAGGTTTATCCAGTATCCAATTATCCTCCAAAATCTGATTGTTTTTCCGTCCCCAACCCTCAATATGAGACCTATAGTAAATTCTTCGTTTAACTTAATTAGTTTCTTGCATTGTCATGATGCGTTCTTCCCGCATTTATACTCCCATAGTCGGTTACCTCTAAGGTATTTTTCTTCTACAATTTTAACCCAAATATTACCCGGTTCCGTCAAAATTTTCCACAAGAGTTTCATTTGATGGGCTTTATTCATGTCTTATGCATGATGTAGCTTGGCTTTGCATTGAGGTTAGCTTTTATTAACGTTATCCTTCCTTCTTGAGACAAAGAAGACGCTTTCCATTTGGTTAAATGTTGCTTTGTTTTCATGATTACTGCATTAAAAGTATCTTTTTTACTCGCCCATTAATAATAGGGCAACCTAAGTATTGTTCTAAATTTGTAGATAGATTGATCCTAAATGGCCCTGGATTCTTCTTCCATTACGTTGGTCAACGTTAGCCATCGTTTGAAATGCCGATTTATGGTAGTTAATTATTTGACCGAAGATGTCGCAATAATCTCTCAACGCTGTGAGAACCAAATTACTAGCTTGAGTAGTTGTCTTAGAAAAGATTATAATGTCATCCACAACCTTGTCCCATTCTTTGAGATAGGGAATCCAATGGATTTTGGATACTCATTGGATAATTTCTATAAACTTCTAGAAAGCACTTCCGAACATAGATCGAAAAGAAGTGGAGAAAGTGGATCTCCTTGTCGAAGACCACGTTGTGGACATAACATACTAGTGGGTGAGTCATTAATAAGGATAGAATAAGAGACGGTAGAGATACACTCATGTATCCATTGTCTAAATTTTCCTCTAAATCCGGATTTTTGTAAGACCGCTTTTAGGAATTCCCAATCTACTTTATCGTAGGCTTTTTCCATGTCTAATTTCATAGCCATGTACCCTTCTTTTCCTTTTTTTGATTTGAACCAATGGAATATTTCGTGGGCAATGAGGACATTATCCTGAATTGCTCTTTTTTTTAATAAATGCACTTTGTAACGGATGAATAATTTTTGGTAGGATTAGGCTTAATCGCTTTGCTAAAATTTTCGAGATAATTTTATATACCGTGGATACTAAGCTAATAGGTCTATAATGGGACGCTGATGTTGGGTTGTCGTTCATTGGTAGGAGGGCAACAAACGTATGATTAATTTGTTTCAAAATTTTTCCGGTTCTATAAAAGCTCTTTACCGCCCTCATCACATCAGGTCCGACAATGTGCCAGTACTTTTGGTAGAAACCTGCAGACATTCCATCCGGTCCCGGCGATTTGTCCGCACCTATATTGAAAATTGCCTCCTCTATTTCCTTTGTAGAGAACGACATTTCCAAATTAGTGTTATCTATATCAGAAATTTCTTGGTCAATAACTTGTAGTTGACATTGCATTATGTTCATATCCATTGGAAACGCTTTGAAGTGATTCTTGTAGTCGTCTATGAATTGTTCGTTGATCTCCGTCTCTTTTGACACCACCGTCCCATCATTTTTGGTGCTTGTTGAGATAATTTTTTTATTTCGTCGGCCCGTCGCTTTCCTATGGTGAAATTTTGTGTTCTTATCTTCAAATTGAAGAAATTTCGTTTTAGCTCGTTGTAACCAATATTTATGGTGATATTCCACCAAACAATCCCTCTTCTTGCATAACTTTCCAATTTTATCATTCATAGTTTGGTCAAATTGTGAAAAACTTTGCTTTTGAAGCCCTTCTAGGTCTTCATCTACTTTTTGTAGTTGTTTTGTTAATGTTACCAAATTTTTCTTGACTCCATTGTTCAAATTTTTGTTTGAGAAGTTTTGTTTTTTTTGCGAGATTAAACATGTGTGAACCTTCGTATTGGGTTCTCCATACTTCTTTGACTAGATTTTCACAGTCTTGTCTTAGCGTCCACATTGATTCGAATCTAAATGATTTGTTCTTAACACAAGAGTTAGAAATTTGAATAAAGAAAGAAATCATGTAGTGATCCGAGTTTATGAACGCATGGTTTCTGGTATGTATAGTTGGATATTCTTCGATGATTTTGAGAGAAGTCATCACTCTATCTAGTTTTTCATATGTATTATTATCTCCCTCTTTCTTTTTTTTCCACGCAAAATATATCCTTTAGTGAGTAAGTCCCTTAGGCTAAACTGGCTCAATAGTTGTAACAATCTCTCAAACTTACAGTTGGCTGGAGTCACTCCACCCTTCTTATCAGTAGGTTCTAGTATCTCATTAAAGTCACCAATAATAATCATCAGAATTTTTATATTAGTCATTTCATTTTTGTATTGTGACCAGAATGGGTTTTTTCAATTGTTCATTTGGGGGAGCGTAAATGAAAATAATCATGGATTCGAAATTAGTATTTGTATTTCTGTGTTTTACAAATAGATATCGTTCAGCTACTTTGATAATCTCAATTTTTTCACCTTTGATTTGGTATTCTTTCCCGAAGTAGGCATAAACCACCCACAAAACCCATCGCTGGAATAAAGATTATTTTATCGAAACCCGCACTTCTCCAAATTCTTTCCTTAAGCTCGTCTTTAGTTTTAGTCTCTGCCAGTACAATCATTTGAATGTGTTCATTCTTACAAGTAATGTTTAAATTGGTCCAAAAATTCTTTTTCTTCATTCCCCTACAATTCCAGAAGGCAATCTTCATTT
Source organism: Fagopyrum esculentum (assembly GCA_033239045.1). Classification (NCBI taxonomy): domain Eukaryota; kingdom Viridiplantae; phylum Streptophyta; class Magnoliopsida; order Caryophyllales; family Polygonaceae; genus Fagopyrum; species Fagopyrum esculentum. The sequence goes on from BSUD01000004.1 coordinate 51,730,373, forward strand.
TACACATTAATCTAGTATTGGGTGTTTAAATCCCCTTATTCCAAACATTATTTCCCGCTTCAAAATTTTTTCTTTCAAACTGATTGACTGAATATGGTGATTACTCCACAATTTTTGGAACCATGGAGTAACATTGTCATGACGGCTTAATAACTTTGCATATACTCTATCTGTTAACATTGTCATGATGGCTTACTATTACAAATAGAAAATTTTTTTTCCTCTGTTATATGGCGCATAGCGCAGACAATACATGAGACAAACCCTTCATTTTTTATCAACAATTCAGTGGGTGAAAATATCTTACTCACAGTACACGGAAGCTTACACTATTTAGGGAAATCACCGTCATTTGCTTGAGTCATGTTGAAACTGGGAACTCTTGCCAGATTGGTACCTTCAAAGATAATTTTGGATCCTGCAATATTACACCTTTTTTCTTTCTGTAATATAAGAACATTACAGGATTGTCTAATTTGTTGATACAGGTTGACCATAGCTGATCTCAAATTTGCTTGATCTTCATTGTTCCAAACTTCTTCCAAAACTGAACCAAAAGCCTTCTGACCTACATTCCATAACAAGAGCCAGTAGACAACACATAGGCAAAAGAAAATTGAAAATAACTTCTTTGAATTAGGTCAGCTGTTTTTTTTATAACTTTGTCATGTATTAAACTTGTAAAGTTACACAAAAACCGACATATGGGTCCATTCAAATACCGGCATACTATGTCCATAATAGCCTGATTTTTCAACAATTTTAGATCTACTAATAGTAGCATTCATCCACTGTTGCGCAATAGCAGATACAATTCTTTCCAACCCAATAATACCCAATTATTCTATATTCATCATATTTGTAACACCCCGAATCCCCGGGATATCGGAATGCTACGGGCGAGACCTCACAATGGGTCCCGACCCTTAGCCTGACAACAACCTCACCGGACCTTTCCACCATGGTACAAATAAAGGCGTTAAAACTCAAATAGTTCATGATGGATGCAAGAAAAGAAAGGAAGGGATACAAGTCGGAAACTCAGCCGAGTCCTCAAAACGACATAAACGTAAAGAGATCCAAAACGTACAAGACAACATAAACCGACAATACATGGAAAACCCAAAAACGCCCCCGTCCTATAATGTACGGAGACCACTCGGCTGTCCACTCCTCCACCTCACTTGACGGCATCTTTAACCTGCAAGGCATCTACACAAACGGATTAAACCGTTAGCTCACATTCTAGGCATTATAAGAATAATATGGCATAAACACACATGGGAACACAAAACACACAACATGCTCGTATACATACATATCCATTACTTATTATCTTTTTAGGTTATTCCATATCTAATCCATTCATTCAAGTGTGACACGAGAGTTTTATAACTCTCACCTCTATCCCCGTGTAACCAACAGGAATGATGCAGCGCTCAACCCGTATAACTAGAGGGAGTGATGAAGAAATCCGCTCGTATACCATGTATGGTCTGGTCGCAGAGATCCTCCTAGTATCCCTCGCGAGCTGGGCAGTGATGTCACCGCCCGATAATAATAATAACAATGTGCCAAACAATATGTCTAGTCAAGTAATCCTAATCCAGTTTCATGCTCAAAAGCGATAAACACACACCACCATAATGTATCCAAAGAATGCGTAAAAGCGGCTAAGTAAGTCCGAGGACTTACCTCGACTCAAAGCTAATCAAATCAACGATCTCAACTTTCCGAATGGGAAATTACCCAAAGCCTGATCACAACGATATATACATCAACATCAATCTTACAACTCAAAACCAAGACTCTCCCAAGGTAATAACAAAACATGGAGTTAAACGACTAGAAGCTAGGAAAGCTCTCTTGAACCTTTAAGAGGTCAAGGACATGATAAGCAAAGGAAGGAGGGAACAATAGCCCATATCCTATATGAGTTCAAGAACTACTCAAAGCTGGAATAAGAATGTAAGATGGAAGAGAGATCATAAGGTCTTCACACACAAGATCACTAATGATTCCAACTAACTCAAGGGCACCTAGGTTCAAGCCACTAGATGGCATTCTCATAAGTTCTAGGTCCAACCTAAGCATGCTTCTAGCTAGATATCAACATAAGGTCTAAGGAAGGAATGAAGAGGAAGGGAGGAAGGAAGCTACTGCTGAAGAAAATGCAGTCGCAGAAGCAAGCTAGCGCCCCGGCGGAAAGCTGTCACCGCCCTCAGCGGACCTCTGGAGACGCCCTTGCGCCTGGTGGCCACCCCTGCGGTGGCCCTGGTCCGCCCTTGCGCTGCCCCCGCGGTCGTACAGCAGAGGCTTCGTCTTCTTCGTTTCTTCGATTGTGTCTTTGCTCCAAATGGTTCCTTCTCTGGCTGGGCCTTCTCCAAACACTTCACCACAAGTCTTAGCTTCCTAACCTCGACCTAAACAAGCTAGAAGGAGGTACATGCGAAGTTTTTTACAAGATTTTCCCTGAAAGCTTCCTCCATAGCCATGGAGGTGGAAGAGAGGGAAGAAGAGAGATTTACACCAAAGGAAAGAGGGGAATGAGAGAAATCTTACCACCACAGATCCGGAACTCCTAGGCTGTAGCTTCTAACCAAGCTCTTCCAAGGAGGATGAAGATGGAGACACAAGGAAGAGAGGAGTGGAAGAGGAAGAATGAACGTGAAAAGAAAAATGGGAAAATGGGGAGAGGGAATAATGAGGCTGACAAAAGGGGTGGGGATACCCAAGGGTCAGCAACCCCCTTTGTCCCCCCACTCCTCTTCCCAAGGTCGGAAAGTAAACGAGACCCCCCAACCCGCGTTAAAACTAGTACTCAGTAACCGTGCCTGCGGGAAATAAGCCGCTGACACGGAAAGGTCGGAAACACCTCGACTTCCGGAAATAAAATTTCCGGATGTTACAATATTCATTTTGAAATACATCCAAAAGCACATAAAGGTGAAATTTACTAAGGTAACTAGCCAAGTCCATAGCATCAATGAGATCTTATAAATTGACTTGTTGAAAGTCTGTCAAAGAAAACTTTTGTTTATTCTCCAATTGATATACATTGCTCATTTTTTTCACATTCTTATAAATTAGTTCATCCCTACTGTTCCAAACCGTACAAACAAGATAGTAACTTAACAATGAATACACATATAGAGTATCCCACCATTCTTTATGAAAATAGATATTCGCTCCAAAAGGTGTGTGCAAGCTTTAATATTTATACCAAGAATAATTGCAAATAGCGAACCCACAGTATACAGATCGATTGTAATAAAAGCAAGAATTCCAGGGTCGAACACAAGACTATGGTGAAACAAAGATCGGTAATTCAGGTTGTCAATTAAAAACAAGCAACAAGCAAAGATATCGAGATGATGTAATAACCAGGTAAAGAAAATGCGGATTCTAGAGATTAAAGCATCCACTTGTTGTTCCGACTCAAGATCTCACAAGATAACGTGGACAAAACCGAGGTTTGCAAAGGGAAGGTGTTTCTAAGGTGGGAATAGATCACCGGGCAAGTCTCACTACTCACTATCGCAAACCAAAGATCCTCTCACCGGGTAAGTCTCAATGTACTAAGGAAAGGAACTATAATCTCAAACCAACAGACCACCCAAGGGAATAGAATCAACCTTTATCAGGTAAGTCTCAGGGTAACTCTCAAAGATGGGATAAAGACACACTCAAACCCCAATAAAGGATAAACCTTTATTACCTACACTCATGATCTTGGGTATACAAACAAAGGAATCACCGGGTAAGTCTCATCCTTAGCTTGCGTTGAACCAGGAAAGGTATAAGAAGGATAGAATTTGGCAAACTGAAACCTCAACTCAGATAAGGATTAGGAAAGGCTCGCCTCGCTCAGTTCATGTACCATCTCGGTCGAGATGTTCCACGACTGACCAAAGTGTTCGTCTGTTAAGGTAAAGGCTCGAGCTTTCAGGGTCCACTGGGGTAAAGGCTTATTCTTTCATCGTCTTTTCCACAACTTTTAGCCAATCACCCTAGAATCACATAAAGATCTTAGCCAACAATCATCATGATAACAATAATCAAACATATAAGAAAGGAATCAATATTCAAACAAGAAAACCTTAACACAAAGGTCTCAATAAATCAATCAAACAATCAAACTGCGTTCACAATAAAAAAAGACAACAAAACCAAACCAAACTATGAAAATCTTACAACTTCCTTCAACCTTCCTTCAAACTAGCTTCCTTCCTTCCTTGATCTCCAACCTTCCAAAATTCCTTCCAAACTCTGGAGAACTCTGCTCCACGATCTTCCTAAATCTGAGATCTGGAAATCACGGAAAAACCCTTCACAAACCTACGGTAGTATCCGGCTAGACCTAGAAACTGCGTACCTCCTTGACCGTCTTAGGAAGCGGCCATGATGCAACTGAATCTATCTTCGCCGGGTCCACCTTGACACCCTCGGCGGAGACAATGTGGCCAAGGAAGGCAACCTTTGGCATCCAGAACTCACTCTTAGAGAGCTTAGCATAAAGCTCTCTATCCTACAAAACCCGCAACACTGTCCTCAGGTGCCCGGCGTGCTCCTCCCTACTCTGGGAGTATACCAAGATGTCGTCGATGAAAACTACCACAAACTGGTCCAAGAAGTCAATGAAGATGCCATTCATCAACTCCATGAAGACAACAGGAGCATTGGTCAGCCCGAAAGGCATCACCACGAACTCATAATGACCGTATCTGGTCCGAAATACCGTCTTCGGTACGTCCTCCTCTCGTACTCTCAGCTGATGGTATCCTGACCTTAAGTCAATACGCGAAAAAATCATAGCTCCTTGTAACTGATCCAGCAAATCATCAATACGCGGTAACGGGTACTTGTTCTTGACGGTGACTTTGTTTAACTTTCGATAGTCGATACAATACCTCATAGATCCGTCCTTCTTGACGAAGAGGACTGGTGCACCCCAGGGAGACACAATGGGTCGGATGAATCCCCTCTCTGCCTATCCTCGAGTTGCTTCTTTAGCTCAAGCATCTCGACTGGTGTCATGCGGTATGGAGCCTTGGAGATCGGCCTCGTGCCGGGCTCCAACTCAATCCCAAAATCTACGCTCCTCTGCGGTGGTAAGCCAGGCGGATCGCCAAAGACGTCCTCAAACTCACAAGCTACCGGGGTCTCTGCTAAAGATGATCTCGTCTCCTCCTTCATGGCGTAACACCAGAAGGCCTCGCACCCCTGACCTATGAGCTTTGTGGCTCGGACCGCACTAATGACTATCCCGATCTTTCCGAGGTCCTAACCTCGAAAGACCTCCTCCTGCCCAGACTCTGTTGTGACCGTCACTGTCCTCTTACTGACGTCCATAACAGCTCGATGGCGGTCCATCCAGTCCATCCCGAGTATGACCTCTTCATGCACTAAGCGCATAACTTGGAAGTCGACTAACCAGTCACGACCTCCCAAGCGGATGAGACAACCGTGAATCTCTTGAGTACCGCGAACCTTACTCCCATCGGGTAAGCTTATAAGGAAAGGTTCCTCCTCTACTGTATCTAAGGTCAACCTATCTATGCAATCATCAGATATGAAAGAGCGCGTCGCACCCGTATCAAAAAGTACTCGGACTGGAAAGCCATGAATCGTAATAGTACTTGTGGTTGCGGGCGCTGCTGGCTCTACGGCGCTCCTCAACTCAAAGACTCGAGCCTGAGTACCCCTAGTCTCTGAAGTGCCTCCACCACGCCCTCTACCTCTACCTGGCATCTGAGCAAAACCCTGTGAATATGCCTGACTAGGGGCTCACTGCTGCTGACCCCGAGCCTGATACTGAGACTGCCTATGTCCTCCTCTTAAGGTACCAGCAGGCGAGGACCCCTGCTGTGATGTTACCTTGCCCTGTCGGCAGAAGGTAGCTCTATGGCCCAGCTGGCCGCAAGTAAAACATGTCACTGGTGGCTTCCTACACTCCGGCTTAATGTGTCCATACTCCCCGCAGTTGTAACACTTACGTCCTCTAGAAACAGTCGGTGGTACAACCTGGTAACTAGAACGGCCCTAAGACTGACCACGCCCATGACCTAAACCTCCTACTCCTGTGCTGGCTGGTCCGGTCCTCTGTCTCTTGTCTGACCCTCCAGACTGCATAACTCTTTTAGGACCCAGTCGGTCCCTCTCATATGCCGAAACCCGATCCTGGTAATCAGCTAAGGAATCACAACGGAACCTTGCCAGATAGAAGCGTGTAGTCTCCCTCAGTCTCCGGGAGAACAGATACACATGCTGGTCCACAGGTGGTGCAGCAGGACCCAACAGTGACAGCTCCTCCCGGAACCTCATATCGTCTCAGCTATCGGAACATCATCAAATCCTGCCTCCAAGAAGTCTTGTACTCGGTCTCTTCTCAGCAAGGTAGGACAAAAAGTCTCCTGCACAAGACTCAGTAACTGCTCAAATCGGGACACTCCGCCCCGCACGGCCCTCCACCAAAACTATGCTTGGTCCCTAAACAAGGTCTAAACCAGCTCCACCTTACGACTCTCAGGACAGCGGATCGCCTGCAGTGCGGACTCCACATGACTAATCCAGTGCTCTACCTCAAGTCCAACATTCCCGTCGAATGTGGGGACTCGCTGATGGTTGAAAGTTTTCAACCATTCATCCGGCCTCGGTACCCTCAGCTCATATCTCACTCGGTCATCATCAACAACCCTCACTGGTGCAGCAACCACCGGTGGAACTACCACCTGAGTTAACCCTCTGAGAGACCTCTGCAGACCTGGCTGGCACCGGCGGTGCTGGAGGTGATGTTCCGGCCCTGTATGCTTCTTGCACCTGCTGGACATACGCTCGATACTCCGATACTCCAATCGATACACGGCCAGAATCAACAGGCCCCGCACTCCGTACTCCTGACCTAGCAGCGGTCTCATCCCTAACCTCGGGAACAATACTCTCAGCCACCTCCTCAGCAAGAACATCCGCAGCTGGCGGAGCCACAATGGGATCACGTCCCCGACCTCGCCCCCTCTGAGGCCTACCCACACGTCCTTGTCTCAGAGCTCCAGGAGGAAGGGGAGGTCGGCCCCCTTGTCGCTCTCGTACGTGCCATCTGGTAGAGATGTGATCGATATAAGACTACTTTAATTGCTTGTAAGGACATAACTATCTTATTACTTTAGGTCACTTCTAAAGGTCACAACGTAACTACTAAACATAAGTTATAACAAAAGTCCAATAAACTATGTCATCGAGTTCAGCGGAGGTAGTGGCGGTCCGTGCATTCTATTCCCAACCCATTTATGCTCATGGGTTTGAAAACAAAATTCATTTTAAAAGTTCGGAACCCTTGCGGTTTCCGTTTATTTGTTTATTCGGCCTTTTTGAAGATAGCGAGTGCCGTTGTTGCCAACCTAGTGCTCTGATACCATATTGTAACACCCCAAATCCTAAAGGAATCAGAATGCTACGAGCTGGGACCTCACAATGGGTCCCAACCCTTAGCCTGGCAACAATTTTATCGGACCTTATAACACGGCACAAATAAAAAGGCAAAACAACATAGTTTTATATCATGAGCGAAAGGAAATGTACAAACTCAAAACAATCCAGCCGAGTCTCAAAACCAAAATAACAACATAAGTCTCAAAAGACGTGAAATAAAATAAACAATCCCATCCTATAATGTACGGAACCCCGGCTGCCCACTACCGCCGGATCACTCGATCGCCTCTCTAACTGCAAGGCATATACAAGATGTATAAAACCGTTAGCTAACAATCTATGCATAAGTATAAAGGTAAAAACACAAATACACAACATACACAATCAACATGCAACACTCAATCCTTTTGTTATCTTTAATTAGGTGATAGGTCATTACTAATGATACTTATTTTGTGACACGAGGAATTCCCAAACCTCGCCCCTGATCCCGTTTACCAACGAGGAATGGTGCTAATGCATCTGACCGTCTACCTGTCTAGGCTGGTATAGGGAACCTTCTAGCTCTCACAAGAACTAGTCAGTGATGTCACGACCCGTTATCATACACTTGGGCCAATTACGTAATATAATAAACTTGGCCTAATCCGGTTTCGTTGTTATTCTAACTAGCAAACACCACTCATACAGTCATACAAGAAGCTAGCTAAGTAAGTCCGTGGACTTACAAGTCTCCGAAGCGCACACGAACACCTCACTCGCAAGTTCCCTCGGGAAAACGTACAATGCCTGTTCAAGACAAGGCACACAATCAAACCACACTCTAGTCCACTAGAAGTATTTAGACTTCTGGGCTCAACTTCCTCAACCACCTATTCCAAGAAGACTACCCTCTCAGTCCATGACCTTTCCAACTCTCTAGATAACGATGTACACCAAGATCGCTTACACAAAGCTCGAAACGAACCCTCAACAACATACCACCACGAGACTCACGTAACTCAAACTAGACCTCTAAGGTCAAACCACTCTAAAGCATTCCAGTTCAACTACTCTAATCCAGCCTAGCATGCTTCTAAGGTATAACGAATCTAAGGAATGAAAGAAGGAAAGGAAAGAACGAGATTCGGGACTCACTGGAGCAAAACCGCCCCCGCGCCTGCCTGAGCCCGCCCCTGCACCTATCTGGGTCCGCCCCTTTTCCGATCTGGGTCCGCCCTTGCACCTCACAGAAACGGCCCATGCGCCTCTATGAATCCACCCCTGCGTCTGTCTGTGCAGAAAGTCCGTCTGTTGAGTTCTTCGATTGTGCAGCCGGTCCTTTAGGGTCTCCTTTTGTGCTATGAACGTCTTCCACTTCTCTCACTTGGTCTTAGCCTCCCTCTGAGGTCTAGCTTCGTCATCAAACCACAAAACAACGATAGATTATTGAGCAAGGATTCTTGAAGATCTTCCATTCAAGCCATGGAAGGGAAAAGAAGAAAGAAGAAGAAGAATAAGAAGAAGAAGAAGAAGAGAGGAAGGAGCCTTACCCTTATCCCGTCACTGCAGTCCCGACCTCAAGGAAGGTGAATCCAAGCTGGAGCAAGCAAAGAGAAGAATGGATGAGAAGGATGGAGAAGAGAAATGCAAGAGGATGATGTTTGGAGGAGGAAAGAAAGTAACGTGATCGAAATGGGGGGAGGAGAAGGATTGGCTGTATAAAGGAGGGAGGATAACAAAGGTCTTCATCCAACAACTCCCCATGGAATTAAAGAGAGGAGTTAGAAGGATCGGAAGGTGAACGGTTGGGAGGATCATCTCGGCCGCGGGGCGGGCGGCCGCAGGGGCGGCCCTCTTCACCGCGGGGCGTTGAAGGCAAAACTAGGGTCTTACATTCCCTATAACTTCTAAAAGGCTTAGTTCTAATTCCCCTCATAGGGCAAACCTCATAGGTGTGATCTTCATTAGCACAAAATCCATAACCCTTAGAAAAGTCTTTGTACCAAATAAGGAAGTCTTTTACTTCATCATTCTCATCCAGAATAAGGACGGTCTGTTTTCTCTCCCCATTCACATCTAAGTTAATACAAATTCTAGTGAAGTTAATTTCTTTGCCTTTTTCCGAGAAAGAATCAAGTTTCACAAACTTTCCTACCCCATTCTTTTCTACTATAATTCTAGTAGTTTCTTTATTAACATATTCCGGAGGGATTTGGGGAATCCTAACCTGTAAATCTGTTGTAGTGTTACTCTCAATCAGTGTGTTGAAGTTTGGTTTCCAAGGCTTCAATATAACAAGAAGGCCAAAAATATGATAAGATCTTACTTCCCAAATGTTTTTCCTATCAATAGGGTTAGAGAAAGACACCTCAAACCAATTGTTAGGCTTAGCAAAGATTCTAACCTCACCCTTGACACTCTTCTATTCATGGAGTAATTTTGTTCTTAATTTTGACATTTCTATGGGTTCCCCAAGAATACATTCCATTAAAGATGTCTCCTTTTGTTTTTGAAAATCACTTTTAACTTTAGATAGGCTACTAAGATACTCAGCAAGCTCAGTGTTTTTGGAGGACTCACCTTTGTTCTTTGATTTTTTGTTGTTCTTTAATTCTTGGTTGTTCTTTGTATCCTTCTCATTGATCACAACATTGAGTTGTTCTGATTTTTCCTTTTTTACATTGTTCAGCTTTTGTTCTGGAGGAATAGAGCACACTACTTCATTGAAAGTTTTCCCTTGTTCACTCATTTTGTTCTTTAACAGTAGAAGACACCAATATAGCAATAGAGATGAGAAAATGGAAGATTGAAATTGATATGGGGTTAAAGAGGTCGTCGATTGGCCTTTATATAGGCCAACCCAGCATGAATCACACACACAACAATTGTTTATCAAGTAGAAAATGATCAAACCTAATTTCAAAATTCAACGCAGGTTTTCTATGATTAACAAAGTAAAATAGCTTGATGAAGGAGTATAAAATCTTAAGATTTTTGGGTTTATGTGTTTGTTTACTTCTTTGGGTGATTGATTGAAGAAAAGTTACGGAACAAGCCAAGCTGCCCTTCTTCTTCTGTATTATCAACCTTCCTTCTCCTTGCTTCTTTCCCGTGAAGCTTTCTTGAAGTCAGTGAAGCTGCTTTTGCCCTTTCTCGGCAACCTCAGGCATGCTCTCTATTCCTGACCGACTTGCTATTGAGCCGCCATTACGAGTTCTTACAAAAATGAAAGTAGACCATTGTGTAACATCCCGTAAAAATGTTAATCCCGCATCGTTTGAATGGGGGTTTGTGATTGGTTTATAAGGATGGGTTGCTACCCATGTCAACAAGAATTCCTCTTTTCCAGTGGTAGAGTGAGGACAAATAACTCTGGAGTTAAGGGTGTTCGTGCGGGAAAAATTTCAGGATGGGTGACCTCCTGGGAAGTTTTCTGCGCGAGCATGATTGGCATGGGGAAAGCGTCCCTAAGACCTCGAGTGTTATAGATGGTATCAGATCTAACCCTGAGTTACGAGTGTGCTTGCCCTAGTAGGCGGTCACTCGGCTCGATGGACGGTCCTTAGCCTGACGTGGACTTCAGGAGTTTAAGTGGGGGAGATTGTAACATCCCGTGAAAATTGTCATCCCGCGTCGTTTGAATGGGGATTTGTAATTGGTTTATAAGGATGGGTTGCTACCCATGTCAACAAGAATTCTTCTTTTCAGTGGTAGAGTGAGGACAAATAACTCTGGAGTTAAGCGTGCTCGTGCGGGAGAAATTTCAGGATTGGTGACCTCCTGAGAAGTTTTCTGCGCGAGCATGGTTGGCATGGGGACAACGTCCCTAAGACCTCGGGTCTTACACATTGTAGTCTATTCTTGAGGTTGAGTGTTTGTAGCCTCGCCGGATGCTTATCCAGCCTTTTCCATCTTCTTTTTTCCTTGACCATCTTCGAGTAGCCTTTCCTCTTAGGGATTGTATCTTCCTTCGATGAAGTATTTTTGATTTTGTATCGTATTTCAACTTCCTAGTACTATTCACACCACCGAGAATGAAGGCTAGGTACATAGGCGGCAACTTTGGTGAATTTGGGGAGGGTGATTCGTTGTCTAGGGTTTTTTTTGGTGGTCGGGAGAAATTTGCTTTTCCAGGACGCGTGTAGTGCGCATACTCTCTAGGGAATTTGGGTTTTCCATGTGTACTTCAAAACAAGAAAAGGGGGAAATTACTATTTTCTAGAAATAAAGTCAATACAGGCTATGACTACAAATTTTGTTATGTCAGTCAACCAATACATCATGGTCATAAGTCATAGTCACAAGTCATAATCTGAATTACATATGTTATTTCGGTAATTTTTTTTGCCATTCTTATTACTCTAAATTGTTTAGTTTGTTTCAATGTGTAAGCCAAATAATCAACGTGTTTATGTGAAAGGAAATCGGAGATATTGTCTAGAGGCTTGTTCTCCAAACTATTATGGGATCGGAAGTAATTGCTTTAGTTACCATACAAGACTTGTGGTTGGTTCGAAAGTAAGTACTTTTGACCGCCACACCAAATCGGTAGTAAACTATTATGGGATCAAAAGTAATTACTTCCGTTACCATACAAGAATCGTGGTTGTATCTAAAGTAATTACTTTCGACAAACACACCAAATCAATAGTAAACTATTATGGGATCGGAAATAAGATTGATACTAATTGTAAGTAACCCTAAATCTGTAGTAAACTATTAGAGGCATTTGTTTGACCATAAATTTTAACAAATTTATTATTGATAATATCACAAATAAATAAATAAGCAATTGTTCCCATGAGTAAAATATTTTTTAAAAAAAATCATAAACGACGATTTTTGTTCATAAAATTGTACAACATGTGCAAATCATACTTTTAGTCTCCAAAGAAAGAAAAAAAAAAGAAAATAAACTTCAAGGCATCTACACAAACTTAAGCAGTTTAACTAGAACTTAAACAGTTTATCTAGTTTGAGTGATTAGATTAATCTAGACAGTTAAATCCGGACATTTAAACTAATTTGAATTGTTAAAGTTATCACTATTAATTAGAAGAGAATTCCTAAATTGTGGGGGATTATCATAACACGGTAAAATAACAAAGACGGGAAAAAGACGGAAAAAATTGCATTGAGCGGCCTTCTCTTTCTTGGTTTTGATTAAAACAAAACCAAGAAAGAGAGAGAAACAAATGCATTGAGCGGCCTTCTCTTTCGTTTCTCTCTTGAATAAGAAGCTTTTCATACTCCGCATCTGTTGATTTTGTCGGAAGTAGAAGCGGATCTTCACCATCTTCACGGTTGGAGCTCTGTGCTCTTCTTTGTAAAGAAATGTTTGAAACAAATAAAGAAATAGAGAAAGTAGAAAGAAGAGACAAAGAGTCAGATGAAGAAAGTAATAAGAAAAAAGAAAAGTTTATATAATAATTAAAAGTAAAAGAGACGGACACCTTCACGTACATTAAGACCCACTTCAAATTGCAATTGACAAGTGTTAGAAAACAATCAGAAGGCACATGATTATCTTCTCCATTAAATAAAACATATATGGCTAATTACATTTAGTTGTCGATCAACATCTTTTCTAAGTAAATTTATCGGGTCAGTTTCACCTAAAAAAATTTATACCCTTTATAAAATAATGTAGAACTACGTTATGACTTGATGCTCTTTATGAGCTACATAGGAAATTCACTATGAAATTAAATTGGATTTATTCGCCCCGTTCAAGTAAAATATAATATAAATCATATCTTGGACATAATAAAGTCATAAAATTAAAACCCAAATTTCACAAAAATATCAAAATATAAACTAAACAAATATATTTCCTAATTATACACATGATATTAGGAGAGTTAAGTAACCCTTCATAGAAGGTGAGTTTAATCTCATCCCTTTGATGCATGATGGGAAATATAAAACCATGCAAATGTTAGTTGGATTATATTTAAACAACCCTTCATAGAATGGGTCTAGATTATATCCTCTGATGCATGAAACCATCTTAACTACGTAAGGCTTGATTCTCTTTAAAGATATATGTAGGCAATCCTTAAAAATTTGGGTGCAGCACAATTAATAAAAACCCCTTAAACATTGTATTAAAATTATTTCGAATCAAGAGGTTAAAAAAATAGGGTCAAACTAAAATATCATAAAAATTAAATAAAATAATATTTTGGGAGTTTATACACATTTTCCTTCAACAACTTGACTATAACATAACCTGATTGGCATAAGCTATCATATGAGCTTCAAAACAGTATTAGAATGCTTAGAAACTAACCTAATTTCATGTTATTATCCTTTATAGATTGAATATTACTTCTTAAGCATGCTAGCTAGTTATGGCATGTGAGGATATAGTCCCAAACCTAGTGTTTTATCTTTTATATGATACTTGCTTGTTACTTGCCCTTTGTTACTTATTTTAACCTCAAATCAGTATTCCTTTTATCACCTTTTTTCCCTTTCATTTACACACTTGAACTTGCTTTAAACTTGATATTAATCAAACAATATAGAATCCTTGTGGAACTCGACCTTGATGCTATAAATAATGCGCTACATTAACAATGACCATGCATTTGCTATTTATATGATTTTTTAGTGTATGCTAACCTCACATCAAGTTCTTGGCGTCATTACCGGGGATTCTTCACTTAATTTGATCGGTTGATGACTCATAATAGTTTAAATGTTTTGTTACTTTTGATACGCTTTTGAGTGTTTGTGATTTGTAAATTATACTTCAAGAGATGTCTATTTGTGAGCTACAAGAAGAGAGGCATATGATGAGCAAAACAAATATGACAAATGGAATGCCCAACAAGAAGAGGAAGTTAGAGAGTAGAGAAGAGGAAAATGAAGATTTTGTTTTAATTGAAATGAAAGAAATGCTAGAGAAATTAAATGTCAAGGTTGATTCCATCGAACAAGATCAACAGATACTTGAATAACAACTAGCTCAAGAAGAGAAAGCTAGGAGAATAGAGCTTGAAGAATTTGTTGCTAGAGAAGAAGAAGCTAGATTGATAGAAACAATGAAGAAACTCCTCACCAAAGTGGAACCAATTTCAAAAACCAAGAAATGCTTGTGCAACAGCTTGCTCATCAAGTTCTTTAAGACCAAGTCAAAGAGATGATTATTGAGGAGGAGCCAAGCATTGAAGGGACAAATATTGAAGATGCAAGCATAAACGAGTCAAGTTTAGACGTGTCTCATAAAGAGAAAGTTGCCCCAAAAGAGACTAAGGAAAGAGATTTGGAAATGGAGACAGAGATTGAGGACATGGTCATCGTGATCAAGTTCATTGGAAAGCTCAAATGGTAGAGACTCTCATTCCACTTACCCTATAGGTGCATTGCTTGCTAAGGAAGTACAATATAAGTATAGGGTAGATAAACAAAGCTTGAAGCAACAAGACACTTCAGCATTCTCTCACATGAAGATGAATAACCGGTCAAAACTGATAGGAAATTGAAGGCGCTTACTTGGTACATTTCGTGGGAGACCGATGCAAAATTGGAACAGACGAACCTACAAATCGCACCTCTGAAGCTCTCCGACTCATGTTAGGTTCTTCGTTCTTCGTTCTTCCTTCTTCTATTCACACTTCTAGAGAAAAAGTACCTCATACTAGGGTTCGTCCTTCGTTCTTCATTCTTCTCTCACTAATTAATGAAGAAAACGAAACAATGAGGATGAACCTTCACTTTCAACATCACGTGACATGCACCCATAAGGATAGTTTTGTCACATGACCAACCAAAATCCAATAAATCTAATATTACTAATCACGTAAATACAATTTTCGTACAAAACTCTAATATGGAAGAGAAAAAAAACTAGTTTACAACTACAACTAGAAACTACAAACCCAACAACGAATTTGATTACGACCTTAGATGATGAGGTGGAGTGATATGCCTAGTGTAGTTGACTAGATGTTATTAGGTGGAGTGATATGCCTATTATATTTGACTAGATGTTATTGTGGATGACTTATTTTATTTTTGAATGACGTGTCTTTTAAAAAAAAGACTGAAGAACCGTTAGGTGAATATAAAGGATAAAGATACTCTAGAAGAGGGATTGAATAGAGTATGGGAACTTTTTACAAAAACCTATCTAAAGGCTTTGAAACTGATTTCAAAGGCCTTGATGTCGATCTGAGCTCTTTGTGACACACTTTGATTT
This sequence comes from Fagopyrum esculentum, assembly GCA_033239045.1. Classification (NCBI taxonomy): domain Eukaryota; kingdom Viridiplantae; phylum Streptophyta; class Magnoliopsida; order Caryophyllales; family Polygonaceae; genus Fagopyrum; species Fagopyrum esculentum. Next base: position 51,745,989 of record BSUD01000004.1, read on the forward strand.
CAAGGGCTTTGAAACTGATTTCAAGGGCCTTGAATTTGTTAACCTGCAAAACAAAGTTAGTCACAATAAAGTAGATAAGGTGCGGAATAGAAAAGATCGACACGAGGATATATTTACGAAGTTCGGTTCTAAATAGCCTACTCTTCGTCCCAGGGTATAGCCGTAGGATCTAACTATCTATTACCAGCTTCAAAGAGTCCTAGATACAAACTAGAAGAAATCCCCTTCTTCTCTTACGGTAGCCAACACTACGATCTAGCTCCAACTCTTCACCTTGCTATGATAGCTTAGTTACTTCGCAGAGTAACACACACTCTAGTATAACACTCTTTAGATATTCCAATGGAGCTCTTGAGTTTTATCTCTCTCTAGGGAATAAAGCTTTTGTAAAAGAGAGAAAGAAAAACTTCTTTGATCGAATGAAGATGTTTTGGTTCGCTTGAAAACTTTGAATATTTCCGTGTAAGCTTGTGTCTTTTCTTCTTCAATCAACATCTTCATTTATAGTCTTCGATGGAGAGGTCTTCTAGCCGTTGGGAAGATGACTGTTGAAGATGGTTCTTCTTCTCCATGGAAAACGCCTCTTGGTTGAGATGAGATAGCCGTTGTAGATTTCTATCGTCTTCATCTCCTTAAAGCACGTTGAACCTTCTTCCATAATCTTCTCATACTTGTTGAAGATCTTTGATCGAGATCTTCAGATTTTGTTGTGAAGATATTCAAAATCCGTTGAGAAGTGATCTTGCGCTTTTGGTTGAGGATCTTTGCAAGATCTTGTTTTGAATCTAATCCACTTGGTCGTTACAATCTTCATTGAGCGTATCTTCTTGTTGAGCATATCTCCTAGGAAGATCTTCTTTGATTTGGTTCCTTCCAGCCGCTTTGTCCTTTGAAACTGACTTCAAGGTTGTGGCTTCTGATCTCTTGAAATGGCTTTCAAGGCCTCTTGGTTGAACCTCTTCAAACTCTCCGTCTGTCCCTTGTATCTGATTTCAAGGCCTCCGCCTGTCCCTTGAAATTCTTTCCAAGGCCTACATACATTCTAAACAAACACCAAAACACACCAAGAAACTAGAAATGCAATCGATATTTTGTTAGTATAAAAACCACTATATTTGTGTTATGTCTTCCATCATCACCTATACAAATACATAATCAAGGTGGAGTTTTCAATCTCTCCCTTGATGGAAGACAACACAAATATTGTACCTGCATTGTAGACTTAGCGATGCATATATGAATATCAAAACGAACTTAAAATGCAGAATGCATATATATCGAAATGTCGGATCATTTATTTATCCCCCTTTGTCTTTCAACAAGGGAGAAAAATAATCATAGTACGGAAGTTTTAAACGATTACAAACCCAGAAAAAGTATTTCAAAAACACACAATTTTTTTAAAACAACAAGCCCACAACCATCATACGCTCAGTCTGATTCCTCCTCATAAAACTACTTTTTCCCCTTGGATGAAGCAGTATTGTGACTCCTATCAGCCTTTTCAGATGTTAAGCGTCTTCTTTTACTTCATCTCGTCGTTCCTTGAGCATATCATATTCTAGCACCGGCAGAATAGTTGGCTCAACATGGGTAGGATAAAGAATAAAGTTGTTCTGTACTCGTCGTTTGCAGTTCATCCGAACATTTTCAACTTTTTCTTGAGTGTGTCGGGATGCATCTTTAGTCATAGGTAGTATCCTTCCCATGGTGGTAAGAGTAAGAGCATTCATCGGATACATTTCATTTATCTTGGCATTCATGATAGATAACAGTTCATGATTTGTATCCAATCTTCTCCTAGTATCAAATTGAAAATTTGAGAGTTCATGATTTAGGGAAACCAATTCTTTTTCACATCCATCTAACCTGATTTCTAGAGTAGGAGGAGAAGATGTTGGAGCTTCTTGGGATGGAGGTGAAATAGCTTCTTTTCCCTTCAATGTCCATGCTCATGCAAGAGTCTTCTCAATTCCTAGCCTTTTAAGCAGGATTCATCAATTTTTCCGGAAGTTATCTATCGATCTTCAAAGGATGTATCAATTGAAAAATGGTCGAAGATCTTGGGCAAAAGGTTTCCATAAGGCAAAGGGATGGCTCGCTTAGAGTTGACTGAATGAACCATATGGTTAACGATGAGGTTAGGTACGTCAATGTCTAATCTAGACATGATCAGATGAATTAATTCAAAAGATTGATATGTCAAAAGTTCTCTTGAGTTTGCACAAGGAATAACACACCGAACTAGAATGGTAAAAACAATTTTAGCATCTAGGTCAGGTAAGTATGAGTGAGTTGGCGTGAAGTTGAGTTTGGAACCAGGAATTTCTCTTTAGCAAGTCGAACACTCTCTGATCGGGAGGGGTGTGTAAAGGAAAGATCTGTAGGGATTCCTAAAATCTCACATAAAATAGTAGAAGTCAGAAGAATTGGGTACCTTTTACACATGATTCAAGGATGATAATTCCTTTGTCCCGTTTTGTGACGAGGTTGACATAAAACAGCCTTGTTAGCCTTGGAAAGGAAAAATCTCTAGGGTTTAAGATTTTCCAAACTGTAGAGCTCTTGAGCATTGCAATGTTGGGGATCTACAAGGTTTCCAGAAACACAATATCCACCACATCACACATACAAAGAGGGCGATTGTGAAATCCATCAAGCCAAGATCCCATAGCTTGAAATTTGACGAACCAGGATGAAAGAAGACCAGTCATTTGAAAATTTTCCAAATCTTCAGAAAGTTTATCTCCTTCTGTGGCTGGGGAAATATGAGTTGATTCCTTTTTAGATTATGAAGCCGAATGAGGAGCAGATTTCTTGCTTCTAGGAGCCATAGATGATTTTGGGAGAGAAAAAGGGTTTTGAAAAGTGTTTCTATAAAGACGTGAAATGATAAAGAGAGAAGTTCTTCGCCTTTAAAAAGAGAAGAAAACGATTTAATGTTAAACAAGATCTTGAGAAAATCAAGCCCTTAAAAAGCAAAAATTGTTTCCAATTAAATCTCAACAACTCTTTTTCAGAATTTGAACCCGAAAATAAAGGATTTTGAAATCATTTTTTAAAACTCCTTCCTTTTTCAAAAAAAATTTAGGAATCAAAATATCTAAAAGATATTAATCCCCAAATAGATCCGTGATATTCAATTTTGCCCTTGAATTTCGTTTCAAGGCCCTTGAATTGCATTTCAAGGCCATTGAAAACGAAAAGTGGGCTGCATACGAAGGAGAAAATAAACTGATTTACTACCCCTACGTTAATGCGTCCTTGTTCAACATACCAAGCTCTAATCGAATAAAATTGAATTGATCTTCAAGTAGAGACTTAGTAAAGATATCTGCAAACTGCAAGTCAGTTGATATAAAAGATATCGAAACATCACCTTTCTCAACATGATCACGTATGAAGTGATGCCTTACATCGATATGCTTTGTCCTTGAATGTTGCACAAGATTTTTAGTAATCGAAATAGCACTAGTATTATCACATTTTATTGGGATACCTTTCAAATCAAAGTCAATATCACGAAGTTGTTGAGCTATCCATAGAATTTGTGCACAACAGGCTCCCGTAACTATATATTCGGCTTCGGCTGTGGATATGGCGACAAAATTTTGCTTCTTAGAGTGCCAACTAATTAGGGATGCCCCTAAGAATTGACAACATCCAGAAGTGATTTTTCTATCGACCTTATAACCTGCAAAGTCTGCATCTGAATAGCCAATAAGGTGAAACGAGCTTTGACGTGGGTAACATAACCCTAAATCCTTAGTGCCATTAAGATATCGAAATATCCTTTTTACAGCTATCAAGTGTGACTCTTTATGATCATCTTGAAATCTTGCACACATGCACATGCTAAACATAATGTCAGGTCGACTAGTAGTAAGATATAACAAAGAACTGATCATACCTCGATACTCCTTTTGTACAACACTTTTACCATCTTTGTCATGGTCAAGCGAGAGTGTAGAACTCATAGGAGTTTTTGTGACCTTGGATTGATCAATCTTACACTTCTTAAGCAAGTCCTTAGCATACTTGCTTTGATTGAGAAAAATTCCTTTCTTTGTTTGTGTAACTTGAAGTCCAAGAAAGAAATTTAACTCACCCATTAGGCTCATTTCGAATTCCCTGCACATAATATCTGAAAATTTCTTGCATAGGGAATCATTAGCAGCACCGAATAATATATCACCAACATAGATTTGTACTACTAGAATATCGTTGCCTTGGTTGTACGAGCCTTAGTCTTTGAGAGATCCTGAACCTGCGGCTCAGCTAAGACGCAACTGCTGTCTACCTTTGGAGCTACAGTGGGCCGCCCCTGCGCCCCTGGCTGGCCGACCCTGTGGATCTGTGAGCCGCCCCTGCGACCAGGCCAGCCGCCCCTGCGGTTTATGGTGAGTTGCAGCCGTCTTCTTTGACCCAAACCTTGCTTTTTGACCTCTTCTTCCTTTATAATCTCTTCTTCTCCTCCAGATGAGGGTTTACCCCATTCTCTCTCCTACCCCATCTATCCCTATGTTCATCTTCTCCACTCTTCTTCCCTTGGGTCTCTTCTTGATCTTTGTTGGAGTTTGGTGAGTTTGTGTGCTTGTGAGCTTAGCTTTGTTGCTAATTGTGATGGTTGTTGCTGTTGTGCTTGTGATAGAGCCAGCCTTGAGGTGTTGATGGAGTTCTGCTCTTGTTTAGGTTCAGCTTGGTGAGATCTCTCTCCTTCTTCCCTTTTTTTTCTTCTTTTCTTCCTTTCTATGCTCTTTCCTTTTTCCTTAGCTTAGGATCCACAAGATTGATCTTGTGGCACCCTTGGTTGGCTTCCTTTGATGCATATATGTATGTTTATGTATGTGTATGGTTGTTGAATGAAGATCGAGTGAAGAAGCAAAGGACAGACGGAGGTGCATCTTCTGCACACCAGCCGCCCCTACGCCCCTTCTGGACCACCCCATCGCCGGCCTGAGCCGCCCCTGCACCACCTGTGAGCTGCCCCTGTGCCCACTTGCATCAACAAGGTTCTGCACTTGGTTCTACAGGTGTGTGTTGCTTCTAGGCTTTCCCTAGGATGCCTTTGATCCCTCCTTTCCTAGTGTGAGTGTATAGGATCATGCTAGGTGTGTGAGGATGAGTTTTGATGAGGTTATGATCAGTTTATGCCTTGTACGGCTTTAAAGGACTTAGGTTGATGTTAGTTGAGGTTTGAGGTTGAGTATGATCCCTATGGATCCCTTTGGGTCTAGGTGTGACCCCTTTGATGAATAAAGGTTGATATCTTTCTATGCCTTGTTATTAGGCAGTGCCCCTCTTTCAGGACTGGAGGTTATTTTTGGTCGATCGTGTTTGGGTTGTGTACGAGGTTGAGGTAAGTCCGTAGGACTTACTTAGCTAACATCCTTATATTGGGTGTTTGAATGAGTGGTGTGTGTTTTATATGTTTGCTATGATAGCATGAGGTATCGTTTATACTGATCTATGTTCTATTGACTACCTCATTGCGTGGTTGTGATAACCTTTCCCTTTCATCCTGCCGTGGAGTCTGGGAGGTTCTCTAATGTCAAGCCAAACCGGTTTACAAGAAGGGAGCAATCCACTCCCATAGGGTACACGGATTGTGTGACCGATGCTCGTTCGGCTGGCTAGCAGGGTCTGAGGTGAGGATGTATCGGTCCTCGTGTCACATATTTTCATCTATCTATATATATATACGCGATTTGAGTGAATGGCTATTATATAAAGATAATAAATGGGTAAATGTGTGATAGCATGCTGATGTGTTTATCTTTCATGATTGTGCTTGTGCTTATGCATTATCTCATATATGTATGGTTAGCTAACGGTTTCATACCGTGTTGTAGATGTTTGCAGGTTAGGTGTTGCTGGGTACTTTGGCAGGGTGACAGGCTGAGGACTCTCGTACATTAGGTGGTTGGTTTTGGGTTTGTTTATGTTTCCCCTCCTACGTGAGGATGAGGTCTTGTTTACCTCTTGTGTGAGGATGTTGTTTTATAATCGGCTATGTTGTTGTTATCTTTGGTTGTACAGTTTGTATGGTTTTATGTATTTGTTTTATATTTGTCAGTGCCATGTTGTAAGGTCTAGTGAATTTGTTATCAGGCTAGGGTTAGGATCCATTGTGAGATCCTAGCCCAATGTGACACTCCGAGTCCCGCGGATTCGGGGTGTTATAGAGTTGGTATCAGAGTTTAGGTTGACAACAATGACACTTGCTACCTGCAATAAGGTCTGATAGGTAAAATAAACAAAATCCGAAAGGGGTCTGATGTTTTAAAACGTTTTTGGTTTTAAGAGTGGTTTTGGGATAGAATGTACGAGAAGTTGTCACCTCTACCATGGATCTCTGCAGCGTATATATATATATATATATATATATATATATATATATATATATATATATATATATATATATATATATATATATATATATATATATATATATCGATACATATGGCATATATATAGCTTCATAAGCTTAGGTGCGCATATCCTACAGATGGATCAGACTAGAGCATTATCTGTAGTGGGACGAGGTAGGGGTACACCCCCTCTTCCTCCAGTAACGACAAGTCAAAGACCAGTTTCCGTTGTTGTTTCACCTATGGCAGAGAACGAGTTTGAAGGGACTGATCATGTCTCCATGAGTAGATTCGAGTTTCACGAATATATGCGCCAAGTATATGAGGTTGTAAGAGCGGGTAGACCTACACCGGAATTACCAACATCTGTGGGACCAATTGAAGCTTCCGGATCAAAGAAGAATCAATGGACTGAATCAGTTAGTGGAGAAGCAAGGATGATGAATGTTGGACCAAGTCAGATATCATGCAATCAAGCGGTCCTTTGGCCATGAAGACGACTGGTAAGGAACTACAGTGTTTTAATTGCGAGAAGTTTGGACACCGGCGAGCTGTGTGCCCAAAGACACCAATAATATGCTTTACATGTGGTAAAGCAGGGCATAGAGCGATGTTTTGTCGATAGGGCAAGGCCTTGCCTCTACTAGTTCCCTCCCGGAGTAAGATCATTAAAGGTGGACAACGAAGATCGAGATACTCTTTAGTTGCACAAGTTGCAAGAATGGGACGGTTATGTTTCAACTGTGGCTATCCAAATCATTTGCGCTCTGTGTGCCCCTTGGCACCGATAGCTTGCTTCACCTGTGGTGAACTAGGCCATCTGGCCCCTTTTTGTCAGCAAGGTAGTGTTTCTTCTCAGCAAGACCTTCCTCTTTCCGGTGCAGAAAGAGTAGAAGTGGAGGCTATGGCGATGACCTTAGTGATACCTGAGGAGCATAGGTCCGAGATTGGGTGATGATATACAGTGGAGCTGCTAGCGTTAGCTGTTTCAGGTACCATTCTCATTAATGGTTTACCTAGTGGAGTTTTGGTTGTTGTGAGTGCTATGCACTTCTTGTCTTTCGATGCATGCATTAATAGTTGACTGTGGACACAGTAGAACATAGACTTTCCTTTACAGGATTACCAGTTAGGGGTCTGAGGTACCCGCGATATATGTGATTATCCCATTTATTCAGGGACTTGTGTATGGCTTGTAGCCTTCCTTGTCATGCCCTAGGTGCATGAGAAAGTCATTGTGTATGATTTGGATGTATAGTTATCATGTTGTGTTAGATATCAGTTGGAAGGTTGTCACAGTCTCTACTAAGATCGATTAGATAGAGGTCTTCTGAGATTACGACCTTTGAAGAGGCGACTTTTGTCATTAGTGCCATACGAGCAGCGAAGTTGATAGCACAAGAAGGTGATACTTTCTAATGATATGTCATGAAGGAAAGAGATAGTTCTATGTTGGAGGATATTCCAATGGTTATGAGCTTATAGACTTGTTACTGAACCGTCTAGTTTGCCGCCCTAGCGGAGTGTGGACATTGATATCGAGTTGAAGTATGATACAAGACTGATTGGGAAGGCCCATAGCATATGGCGCCTGTTGAGATGTAGTAACTGACGACTTGAAGAGTTGGTTGAGACGGGCTTCCTTCGCCCTAGTGTATTCAATGTCTCGTATTGACGACGTGATGGGTCAGCTTCAAGAAGCAATTGTATTTTCTGGATTTCCTTGCGCTTAGGATATCACCAATTGAGGGTGAGAGAGCGTGATGTGCATAGGATAGCATTTCGTACCCGTTATGGACACTACGAGTTGTAGTGATGCCATTTGGGCTGACGAATGCCTTAGCAGTTTTCAGGGAGTTAATGAATAGCATCTTCATCGACTTCCTTGATCTGTTTGTGGTGGTCTTCATTGATGACATTTCGGTATACTCTCGTAGCAGAGAGGAGCAGACCGATCATCTGAGGTCAGTTTTGCAGATTTCGAGAGATAGAGGGTTGTATGCTACGGTCTCTAAATGCGAGTTGAGATGCCAGAGGTAGCCTTCTTAAGCCATGTTGTTCCCGCCAGTAGGATCATGGTTGATTAGGCGAGGATTGAGTATGTTGCAGCATGGACGATACTGATGAACATTAAGGGAATACGTAGTTTCTCAATTCAGCCGATTACTACCAATGCTTTGAGAATTTTATATGATTGTGTATCCACCTACGAGTCTTTTGAGGAAGACCACCAGAATTGCGTAGTCAAAGCAGTATGCCAAAGCTTTGAAGAGTTGAAGAGGCACTTGACCTTTGCTTCTATTCTGTCATAATCAGAAGATTCTAGGGATCTCGTGATTTACCACGATCCATTCCAGCTAAACTTAAGATGTGTATTAATACAGAGGAGTAGAGTTATTAAAATGCGTGTCTACAGCTGAAGACGTACGAGGAGAACTACCCAACTTATGATCTAGAGTTAGCAGCGGTACTTCTAGCCTTGAAGATTTGAAGACAGTACCTGTATGATATTTCATGTCAGGTTTCTACAGACCATAGGAGTTTGAAGTACTTTCTTTTTTTTGCGCAGCGGAAATTAGAAAACCACAAGCGTTAAGGGCTCGAATTGATCAAGACTTTAACCTGGAGATTCCATATCAATAAGAGAAGTTCAATGCCGTCGCCGACAACTTGAACAGAAAGACGCTTCAAGAGAAGACAATTGCGAGATTGACTATTCAGCCTCCGTTTCCGAGGTATCTAGCTTAGCTAGAGATGAATATACAGTTTCCTGATAAGGACGCCCAGTTATACGCTTTAGAGGTTCCACCTGGTCTGTTGGATGAGATCTAGCAGAAGCAGGGGACTTGCCCGACCTTGATGAGGTTTAGAGAGTGGATGTCTCATGGTGAGGCACCACAGTGTCCCAATGGAGTAGATGAGGTAATGAGGCGCCGCGACTGCGTCGATATAACCGCTCATACGGAGTCGAGATAAAGAATATAACAGTACACTTTTTCGCGCTAGAAATGTATAGCACAAAAGTCTTACAATTTATAACTCGATATAATTTCCTAGCACCTAGTGAACCCACAATGTATGGGTCGTTTTGTAGCAAGGATAATATTCCGAGGTCGAACACAAAGACTAAGGTGAAATCAAATCAAGCAAGTGATCATGGATAGTGCAAATCTAGTCTAAGAAAAGAGACGGAAATAAAGAGATGAAAATCATGATATTTTTGGGTTTGGTTTTGTGGTGATCAAGCAAAGATCACAAGTCGTGCAAGAATATAAATCAAACAAACAACTAAAGCTAGCAACACAAACAAGCAACACGAACACAAGATATATGATCAAAGAGAGAAAAGCGGATTCTAGGGGTTAGGACTTCCGGTTATGGCATTGGACTCAAGCTTCTAATCAACCTTGGACTAGCTATGGTATGTTGGGAAAAGGTGTTTCTCAAATGGGATCAATCACCGGGTAGGTCACATGGTCCACTAATCCCGCAACCAAGGTCCTATCACCGGGTAAGTCTCTAGGAGCCTAAGGTTGGGAATCCTACACAAACCGGATTGCTATCTAAGAGTGAAACCTCTCCTTACCGGGTAAGTCTCGGGAAGGCAAGTCCTAAGTAACAATCATAGCACACTCATTCCAATAACGGCTTGTGAGGCTCACTACTACCTAGAGTTCATCATCTTGGGTATCTAAGGTCAAGAATTACTGGGTACTCTTCCCTCACTCAGTTTGCTAGCATTAGGTCACCCTAGGCTAGATTATGCTTAACAAACACTCAGATTCATCAATACAAGCACAACAGAGAAAACCACGGGCGGATCATCCTAAACCACCGCCGTGGAAAGGTATGAACAAACCGTAATTCTCAACAGTGGTTAGGTTCGAGTAAGCAAATCATCCAAGGGTACATTCAAGTCTTTTTTTTATCATAGTCCAAGCCATAACCATCATTCCGTTACCCTAGAATCACAACTATTTAGCCAACGACATGCATTTTAAGATTCAAACTTAATCGTTTTAGTTAGTCTTGATCCTTGGGTTAAAAGTTTGGGTATTTGAGATTAATTCTTGTCTTTAGATCCTTTCTATACTGAAGCCTCAACAACCTTTATAGAGAATGTCTTTAGATAAGTCATATAAAGTTCTAGAACTTCACCGTACATTACTTTACCTTAGCATACCTTTGCAACTCTTAACTCTGTCCTTAGTTCTTTAGTATATCTTGAATCGATTGTCACAATTAGATACCTGGATCTTTAGGGTTGCTGTTTTCCCAATATTTGCAAAGCTTATTACATTTACTTGCTTGACGATTTGCGAACTGAATTTGTTCCCCCAAATCCCTTAGTTCGACACTCTGAAATTCTTGCTTTACTACGCCGATCCGTACACTGCGGGTTCGCTTGCTTGATTCTAGTTTTATAAATTTAAAGCTTATTTGCACGTACGCTTAGGAGCAAACAAGTTTTTGGTGCCGTTGCCGGGGATTTAGTTTAGGCCGAATTCGGTTATCGGTTATCAAGCTTGGGAGCTTTGCTCTTGTCATTTGATATCTCTTTTGAGTGATATTTGCAGGTTATCTTAGGTATATGCGAAGGTCTAGCACCAACAAAGACCTCTTACCTCTTGATCAAGAACATGAGAAGACTTTGAGAAAGAAGCTCAAATAAAGAAAGATGGCTGAAAGTAAAGAGAGGGATATCCAAGCAGAGTTGGAAGGTTCCGAAGCTCGACTTAGATGGAGCGAGAAGACTCGCAAGGAAGAATCGGAGCGTCATCAATTGCAAATTGATGAGCTCAAGGACATGATGCTTCAAATAAGGCTGGAGATGAGTGATTCCAAGAAGAAGAAGAGAAGGAAACCGACAAGATCGGTTAGAACCGACTCATCCGATGAAGAGAGCGACTCCTCCATGCCATCGCTAGAGGACATTGATCCAACGATCAATGCAAACCAGAATAATCCAAGACCGGCCGCCAATTATCGTATCCCGGCTGGGGGTGCGAGAGCCGCTCGTATAGATGAAGAGCCAAGAACTCTTGGCCAAAGAATGGATCCGATTCAGCAACCACGCCGTCTAGGTGTGAAGTTTGATGCTAACGATATTCAGGAGTTTAGCTTCAACCCACAAGTTATTACCATCGTTCACCAAAGCCAGTTTAGAAGAACGAGTGTCGAATCTCCACACCAACATTTACAGAATTTTGAGATCTTGATGGAGACAATGAAGCCAAAGAATGCAACCACCAACAATTACAAGATCAAGCCATTCTTTTTCTCTTTGAAAGGGAAAGCTTTATCTTGGTATCAAGCTCTTCCAAATGGAAGACTCAACACATGGGAGGATCTTTCTTCGGAGTTCCTAACCAAATTCTTTTCGCCATCCAAGACGGCGGAGTTGAGAGGTAAAATTAATGCTTTTTCTATGAGATCTAATGAAAGTTTGTTTCAGTCTTGGGAAAGATGTCAGAATTTATTATTGGATTGCCCACACCATGACATTTCCAAATTGGAGTTATTGGAGATATACTACAAAGGGCTAGATGTGGAAACACAATTCAAGCTCCAATCCCTTTCATGTGGCACATTCATGGAGATGAGGGAAGATGATGCTTGGGACTTCATTGAGAAGCAAGCCCGAGTCATTGAGAAGTATTCTCACCGGAAAGTAGAAGCTAATCGAGTGGAGCAAGGAGCAAAGCTAACACAAGCTGCTCAAACTCAAATCTTTTCTCTCAACACCCAAATTAAAGAATTGAAGTCATCAAGGCTAGCTTTCCAAAGCCTAAGGAGCAAGATGTTGGTTATTTAGGAAACAACAATAACCACAATGGGAATGAGAACACCAATCGCAAATGTCGGAACAACAGCTGGAACAATTGGAACAACAACAACAACCGGAATAACAATTGGAACAACAATAGGGGTTCAAACAACAACAATTGGTGTTCCAACCAATAACAAAACTCCGGTAGTTCTTATCCCAATTCAGGAAATTCACTAACTCCACCATCTTCTTCTTCCATTCCTTTGAAAAGCAAGGGACAAACATCTAATAATGGAAGCACTTCGGGGAAAGAGAAGCCCGATCCCATGTTGGAAACGATCTTGGGAAAGGTTCAAGGATTGGAGAGTCACATCACTAAGGTTGATAAAGCCCAAAAGGTTTTAGAAAGCCAAATGTTCGGCAATGCTGAGGAAGTTCCTAGAAATCAAGGAAAACTTCCAAGAAAGACGGAAGATAACCCGAAAGGAAGGGTGATGGCTATCACAACTCGGAGCGGAGCAACAACCACCGACCCGCAGCCCAAGTTCGTGGAAGTTCTCGTCGAAAAGGAGAAGGAAAAGGGGAAGGAGAAGGAAGACATCTACATTCCTCCCCCAGCTTACAAACCTCCCCTACCATTCCCACAATCTAGAGCAAGAGCGCGTCTAGACAAGCAATTCGGTAAGTTCATTGAAATCATGAGCAAACTGCATATTAATATACCTTTCATTGATGCAATTGTAGGTATGCCAGCATATGGAAAGTTCTTAAAGGAGATCTTCTCTAACAAGAGGAAACTAGAAGACTTTGGAGAAGTCAAGATGAGTTCGGATTCGTCGGATCTCATCAAGACGATGAAGGAAAAGATGCCCCCAAAGCTGAAAGATCCGGGGTCATTTTTTGTTCCAATAGGAATAGGAGATGTCACATATGATGCATTATGTGATTTAGGAGCAAGCGTTAGCATCATTCCGCTCGCCTTATGCAGGAAGATCAGTTTAAGCGAACCTAAACCGGTGAAGATGACGTTATATATGGCGGATCGATCCATCACTTCTTCCGTCAGTATCGTTGAAGACGTCCCGGTCAAGCTTGGTAAGTTCTATGTTCCAACCCTGCAGATAGTCCGGTCCCGATCATACTCGGAAGACCGTTTCTTGCAACATCCGGTTGTATGGTGGATTGCAAGAATGCTAGACTCACCTTCGACATAGGAGAGGAAAAGGTAGAGTTCGTTCTTTTCACCTTGATGAAAGAACCAGCTCTTGAAGAGGATATATTTAACATCCATGACGAAGAGCTATCTAGAGAAGAAGTAAGTTCAATTCTCTTCAAAGATCCTTTGCAAAAGGTGATTACTATGAGCATTATGGACATAGGAGAGGAAGAGGAATGCAATGAGGAAATTGAAGCTTTAGAGGAGCAAAAAGAAGTACATGAAGAAGAGTTTGAAAAACTCTACGATGGGTCAGAAAAACGTGAGGAATCACGGCCAGTCGTGCTATTCCACGGCCGTGCTTCCCACCAACATGACCGTAATTAGCTATTCAGAAGACTCCAGTAAGTTACACGGACAAAACCACGGCCGTGGAACTATCAGAGGTGCCGTAATTGATTTCCACGCCCTAAACCACGGCCGTAGAGGAAATAGAGGTGCCGTGATTTTGGGAAAATCTGAGGACAATTACGTTCTTTCTACCACTTCTCTTGATTCTTCTCCAACAACTTCTATACCCTTAGAGACTTCTAAGGAAGCATTGGGTACTCCTCAAGAGCCACTAGAGACTCCAATAGTGATGGAATTGAAGCCACTTCCCACACATCTAAGGTACGCATTCTAGGATCTAATTCTACCTTTTCGGTAAGTGTTAGTTCCGATCTAAGTGAAGATGAACATAGTAAGCTTATGGTTGTTCTAAGGAAACATAGGAAAGCCTTAGGTTATACTATAGAGGATCTAATAGGAATTAATCCTTCACTATGCATGCATAAGATCCTAATGGAAGAAGACTTTAGAACTTCACGACAACCTCAAAGGCGGTTAAACCCGACCATGAAGGAGGTTGTCAAGAAGGAAATTCTTAAACTACTTGACGCATGTATCATCTACCCTATCTCCGATAGCAAGTGGGTGAGTCCCGTACAGGTTGTTCCAAAGAAGGGAGGAATGACGGTCATCACCAATAAGAACAATGAGCTCATTCCAATAAGAACCGTGACGGGATGGAGGATGTGCATAGACTACCGCAAGCTAAACAACGTAACGAGGAAGGACCACTTCCCATTACCATTTATCGATCAAATGCTTGAGAGGTTAGCACAACACTCACATTTCTGTTATCTTGATGGTTATAGTGGTTTCTTTCTGATCCCGATACATCCGGACGATCAAGAGAAGACCACGTTCACGTGCCCGTGGGGTACGTTTGCTTATAGGAGAATGCCGTTCGGGCTTTGCAACGCCCCAGCCACCTTCCAAAGGTGTATGATGGCTATATTCTCGGAGTACATAGAGGAGATCATGGAGGTTTTCATGGATGACTTTTCTGTTTATGGTTCCTCTTTCGATAATTGTCTTTCTAACCTTTCTCTTGTGCTACAAAGGTGTGAAAACACTAACCTAGTTCTTAATTGGGAAAAGTGTCAATTTATGGTGAAAGAAGGCATTGTACTAGGACACTTGATCTCTAGTAGAGGGATTGAAGTAGATAAAGGCTAAGATAGAAACTATAGAAAAGCTCCCTCCTCCATCTTCGGTGAAGGGAATAAGAAGCTTTCTAGGACATGCTAGATTTTATAGACGTTTTATAAAGGATTTCTCTAAGATATCAAAACCGCTTACTAATCTATTGATGAAGGATGCAGTTTTTGATTTCTCGCAGGAGTGCTTAAATGCGTTTTATAAGATTTGGGAAGCTCTAATCTCAGCCCCGATCATTCAACCTCCGGATTGGAATCTTCCATTCGAGGTCATGTGTGATGCAAGTGACGTAGCTATAGGAGTTGTGCTTGGGAAAAAGAAGGAAGGACGAACCCATGCTATCTACTATGCTAGCAAGACGCTAGACGAAGCGCAGCTTAACTACGCCACTACTGAAAAAGGAATTTCTAGCTATTGTTTATGCATTTGAAAAGTTTCGTTCTTATCTTGTAGGTGCAAAGGTGATTGTATACACGGATCATCCTGCGATCCGGTATCTACTTGCAAAGAAGGATGCGAAACCAAGGTTGGTTAGATGGATTCTTCTCTTACAAGAACTCGATCTAGAGACCCGTGACAAGAAGGGTTCGGAAAACTTTGTTGCGGATCATTTGAGTTGTCTACCACATCTAGAGGTCGACAATTTACCTATAGATGACTCCTTTCCGGACGAGCATTTACACATCATAGAGGAGTGCATCTACAAGATTACTAAAGGTAACAAACCATGGTTTGCTGATTTTGTTAACTATTTGGTTTGCCAGGAAATACCACCCGGATTATCCTATGCACAAAGGAAGAAGTTCTTTAAGGATGTCCGGGAATGCTTTTGGAATGAACCTCTCCTCTTCAAGAGAGGTCCTGACAGCATCATTCGACGATGTGTGCCGGAAGACGAGATGCAAAGTGTCATCCGTCATTGTCATTCACTACCTTGTGGAGGACACGCTAGCTCGAACAAGACTAGCGCTAAGGTATTGCAATATGAATTCTTTTGGCCTATTTCATTTAAAGATGTGCAAACCTTTGTTTCTTGCTGCGATGCTTGTCAAAGAACAGGAAACATATCTAGAAGAAACGAAATGCCTCTTAACAACATTCAGGAGGTAGGGATCTTTGACGTTTGGGGAGTAGATTTTATGGGACCTTTCCCATCATCTTGTTGAAACCAATACATACTTCTAGCTGTAGATTATGTTTCGAGATGGGTTGAAGCAATTGCCTCTCCCACTAATGATGCCATGGTTGTAGTTAAGTTCTTTAACAAGACTATTTTCCCACGATTTGGGACACCACGGACTATCATCAGTGATGGAGGCTCTCACTTCATTGCCCGATGATTCGAAGCTCTACTAGCTAAGTATGGGGTGACTCACAAGATCGCCACCCCTTACCATCCACAAACGAGTGGACAAGTGGAGATTTCGAACCGGGAGATTAAAGGAATCCTAGAGAAAACAGTTTCAAAGACAAGGAAAGATTGGTCTTTGAAGCTAGATGACGCATTGTGGGCCTACCGGACTGCTTACAAGACTCCCATAGGAACGACACCATACAACCTTGTGTATGGGAAGTCTTGTCACTTACCGGTAGAGCTGGAACATAAGGCGTATTGGGCGGTAAAGTGGTTGAACTTCAGCATGAAGGAAGCGGGCGAGGAGTTCGCACCTACCGCACTTGTATAAATGCAAGTACGGTCTAGCTACGGACCCTAAACAAGCGCTTCTTGGGAGGCAACCCAAGGTATTGCACTTATGTTTTTGTTTGTCATTCGTAGATTAGATTAGTCTAGACTTTTTTTGTTTTGTTTTGCCCTCGATATCTCCCGGTATGTTGTGTTTTTGGATGTAGGAGCAATGGGAAAGGAAAAAGCTGGAAGAAATTGACGAAACTCGGATTTTGGCACATTACAGAGAGTTCCATGCCCTAAACCACGGTCGTAGAGGCTACAGTGACCGTAATTCCTCAAAATCTGAGAAAAATCACCAAAAACCACAGGTTCGTACAAAACCACGGCCGTGGAAACCCCCGAGTAACCGTGATTTTCAAAAAATTTTACGGCCACTATATAAACCACCTTCCTTCACAAAAACACCCTTATTCCCTCTTCCACGCCCCTTTCCACGCCCTAAACTCCGAAAAATCTCCACCTCTCGCAAATCCTCATTCGGTAATCGTTTTGAACGATTCTTGGTGCTAAAGTGGAGCATTTTCATTCTTCTACAAGATCCAATCGACAAAACAAGTGAATCCATCAAGAAAGCAGAATTTGGATTCGAAGATCCAAAAATCTAGGTTTTTACTCTTCTTCTCTTCTTTGTCAATTCGGGCTAAATTTTTGCAAGAACTTAGAGAAATTGCATAGGATTGAGATTGGAATTAGCCTAGGACAGGTTTTGATGAGTTTGTTGTTGATTTGGTTGAGATTTGAGCAATTCAGAGCCGAATCACGGTCTCTGGAACTTCCACGGCCATGGAAACCTAAGAACATACCGTGGTTTTTTCTGGATATGAGAAAATGTTCACGAGAAGTGCAGGAAAGAAAAAGAAGAGAAAGGGTGATGGTTCCTCTTCTTCCCAAGCCCCTCCTAGTGAACCACCATCACCTCCACGCCCTAGAATCCCAACCATTCACCCAAACTATCTCGATGCTTTAGAAAAGATCGAGGAAAGACCGGTCATAGGACCTAGATACCTCTTGCTTGAGGAGTTGGAGCCACTTAATGTGGTGAATGATTTGACATGGCTCTTGGATAGAGCCGGACTGATTGTTTTCTCCGCTATTAGAGCGGATGCATATGAGGAGATTACGAGGGAGTTTGTTATTTCCTTCGAGCATAGCCACGTCGATAGGACGGTATCCTTTCGATTGTTGGAGACGGACTATGAGTTCTCCATCCAGCAGTTTGGAGCCTTCTTTGGGTTCCATGAGACCTTTAACGGTCGCTTCCCTAGCGGTATATACGCTAAGGACTTTTGGGAGGATATAGCTATGATTTACGCTAGCGAGGACCGCTGACAGCCGGCTGATACCAAGGCTAAGCTCATCTACCACTTAGCCTTGAAGATAGCTCATAGGGTCCTTTCCGAGTGCCTATTCCCTAGGACCGAGATCCCCTAAAAGATTAAGACCGACGAGCTATTCCTTCTCTACGCCATGCTACATGGTAGACCTGCCGATTGTGCCACCCTCTTAGCCACCACCATTAGTAAGCTTAAGAACAAGAGGGCCGGGAACATTGGGTATGGTGGGATAGTTACCCACATAGCTACGCAGCTCGGGATTGATTGCTCCGCTTGCAATAGGATAGCGGCGAGACCTTTAGGTCTCAAGAGCCTTATGACTAGGGGTTTGATCTTTCCTAGACACCGAGGTCCACCTACTACTGCTATGCCATGGGAGGATAGAGGAGGTAGAGGCATACCATGGCTTCCCGAGTATTCCGTTATGGCTGGACGCCATAATTGGAAGGAGACTTTCGCTGCTATGCATGCGAATAGGTTAGCAGCACCTCCCTACATCCCTGATGAGATTCCAACTGCTAATGTTGATGAGGATATAGGAGGAGGTGATGAGCAGGATTTTGGTACCTTTCCTAATCAGCCGGACATCTTCCCGGACCTACCTAGACAGTCTCCCGCCCTTCTAGACCTTCCGGTGCTTCTTCCTCTCGCCGCGCTAGTGTGAGCGAGAGACCGACATGGATGGATACTCCTCCCACTTGGTATGGAGCACAGCCGGAGTGGATGGGAGCTCCACCACCATGGTATGCACAACCACCAGCAGCACCGGCCCCACAGGATGCACCTGCATGGTACGGCGAGGTACCGGCATGGTATGAGCAGCTACCGGAGTGGACTACCGACCTTTCCAGGAGAGTCGGCAATTTGGAGATCCGTTAGGACACTAGAGATGTACGAGCTGATGATCATGACCGGATGATGAGGGATATCTACCGCCAGCAGTTTGGGCGGAACTTCAGCTCCGACTTCTACCCATTTTCCACCACCGCCTCCACCGCAGTGATGAGCTATGCCGATTGACAGTTTCAGCCGCCCCACCGCCGTCTAGTGAGTTCATTTTTCTTTTCTTTCTTTTCCTTATTTCTTTTTGAACATTGAGGACAATGTTTGTCCTAAGTATGGGGTGGGGTGTGACTGTGTTGTAATAACTCTACTCCCTTTGCTTGCCTTAATCGATGACACTTTGCATGTTTCATTTCATAGTCACACGTTTCATTATTGCATTGCATGAAAAAGCTTTTGAAAAACCCATAAAAATGTGAAAAATTTTGAAAAATTCTATAAAGATTTTGTGCTTCTAAGAGTTGAGATGATTTATATGATAGTTACCACTTGCGGATTGAGCTTTTGATGACAATTGTATGCCTAAACGAATAATGAATTGTAGAGGAATTGAATGTGTTGATTATCCTTTCTTGCAAGTTTCATAATGTGAAGAGTTTTATCTAAATCATATTGAGAAATCGAGGTTGAAATCACATGATGAGTTCTTATACTTCTTTATGAAATGATTAAGGCCATTCAATCTTTCTTTCTCCTTTCTTTGTTCATTTAGCCCCTCAATGGAATAATTGCCTCCCTTACCTATCCAGGAATTTGGATGAGTTGTGTTTTGGCATGTTTAATGTGAGAGGGCCATGAAAGAAAATTTTTGCATTCAAAGAATAGAATTAATAGGTTTGGAGAAGTCAATCTTGAAGATGAGTAACTCGGCACCATTCCCATAGCCGAGTGTTTGTGTCTTGCCAAAGTCGGATTGAGCGATATTCCTAGCGGATTATGGTATGTGCATCAAGGGTTTGAGGCATCTCGAAATTGAGAAACGTCAATCCCCTAGGCTTCGGCTTTTGTGCAACGCTGTCCATAACTCCAAAAGTAAAGTCGAAAAATAATGTGAAAAAGAAGAGAGCAAAGCTCAAAGTTGATGGTGTTGCAATTCAAAATAAAAAGAAAAAGAGTTGGTTGTCCACTTTCCCGGATTCATGCACCACATCCTTTATAAGTCTCCCTCCCTTCCGTACTCTAGACCTTACTTGGAAGTCCTTAAGATCAAAAGAATGTTATTTGACTTGGTGATCTAAATTGAAGTTTCTTATGCTTGATTTTGATAATACTTGAAGGTTATGATGTTTGCCTTAAAGTTTAACCAATTCATGATGTTTCTTTACTTTACATTCTTTGGTGTATGTATATAAGCGTTTCAAGAGTGAATGAAGTAAGGTTTGAGAATGATCTATTGACTAGAAGCACACTTACCTAAAAGATGTTTTGTTTTTGAGTTTGCATGCATATGTCATCCAAACTTGTGTTCTAAGCTTTCAAAGACCTTGCTTGGGGACAAGCAAGTGACAAGTATGGGGTATTTTGTTAGCATGAAATATTGCGATATTCTAGGCACTCATTCTAGTTGTTTTTCATTCATTATAGTGTTCATGGATAAGGTATTGAAGCATTTGTTAGCTTGTTTATCTATATTTTCTATATGGAGGTCTACATTAGTTTATGATTGATTATAGGTGAATAAGAGATGAAACCGGACCATTTGAGAGAGATAAGAGAGGATTTGAGCATATCCAAGGATTAGGAACACATCAAGGAAGTCAAAGAAGGAGCTAAGATGGAGAATGTCACGACACAAAGGAAACCACAAGCAATCTACGCTTCCACGCCCTAAAATACGGCCGTAGAAGAGTCCACGCCCTAAACCACGGCCGTGGATCTTGACATCATGAGCGTGGAGCAATCTAGTGAGTTGCACGGCCTAAAGTACGGTCATGGAAGATGAGAGACACCGTAATCCAATTCCACGCCCTAAACCACGGTCGTGGAATCCCTTGAGACCGTGATTTAGGCAATCCTTTGACGAATCATTTATTGCCACATCATCTACGTATTTGGGATGAGAGATATCTCTTACTCTACGTATAAAAAGGCGGGAGGAGAGAGTTTTCAGCAACCTCGCTTTGGGAGAGTTAGCCTTAGGGTTTTCGCGAGGAACTTTGCGAAAGCGCCGGCAATTTGGATTTCCGAAGATTGTGTGTGGCGGAAGTTGGGCCCTTTCTCTTAGGTTTTGATATTGAAGACGGATTGACATCCTGTTATTCGTGTTCACCTAAGATCATTGTGACGTTTTGTGTTATATTCTGGATCCATTGAGTATTCCTTTTGGTGTTTGGATTTGAGATTGACTTTGAGTTATATTTGAGTTTTTGAAGGTTTTCATCTTTCATTCTTCTTTAATTGATTTTTGATATCATGACAATGGTTATTGGCTAAAACCCTTTAGCAATTCTAAGGTGAAGGGTTGATAGTTGTGGCTTAGATGATGATAGATCGATCATAAACATATTGGACCCTGAGAGTTAGAGAGATCTCGTCGACAACCAAGATCACGGTCTGTTCTTGGACGGTGACAGCCCTAGGATTTGGATCCCGAAAGAGAGGGAGGGTTGAAGATTTTATTGCGTATAGGGAAGATTCGGAGAAGGACGCATTTTTGAGATTGTGTACTTCGATATTATCTTAGGGTTTACCTTTGGAGACGGATTGACACTCCGTTCTTCATTGTTCCTTAAGATTGTTGTGAGGATTTCTATTCCTTTTTTCTGCATTCATTCAATACAAACATTTGTTATTGGATTTGAGATTGGTTATTTGATAGTCATTGAGTTTTTAAGGTTTTCATCCATTTTCTCTTTAAACTTGAATATTAAATTGATGATGATGGTTATTGGCTAAAACCCTTTAGCAATTCTAAGGTGAAGGATTGATAGTTGTGGCTTAGATGATAATAGATCGATCATAAACATATTGGACCCTGAGAGTTAGAGAGATCTCGTCGACAACCAAGATCACGGTCTGTTCTTGGACTTCCACGGCCGTGGAACTCAAGATTTGCCCGTGATTTACCCTAGTTTATGAACTTTGCTTTTACTTTGATCCAAGGTTAAATATTAGCTTTAATCTAGTCTTGGCTTGCCCTTTTCTAGGTAGTAGTGAGACTCATCACCCTCTATTTCGATTTTGAGTGTCACAACCTTAATCGTTTTAGTTAGTCTTGATCCTTGGGTTACAAGTTTGGGTATTTGAGATTAATTCTTGTCTTTAGATCCTTTCTATACTGAAGCCTCAACAACCTTTATAGAGAGTGTCTTTAGATAAGTCATATAAAGTTCTAGAACTTCACCGTACATTACTTTACCTTAGCATACCTTTGCAACTCTTAACTCTATCCTTAGTTCTTTAGTATATCTTGAATCGATTGCCACAATTAGAAACCTGGATCTTTAGGGTTGTTGTTTTCCCAATATTTGCAAAGCTTATTACATTTACTTGCTTGACGATTTGCGAACTGAATTTGTTCCCCCCAAATCCCTGAGTTCGACAATCTGAAATTCTTGTTTTACTACGCCGATCCGTACACTGCAGGTTCGCTTGCTTGATTCTAGTTTTATAAATTTAAAGCTTATTTGCACGTACGCTTAGGAGCGAACAGTAGCCCACTTCTTGTGTTAATGGCCAACACTTGGCCTCTTGGATTGTCCTCGGTCCTTCCGGGAAGCTTTCCCGGATCCCTTTGTGCTTCACCCGCCTTTTTGGAACGCTTGTGCTTCTAGCACCTTTTGAGCCTTAGAAATAGATGTCACCGTGCTCTCAAGTCCACTCAACCTTCCAAGAAATTGTTCAAACATCATTTCGGTTCTATCCTTTGGAGGGTGAGCAAAACTGGGTGGAGGCTCTTTTGAAGCCTTAGGTGGTGGGGCTGCGCTTGTGGAAGCGGGAGGGTTCAAGGCACCATCCGGGTTAGAATAGGAGAACCCGGGATGGTTGTGATTAGGCCGGTAATTGTTGTATTGCTGGCTGTTGTTGTTGAAGTTCCTAGGGCCTTGATAGTTGTTGTAGTTACCCCTTCCCATGTAGTTAATGTCCTCCTCTTTGGAAGCCAAGTTGGCTTGCACTTGCACTTGAGGACTTGCTTGATTCTTCAAGGTTGTGGCACACAACTCCCTCAAAGATTTAAGCTCATTGTTGATTGCATCAAGTTTGTAGTTGCTCATGGTGACTTCACTCACTTCATATACTCCCGGTTTCCTCCCGTCACTCTTCCTATGGGAGTACTTCTCTATCACCAAGGCTTGCTTCTCTACAAACTCCCAAGCCTCATCCACATTCTTCTCCATGAATGTTCCTCCGGAAAGTGATTGGAGCTTGAATTGACTATCTTCATCAAGCCCCTTGAAATAAATCTCCAAAAGCTCTATCTTCAGTATCTCATGGTGTGGACAATCTAGGAGGAGGTCCTTGAACCTCTCCCAAGATTTAAATAGGCTCTCTCTATCCTTCATCACGAAGGCATTGATCTTTCCTCTTAGCTCGGTTGTCTTGGAAGGTGGGAAGAACTTTGTCAAGAACTCGGTTGTCATCTCCTCCCAAGTACTCACACGTCCTAGTGGAATGGATTGGTACCAAGCTAAAGCATTATCCTTAAGTGAGAAGGAAAATGCCCTAAGCTTGTGGTTGTTGTTCTCCAATCTAGGCGACCTTAGAGTCTCCATCAAGATCTCATAGTTCATCAAGTGTTGATGAGGAGACTCTCCTTCCATCCCTCCAAATTGATTGTGCCGGATCATTTGTAGCACTTGAGGACGGAGCTCATAATCATGGGATGCGGGATCTCCTAAATTTACACCCGGACGGTGCACTCTTTTGGCTGGATCCATACGCTGCCCTAGCGTTTGTGGCTCCTCTATGATGATTGGCTCGAACCGAACATTAACCGCCGGCTGCGGTGGTGGTGGTGGAGGTTGTTGACGATTAAGCTCCCTTTGCGCAAGAGCTTGCCTAACCTCTTCAATTTCCCTCCTAGTCGCTTCTTGCCTCTCATTGGCAAGTCTCCTCTCATTCTCCAAGGCTTCACCCCTTAGCCTAAGTTGCTCTAAGGCCTCATTCAACTCAGCTTGAAGATCTCTGCCGGCCATCTCCTTCTTCTTCTTAATGCTCTTGGATCTAGTCTTAAGGGTTTTCTCCGGTTCGGGATCGAATGGAGTTAAATCCTTGCCACGAGATCTTCGCATGCACCTAAAGAATGAGAGATGTCCTGAAAATTCAAAGACACAAACCAAACAAGATCAAAAGCAACAAGAAAGACCTACACTATAAACAATCACAAACAATGATTCAATCTAGACCTAGTCCCCGGGAACGGCGCCAAAAACTTGTTCGCGCTAGAAATGTATAGCACAAAAGTCTTACAATTTATAACTCGATATAATTTCTTAACTCCTAGCGAACCCACAGTGTATGGGTCGTTTTGTAGCAAGAATAGTATTCCGAGGTCGAACACAAAGACTAAGGTGAAATCAAATCAAGCAAGTGATCATGGATAGTGCAAATCTAGTCTAAGAAACGAGAAGGAAATAAAGAAATGAAAATCATGATATTTTTGGGTTTGGTTTTGTGGTGATCAACCAAAGATCACAAGTCATGCAAGAATATAAATCAAACAAACAACTAAAGGTAGCAACACAAACAAGCAACACGAACACAAGATATATGATCAAAGAGAAAAGCGGATTCTAGGGGCTAGGACTTCCCGGTTATGGCATTGGACTCAAGCTTCTAATCAACTTTGGACTGGCTATGGTATGTTGGGAAAAGGTGTTTCTCAAATGGGATCAATCACCGGGTAGGTCTCATGGTCCACTAATCCCGCACCCAAGGTCCTATCACCGGGTAAGTCTCTAGGAGCCTAAGGTTATGAATCCTACACAAACCGGATTGCTATCTAAGAGTGAAACCTCTCCTTACCGGGTAAGTCTTAAGAAGGCAAGTCCTAAGTAACAATCCTAACACACTCAGTCCAATAGCGGCTTGTGAGGCTCACTACTACCTAGAGTTCATTATCTTGGCTATCTAAGGTCAAGAATTACCGGGTAGGTCTCTTCCCTCATTTAGTTTGCTAGCATTAGGTCGCCCTAGGCTAGATTATGCTTAACAAACACTAGGATTTCAACAATCTAACATCCTAATATTCAGATTCATCAATACAAGCACAACAGAGAAAACCACGGGCGGATCATCCTAAACCACAGCCATGGAAAGGTATGAACAGACTGTGATTCTCAACAGTGGTTAGGTTCGAGCAAGCAAATCATCCAAGGGTACATTCAAGTCTATTCTATCATAGTCCAAGCCATAATCATAATTTTGTTACCCTAGAATCACAACTATTTAGCCAACAACATGCATTTTAAGATTCAAACTCAACAAGCAACCATTCATGGCTTCCATAGTAAGAAAATGAAATGAAAGAGAAAAGAAACAAGTAAAAACAAGAGAACTCAGCTGAATATAAGTTTAAGCAAGACTTACAACCCTTCAAAAGAAGTCCAAAACGTTCCTTACAATCCTTGCACATATCTTCAACTAAGGTCACTTAAAAATCACTCAAAAGCTATGAAAACTCTAAGATTAGTGTTGTTCTTCTTCATCCCAAAATAAGAGTGTTTTTCTTCCTCTCCAAATCTATCCTCCAATGGAAATGAAGTGTGTAAGAGAGTGTGGGAGAGAATCCTCTAGCAACAGCCTGCAGGACAATTTATATTCTCCACCAAGAGCAAGGGTCGGGCATGGAGATCGTGGGACAACTGTCCATAGAAAACCACGGCCAAAATTACGGGCGTGGTTATGGCTTTGGGCCGTGGTTTTGCTTGTTCAACTTCCTTTGGATCATTAAGCCACGAGTTGGTGCAAGGCATGCACCAACAAGGTCCTATATGTTCTCCTTTGCTCCTAGCTTGCTTCTTAATGAGTCCGGAAGTGTGTCATCACGAGCAATGATCCTCGAATGTATCGATTAAGCTCCAAAACCTCCCCAAAATACCTACAAAACCGACAAAATTTCGTGTAGACGTCTATTTGGACAATATGCATGAAGTAAGCGTAAACATCATGAACTAATGCCAAACCATGCATGAATAACGGGAAAAACTATCTAAATGGATGCCTAAACTAACGTCATAAATCGTGTTATCAACACTCACTGTACACCTTACTCAGTACATCCAGGTATGAGTAAGACGTACCACGAGGTGAGACGATTATATTGATAAACAAGATTGAAACCGATGTAATCAGATTTGTGACACAATGCGTGACTATTCAGCAGATCAAGATAGAGTATTACCGACCTGGAGATGAGCTCCATCCACTACCAGTGTAGTAGTGGAAGTGGGAGGACATCTCTATGGACTTTGTGACGGGATTGAGGCCCAGTAGGAGTTCTGATGCTATCTGGGTTGTAGTTGACAGACTGACGAAGACAACACATTTCATTCCTACATGGCAAGTGAGCAGATTAGTGGAGGAGTACACTAGACAAATAGTGAGACTCCATGGTATACCAAGGACAATCGTCTCTGATCGAGTTGGGCGATTTACCTTGAGGTTTGACAACAGACTTAGACTGCTTTGGGGACGAGTCTACACTTCACGACTGCGTTTCACCCCCGGACAGATGGTCAGTCATGGAGGACCATCTAGACCCTTGAGGATATATTGTGAGCTTGTGTGTTAGATTGGAAACATGGATGGTTAAATTACCTCCCATTAATGAGTTTATTATATAACAATGATTGACCTAGCAGTATTAGTGTAATAACACTTGATCAGATTCAGGATTTTATAGTTCAAGTAATGTTGATTAGAGGAAGAATGTTGATTGTACAGAGTTGCCAGATATCATATGCAGACAAGAGGCGTCGACCTCTAAAGTTCAAGTGAGAATTCATGTCCGGCTGAGAGTATCTCCACTGTGAGACATTAGACATGTTGGCATAGAAGGGAAACTGAGTTTCCAATATGTCGGTTTCCTAGAGATCTTGAACAGAATTATAAAGGCAGTATAACGATTAGTTTTGCCTATGAGGTTAGAGGGTGTTCACCTTGTGTTTCTTGTGTCTCAACTGAGGGAGTATATATCAGATCCGAGACACCTTGTGAGTTATGATGATCTGGTGGGTGAGCCAAACCCCACCTTTGTTAAGTATTCGATTACATTCCTAGAATGAGATATGAGACGCTTGCATTCGAAAGACATTCCCATATTGAGGACATAGTGGTCGAGATGAAGACCTGAGGAGGCCACGTGGGAGACTGAGGATAGTATCCTGGGGAACTATCTAGAGTTTGTGTCGGGACAGATCCATCTGTGATAGCATGAGTAGACCTTAGTGCTAATGTGATGAATGTTGTGCTTATGTGCTTATATGCCTTGATGTGTTTATTCCATGTTAGCTATGATGTGATTTATGATCTTAGTAGATCTTGATGTGCTAGCGTGATGTATGTCCTAGTTGGAGATAATTATTTCCTCCATGCTATCTGAGTATGATTTATATTTATGGCTGGAGATGGTTCTTTCCTCCATGCTATTTGAGTGTGATAAGGATATAGCTGGAGATGGTTTTTTCCTCCATGCTACTTTGATGGACACGGTTTTAGTGGAGATGTTATTCCTCCATGCGATGTCTATGAGTATGTTTTTGGCTAGAGATGTACTTCCTCAATGCCTTGAGATGTGGTATGGCGAGAGACGTGATTCCTCTACGCCTTTGGGTAGTGTTATGGCCCTGTTTTTTGGAGTTGATGATTCCTCCATGTTGATGTTCGAGGTTATAGATTGTTATAAGTTATGATCTTTTGAACGGAGATGTGATACCTTCGATAGAGAGAATGAGAGTTATACCTCGGCTTATGGGTCCGAGAGACTTTGGGATTTTGCAAGTTTCGGGACGAAACTTGTTTTTAGGGGGGTGAGATGTAATAGCCTTAGTCTTTAAGAGATCCCGCACCTGCGCCTCAGTTGAGACACAGTTGCTGTCTACCTTTGGAGCTGCAGTGGGCTGCCCCTGCGCCCCTGGTTAGCCGCCCCTGCGGATCTTTGAGCCACCCCTACGGCCAGGCCAGCCGCCCCTGCGGTTTGTGGTGGGTTGCAGCCGTCTTCTTTGACCCGAGCCTTGCTTTTTGACCTCTTCTTCCTTTATAATCTCTTCTTCTCCTCCAGATGAGGGTTTACCTCATTCTCTCTCCTGCCCCATCTCTCCCTACATTCATCTTCTCCTCTCTTCTTCCCTTGGATCTCTTCTTGATCTTTGTTGGAGTTGGGTGAGTTTGTGTGCTTGTGAGCTAGGTTTTGTTGCTAATTGTGATGGTTGTTGTTGTTGTGCTTGTGATCGAGCCAGGATTGAGATGTTGATGGAGTTTTGATATTGTTTAGGTTTAGCTTGGTGAGATCTCTCTCCTTCTTCC
This sequence comes from Fagopyrum esculentum, assembly GCA_033239045.1. NCBI lineage: Eukaryota > Viridiplantae > Streptophyta > Magnoliopsida > Caryophyllales > Polygonaceae > Fagopyrum > Fagopyrum esculentum. Next base: position 51,774,163 of record BSUD01000004.1, read on the forward strand.
CTTTTCTTTCTTCTTTTCTTCCTTTCTATGCTCTTTCCTTTTTCCTTAGCTTAGGATCTACAAGATTGATCTTGTGACAGCCTTGGTTTGCTTCCTTTGATGCATATATGTATGTTTATAAATGTGTATGGTTGCTGAATGAAGAAGGAGTGAAGAAGAAAAGGACAGCCGGAGGTGCATCTTCTGCACACAAGCCGCCCCTACACCCCTTCTGGACCGCCCCAGCGCCGACCTGAGCCGCCCCTGCGCCCACCTGCATCAGCAAGGTTCTACACTTGGTTTTGCAGGTGTGTGTTGCTTATAGGTTTTTCTTAGGATGCCTTTGTTTCCTCCTTCCTAGTGTGAGTGTATAGGATCATGCTAGGTGTGTGAGGATGATTTTTGATGAGGTTATGATCAGTTTATGCCTTGTACGGCTTTAAAGGACTTAGGCTGATGTTAGTTGAGGTTTGAGGTTGAGTATGATCCCTATGGATCCCTTTAGGTCTAGGTGTGACCCCTTTGATGAATAGAGGTTGATATCTTTCTATGCCTTGTTATTAGGCAATGCCCCTCTTTCAGGATTGGAGGTTGTTTCTGGTCGATCGTGTTTGGGTTGTGTACGAGGTTGAGGTAAGTCCGTAGGACTTACTTAGCTACCATCCTTATATTGGGTGTTTGCATGAGTGGTGTGTGCTTTATATGTTTGCTATGATAGCATGAGGTATGGTTTATACTGATCTATGTTCTATTGATTGCTCCATTGCGTGGTTGTGATAACCTTTCCCTTTCATCCCGCCGTGGAGTCTGGGAGGTTCTCTAATGTCAGGCCAAACCGGTTTGCAATCCACCCTCATAGAGTACACGGATTGTGTGACCGATACTCGTACGGCTGGCTAGCAGGCTTAGAGGCGAGGATGTATCGGTCCTCGTGTCACATATTTTCATCTATATATATATACGCGATTTGAGTAAATGGCTATTATATAAAGATAATAAATGGGTAAATGTGTGATAGCATGCTGATGTGTTTATCTTTCATGATTGTGCTTGTGCTTATGCCTTATCTCATATATGTATGGCTAGCTAACGGTTTCATACTGTGTTGTAGATATTTGCAGGTTAGGCGCTGTTGGGTGCTCTGGCAGGGTGACAGGTCGAGGACTCTCGTACATTAGGTGGTTGGTTTTGGGTTTGTTTATGTTTCCCCTCCTGCGTGAGGATGAGGTCTTGTTTACCTCCTGTATGAGGATGTTGTTTTATACTCGGTTATGTTGTTGTTACCTTTGGTTGTACAGTTTGTACGGTTTTATGTATTTGTTTTATATCTGTCAGTGCCATGTTGTAAGGTCCAGTGAATTTATTGTCAGGCTAGGGCCAGGATCCATTGTGAGATCCTAGCCCAATGTGACACTCCGACTCTCGCGGATTCGGGGTGTTACACTGGTTTTGATAAATAAAGTTTTGTCAATCAAACCTCTTTTGAAATTGTTTTCAAGGAGATACTTGGACAATCTTTCATACCAAGCTCGAGGAGCTTGCTTAAGACCGTAAAGAGTCTTGTCCAATTTAAAAACATGATCATGAAATTCATCATTTTCAAAACCAGGTGGTTGAGCAACGTAGACTTCTTCTGTTAAGAAGCCGTTTAGAAAAGCACATTTTACATCCATTTGAAATAACTTTATGCTCATGAAAGATGCAAACGCAAGTAGCATACGAATGGCTTCTAACCTGGCAACAAGAGCAAAAGTCTACTCATAATCAATATCTTCCTCTTGGTTATAGCATTGAGCTATAAGTCGCGCTTTATTTCGAATGACTTTACCATTTTCATCCAAATTGTTTCGAAAAACCCATTTCGTGCCAATGATGGATTGATGCTTTGGTCTTGCTATAAGAGTCCAAACCTTGTTTCTCTCAAACTCATTTTGCTCATTTTGCATAGAAATGATCCAATCGGGTTCTTAAAGAGCTTGAACATAATTGTTGGGCTCAATAAGAGACACGAACGCAGAGAACGCACATAGAATGTTCACTTTGGATCGAGTTTGAACTCCGGCGTTTGGATCTGAGATCACATTCTCTTGTGGATGGTATGAAGAATGTTGAAACTTCCTTCGTTTGTAAGATGGAACAAATCTTGACGATTGAGGCTCATACACTTGACTACATTCAGGTACCGCTAGAGAGTTGCCCTTGGATCCTATATCAAGTCCTTGAAGTTGGGTTTCAAGGCCTTGAAACGGAGTTCTAACATCGCAGTTTTTTGTTTCAAGGTCTTGAGAGTTTTCTCCGGTATCTTGAATCTTCTCTTGCATATTTTTTTCTTGAGCCTTAGGATCTTCCTCTTCATCAGAATTGTGATCTTCACGTTGATTCGTATTAAGATCTGCAAAACTTTTCACTCAAAGTACCATCATTGCTTTCATCAAATATGACATGAATACTTTCCTCAACAATTTTGGTACGCTTACTTATAAACACGATAAGCTTTGCTATTTGAAGCATATCCAATGAATACTGCTTCGTCATTGCGTGCATCAAATTTACCAAGGTTGTCTTTGTCATTGTTATGGACAAAGCATGTACATTCAAAGGGTTTAACATAGGAAATATCAGGTTTTATACTCTTAAAGAGTTCATAAGGAGTCTTTTCAAAATAGGACAAATTAAACATCTATTCAAGATGTAGTTAGCAGTGTTGACTACTTCAGCCCAAAAACATTTTGGCAAACTGTTTTCTAAAAGCACAGTCCTAGACATATCCTCTAGGGTGCGGTTCTTACGTTCCACAACTCCGTTTTGTTGAGGAGTTCTAGGGGCTGAAAAGTGGTGTGAAATACAATATTTTGCACAAAACAAATCAAACTTTAGTTGATCAAATTTTATACCATGATCGCTTCTTATAGAAACGATTGGTAGATTTTCAAAGTTTGCAACTCCTTACACAATTTTGAAAACTCAAACAACGCTTCAGATTTTTCCCGTAAGAATGATATCCATGTAAAACGAGAAAAATCATACACAATAACAAAGATGTATTGTTTACCTTTGGGAGAATTGACACGCATAGGACCACAAAGATCCATATGTAAAAGTTCAATGGGTTGAGAAGAACTTACAACCTTCTTTGGTTTGAATGAACCTCTTGTTTGTTTACCTTGTGTACAAGCTTTACACAGTTCATCTACCTTGAAGTTTAGGTTTGGCAATTCACGTACCAAATCCTTTGAAAGTAACATATGCATTGTCTGCATGCTTACATGACCAAGTCTTCTATGCCAAAGCCTTGGATCATCGGTCAAGGCCTTGAGACATTTTAGCTTAGTTCCTGAAACTTGGTTATTACTCATAGAATAAACATTGTTACATCTAGGAGCAGTAAGCACAATGTCACCCGACGTCTTGTTTTGAACATCACATTTTTCTGAATCAAACATTACTTTGTTGCCTTTATCACATATTTGGCAGATGCTGAGCAAGTTATACTTCAAACTATCAACAAGATATACATCATCAATAAAGTTAGATGAATTATAACATATTTTACCAATGTCAATAATGTCACACTTTCCTTTATCACAAAGCGTAATGGTTCTAAATGATTGCTTCTTTAGATTTGAGATAGTGAGCTTTTTCCACTCATATGTCTTGAGCAAGCACTATCTAATATTCATTTATGCTCCTTTACCTTGGTGATATCTTGCAAAATAGCAAATATCAACCTTTCTGGGTCGACCAAATGGCATATTTTGGTCCATACTCAGGCTCAATCATGTTTGGTGGTCTAGTACCTCTAGGAACCCATATTTGCTTGACTTGTTTCCTTAAACATAGAGGATAAATGTTTCTAATTATTTAAGAATCATTTCTTCCATATGAACATGTAGATTTGACATGACCCTTTTTGCAACAGTAGAAACATGTGGGCATATGAATACCTCCTTTAGCCTTGACAAAAGTGGTAGTTGTTTTACTAGGAAAACTTACATGATACCCTATACCATTTTTGTTAAGGGAAGATTGTTGCTCACCCATCATCCTTTCAAGGTTGGCTTTCGAATGAGTGAATTGAATAAGTGCAGCCTTCTGGTCTTGACACGTCACATTTAGATCAACCTTTTCTTTCTCTAGATCGATATATTCTCGATGAAGAGAAGAAAGATTGCCCTTGAGAATCGCATTTTCTGATTCCAAGGCCTTGACATTGATATCAAGGTCTAACTTTTCAATGTTAAGATTTTCAATCTCCAGAGGCATGTCACTTAATCTTTTTTCTTGTTTGAGAAGCTTTACTTTCAAGGAACTTATCCTTACTCTATGTTCTTTATCACATATGATAATATCTTTAAAGAATTGTTTGAGATCAAATTCAGGTTGGGACATAATGGTACTTACTACATTATCAACGTAGAGATTTGAATCTTCTTCATGATCGGCCATAAGACAAAGGTTTGCTTGTTCTTTTTCGTCTTCTGATTCATTTGAGGAATCGGAATCACTCCACAAAGCTACCATAGCTTTCTTCTTTCGATCATTCTTCTTGAAGTTGGTCCTCTTCTTTTGTGGACAGTCCTTAACGAGATGAATTGTTTCATCACATTCATAACAAGTCAAAACTTTAGTTTTCTTGTTAGAGTTAGAAAACTTACCTCGAGGTCTTGATGTTCGCGGATATTCTCTATTGTTTGCAAACTGTTTCTTTATTTTGAGAATTCCCACGAGACCCTTAAAGATCATGGCAATTGCATCTTCTTCATCATCGTCATCACTGTCTTCCTCTTTAGATGGTAATTGATCCTTTTTTTATCTTAATATCATATTCTTTGTGTTGGATGGGATATCTCCATCTTTTTCACCAAGAACCATTTCGTGTGTGATGAGTTTTCTAAGGAGGTCGTCAAGAGGAAGAGTTGAAAGATTCTGAGCTTCTTCGATGACAGTCATCTTTGGTCCCCACTTAGCTTTAGGCAAGCTCCTTAGAACCTTCCTAACTTTTTCTTCGTTTGTGAAAACCTTTCCAAGTGAGCCCAGGTTATTCACAACCTCAGTAAATCTTGTGAAAATTTCTTTGATTGGTTCGTTTGGATTCATCATGAATAGCTCATATTGTCAGAGGAAGATGTTGATTTTTGTTTTCTTGACTTGACTTGTTCCTTCGTATGTGACAACGAGTTTGTCCCATATTTCTTTTGCACTTTTGCATGATGAGATGCGGTTGAATTCATTTGCATCTAATCCACAGTAGAGCATGTGCATGGCCTTGTAGTTCTTTGACACACTATCCAAGTCGGTTTGTGTGAAGTCAGCTTCCTTCTTTGCGACTTGGACACCTTCAAATGTGGTAGTTGGGACTTTGGGGTCATTCTGAATAGTGTTCCATAGTTTCATGTCCTGATCAATAATGAACATGCGCATTAATGCTCTCCAATGGGCAAAATTATTGTCACAGAAGAGTGGTGGTCGAGATGAGGATCTTCCTTGAGCAAATCCTCCATCACCTACAGGATTCATGATTAGTTTCACTGATGGTTAAATCAAAATACGTGAGTCTAGCTTTGATATCAATTGGAGAACCGTTAGGTGAATATAAAGGATAAAGATACTCTAGAAGGGGGGATTGAATAGAGTATGAGAACTTTTCGTAAAAACCTATCTAAAGGCTTTGAAACTAATTTCAAAGGCCTTGATGTCGATCTGAGCTCTTTGTGACACACTTTGAAACTGATTTCAAGGGCCTTGACTTTGTTAACCTACAAAACAAAGTTAGTCACAATAAAGCAGATAAGGTGCAAAATAGAAAAGATCGACACGAAGATATGTTTACGAAGTTCGGCTCTAAATATCCTACTCTCCGTCCCAGGGTATACCCGTAGGATCTAACTATCTATTATCAGCTTCAAAGAGGCATATATACAAACTAGAAGAAATTTCCTTCTTCTCTCATTGTAGCCAACGCTACGATCTAGCTTCAACTCTTCACCTTGCTATAATAGACTAGTTACTTCGCAGAGTAACACACACTCTAGTATAACACTCTTTAGATATTCCAATGGAGCTCTTGAGTTTTATCTCTCTAGGGAATAAAGCTTTTGTAAAAGAGAGAAAGAAAACCTTGTTTGATCGAATGAAGATGTTTTGGTTCGTTTGAAGACTTTGAATATTTCCGTGTAAGCTTGTGTCTTTTCTTCTTCAATCGACATCTTCATTTATAGTCTTCGATGGAGAGGTCTTCTAGCCGTTGGGAAGATGACCGTTGAAGATAGTTCTTCTTCTCCATGGAAAACGCTTCTTGGTTGAGATGAGATAGCCGTTGTAGATCTTCTATCGTCTTCATCTCCTTAAAGCACGTTGAACCTTCTTCCGTAATCTTCTCACACTTGTTGAAGATCTTTGATCGAGATGTTCAGATTTTGTTGTGAAGATATTCGAAATCCGTTGAGAAGTGATCTTGCGCTTTCGGTTGAGGATCTTTGCAAGTTCTTGTTTTGAATCTAATCCACTTAGTCGTTACAATCTTCATTGAGCATATCTTCTTTTTAAGCATATCTCCTAGGAAGATCTTCTTTGATTTGGTTCCTTCTAGCCGTTTTGTCCTTTGAAACTGACTTCAAGGTTGTGGCTTATGATCCCTTGAAATGGCTTTCATGGCCTCTTGGTTGAACCTCTTCAAACTCTTTGTCTGTCCCTTGTATCTATTTCAAGGTCTCCGTTTGTTCCTTGAAATATTTTCCAAGGCCTGCATACATTCTAGACAAACACCAAAACACACCAAGCAACTAGATATACAATCGATATTTTGTTTAGTATAAAAATCACTATATTTGTGTTAAGTCTTCCATCATCACCTATACAAATAGGTAATCAAGGTGAAGTTTTGAAAAACAAAAAGTGTTAGGTTGATCTACCTCCTTAGAACACATGTCTGACCTGGACAAGACATGTCATACTTGTCATTCTCCTTAGAACACATGTCTGACCTGGACAAGACATGTCATACTTGCAAATGACGTGTCTTTTGTTACTTATAGTGTCTTTTGCATAATTATTAATTTATTTATTTGAATTATGTTAAGTTGAACTTAACTTTTAAAAGAATGGCCGCTGTTATTTAGCGCATACTTTTTTTACTAATAACGCACATTTGTCCGTGACGGACAAATGTGCGTTATTTAGTAATTTAATAAAGCTTGTCCGTGACGGACAAGCTACGTTTGTCCGTGACAGACAAGGTATGTTTGTCCGTCACGGACAAGCTTTATAATATATTTATTTTATTTTATTTTATTTTTGGATAAATAATATCTTTATTTTATTTTAAATTAAATAAAAAAAATTATCTTTGGATAAATAATATCTTTATTTCCATAATTTAACAAACATAAATCTTATTTACGGATAGATAAATAATATATTTATTTACATAAATTAAAAACCATAAATCTTATCTTTGGATAAATAATATCTTTATTTCCATAATTTAACAAGCATAAATCTTATTTCATGGGATCTGTTAAATAATAAATTTATTTACATAAATTAAAAGCCATAAATCTTATCTTTGGATAAATAATATCTTTATTTCCATAATTTAACAAGCATAAATCTTATTTCCGGTTAAATAAATAATATCTTTATTTCCATAAATCTTATTTTTTAGATAAATAATATCTTTGTTTCCATAATTTAACAACCCTAAATCAATATTTTTCATCCTATAAAAACCGTAGTCAATCCCCTCCAACCCTCATTCAGCCATCTACTCATAAAGTCTATTGTTATTAAAAAAAGCAACTTAACAATGTCATACGAGGAAGATTATGATATTGATGATGAAGAAAGATGTTTGAGTTTTGAGAACGAAGACGAAGATAATGTTGAGGTAAGTCTTGTTTATTTTGATCATTAAAGTTGAAATCATTAATCGTGTTTGAACTTAGATATTTAACCATTGATCGAGTCGATTGAATTTGATTGTTAAGTATATTTCTGTCCGTTACGGCAGAAAGCGGTTGTCCGTAACGGACAACCATCGAACAGATTAACCAATTTTTTTTTTTAGGGTTTGGAGGAGATAGATGCGGACGTTGATAATCTTAGCATTGATGAAGGATCAACAGATGGCGTAAATGCATCCGCCTCAGAAGCGACGAATAATGATTACTCTAGCCTGTTCACAACCGACATAAACTTCAATAGTCGAGAGGAGGTAATAGGATGGGTTCGAAAAGTGGGACAGGAAAATAAAATGGTTTTTTCTGTTTGTCGGGTACAGAAGTCCGTCCACGGTAGTTTGGGAAAGAAATGGCTGTCGTGCGAGAAATATGGAGCATACAACCCAAAAAAGGTGCAGCCAGCTCAAAGAAAGAATTCATCGATGAAGAAAAGCGGGTGTGAATTCATGATTAAGGTTTTTGAGACTTACCAAGGTTTATGGAAAGTTCACGTGCAGTGTGGTGTCCACAACCACAAGCTTGGAAGAAATTTAAAGGGTCATGCATTAGCGGGAAGGATGAACGAGGATGAGAAGAAGTTAGTAAAGAACATGTGGACCAGTAATTGCACCCCTGCCCAAATTGCGAGTGATTTAAGCATTGATAAAGATAACAACACCAGGATGAGACAAATCTACAACCAGAGGCAAAAATTACGTAAAAAAGGTTTGGATCAAAGGACAGTCGCTCAACAATTCTTTTTCGAATGTCGTAAAGAGGGCTATTTCTGTGAGCATAGGGGAAACAAGAACGGTGAAGTTACCGACATTTTTTTCGCACATCCGGAATCAGTTGCCCTCCTTAAAGCATTCTCTTACGTATTAGTAATGGACTCAACATACAACACCAACATGTAAGCTTTCACAATTATTTACTTTTCCGTTATATGTCCTTTTTTATGTATGTAAAATTAACGCTTTGATATTATTTTTTTTACAGTAACAAGATGTCATTTTTTGAAATTATTGGGTTTACATCGACATGGCTGAACTTTAACGTTGCCGGTGCTTTTCTATCCACGGAGAAAGAAGAGAATTATGTCTGGGCAATTGAACAACTTGCAAAGCTTTGTAGGCGCGTCGAGAGGACACCAACTACAATTGTGACGGATCGAGAGAAGGCTCTTATGAACGCACTTGATCGTATTTTCCCAGAAACACAGTTTCTTTTATGTCGCCGTCACATATTCAAAAACATTGAAGGAAGGGCTAAGAATAATCACATGGATAAAAAAACTCGCTCGAATATTTGCCAATAGTTACTCGGGTTTATTTACATCCAAAACGGAAGAGTCTTACGAGAGACGGTTAAATGAACTTGAAAACAAGTGGAAGAGGAGAGGACATCTTCTGCAATATGTGAGGACGCAATGGCTAGATCCTTACAAAAGACGAATTGTTTCCGCGTGGACGGATCAATATCTGAACTTCAAAAGTAACACGACGAATAGGTACGTATTTCAAAGCAATTTAAAATTTTATTTACCCGATTTGACGTTAACTCTTTTATTTCTCAACAGGGCAGAAACTGCACACTCTGTTCTGAAACAATTCATGAAAGCAAGTTCTGCGAAGTTGGATACAATTTTCAGGTTCTATCACTCTTTGATGAGGATTCAGTTGGATAAGATCCTCGGTTCGTTCAACGAGAGCATGTCAAAAAAGATAACATGGACTTCTTGTGTTAAACAATTTCAGTCGTTGCACCACAACATCTCCCTCAAAGCTTTTTTACTTATTATCAATGAGTACAATAAAGCTCGTGCTAACAAGCCCGATGGTCCGTGCACATGTTCATTTCCGACGACTCATGGTCTGCCGTGTATGCACTTTATTTGGGGTTATATGAAGAAAGAAATGTCTATCACTCTTACATATGTGCATAAATTCTGGAAAAAGTTAGATATCGATGACGTGGTTCCGGACTCAGAAAAAGGACGAGACGTGCGTCGAGTTGCAAGAAATTTAATGACGGAATTCTGCGAGAAAGATTTTCCAAACCTGAGCCCTACTCGACAGTTGGATGTTGTAAATAAAGCTATAGAAACTGCTTTTTCGGAGAGGACCAGTTTGCGGGAACCTGCTAGGGTTGTGACTAAAGGAAGACCGAAGGACAGTCCAAACAAAAGATTGCCATCCGATTGGGAGTTAGCAGGTACCCCACCCAAAAAATAAAGAGGTCGACCCCCAAAGAACCCTATACCAGTATCAAGTCCATCTCCTATTCCAGTATCAAGTCCATCTCCTAATACCGATTTACCACCCAAAACACCTTTAAAGAGAAGTATATCCAAGCATAACCCTGATATTTTAATAGAGTGGCCTGGGGCGATTCGCATTTGGATGAAAAAGTATGTAATCAGTTGGAATAATGTTAGAGGGGATGGAAATTGTGGTTTCAGAGCACTACATCATGCAATCTACGGCACAGACACAGACGAAGGATGGCGGATGATTAGGCGACTGATGTTAGCAGAGCTCCTTTCTCATCGCGAGTTGCATGAGGGTTTTTGTCATCAACGTAACATCGATGAGACGATTAAAGCACTTGGATGGAATGGAGACGGTTTTGCACCACCAGAATATTGGTTAATGTGACGGACATGGGGTGTTTAGCTGCCACTACATTGTAGTGTATTGTTGTAGCGTACGGTGGGTGCGACTACACATATGTTCCACTATATCGTCGAGAAGAAGGAATTACTTCGAACTTAGAGTTTCTAGAGATCCATATATCAATAGTTCCCAACCAGTATCATTACATCAGGGTATGTCCTTTAAGTTCTTTTCATTTATCATTTTCGGTTTTGTTCTTCACAACATATATGTACTAATGTTTTTTTTTTCTATTTGTTTTAGCTAACACTTGAAGAGGATTGTCCTTTACCAGAGATTCTTAAAACTTGGGCGCACTTTCGTAACGACACGGTTGATGGTATTGAAGTCAGATTAGCTCATCGCCTCACTCGCTGGAAGGAGTTACATTTACAACATGAACGAATAACACGGATAGATCTTGGCACAGTTTAGTTGATCTTGTTTAGTTTAACTTGTTAATTTTAACTTTACGATCACACATATTTTCTTAAGGTTTAGTCATTTATATTATGTTAAGGTTAAGTCATTTATATAGTTATTGTTTATATTTAGTTAAATATAACGCAAAAAGTTAAGTACGAAGTTTAAATATACAACGAAACAACTTTAAACATACACAAAAATGTAGACATAAGATTCAAAAGTTTAAACACACAATACAAACCCAAAAAAAGTGCATATACAAGCCTACTCGTCATCGTCATGACGAGTACCGCTACCCTGTCCATGATCGTAAGAATAATCTCGGAGATCAGGAAAATAATCTATATAACTGCGTAAGTCCTGATGCAGGGAAGAAGGGATAGAAGGATCACCAATATACTCCCTAAATCATGTAGCATAATCGTAAGGGTCCAACTAGCCGTCAAAGGTCGAAGGTGGAGGTGGAGGTGGAGGAGGAGGTGGAGGAGAATGCATCTGTTGAGCACCTGGGCGTATAAACCGGTGCAATCGGTCTGTATACCACGCCATATAATCGTCGGTGGCGGTATATCCAGGGTCGTAACGTGCAGCCATCTCCTCAACCGTGACGTGATGGTGCTCCCATCTATCCCACGCCCAGCTACCTCGAGGATAGTCAACTCTGTAGCTCATGGGATCCTCGACCCTAATGGCATAATCAGGCTGTATCAGCGGAGGCGGAATAGTCTGAATGTATCAAAAAGCCCTCATGTTCCTGTATGGATCGTAGGGCTCTGATATGTCCATAAAATTCAACAGCCCGTGGAACAACGAACGCTATAACTCTCTATCAGTGAAGTCCAACTGGCCGTATGGCTGCCAGTTCACCTGTTTAAAAAACAGACAACATTGTTAGAAAATAAACACGTTAGTTGACAAAAATATTACAACTATTCAAATGTAGTGGACTTGTCTGATCAACAGTCATCTCATCAAGCATCCGTCTGTAGTCACGGGTGTCCCTCCTAACAGGCCTGATCTCGAATCTCGCCGCCCAAGGCATCCCATGCTCCCAGCCCTCAACAACCTCCGGTGCAAAGCATGGAAAATATAGGTAGATCCATGCCTTTAACAAAAAAGAAATAAAAATTAGACAAACAATACAAATTAAGTTACGAGAATAATAATATGAGTATAGAGGATATATTTTACCTGTAGTAGCGTCAGACAACCGCACATATGGCGATAGTCGACCCTAGTGGCCTCGCCCATACGCCTATAGAGGTAGGCGAGTGTCGCCGTACCCCAGGATGTAGTAATCACCTGGCTGAGATCCTCCACCAATATCTGTAAATCTGGAGAAATCTTGTGCTGAGATTTGTCGGTATACAACGTCGATCCCAGCAGGTACAACAACCACCCAGAGCTGCAAACGTCGGATACAGATGTGAATATCCATCACACTGATCCAGTAAAAAAGAATGGGACAGCCCTCGACGACGTACATCTCCGGCAGTCATCTGCTCATCAATAAAATCAAAAAACTCTTGCACTCGGATGGCAGAATCAGCTCTGGCGATCACCTGAATAACCGCCGTCCCGGATATGGGAATGCCTAGGATGAGCTGGACATCATGGAGAGCAATGGTCATCTCACCCCAAGGCATGTGCAGCTGGTTCACCTCGGGCTGCCATCTCTCGATAAAAGCGTCCAGTAGACGCACATTCAGATGCCTGTACATAAGACCCTGCAGATGGGTCAGTCCACTGGCGTGCGCTAAACCCGACCAAGCCTCCTCATCTAATGGCCAGGCATCCAGCTGGCTGGCTCTGGTATAATAATGAAGCGTATCACGATCCTACATAGAAAAAGAAATTTAATATATAACTAAAAATATTATAACATTAAAGATGCATTTATTAAACATATTTATTGCGTACTCACCATGCCATGCCAGACGTGGAGAGCGGTGTGAGCCTGGAAACTCCTGAGTATCTCTGGTACACGAGGTCTCCCTCCACAAGGACCTCGAAGATCGGGCTGAAAGGCCTACCGAGTAGGAGGTACTGGTCTAGGACGATCGCCCAGAACACGAGGAAGTATCTCCTCAAGTACCTCCTCCACAGGAGCTGGCGAAGGTGGCCTCCTCCCTCGGCGTCTCCTCTCAGCTGTAGGCTGCTGCTGTGAAGAAGAAGGAGCATACTCCTGCTCCCGCTGGGAAGAAGAAGGAGCATCCTGCTGCTCCTGCCGGGAAGAAGAAGGAGCAAACTGCTGCTCCTGCTGGTAAGGAGCACTCAGATCCTCGATCTGAGAATAATATCCGGTACCAAACGAAGCACCACCTCCAGTATAGGAGCTATGTCTGGCTCCGCTAAAAGCCTGGTGAGGAGGGCTCAGTGGAGCAATGTCACGCACAATACAAGATGTACTACGCTGCGTGACTCCCGACTCCTGTGTCGGGAACTGCTCCTTAGCTCCAGAGTAAGGAACTGGCTCTCGTGGCTCATGTCTAGAGTGGACATCCCGCTGTCCCCTCAGAGAACGCATGCCACTGTGGAATACTTTCCTGAAGTATCCCAATCCGCTGAACCTCTTGGAGTCCTTGTTTGGGTTCCTTTCCATCTGCAAACAAAAACAACAAATGTTAATAAAAAGGAAAAGAAATTAAAATAGGGGAAAAAAACAAATTTAAAAAAAAAAAATTTAATAGTTGTCCGTAGCGGACAGCTTACTTGTCCGTCAACGGACAGAGTAAGTTGTCCGTAGCGGACAACATACTTGTCCGTGGACAAGGAAGTTGTCCGTGACGGACAAGCACTTCTTGTCCATCACGGACAAAAGACGCTTGTCCATCAACGGACAAGCGTCTTCTTCGTTCAGCAGATCGCGAACGTCAACAATGGCGTTCGCGATCTGCTCACTCAACCTCTCTAAAACAACTAATTAACTTCAACCCTAACTCATATTCATCGATTTTAGTAACATATAAGCCCCTAAACCTCTCTAAAACAACCCAAATCGAACAAATTAAACTCTAAACCTAAACCTAACTAAAACAAACAAATTTAAACGAAACTAAAACGAGAAAGTTAAGTTTTTACCTTATATTGCAGTAGAGAATACGAGAAATGTGGAGAGAGATTGAGAAAGATTGCAGCCGAAGATCGAGCGAAGGATCGTCCTAGGTGTTCGTCGCGGCGAAGAAAGGAAGAGGAAGAAAGGGAAAGAAAATGAGCGTGGCTGTCCTTATAGGGCATGTGACCTTTGTCCGTCACGGACAGAAGGAGTTTGTCCGTCACGGACAAACATCATCTGTCCGTGACGGACAAACGCCTTCTGTCCGTGACGGACAGTTCCACTTTGTCCGTGACAGACAGATCACTCCTTCAAAGATTGGTATTTACAACATATATTTGTATCTTTTAGATCAACCAATAATGTGTACAACTTCATTAAATTAATGAGTTTAATTACCTGTAGTAACATTTTTGTTAAATTTTAATTTAGTAAGATCTTTGAATGAACATAACGAGTTGTAAAAAACATAATGAGATAAAAATATCAACTTACGTTATTGCGAGGATTATAAATTCCTGTTAATCAAAATTACGTAACTTCCTATCAATAAACGTTTCTTTTGTTCAAAATTTATAGATTTCGTAACAAACATATAAAGATTCAAGAAATAAACGTAACTTCATATCATACATATCTACGATCCAATGAAGGTTATGTTATTAAAAGGATTTAAACTTCCTTTTACAAAAGAAGATCAAATCAAAGATATTTTATTCAAAAGATTGACACTTTCTTTTAATAAAGAAACCAAACTTACTTAAAAACATAACAATTACAAAGGAATCAAAGTTTCAAGATTAATATTACATTTTTAAGAAATTCAAACATAAATACGATCAAATCAAAAGGACGTTATTGAAAACATTTAAACTTTGTGTTAACAAAAGACAATCAAAAGGATATTAAATTTCCTTCAAACAAACCAAATTTTATAACTTTAATCCAAACACAAATACAATTTTCATTTTATACATATAAGACTTGTCTGTCACGGACAAGTGACATTTGTCCGTCACGGACAAGTGACATTTGTCCTGACGGACAAGTGACATTTGTCCGTGACGGACAACTCCCATTTGTCCGTGACGGACAAATGGGATCAAATTACTAAATCATGCCCATTTGTCCGTGACGGACAAATGGGCATGATTTTGTAATTTGACATGCGCCAAATAGCCTGGACGAAAAAATAAACATAATTTAAGCAGATAAAAATAAATACAAGAACAGAAAAAGCAGTTGAACGAAACAAGAACATAAATGTAAACTGAACCTACACAAATTAAACGTAGACCAAATCAAGAACAAATTTATATGATACCAACTACCAAGACTCATCAAATCGGAAACAAATACAAATCAAGACTCATCAAATCGGAAACAAATACAACCGAAGAAAATTGTATGAAACCACATTCGTAACTGTTGGATGAAGTGATTTCAAACAAAATTCTTTTCCGACTCTTGATTAAAACCCATGGAATGAAGGATGCTCGGGTCGTGACAAAGGGTGGAATAGAAAAAAAGAAGATCGGAAATGAAACTGAACACCCCTCAGTTTTGTAGGCAGAAGACAAACTCGAGAAAGAAAAAAGCTCCTAAAATCTCTAATCTAAACGCAGCCTAAGCCTTGTCGGACTTGGAAGCAGCAGAAGCAGCTTGACCACGCAGACGACCAGTCCTTCTGGCAGCAATAAGACCAACCTTCTGTCCAGGAGCGGAGTCTCTACGAACAGTAGAGGCATGACCAATATGCTGGTGGTTACCACCACCATGGGGATGCTCAACTGGATTCATAGCAACACCACGAACCTTGGGCCAGCAGTTCCTCTTCACCCTGAACTTGTGGTATGCATTTCCAGCCTTCAGCAGTGGCTTCTCTGTACGTCCTCCTCCTGCAACTTGACCGATCATGGCACGACAACCGCTTGGGACGATCTTCTTTGCACCAGATGGAAGCTTAATCCTATTTTAAGATAACAACAAAAACAACCATCATAAGTGTCAAATAATGGAAAAAACACAAGACAAAAATCGGGTTTTAAACAAAAATAAAATCAGCAAAAATAACTTTAGTCTGAAAAGTTTATTTTTGAGTGGTTTATAATCACAATTAAACACAATTAAACTCCAAGAGAAATAAACCAATCCCTAAGTAAACACCTTTATAAACTAAATGAAAGCTACAAGTAAACATGATGAATGGTCTCTACTTCACACAAATTTATAATGATCTCATTCTTTCTAGATGCTTATTAACAGATGAATTCACAATCATCTCATTCTTTCTATATGCTTATTAACAGATGAACTGACACTTAACAGATGAATGAGCTGTGCTTCACTTCACACACATAAATAATCATCTCATTCTTTATGCTTATCAAAGATGAAATCACATAAATTTATATTCATCTCATTATTGATGCTTATTAACAGATGAATCATACAAACTTATAACCATCTTATTATTGGTGATTATTAACAGATGAACTCACACAAATTTATAATCATCTCCCTCTTCATGCTTATTAAGAGATGAATGAGCTGTGCTTCACACAAATATAATCATTTCATTCTTGATGCCTATAGGTATGAACAATCCATAAACAACGCAGCTTTATTCTACTTAAGATTCATACAAATTAGATTCACGACTGTAAAATTCATACAAATTAGATCGATCAAGGGAAGAAATGTAAGTTACCTAGATGTATCGTTATCAGGGTTGTGACTGATAACAATAGCGTAATCTCCAGAAGCCCTGGCGAGGGTACCACGGTCACCAACATGGTGTTCAACATTGCATACCACAGCTCCTTCAGGGATAGACCTCAAAGGCAAGACATTTCCGACCATGAGGTTAGCTTTCTTACCGCAGTAGATGAACTGACCGGTGTACATACCCTCGGCGGCGACGAAGAGCTCCTTCTGATGCTTGAAGCGGAAGGGGTGGCGGAAGGTGACCTTAGCGAGTGGCGCACCACGCCCAGGGTCATGGATGATCTCGGTGATGACACCCTTGAGGTATCCATTGCGCTCGCCGAAGTCGAGAGTGCGGAGCTTGGCCGCTCCCTTGCGGTGGTGGGTGTGGGACTTGAAGACAGACCCTGCTCCCTTACGCTGAGCTCTGATAACCCTACCCATGGCGGCCGATCTGCAAGATGAGGGCTTTTGGGGAGACGATGAAGGTTGTTGCAGAAAATGAGGGTTTCGGCTTATTCATAGGCTTGTCCTAATCCTACAGACGGAATCTTGAAATTGGGCCCTCGGCCCATTGTGCTATGATGACCCCAATCTTTGTCCGGCCCGAGAAACATTTCACCAAATTATAAATACAACATAAAAATAAATTAAAACGAGTGTAGTTAATGCACCAAGACACGAGTAAACAAATCGATGTATCATATTAATTTTAACAAAAGTTTAATTAAATAAATTATATTAGATAGTTTAAATATTTTTATTATAAATAAGAAAGATGTAACATTTGTTAATTTAGTAGTTACTTCTAATTGATATAGAAATTATATATTATATGTTATAATTAGAATAAGAACTTAATTGATGTAGAAAGAATAAGGTACTTTCCATTTTATCTTATTCTTACTATATTCTTATTCTTACTATATTAATAAGACATACAAAAGGGTAAGCGGAAGACAACTAAGTAATATATTCCAAATTCCAGAAATTCTTATTCTTACTATATTAAAAATGAGAGTATCCCCTTGTAATAGGGTACTTCCCATTTTATCCTTGTGAGCGTGAAATGTCTTATCTACACTTCATGGTTTCCTTAATTACATACCTTTGTTTCAAGTTTGTTGGGTTTCATGTCCACTTATGTTTGGATTGACCCAACCTTTGCATCTTATTGTGCATGTCTTATTTTTAAACGTGTTTTTGGGTTGGGCCTCTTCATTTACACCATTTACTCGGCCCTTCTTTCTAGATTTTCATCTTTCCCAAAGGAAGGGGCAGATTCCCAACCCATTTCTCTACAACATTCCGCCTTCCCTCCTTTGCTTCTGATCTCTCCCTCGATGATTTACACATGTATGTTACCATGTCAATTCATTACTCCTTGATAACATGATTTATATCATAGTTTAAGCATGTGTTTAGGTATATTTTCCCTTTTGGTTTGGCATGAATAAGCCTAAATTTGTGTCATTTACATTGGACATTGTTTACTTTGCCAATATAGATATCTACACAAACTTTCGTTGGCTTAACAAACGGTAAAATTCAGGCCTAAACAATGACATTTGAGGATCAATCCTCATAGTGGAGCATGATGAGAGCTCGAGAGAGACACATAAGAAGGTCAAGGAAAAGGCTACAAGTGAGGAGACAAGGCAAGAGATCGAGCAAAGGATCAAATGGCGGCTTTCTAGGAAATCTCGGGTGGGCAAAAACAAATCTCGGCCGATAGGAATTCAGGATTAATTACAAGCGAGATTACATAAGTTTATAGTAATCTCAGTGCCTATATCGGGCCGAGATTTTGGACTTCAGAGCTGAGATTTACAAAAACTAAGGATCAATATATGCAACTCCCAAATCTCGACCCCGATTATGCACCAATCTCGGACCGATATTGAAAGCATATGGGCCCATATTATTTACTGGCAGCAACTCATATACATTTTTCAACAACTTTTCAAAGCCTGACCATTACTTTATAGACCCTAGTTAAAGAAGACTTTGTAGGCCTTTTAATAGAGTTTTTTTCTTCTCAATTCTCTTATGCACTTTTCTTCTTCCTTTCATCTTCTTTTAGACCTTTCATTGTTCTTCAAATATGTTATTCATTTTTTGCTACCAAATATTGAAGTTCTTGTGGTTGTTTTTTGATGACATGAAATATGACGTGAGTTAGAGGTGTATATAGGTAAATTTTTCCTTTCTTTTGAGTGCATGGACATACATTTGTAGCATTTATCGGTATTTACACCTATTACTCTATAATCGAGATCTACACAAGCTTTGTGTTACGCTAAGAACGTGACGCAAAAAATCTTAAATTTATACTCGATATATTTCTCCTAACTCCTAGCGAACCCGCAGTGTACGGGACGTTTTGTAGTAGGGATAGTATTCCGAGGTCGAACACAAAGACTGAGGTGAAATTGAATCGATTAGTGACTAAAGATAGTGTTGATCTAGGCTAAGAAAAGAGAAAGAAACAAATAAATGAAAATCTCAATGTTTTTGGGTTTGGTTTTGTGTGGTGATCAATCAAGAATCACAACGATATAAGGATGCAAAACAAACTAACAATCTAGCAAATAAACACAAACAAGCAAGACAAACACGAGATGGGTAATCAAGTGAGAAAAGTGGATTCTAGGGGTTGGAAATTCCAGTTATGGCATAAGACTCAAACTTCTAATCAACCTTGGATAAACTATAGTATGTTGGGAAGGAATGTTTCTCAAATAGGGTCAATTACCGGGTAGGTCGCATGATCCACTAATCCCGCACCTAAGGTCCTATCACCGGGTAAGTCTCTAGGAGCCTAAGGTAGGGATATCTACACAAACCGGATGGTTATCTAGGGATCTAACCTCTCCTTACCGGGTAAGTCTCGGGAAGGCAAGTCCTAAACACCTATCCTAGCACACTCAGTCCAATAGCGGCTTGTGAGGCTCACTACTACCTAGAGTTCGTCATCTTCGGTATCTAAGAGCAAGAATCACCGGGTAGGTCTCTTCTAACACTTAGTTGCTAACACTAGGTCACCCTAGGATAGATTTAGCTCAACAAACTCTAGGATTTCAACAATCTAACATCCTAGCACTTAGATTCATCAAAACAAGCAAGTCAGTCAAAATCACGGGTTGTTCATCAAGAACCACGACCATGGAATGTATAGAACAAACCGTGATTTACAACAGAGGCTAGGTTCGAGCAAACAATTCATCCAAAGGTACATCTAAGTCCATTCTATCATAGTCCAAGCCATAACCATCTTTTCCTTACCCTAGAATCACATCTATCTAGCCAACAATATGCATTTCAACAATCAAACTCAACAAGCATAAAATCATGGAACCCATATCAAGAGGATGAAATGAAAGAGAGATGAGCTAGTAAAATAAAGAAAACTACGCTGAATGTATGATAAGAAAAACTTATTACCCTTCAAAAGAAGGTTCAATCTCGTTCCTTAGAAAACTGAGCAAATCGTCTTCACAAAACTCACTCAAAATCACTCAAAACTATGAAAAACTAAGAATGGTGTGTTCTTCTCTTCTTCTTCAATGGACCCTTTTCTTCTCCTCCAAGTGAAGCTCCAATCCAATCTTCCAATGAGAGAATATGTGTTGTTGAGAGTGTGAGAGAGAATGGAGTGATGGGGTCTCTCCCTAACAGCTTGCAGCAGCACCTTATATCCTCAACAAATTGCAAGAGTCGGCCATGAAGATCGTGGGACAGCTGTCTGGGAAAAACCACGGCCCATTTCCACGCCCGTGGAAGTCCCAGTGGCCGTGGTTTTGGTGCCTCAGCTTGTTTTGGATCATCAAGCCTCAATTTGGTGCATGACATGCACCAACAAGGTCCCATGTGTCCCCCTTAGCTCCTAGCTTGCTTCCCAATGAGTCCGAAGGTGTGTCATCTCGAGGAACGATCCTCAAATATATCGATTAAGCTCCTAAAGCTCCCAAAATACCTACAAAGCATGCAAAAGTCCGTGTAGACGTCTATCTCGACAAAATAAATGAATTGAGTGCAAATCGTTACGAACTAGTGCAAACCGTGCATGAATGAGCGGAAAAACTATCTAAATGAGTGCCTAAACCTAAGTCATAAATCGTGTTATCAAAAATACCCCATACTTAAGGTTTGCTCGTCCCCGAGCAAGTCCCCAACTATAGACTAAGAGATGACATGATTTATGCATGCAGAAAAACAACAAAATCTTTTTGGAGTTGTGCTTCTAATATTGGATCACCTTCATAGTCATGTTTCATGGCAATGGACAAGCAATCATGCATCAAATAAATGAAGGCACGGAAAGACAATTGTACTTAACTCGAAGGCATGCATGAAATGTAAAAATGAAGAAGTCAAGATGATCATGAGCATATCCAATCTAGATCACTAAGTCTTACACTCATGCAAATAGGTCACAAGGGCTTAGGAAATAAGAGGCTAAGAAATGTTGTGATTAGGTGGGAATTTTTTTAGGTCATGTGATGTTAATCCGGGAATGGAGCTAACTTCACAACTTCACAATTTTTATCAACTTCCCACAAGTGTATATTTTCTCCATCTTTTCTTTCTTTTCTTTTCTTTTTCTTTCACTTATTTTTGAGACAATGGCATTGGTGTACAAAAGCCGAAACCTTGGTGATTAGCCGTCCTCGGGTTTTTTTATTTTTCGAGGTGCATCCACACCGGGCACACATACCAAAGCTTGTTAGGACTATCGGTTTATTTGACTTTGGCAAGGCACAAACACCCGATTATGTGAATGGTGCCGAGTTACTCGTCATTTAAATCAACTTCCCCAAACCTATATTTTTTCTACACTTTTCACAACAAATTCAACACTTCATTCATAACATTCATCCATCAACAACTTCACCCCACACTTGCTTTTCACACACTCAACACACTATCATGCTCCTATTCCCGGATGGGTCAAAAGAGGTCAAATTTATATCAATTGAGGTGCTCAAACAATATGATCAAGATGAGAAGTAGAGAAAAGATGAATTTCCTTAATCACTCCTAGATGATGTGCAAGAACTAGCATGTAATTTCGACTTTCAATCCTCAATCCAATCAAGACAAACATCATGATCACAATCCATTCATGGGATTCAAGCTAAGTACTTCAAGTCCACATATGCATTCATCTATTCAATACATAAGGCCATCCATAGCCAATCCACACAACAATCTCATCATAAGGATCATCCCCAAGCTTAGAAGCACTAAAGTTTTTAAAATTTTCTGATTTTTTGGACTTTTCGAAATGTGTATGTACAATGCAAGACATAATGAAGCATGTGACTAAAAGAAACTACCCTAGATGCTAATCATGCAAAAGATCATGCAAACCCCACCCCATACTTAGAAACACATTGTCCCCAATGTGTAAATGAAGTAAAGAAGAGTGAAAGAGGGTTCTCACAATATAAAAAATGGCTTGCTTTGGTATTTTGGATTACTCAAATGGAGTGATGTAGGATGATCCTATCAACGATGGTAGAGAGCTCAAAGTGTTCGTTATGGCGTCGGGATCCGCGCTAGGCGCCGCTAGCCGTCCAAGTCCCGCATCCGCTCCACCCACAATTGATGAGGGACTCATCATCATCATTCACATGCCATGCAAGGCTTCCATGCTACCAAGACTCTAGCACACACACAAAGCACACCAAACACACAAAAACAGAAAAATCAAAACAAAAACGAAAACGAAAAAGGGAAAGATATCTACCAATGGGTTGCCTCCCATCAAGCGCTTCTTTAAGGTCATTAGCTTGACCAAATTTGGGGGCGTCTCACTCGAGGTGAAGTGGGGCAATCATATCCACCGGAGCTTCCGGGATATACTTCTTCAACCGGTGCCCATTCACCTTAAAATCTCCACAATGTTCCCCCTCCTATCTCAACCACTCCATGGGGAAAGATCTTCTTCACCACATAAGGACCCGTCCACCTCGATTTTAGCTTTCCGGGGAAGAGCCACAACCTTGAGTTGAAGAGAAAGACAAGGTCGCCTTCACTCAACTCCTTTGGGATGAGACGCTTATCATGCCAACGTTTGTCATCTCGAGGAACGATCCTCAAATATATCGATTAAGCTCCTAAAGCTCCCAAAATACCTACAAAGCATGCAAAAGTCCGTGTAGACGTCTATCTCGATAAAATACATGAATTGAGTGCAAATCGTTACGAACTAGTGCAAACCGTGCATGAATGAGCGGAAAAACTATCTAAATGAGTGCCTAAACCTAAGTCATAAATTGTGTTATCACTTTGTTGTGACTTTAGGTTATTTGGAGCTAAAAAGGAGTGGAAAGGAGTCATTCATCGAGTGTTGGTCAATAAGGATTTCATTGGAAGGCATTGGAACGCAATTGGAAGAAGTATAAGTTAAGCCAAGGTGAAAAGCGTCGAAATAAAAGAAACCACGGTTAATAAAGGTTTTCCACGACCGGGGTTTTTGGAGAATTAATTGTGGAAACCAAGGTCGAGAGTCGCCACGGAGTAAACCACGCCCGTGGTTTTGTGACGTCACCCATGGTTTTGTTCGGAAAAGTCCGTTACGTTAAGTGCCACGTCAGCATGAAAAAAAGAGCCTTTTAACCTAGTTTTATTTTATAAAAGGAGTTTTACGGATGTGTTTGGGATATCATGCTATAGACGGACATTACGTCATAGACGGAGATCTTGCTTGAGGCTGAAAGGACGACATTCTTGGATTTTGTAATGTAATAGTTAAGATTTTCGAATTTTAATTAATGTTGATTAACTCGCGAGATTGCGTAAGTGATGAGTATGAGTCCCACCGTTATGTTCCTAGCGTAATTTTGGACTTATGGAAAAATTTCACTTTTCCCTCGGATAATTATTTTTACCCTCTAGTGTTATTTGGAGCATTTGAGAGCTCCAATTAATAAAAATACAGTTGAGAGAAATGATCAAGACATCAGACATGTCCTAGATATGAAATAACATGGAAAGGCAAAACGGTCAAAAGATTCACTATTGCGTTGCTTAACGGCTAAGAAAGACGGCTTAGGCATACACGTTTTCCGAGGCAATTATGGAATAATTATCCCTACAATATTCAAGTTCTATTATTCCAATTTTGAAAAATTTGGAGAAGGGGGTTCATCCCGCCTTTGGATCGGTTAAAGGATAATTATCGACTTCGCTAAAGGATAATTATCGTCTTCACTATAAATAGCGAAAAATCGTTTATTCATTCATTTCCTTTCACGTTCCTTCGTAAAAGCTCTAATTTCTCACAAACATCAAACTCAGATCTACTCTCAGTTTCCAATCCGATTTCAATTCCGTTTGAGTTTCTGTATTCCTCTCTTCTTTCTCTTCATATCGGTACCGAGTTTCTGCGTTTCCGAGCAAATGACGTGGTCGAGCATATATGTCACCAGTACGGTTCCGTCGCTCATATTCCGGTGAATTTGATGTTGTCCATGCGTAGCCTGCGTCGTTGTGATTCCGAATCTTCTTTCAGATCGTCAATTGGGTTAGTAACGAATAAGTTATGAATTTATTCGTTTTCCGTACTACGATTTGGCCTAAATTAACCTTAGGCTTGTCAAAATGGATAATTAGAAATTCCATTATGGTCGTTATATTATTATGGTCTTTATGGGTTGTTTGTTTGATGAAATCTGATGACAAGTGGGTTTAGAAATTGTCTGCTGGCAAAACGTTATTCTGGTGAAATATAATTAATTAAGAAAAGGTTAATTAATTAAATTAGGATTAGAATTGAGATTGAGGAATGCTGGTTAGATGCTACCTTGAGATTTGAGGAATCGTGAGTTATGTTGAAGATCTTGAGATTTACATCCAAGTTATGGGATGGTAGTGGTTATGAGGTAGGAGGCGCGTCTCCTAACCCTTTGCAGCGTTTGATATATTGTGTGCCTTGCTTATGCAAGCATTGATCGTTTCCTCAAGGGGAAGTTGTGGCGTGGTACAGGATTACGAGTATTTCAGGTAAGTCCATAGTACTTACTTAGCATGCAGTTGTGGATGTGAGTGGTAGTGATGGTTGTGTGTGTGCTCATATGATTGATGCATTTATAATCTAAACCGGACTAGGATGACCACTTTATTACCTTAAAAGGCCCAAGTGTATTATAACGGGTCATGACCACTTGCTGGAAGCTCGCCGAGAGTGGAAGGAGGTGCTCGAAAGCTAGTAGCTCAGGGAGGAGGTAGATCCCCATGCAACACCTGAGTTAAAGGGAGAAGAGACAAGGTTCTTTAGGCTCCTCGTGCCACAAAAGAAGTTGAATTAGTATGAAATCATTTAATTAAAGATAATAAACGGTTGTGTGTGTGGCATTACATGTTGTGAGGTGTTGCTGTGTGTTTGTGCTATTACTTCATTCTTATTCAGTTCTGTTAGCTAACGGTTTATACCGTGTTGTAGTTGATCTGCAGGATAGGAGGACAGCAGAGTGAGCCAAATGGGTGATCATCCGAGGGCTTCCGTACACTAGGTTGTTCGTGGGATATCGGATATTTTGCACTTTTTGGATATGTTGATCCTGTTTTGTACTCGGCTATGATGTTGTAAACCTTTTGATGTATATATTGTACAAATTATGTATTTGGTTTTAATCTATCTGTGTCTTGTTGTAAGATCCAGTGAACTTGTTGTCAGGTTAAGGTCAGGATCCATTGTGAGATCCTAGCCCATATGACGCCCCGAGTACCGTGGATTTGGGGTGTTACAAAGTTGGTATTAGAGCCTTATGTTGACAACAATGGCACTTGCAATCTGCAATAGAGGTGGAGTGGATAAATAACCAAAACTTGAAAGGGGTCTGACGTTTGAAAAGCATTTTGGTTTTGAAAGAGTACAGTGTTTTGGGATAGTGTGTACGGAAATCCATCACCCTTTTGAGGATCTCGGCAATGTAGATATATATATATATATATATATATATATATATATATATATATATATATATAGATATCTATTATGTGATGTT
Organism: Fagopyrum esculentum; assembly: GCA_033239045.1. Lineage (NCBI taxonomy): Eukaryota > Viridiplantae > Streptophyta > Magnoliopsida > Caryophyllales > Polygonaceae > Fagopyrum > Fagopyrum esculentum. Next base: position 51,799,934 of record BSUD01000004.1, read on the forward strand.
GTGTTGCATGTGACCTTAAGTGTGTGTATATATATATACATACATACATATACATATGGCATATATATATAGCCTTATAGGATTAAGTGTACATACCCTACAGATGGCTCAAACTAGAGCGACATCTGCAATAGGAGGAGGTAGGGGTATACCCCGACTTTATCCAGTAGTGTTAGGTCAGGGACCAGTTTCCGTTGTTGATCCGCCTGTAGCAGAGGACAGACCTGAGGAGTCTGACTACGTCTCAATGAGTGGACCCGAGTTTCGAGAATATATACGTCAAGTACAAGAGGCTGCAAGAGAGGGTAGACCTACACCGGGTTTACCAACATCTGTGGGACCAACTCAAGCTTCCGGATCAAAGAAGAAACAATAGACCGAACTAGTGAGTGATGAAGCAGACCCTTCAAGTGTTAGACAGAGTCTGACACATGGACGTTTGAGTGATCCCTTGTCCACACGGACTTCTGATGGGATAAGATCCTGTTTCAACTGTGGAGAGTTTAGACACTTGCGACAGGAGTGTAAGAGATCTTTAGTGACGACTTTACATGTGGTAAGATAGGACATCGATCAATATTCTGTCGACGAAACAAGATACCGCGCCAACAAGTTTCCTCCCATGCTAAGGTTACTAAAGGTGAACGAAGAAGATCGAGATACCCTTTAGCCGCACATGTTGCGTAGATGGGACGAATGTGTTTCAACTGTGGTGATGCAGGACATTTGCACTCTGAGTGTCCCTTGGTACCAATAACTTGCTTTACATGTGGCGAACTAGGTCATTTGGCTCCATTTTGTCAGCAAGGTAGTATTCCTTCTCAGAGGGACTCTCTACCTTCCGGTGTAGAAGGAGTAGAGGCAGAGACTATGGCGATGACCTCAGTGATACCTGAGGAGTATAGTTTCGAGTTTTAAGTAATAATATGTAGTGGAGCCGTTGGCGTTTTGTTTCATATGGGTGCTACGCACTCTTTTCTTTTTGATGCATGAAATGATAGATGTTCGCCACTTAGCGTGCGTGCAAATAAGCTTTAAATTTATAAAACTAGAATCATGCAAGCGAACCCGCAGTGTACGGATCGGCGTAGTTAAGCAAGAATTCCAGAGTATCGAACACAGGGATTTGGGGGTTAAATCCAGTTATAGAATTGTCAAGCAAGTAAATGTATGAAGCTTTTGTAATTATTGGGAAAACAACAATCCTAAAGATCCAGGTATCCAGTTGTGGCAATCGATTCAAGATATACTAAAGATATAAGGATAGAGTTAAGAGTTGCAAAGGTATACTAATGCAAAGCAATGTACGGTGAAGTTCCAAGGCTTTATGTGACTTAAATAAAAACGCTCTCTATAAAGGTTGTTGAGGCTTCACTATAGAAAGGATCTAAAGGTAAGAATTAATGTCAAATACCCAAACTTGTAATCCAAGGATCAAGACTAACTTAACCGATTAAGGTTGTGACACAAGAAATCGAGGTAGAGGTTGTTGAGGCTTCACTACCACCTAGAAAAGGGCAAGCCAAGACTAAGTTAAAGCAAATCTTTAACTTTGGATTAAAGTAAAAGCAAGGTTCGTAGACTGAGGGAAACTACGGGTAGATCTTGAGATTCCACGGCCGTGGAACTCAAGAACACACCGTGATTTTGGGTTCGTCGACGATTCTCTCTAACTCTCAGGGTCCAATCCGTTTACGATCGATCTATCATCATCTAAGCCACAACTATCAACCCTTCACCTAAGAATTGCTAAAGGGTTTTAGCCAACAACAGTCATATTGATATCAGATTCAATATATAAAAGAATGAAATATGAAAACCTTCGAAAACCTCGAATAAATCTCAAATCAATCTCAAATCCACAAACAAAGAACAATGATGTAAGTAGATTCAGAATAACACAAACAATCGCAATCCTTGAGAAGAACGAAGAACGGGATGTCAATCCGTCTTCTAATCAAACCTAGGGACAAAGGATGAAATCTCCTTACGAACAATCTTCCAAATCTTCACTCTTCCTCTAAGCTTTCCGTCAATTCGGAAATCTCAATAGGGCTAGGCGCAGTCTCTAAGCGGAGGTGACGGAATCTCTCTCTTTCCGTCCTTTTATAGGGTAAGATAGAATAAATGTCCAGCCCATTGTGAAAAAGATCATGGCTTCAAATTGTACGTTAAAAGATCGCCTAAATCACGGTTCTTTGGGATTCCAAGACCGTGGTTTAGAGCGTGGTTTAGAGCGTGGAAATTCATCACGGTTTGTCACAACTTCCACGACCGTGTAACTTGCTGGAATGCTCCACGCTTGTCTTGCTAAGGTTCCACGGCCGTGGTTTTATAGCGTGGATTCTAGTACGGCCGTATTTTAGAGCGTGGAATGTCAAGTGCTCGTGATTCTCCTCTGTTTTGTGTCATTCTTCAACTTAGCATCTTCCTTAGCTCGCTCCTAGTGATGTCCTCAATCCTTGGACATGCTCAATCCATCTTCATTCTCCCTTGATTCGTCTGGTTTTAGCTCTTAATTGCCTACAATCAACACAAAGCTTATGTAGACCTCTATATCGACAATATAGACAAACTAACTCACAATTACTTCTATGCTTTATCAATGAATACCAATATGGATGAAATACACTTAGAAAACGTGTCTAAAATATCACAATATTTCATGCTAACAAATAACCCCATACTTGCCACTTGCTTGTCCCCAAGCAAGGTCTTTCAAAAGCTTTAAAACTCAAGTTAGGATGAAATATGTGTACACTCTTAAAACCCAAACTTCTTTTAGATGAATGTGCTTTCTAGTCAATAGATCATCTTCAAATCTTGCTTCATTCGTTTATAAGACTTTCATACACATAATCAAAGAGTAAAGAGTAAAGAGAGCTCATGAATTAATCAAACTTCCATGTAAACATCATAACCTTCAAACATTATCAAAATCAATCATAAGAAACTTCAATTTAGATCACCAAGTCATATATCATTCTCTTGATCTTAAGGACTTTCAAACAAGGTCTAAAATGCGGAAAGGGAAGGAAAACTTTAAGGAATGTGGTGCATGAATCCGGGAAAGTGGATAACTAACTCTTTTCTTTTTCTCTTGCGGTTTCCGCAACACTTTCAACTTACAACTTCGCTCTCTTCTTTTCAATTCATTTTTCAACTTTACTTTTGGAGTTATGGATAGAGGTGCACAAAAACCAAAGCCTAGGAGATTGGTGTTTCTCATTTTTGCGAGATGCCTCAAACCCTTGATGCACATACCATAATCCGCTAGGAATATCGCTCAATCCGACTTTGGCAAGACACAAACACCCGGCTATGTGAATGGTGCCGAGTTACTCATCATCATGATTGACTTCCTCAAACCTATAATTTCTTTCTATTCTTTTGAATGCAAATAATTGCTTTCATGGCCCTCCCATATCAAACATGGCAAATATCAACTCCTCCAAATTCCCAGATAGGTAAAGGAGGTCATTATTTCATTGAGGGGCTAAATGATCAAAGGAAGAAGAAAGAAAATCGAATTGCCTTAATCATCTCAAAAAGAAGCATAAGAACTTATCATGTGATTTCAACCTTGATTTCTCAACATGATTTAAGTAACATTCATCACATTATGAAACTTGCAAAAGAGGAATAATCAACTCATTCAATTTCTTTTCAATTCACTATTTGTTTAAGCATACGATTGTCATCAAAACTCAATTCACAAGTAGTGATTATCATAGAAATCATCTCTATCCTTAGAAGCACAAAATTTTCAAAAATTTTCAAATTTTATGGGTTTTTCAAAAGCTTTTTCATGCAATGCAATAATGAAACGTGTACCAATAGAATGAACATGCAAGGTAGTCTCGATAAAAGCATACAAAGTGAGTAAGAGTTATTACAAACTATTAGTCACACCCCACCCCATACTTGGAACAAACATTGTCCCTAATGTTCAAAAGAAAAAGAAGAAAAGAAAGAAAGAAAAAGAACTCACAAAACGGTGGTGGAGCGGCTAAAACGGTCGATCATCAAAGTCATCACTGAGGTGGAGGCGGTGGTGGAAACGGGGAGAAGCCGGGATCATAGTGCCGCCCGAACTGCTGGCGATAAACATCTCTCATCATGTGGTCAAGATCGTCAGCTCATGCATCCCTAGCATATGCACAGATCTCCAAAGCTCCGACTCTATCGGAAAGGTCGGTAGCCCACTCTGGCAACTGCTCGTACCAACCAGGCGGTTGGCTGTACCACGCCGGTGCATCTGAAGGTGCTGGTGTAGGTGGTGGCTGTGAATGCCAAGGCGGTGGAGCTCTAGAAGAGGAAGCATTGTTGCCTTTCCTCTTCTTGTTCTTATTTCTACCAGAAACTCTCCTTACAAAATCCATGTTCTGTCAAAATCCACGGTCTGTTCTAAGGTTTCCACGGCTGTGGTTTCTCCAAGAACCGTGGTTCGGCACGTGATTTCTCAAAACTCAACAGAATTTCACCAATCTCAACCACAAGCAGTCCTAGACTAATTTCAGTCCAATTCCAATCAGTTCTCCTAAAAAATACTAGCAAAATGAAGCCAAATCGACAAAGAGAGAGGAAGAACAAAAAACCTAGGTTTTCGGATTTCAGAATCCGAATTCCGTCTTTTCCGGTGATTTGCCGCTCGAATTGTTGCTTGGTCTTATAGGTGATTGGATTTGCTTCAGTTTTGGCCAAAGAATCGTCAAAAACGATTAACGAATGAGGATTTGAGAGATGGGGAGTGGAATCGGCGATTTGGAGCGTGGTTTTGGGTTTTGTGGTGTGTTTTGTGAAGAAACGTGGTTTATATAGTGACCGTAAAATTTTTTGAAAATCACGGTCTATCGGGGGGTTCCACGGCCGTGGAATTGTACGGAACCGTGGTTTTGGTGATTTTTCTCAGGCTTTTGAAAATTACGGTCACTGTAGCTATCACGACCGTGGTTTTGGCCGTGGAACTCTCTGTAATGTGTCAAAGTCCAAGTTTCGTAAATTTTCTTCAAACTTTTCCTTTCCCCTTTCTTTTCCACTGTTCCTACATCCAAAAACACGAACATACCGGAAGGCATCGAAGGCAAAATAAAGCAAAACGTCTATACTAAACTAATCTATGAATCAAAGATAAAAATATGAATGCAATACCTTGGGTTGCCTCCCAAGAAGCGCTTTGTTTAAGGTCCGTAGCTAGACCATATTCGCACTTATTCGAGTGCGGTGGGCGCGAACTCTTCAGCTTGGAGTTCCGGTGTATACTTCTTGAGTCGTTGAGCGTTCACTTTAAAGCTTCCGCCCGTTTCACCCCATACTTCAACTGCACCATGGGGAAAAATACGTTTGATTAGAAAAGGTCCGGTCCAACGAGATTTAAGCTTACCTGGAAAGAGACGAAGCCTTCAATTGAAGAGGAGAACTTGATCTCCTTCTTTGAAGTCCTTTGGGATGATATGCTTATCATGCCAACGCTTTGCTCTTTCTTTATAGATTTTGGCGTTTTCATAAGCGTTCAAGTGAAGTTCTTCAAGCTCATTTAGGTCCAAGAGACGCTTCTCTCCCGCTTCCTTCATGTTGAAGTTCAACCACTTGATTGCCCAAAACGCCTTGTGCTCCAACTCTACCGGTAAGTGACAAGACTTCCCATACACAAGGTTGTATGGTGTAGTTCCGATGGGAGTCTTATATGCAGTCCGGTATGCCCACAATGCATCATCTAGCTTCAAGGACCAATCCTTCCTTGTCCTTGAAACCGTCTTCTCTAGGATTCCTTTGATCTCCCGGTTTGAGATCTCCACTTGTCCACTAGTTTGTGGATGATAAGGGGTGGCGATCTTGTGAGTCACCCCATACTTAGCTAAGAGAGCTTCAAAACGCCGGGCAATGAAGTGAGAGCCTCCATCACTAATGATGGTCCGTGGTGTCCCAAATCGTGGGAAGATGGTCTTGTTAAAGAACTTAACCACTACCATGGCATCATTGGTGGGAGAGGCAATCGCTTCAACCCATCTTGAAACATAATCAACCGCTAAAAGTATGTATTGGTTACTACAAGATGATGGGAATGGTCCCATGAAGTCTACTCCCCAAACGTCAAAGATCTCCACCTCTTGGATGTTGTTGAGAGGCATCTCATTCCTCCTAGATATATTTCCTGTTCTTTGACAAGCATCGCAGCAGGAAACAAAGGTTTGCACATCTTTGAATAGAGTAGGCCAAATGAATCCAGATTGCAATACCTTAGCGCTAGTCTTGTTCGAACTAGCGTGTCCTCCACAAGGTAGTGAATGACAATGGCGGATGACACTTTGCATCTCATCTTCCGGCACACATTGCCGAATAATGCCATCCGGACCTCTCTTAAAGAGGAGAGGTTCATTCCAAAAGTATTCCCGAACATCCTTAAAGAACTTCTTTCTTTGTGCGTAGGATAATCCGGGTGGTAATTCCTGACAACCCAAATAGTTAACAAAATCAGCAAACCGTGGTTCGTTACCTTTGGTGATTACATCGATGCACTCCTCTATGATGCGTAAATACTCGTCCGGAAAGGAGTCATCTATAGGTAGATGGTCGTCTTCTAGATGTTTTAGACGACTCAAATGATCCACAACAGAATTTTCCGAACCCTTCTTGTTGCGGATCTCTAGATCGAATTCTTGTAGGAGAAGAATCCATCTAATTAGCCTTGGCTTCGCATCCTTCTTTGCAAGGAGATACCGGATCGCAGCATAATCCATGTATACAATCACCTTTACACCTACAAGATAAGAGCGAAATTTGTCAATTGCATATACAGTAGCTAAGAATTCTTTTTCGGTAGTGGCGTAGTTGAGCTGCGCCTCATCTAGCGTCTTGCTAGCGTAGTAGATAGCGTGGGTTCGCCCTTCCTTTCTTTGTCCAAGGACAACTCCTATAGCTACGTCACTTGCGTCACACATAACCTCAAAGGGAAGATTCCAATCCGGAGGTTGGATAATCGGGGCTGAGATTAGAGCTTCCCGAATCATATTAAACGCATCTAAGCATTCCTGCGAAAACTCAAAAACTGCATCCTTCATCAATAGATTAGTAAGCGGCTTTGATATTTTAGAGAAATCCTTTATGAAACGCCTATAAAATCCAGCATGTCCTAGAAAAATTCTTATCCCTTTCACCGAAGTTGGGGGAGGAAGCTTTTCTATTGTCTCTATCTTAGCTTTATCCACCTCAATCCCTCTACTAGAGATTAGGTGTCCTAATATAATGCCTTCTTTCACCATAAATTGACACTTTTCCCAATTAAGAACTAGGTTAGTGTCTTCACACCTTTGTAATACAAGAGCAAGGTTAGAAAGGCAATTGTCAAAAGAGGAATCATAAACGGAGAAGTCATCCATAAAAACCTCCATGATTTCCTCTATATATTCCGAGAAGATGGCCATCATGCACCTTTGAAAGGTGGCTGGGGCGTTGCAAAGCCCGAACGACATCCTCCTATAGGCAAACGTACCCCACGGGCACGTGAATGTGGTCTTCTCTTGATCATCCGGGTGTATCGGGATCTGAAAGAAACCACTATAACTGTCAAGATAGCAAAAGTGTGAATGTTGTGCTAACCTTTCAAGCATTTGATCGATGAAGGGTAGTGGGAAGTGATCCTTCCTCGTCGCGTTGTTTAGCTTGCGGTAGTCTATGCACATCCGTCATGCTGTTACGGTTCGTGTAGGAATGAGTTTGTTGTTTTTGTTGGTGATGACCGTCATTCCTCCCTTCTTCGGAACTACTTGTACGGGACTCACCCACTTGATATCGGAGATAGGATAGATGATACCTGCATCAAGAAGTTTAAGAATTTCCTTCTTGACAACCTCCTTCATGGTCAGATTTAACCGCCTTTGAGGTTGTCGCGAAGTCCTAAAGTCCTCTTCCATCAAGATCTTATGCATGCATAGGGAAGGTTTGATTCCAACTAAATCTTCTATAGTATATCCTAAGGCTTTCCTATGTTTCTTAAGGACAACCATAATCTTACTATGTTCATCTATTCTTAAATCGGAACTAACAATTACCGGAAAGGTAGAATTAGGTCCAAGGAATGCGTACCTTAGATGTGTAGGAAGTGGCTTCAATTCCATCACTATCGGAGTTTCCAATGGCTCTTGAGGATCATCCGATGCTTCCTTAGAAGTGTCTAATGATATAGAAGGTGTTGGAGAAGAATCAAAAGAAGTTGTAGAAGAGACAAAATTTTCCTCGAATTCACCCAAAATTACGGCACCCCTGCCTTCTCCACGGCCGTGATTTTGAGCGTGGAAAGTAAATATGGTGGCTCTGTTTCCTCCACGACCGTGTAACCCTCTGGAGTGCTCCACGCTTTTGTTGGTGAAATCCACGGCCGTGGAATAGGCCGTCTGACCATGGATCCGTACGTTTTCTGCCTCATCGTGGAGTTTCTCAAACTCTTCTTCACACACTTCTTCTTGTGCTTCTAAGGCTTCAATTGCCTCATTGCACTCCTCTTCTTCCCCTATATCCATTAGGCTCATAGAAATAACCTTTTGCAAAGGATCTTTGAAGAGAATAGCACTTACCTCCTCTCTAGATTGGAAAGGACGAACTCTACCTTCTTCATGGATATTGAATATATCCTCATCAAATATTGGTTCCTTCACTAGAGTGGAAAGGACGAACTATACCTTCTCTTCTCCTATGTCAAAGGCGAGTCTAGCATTCTTGCAATCGACTATGCAGCCGGATGTTGCAAGAAACGGTCTTCCGAGAATGATCGGGACCGGACTATCTGCAAGAATGTCAAGCACAACAAAATCTATAGGAACATAGAATTTACCTAGCTTGACTGGAACGTCTTCAACTATACCGACGGGACGAGTTATGGAACGGTCCGCCATATACAACGTCATCTTCACCGGTTTAGGGTCGCCTAAATCGATCTTCCTGCATAAGGCAAGTGGGATGATGCTCACACTTGCTCCCAAGTCACATAATCATCATATGTGACATCTCCCACTCCTATGGGAATACAAAATGACCCCGGATCCTTTAGCTTTGGGGGCATCTTCTCTTTCATGGTTTTGATGAGATCCGAAGAATCCGAACTCATCTTAACCTCTCCAAAATCCTCTAGCTTTCTCTTGTTAGAGAGGATCTCCTTTAAGAACTTACCATAAGCCAGCATACCTACAATAGCATCAATGAAAGGTATATTAATATGCAGTTTGCTCATGAGTTCAATAAACTTACCGAATTGCTTGTCTAGACGCGCTCTTGCTCTAGATTGCGGAAATGGTAGGGGAGGTTTGTAAGCTAGAGGAGGAACGTAGACATCTTCCTTCTCCTTCCCCTTTTCTTTCTCTTTCTCAACGGGGACTTCTACAAACTTAGGCTGCGGGTCGGTAGTTGTTACTCCGCTCCTAGTTGTGATTGCCATCACCCTTCCTTTTGGGTTGTCCTCCATTTTTCCTGGAAGTTTCCCTTGATTCCTAGGAACTTCCTCCGCATGGCTGAACATTTGGTTTTCTAAAACCTTTTGGGCTTTATCAACCTTAGTGATGTGATCATCAACCTTGATGATGCGAGTCTCCAACCCTTGAAGCTTGCCTAAAATTGTTTCCAACATGGGATCGGGCTTCTCTTTCCCCAAAGTACTTCCACCATTAGATGTTTGCCCCTGGCTTTTCAAAGGAGTGGAAGAAGAGGAAGGTGGAGTTAGTGAATTTCCTGAATTGGAAGGATAAGAATTACCGGAATTTTGTTGATTTGAACGCCAATTGTTGTTGTTTGAACCCCTATTGTTGTTCCAATTGTTATTCCGGTTGTTGTTGTTGTTGTTCCAATTATTCCGGTTGTTGTTCCGGTTGTTGCGGTTGGTATTTTCATTCCCGTTGTGGTTATTGTTGTTGCCCAAATAACCTACATCTTGTTCCTTTTGCTTCGGAAAGTTGGTCTTGATGGCTTCCTTCAACTCTTTAATCTCCGTATTGAGAGAAAAGATTTGAGTTTGAGCTGCTTGTGATAGCTTTGCTCCTTGATCCACATGATTCGCCTCCACTTTCCGATGAGAATACTTCTCAATAACTCGCGCTTGCTTCTCAATGAAGTCCCAAGCGTCATCTTCTCTCATGTCCATAAATGTACCACACGAGAGGGATTGGAGCTTGAATTGTGTCTCCACATCCAGCCCCTTATAGTATATCTCCAATAGCGCAAGCTTGGATATGCCATGATGAGGGCAATCCAATAGCAAATTCTGAAATCTTTCCCAAGATTGAAACAAACTTTCGTTAGATCTCATAGAAAATGCATTAATCTTACCTCTCAACTCCGCCGTTTTAGATGGCGGAAAGAATTTAGTGAGGAATTCCGAAGAAAGATCCTCCCATGTTTCAAGCTTCCCACTTGGAAGAGCTTGATACCAAGACAATGCTTTCCCCTTCAAGGAGAAGAAGAAAGGCTTGAGTTTGTAGTTGTTGGTAGTTGCGTTCTTTGGCTTCATTGTCTCCATCATGATCTCAAAATTTTGTAGATGTTAGTGTGGAGATTCAGCGCTTGTTCCCCCAAATTGATTTTGGCGGACAATAGTAATGACTTGCAGGTTGAAGCTAAACCCTTGTGCATCATCAGCATCAAAGTTCACACCCAAACGGCGTGGTTGCTGCGTTGGATCCATCTTTTGGCCAAGAGTTCTTGGCTCCTCATCCACACGTTCGACTCTCGCACCTCTAGGTGGAACACGGCGATTTGCAGTTGGCCGTGGAAAGAACGGGTTTACATTGATCGTTGGATCAATTTCCTCTAGTGGTGGCATGGAGGAGTCGCTATCCTCATTGGATGAGTGGGCTCTAACCGATCTTCCCGGTCTCCTTCTTCTCTTTTTCTCCTTGAGGTTGTTTATTTCCAGCCTCATTTGGAACATCATGTCCGATAGATCATCAACCTTCATTTGATGACGATCCGTTTCTTCCCTACGAGTCTTCTCACTCCATTGGAGTTGAGCTTCCTTTTCCGCTAACTCCGCTTGGTAATCACGTTCTCTTTCTTCAGCCATTTTTCTTTCCTTAAGCTTTCTCCTCAAAGTCCTCTCAAGCTCTTGATCAAGAGGTAAGAGGTCTTCGTTATTCCTAGACCTACGCATACGCTCGAAAAGATATTAAATAACAAGGGAAAAGCTCCCAAGCTTGACAACCGATAACCGACTTCGGCCTAGACCAAATCCCCGGCAACGGCGCCAAAAACTTGTTCGCCACTTAGCGTGCATGCAAATAAGCTTTAAATTTATAAAACTAGAATCAAGCAAGCGAACCCGCAGTGTACGAATCGGCATAGTTAAGCAAGAATTCTAGAGTATCGAACACATGGATTTGGGGGGTTAAATCCAGTTATAGAATTGTCAAGCAAGTAAATGTATGAAGCTTTTGTAATTATTGGGAAAACAACAATCCTAAAGATCCAGGTATCCAGTTGTGGCAGTCGATTCAAGATATACTAAAGATATAAGGACAGAGTTAAGAGTTGCAAAGGTATACTAATGCAAAGCAATGTACGGTGAAGTTCCAAGGCTTTATGTGACTTAACTAAAACGCTCTCTATAAAGGTTGTTGAGGCTTCAGTATAGAAAGGATCTAAAGGTAAGAATTAATGTCAAATACCCAAACTTGTAATCCAAGGATCAAGACTAACTTAACCGATTAAGGTTGTGACACTCGAAATCGAGGTAGAGGTTGTTGAGGCTTCACTACCACCTAGAAAAGGGCAAGCCAATACTAAGTTAAAGCAAATCTTTAACTTTGGATTAAAGTAAAAGCAAGGTTCGTAGACTGAGGGAAATTACGGGTAGATCTTGAGATTCCACGGCCGTGGAACTCAAGAACACACCGTGATTTTGGGTTCGTCGACGATTCTCTCTAACTCTCAGGGTCCAATCCGTTTACGATCGATCTATCATCATCTAAGCCACAACTATCAACCCTTCACCTAAGAATTGCTAAAGGGTTTTAGCCAACAACAGTCATATTGATATCAAATTCAAGATATAAAAGAATGAAATATGAAAACCTTCGAAAACCTCGAATAAATCTCAAATCAATCTCAAATCCACAAACAAAGAACAATGATGTAAGTAGATTCAGAATAACACAAACAATCGCAATCCTTGAGAAGAACGAAGAACGGGATGTCAATCCGTCTTCTAATCAAACCTAGGGACAAAGGATGAAATCTCCTTACGAACAATCTTCCAAATCTTCATTCTTCCTCTAAGCTTTCCGTCAATTCGGAAATCTCAATAGGGCTAGGCGCAGTCTCTAAGCGGAGGTGACGGAATCTCTCTCTCTTTCCGTCCTTTTATAGGGTAAGATAGAATAAATGTCCAACCCATTGTGCAAAATATCATGGCTTCAAATTGTACGTTAAAAGATCGCCTAAATCACGGTTCTTTGGGATTCCACGACCGTGGTTTAGAGCGTGGTTTAGAGCGTGGAAATTCATCACGGTTTGTCACAACTTCCACGACCGTGTAACTTGCTAGAATGCTCCACGCTTGTCTTGCTAAGGTTCCACGGCCGTGGTTTAGAGTGTGGATTCTAGTACGGCCGTATTTTAGAGCGTGGAATGTCAAGTGCTCGTATTTCTCCTTTGTTTTGTGTCATTCTTCAACTTAGCATCTTCCTTAGCTCCTAGTGATGTCCTCAATCCTTGGATATGCTCAATCCATCTCCATTCTCCCTTAATTCGTCCGGTTTTAGCTCTTAATTGCCTACAATCAACACAAAGCTTATGTAGACCTCTATATCGACAATATAGATAAACTAACTCACAATTGCTTCTATGCTTTATCAATGAATACCAATATGGATGAAATACACTTAGAAAACGTGCCTAAAATATCACAATATTTCATGCTAACAATAGACTAACCTTAAATACAGTAGAGGATAGACCTCTCTTGGTAGGGTTACTAGATGGGGGTCAGGTAAGAGGTACATAGCTGTCCTATACATTTGGGACTTGTGATTTGTTTGTGGACTTCTTTGTCATGCCGCTGGTGCGTGAGGAAGTCATTCTATGTACAGATTGGATGGATAGACATCGTGCTATGTTAGACGTTGGAAGTAGGACCGTGACGGTTTCTACCGAGTTAGGTCAGATAGAGATTTCCTGAGGTCGGGACCTTGGGAAGACGGGTATGGTTATTAGTGTTGTACGAGTAGCGAGGTTGATAGCACAAGGTTGAGATGCCTTCTGGTGTGATACCATGAAGGAGAGCGAGAGTCCAATGTTGGAGGACGTCCCAATGGTCCGTGAGTTCCTGTATGTGTTTGATGAGTCATCCAAATAGCCATATCGGAGGAGCGTGGACTTTGGTATCAAGTTGGAGCCTGGTACGAGACCGATCTCGAAGGCCCCATACCGTATGACGCATGTCGAGCTGTTAGAGCTGAAGTAGCAGCTTGAGGAGTTGGTTGAGAAGGACTTTATTCACCCTTGCATATCCTCGTGGGGAGCACCTGTTCTCTTCGTGCGGAAGAAGGACGGATCGTTGAGGTTGTGCATCGATTACAAAGAGCCGAATAAGGTGACCATAAAGAACAAGTATCCATTGCCTCGCATTGATAACTTATTAGATCAGCTTCAGGGAGCGATTGCGTTCTCCAGGATTGACTTGCGCTCGGGTTATCACCAGTAGAGGATGAGAGAGGAGGATGTCCACAAGACGGCATTTCAGACTCGGTATGGCCACTACGAGTTTGTAGTGATGTCATTCGGGCTCACGAATACGTCCGCCTATCTTTAAGGAGTTGATGTATGGCATATTCATCGACTTTTTGGATCAGATTGTGGTGGTCTTCATAGACGACATCCTGGTGTGCTCTCGTAGCAGAGAGGAACATGCAGGACATCTGAGGACAGTGATGCGCGTTTTGAGGGATAGAGAAATGTATGCTAAGTTCTCTAAGTGCGAGTTCTGGATGCCAGAGGTAGCATTTCTGGGTCATGTGGTCTCCGCTGATGAGATCAAGGTTGATCCGGCAAAGATTGAGTCTGTAGCAGGATGAACGACACCGACGAACGTCAAGGAAGTGCGCAACTTTCTTGGGTTAGCCGGTTATTACCGACGCTTTGTGGAGGGATTGTTTGTGATTGTCCTTCCACTTACCAGCTTGTTGAGGAAGACTACCTGGTTTGTATGGTCCGATCCGTGTACTTAGAGTTGAGGAGCTGAAGAGACGTTTGACTTCCGCTCCTATCTTAGCACAGCTTGAGGGCACAGAGGACTTTGTAGTCTACAGTGATGCATCCAAGCTAGGCTTGGGATGTGTTCTGATGCAATGTGGCAGAGCAATTGCTTATGCGTCTAGACAGCTGAAGACGTATGAGGAGAACTACCAGACTCATGATCTGGAGTTGGCAGCGGTAGTTCATGCATTGAAGATTTGGAGACATTACATGTATGGTGCTACATGTCAGGTCTTCACAAACCATAAGAGTTTGAAGTATATTTTCACGAAGCGGGAATTGAATAACTGCCATCGTAGATGGCTTGAGCTGATCAAGGACTTTGAACTTGAGATTCTGTACCATCCACGGAAGGCGAATGTTGTCGCCGACGCCCTGAGCAGGAAGACGCCTCGAGATAAGGCAATTGCGAGACTGACTGTACAACCACAATTACAAAGGGATCTAGCGTGACTAGAGATGAACATCCAGTTCCTAGTGAGGATGCCCAATTGAGCACTTTAGAGGTTCTAGTTGGTCTGTTGGATGAGATCCGACAGAAGCAGGGGACCTGCCTGACGCTGATGAGGATACAAGATAGGATTACTCGTGGTGAGGCACCAGAATTCTCCATAGGAGAAGATGGAGTGATGAGACGCCGCGACCGCATCCGTGTACCCGCTAATGCGGATATGAGGTAGAGGATTCTGTAGGAGGCTCACTCCACACCTTACTCAGTACACCCAGGTACGAGTAAGATATATCAGATGTGAGACGCTCATACTAGTGGGGAGGGTTGAAGCCCGATGTGGCCAGATTTGTGGCTCAGTGTGTGACCTGTCACCGGGTCAAGATAGAGCATTGCAGACCAGAAGGAGAGCTTCATCCACTACTAGTACCACAATGGAAGTGGGAGGATATCTCTATGAACTTTGTGACCGGATTGAGACAGAGCAGGAGCTTTGATGCTATTTGGGTTGTGGTTGATAGACTGACGAATACTACACGTGTCATCCCTATCAAGGAAACGTGGCCAGTGAGCAGATGAGTTGAAGAGTTCACTAAGTAGATAGTGAGGCTCAATGGTGTACCAAGGATGATCGTCTCTATCGAGATGGATGATTCACCTCGAGGTTCTAGCAGTAGATTCAGACTGCTCTGGGGACGAGTTTGCACTTTACGACTACATTTCACCCCCAGACAGATGGTCAGTCAAAGAGGACCATTCAGACGTTAGAGGATATGCTGCGAGCTTGTGTGTTGGATTGGGGACAGGGATGGTCAGATTACCTCCCATTGGTTGAGTTCTCATACAACAACATCTGACATACATCCATTGGGATGACCCCATATGAGGCATTGTATGGACGTAAATATCGTACACCGTTAGCTGGAACGAGACTAAGAGTATCAGTGGTATAGTGCCAGAGTAGATTCAAGATGATATAGCTCAAGTAGAGCTGATCAGAGAGAGGATGCTGGCTGCCTAGAGTCGCCAGAAGTCGTATGCAGACAAGAGGCGTTGACTTCTACAGTTCAGAGCTAGAGCTCATGTCTGGCTGAGAGTATCTCCGACACGAGGCGTCAGACGTTTTGGCATAAAGGGGAAGCTGAGTCCCCGATATGTCGGTCCTTTTGAGATATTGGATAGAGTTGGGAGAACAACATACAGATTGGCTTTACCACCGAGGTTAAATGGTGTTCACCTTGTGTTTCATGTGTCTCAACTAAGAGAGTACATACCAGATCCGAGACACATCGTCAGCTATAAGGACTTAGTGGTTAAGCCGGACCACACTTTTGTTGAGCACCCGATTGAAGTCCTATAACGAGGTGTGCGACGCCTGCGTTCGAATGATATTCCTATGATGAGGATACAATGGTCTAGACAAGAACCTTTATGAGGATAAATGGGAGATTGAGGATAGTATCTAGAGGAACTATCCAGAGTTCTATGCCGAGATAGATACACCTATAGGATAGACGAGCAGATCTTAGTGCTATCTTGGTAAATGTATGTTTTGTGTTTATGTGATATGTTGTGTTTTTGTGCTAGTTGTGATGTGTGCATATGATCTTTTAGATCATGTTTGCTAGCGCGAGTTAGGTATAGCTGGAGATGATTCTTTCCTTCATGCTATTGTGATATGTTTAGGATTAGCTGGAGATGGTTCTTTCCTCCATGCTATTATTGATGGAGATAGTGTGAGTGGAGACGGTTTTCCTCTAGATAGTTGTGTTACGAGTACGATTGGCTGGAGACGGCTTTCCTCCATGCCTTGTGACGTGGTTAGTAGTTGGCTAGAGATGATTTTCCTCTATGCCTTTGGATAGCGTTATAATCTTGTTGCTAGAGTTGGTGATTCCTCCATGTTGTGTTTTGAGGTTATAAAGTGTTATAGGTTGATACCTTTGAACGGAGATGTGATACCTCCTATAGAGAGAGTGTTTATACCTCGGCGTATGGGTCCGAGAGGATTTGGGAATTGTTCAAGTTTCGGGACGAAACTTTTTTTTGTAGGGGTGTGTGATGTAATAGCTAGGATTTCCGAATTCTAATTAATGTTGATTAACTTAATCATTGATAGTAATTGACATATAACTCGCGAAGATTGCGAAAGTGATGAGTATGAGTCTCACCGTTATGTTTCTGGCGTAATTTTGGACTTATGGGGAAATTTTAACTTTTTCCCCCGGGTAATTATTTTTACCCTCCGATGTTATTTGGAGCATTTGAGAGCTCCAATTAATAAAAATGCAGCTGAGAGAAATGATCAGGATATCGAACATGTCCTAGATATGAAATAACATGGAAAGGTAAAACGGCAAAAAGAGTCGCTATTTCGTTTCTTAACGGCTAAGAAAGATGGCTTAGGAATACACATTTTTCGAGACAATTGTGGAATAATTATCCCTACAATATTCAAAATTTATTATTCCCATTTCGAGAAGTTTGGAGAAGGGGGTTCAACCCGCCTTTGGATCGGTTAAAGGATAATTATCGACTTCGCTAAAGGATAAATATCGTCTTCACTATAAATAGAGAAAAATCGTATATTCATTCATTTTCTTTCATGTTTCTTCGTAAAAGCTCTGATTTCTCTCAAACTTCAAACTCATATCTACTCTCCATTTCCATTTCGATTTCAATTCCGTTTGAGTTTCTGTATTCCTCTCTTCATTCTCTTCATATCGGTATTGAGTTTCTGTGTTTCCGAGCAGATGAAGACCTGGTCGAGCATATATCTCACCAGGACGGTTCCATCACTCAGATTCCGGTCAATTTGATCTTGTCCATGCGTAGCCTGCGTTATTATGATTCCGAATCTTCTTTCAGATCGTCAATCGGGTTAGTAACGAATAACTTATGAATATATTCGTTTTCCGTACTGCGATTTGGCCTAAATTGACCTTAGGCTTGTCAAAATTGATGATTAGAAGTTCCATTATGGTCGTTATATTATTCTGGTGTTTATGGGTTGTTTGTTTGATGAAATCTGATGACAGGTGGATTTAGAAATTGCCTGCGGGCAAAACGTTATTCTAGTAAAATTAAATTAACTAAGTAAAGGTTAATTAATTAAAATAGGATTAGAATTGAGATTGAAGAATGTTGATTAGATGCTACCTTGAGATTTGAGGAATTCTGAGTTATGTTGAGGATCTTGAGGTTTAGATCAAGGTTATGGGATGGTTGTGGTTATGAGGTAGGAGACGCGTCTCCTAACCCTTTGCAACGTTTGATATATTATGTACCTTGCTTATGCAGGTGTTGATCGTTTCCTCAAGGGGAAACTATGACGTGGTACAGGATTACGAGTATTTCAGGTAAGTCCATAGGACTTACGTAGCATGCAGTTGTGGATTTGAGTGGTTGTGATGTTTGTGTGTGTGCTCATATGATTGATGCATTTATAACCTAAACCGGACTAGGATGACCACTTTATTACCTTAAAAGGCCCAAGTGTATTATAACGGGTCTTGCATGTTGTGAGTTACAGGGGGAAGAGACGGGGTTCTTTAGGCTCCTCGTGCCACAAAAGAAGTTGAATTAGTATGAAATCATTTAATTAAAGATAATAAACGGTTGTGTGTGTGACATTGCATGTTGTGAGTTGTTGTTGTGTGTTTGTGCTATTACTTCATTCTTATTCATTTCTGTTAGCTAACGGTTTATATCGTGTTGTAGTTGATCTGCAGGATAGGAGGACTACAGAGTGAGTCAGATGGGTGATCAGCTGAGGGCTTCCGTACACTAGGTTGTTTGTGGGATATGAGATATTTTGCACTCTTTGGATCTATTGATTCTGTTTTGTACTCGGCTATAATGTTGTAAATCTTTTGATGTATATATTGTACAGTTTATGTATTTGGTTTTAATCTATTTGTGCGTTGTTGCAAGATCCAGTGAACTTGTTGTTAGGTTAGGGCCAGAATCCTTGTGAGATCCTAACCCATGTGACGCCCCGAGTCCCGTGGATTTGGGGTGTTACATGTACCATTGGAGGAGATTGAAGAATTTATTGATTCTTCTAGAGAGATTTGTGAGATTGTTCTATTCTTTGATTCTTTGAGAACACATTTTGGGATTATACTGTTTGTTTGATTTAGTTATTGATTATTTGAAGAATGATTCTATTCTTTTTTTTGTTCTTGAGTGTTCACCTTTCTTGATTTCTTATCTTAATCTTGATTTGATTATGATGATGATTGTTGGCTAAACCCCCTGCGATTCTAGGGTTAAGGTTTGATGGTTGTGGTATAGATGATGATAGATTGAACCTTTACAGATCGGACCTTGAGAGTTGTGAGACGAAACCCTCGAACGAGGATTTTCCACGGATTGTTCTTAAGGAACCACGACCGTGGTTTCCCAAGAGCTGACTGTGGTTTCCTCTGTTTTGCACGTTTCGCTTTTGCCTTTATCCAAAATTTAAGATTGCATAAATCCTACCTTCTTTAACCTTTTATGGCCTTAGCTTTGCTGATTGTAAGTGTTACAAGCTCTAGGTGATAGAGGATTCAAACCCCTTCTATTAGGTGAAGAGGAGTGTCATGCCCTCAATCATTTATCTTTCTTTTCCTTGGGTTTTAGTAGGTGTGAGAGCTTAACCCTATCCTCGTAACCTCTTCTTGACGTGACTAAACATCCGTTAAGTAGAATCCTTTGGGTGGGATAAAGGGAAGTCAGATCTTAACCCGGACAACATTCCTATCGAAGATATACAAACCTTGTTACCTAGCTGTGTCCGCACTCATCCGTAGACATTTGAATCAAATACCGCAACCGGATACTTGGATCTTTAGAATCTGTATTTCCATTATCCTTGTCTCAATATTCTTTATTGTTATTATTGCATTGCTCGCTACCCTAGCTAGATTACTTTTACTGATTTGTTCTCACCAATTCCTTGAGATCGACTCCGGAATATTAGCCCATACTACGATTGATCCATACACTGCGGGTTCGCTATCGTTAGGCTTATTCTTGGATATAAATTTAAAGCTTATTTGCGTACACACCTTTTGGAGCAAACATTTTGAGATTTTGTTCTCTTTGTTAATTGAAGACTAACCAACTAGATTTGGAATTTGATCTCTCTTTGCATATTAATATCATGTGCTGTAAGTTTTCTTCCCCTTCACTTTTTGATTCCATTATGTATATTTTTTTACTAGGTTTTTAGTGATTTTTGGGTGAATAGAGACTTTTGTTACATGGATAATGATTGATTAACTTGCATGTTGTAGTTGGTTGATAGATTGTGAAAATCCTTGTGTTGATTGAGCTGAATCTAGGATAGGGTTTATCTAGACTAGCAAACCAAGTTAGAATTAAGACTTACCCGGTAATATTCTTCCTTGGATATTGATGAATATGAACACTAGATAATAAAGGTGAAAACCCCTCATTTATATGAGATGTGTTGGTTTACTTCATGAGCTAGGCTAAACCCGAGACTTACCCAGTAAAGGTTGGCTTAATCCTTAGGTAGAGAAACCAATATATGCTGAATTTCCTCCCATAATAGCTTGAGACTAACCTGGTAATAGGTCGTATTGGTTGAAACTAGAGAATTTTGAGACCTCCTAAGTGATAAATCCCATTGATGAAACATCTCACCTTCTAGCAATAAAAAACAAACCAACTATGAGTTAACTTGAGTCCATTGCCATAACCAACTGATGCGGGGTTGAGGCTGCAATGACCAAATCTAGATTGAAATCCTTCGAATACCTTCAAAACTGGAAATCCCGGGTGGTGAATCTCGACTAAGATGGCGAGATGAGTAGCGAGATTTCCGAAAAAACAAGAAAGAAAGGGGGCTAGGTTTACGCGATGGATGAAGAGATAAATGAAAAGATGGAATGAATGAAAGATGAAGTATAGGTCAAGAAGAACCAATATATATGTACTATAACCTTGATCGATTGGATCAAAACCCAAGCAATGAATTACCTTAACCCTTCATTCTTCAACCTTACACAAGTCTTCAAATCGAGACAAGTACACTAAGGGATTAGAATCGACTAGGAGCACCAATCTCTAAAGAGATTAACATACACCAGAACAACCTAGCAAGGACTCACAACAATTCAATCAAAGGCTCTCTTTTTGATTAAATTGGAATGAACAAAACGATCTCTTCATGAACGAAGGAACGAGTCTCAAATTTTGGTTCTAAGATAATCTATCCAAAAAACGTGCATGAAGAGGCTTATATAGCCCTAGATACTCCAGCTAAAAGAATAAAAATAATCCTAAAAATATAAGATAAAAACTACCTTTAGAATGTCTAGAGCTTAAAGGTAATAAAATGTCTCATATAAGATATCTTAGAAGCTCCAAAAGCTTCAATCCTTGTGTTCCTTTCCATCTTCACGTGTGCATGGCATCTCCTCTATTGTCTCCATGGCTGGAATCGTCGTCAACATGACTAAGGGAGATTTAGACACAAAATAAATCACCAATGGTCTCCTTATGAGCTAAGGACACCAACAAGCTAGAAACCTCTTCTTGAGTGGCTCTTGCTTTCGATCTAGTGATTGATCCTTCAATGGTAGGACTTGTTGGTAATGGTTTGAACTCCTTCTTCTTGATTGCCTTTGTCCTTGATCTAGTGATTGGACATTGTGTAGTGGGGTTGTTGGAGATAGTCCCTCATCATACTCCCCTTCTTGGAAAGGATTCGTCCTCGAATCATCACCATGATCATCACTTGACACAAAAGGACTTAGATCTCCTACATTGAACGTCCTCTGGAAGCTCCAATACATAAGCGGTCTTGTCAACCTTACGTAGCACCTTGAATGGTTCATCTTCTCTTGGTGATAGTTGAACTTTTGCTTTTCCGGAAACCTTCTTTCCTCAAGTGCAACCAAACAAGATCTTCTGGTTCGAACAACACCTCCTTCCGTTTTTATTAACCTTGGCCGCAACATGCCCTCCCTTCTCCTCCAGCCTCATGCGTGTTTTGGCGTGTAGTTCCTAGATGAACTCCACCTGTTTTCCTACATTAAAATCTACTCGCCCCTCAAAAGGTAACGTTATAAGATCAAAAGGGGTCAAAGGATTCAACCCATACACACTCAAAAGGTGTTAGGTTAGTACAAGAATGTTAGGAACTTCCAAGAGCAGAATTAGGTCAGGAAACTCAAATTCGTGATGACAAATCTTAGGAACTTCCAGGATATCGTATCATATGCCTTGGAGAGATTAATCTTCATGAAGCAACACATAATATCCCTCCGTACATTGTCTCTTCGTAGCAGCTTCTGTAAGAGAAAAATGTTGTCCAACATCAACCTCCTTGAAGAAAAAGCAGATTGTGTCGTAAGATATCCAAGACACGGGCCCAACATGTTCACAATCAGTTTGGTGCTAATCTTATAGACAGTGTTGCAACAAAAGATGGGTTTGAACTTGTCCACAAGGTAAGGAGCCTTAACTTTGGCAATAAGTGATACCGTGGTATAGTTCACTTGCCGTAGTAACTTCCCGTTGATGAAAAACTCTCAAACCGCTATGCACACCTTACTCTTCGTCGTCTCCAAGGTCTCTTTAAAGAACTTGGATGAAAACCCGTCTGGTCCCGGGGACTTTAAATCTCTAATGGGCCATAAAGCTTACTTGATCTCCTCATTGGATACCGGTACAACGAGTTTGTGCTGATCCACATCTACAACACGCGGTCCCACAATAATACCACTCCCTTGGTGCCTCCTTCACCTATTGCTCCGCTCCTAACGGAATTTGAAAGAAATGAACAAAATCCCCGATCACTCCCTCCAAGAAGGTCGTGGTCGAGCCATTAATCAGGTTGAGCGAAGGGATAAAATCCCTCCGCCCATTGGCCTTCATACAACTATAAAAATAGAAATAAGATTTGTCACTCTTGAGAACGTACTCGGATTTCGCATGTTATTCATAGAAACTCCTCTCTGCTATAGTAAGCCTCTTAGACCTAATTTTGCACTCACCCAAAGTAGCCTGAAGGGACTCAGATTCAAGGTCCAATATGAGGCTTTCAATGCAGCCCACATACTCATCATTAGCCATCCCAGCCTTCTTAGAGATTTTCCCAAAGTGTCGTCTGTTCAAACCTCATAAGGGGCCTTTCATGCCCCGGAGGAGAGCACAAAGATGGAATTGGTAGGATGCCCGGAGTCGGCAACTCTAATTCTCTCTCACAATCTTCTGAAACTAATAATGGAAAGCACACATATTAAATAACTTAAAATGGGCGTTCCCAACACCGAACAACGAGTGATATGGGCGATTGTGGGCTTGTGATTCGAAAATTGCCATTTGTTCGAAAACTAGTGCTCACAATACACTCCCTGCTCTAGTCAATCATGGTTCACCATGACTATATCAATCCTACTCCAAATGATACTATTTCTCCAAGTGAACCTATTATCACTTGTGAATGCTACATCAAATAGGCTAAGCTCTTAGAAGGTGTCCAACATGCCCTTACACTTGTACATACGTACAGTTTCACCATTGATACGCTCATTTGGGTGCATGATGTTATTAAAGTCACCTAAGGCAAGTCATGGTATGAGGTACTCTTTGAACCATCGTCTAATGGGATACCACACTCACATGCGATAGACAATAACACTAATCCCATAGACAAAACAAATACCATAACGAAGTCCAATCACTCTACAATGGCAAGGATAATGATAAACTGCTCACCAATCTCCCCAACCTCCAACTCAAAGTGAGTATCATCCAATAGGACCAAAATGCCACACTTTTCATCAATTCAAAATTAGCGACGTACTTCCAGTCCGAAAATTGGGAGTAAGTCACTATATGAATATCAGAAGGTTTGGACTAATACTTGGTCTTTAGAAACCCACACAAGCAAGCATCAAGCTCCTTCAAAATCTCTCTCAAACCATTTTGTTTCCGGGGTTGGTTATATCTCTACATGTTATAGAGGTGTATGAAGACTTGATTCATTTACATTCAACCAATTTCTCTTATATAGGCCTAGAAATTGTGATCTCTCCTTGGATAGAAGTTCAACAAGTTGCAAGAGTTAGTTAGAACAAGTTGTAGAAACTCAACGTTGGGTACCTCGAGTGCCTTGTCTTCCTTGATCGAGTGAGTTTCTTCTGAGCCTCGAGTGGTTTCACCAACTTAGTTTTGCACTCAGTACTCGAGTCTCTTGTACATCTTTTTCTCTCGAGTTTTGTGTCTCGTTTGCTCGATTTATGATCTAAACTTGAGAGATGTTGACAAATGTGAACTTTGGCTTCTTTGCTCGAGTGGATGTGTACTTCTTTGCTCGAGGGAAATGTCACTTGAGGTACCCTTCAGTCAGTGTTGAAACTTTCTACAACTTTGTCTTATTTGGTTGAGTAAATTGTCTTCCTTGCTCGAGTATTCTGTCTTCTAACAAGCAATGATTACTCTTTTAGATTGTTTAAGCAATATAAGGTTTTGTATACTACTCAACGTTCTCAAGACCCAATTACTCATGCTTCATCAAGTTCTACTTCTTCACGTGGAGGGAAAGGAGGTAAATTACTTCCTTTAACTTTTAAACTTATATTATTGTTTATTAATTATTATCTTCTTATGAATATATGAGGTCAATGAATTTATTACCTCATGAAATAAGTTTTCCCAAAGACTACATGTATAACTTGCGGTTAAAGAACTTTCTGATGGTGGATTTGCTACATGTGAGCTTGAGGGATATTTCATTGAGCAAAGGTCTTCCGTTAAGATGACAGATATATTGGGGTGGTGGAGATTGAATGAAGGATCATATCCTATCCTCGCACATATGGATCGTGATGTGCTATCCATCTTGGTCAGTATTGTTCCATCTGAATTTGCATTCAGTACCGGAGGACATACTCTAGATGAGTATAGAAGTTCCTTAAATCCCAAGGTATGGTTAATTGCTCATAACTTATAACATGTGTTTGTATTATGTTTTAAATTTTATTAATTATTATATTCTTATAATAGACAGCTGAAAGTTTTATTTGTGCACAAGATTGACTACTTACAAAAACTAGGTCTAACACTAACATCAATAATACACACTATTGGTGAGAAAAATTTAGATGATGAAAATGAAGAGACGATGAAGATATACCAAGGTAATGCTTAAACTTTTAAACATTCATTTTCACTTAGTTATAACACTTTATAAAATGTTAGTTATTGAGAATATATGATTACTTGTTGTCATTGTTTTCATGTGTATAGAGTTGGAAAAATTAAACTCAATAGTTGGTGTTGAAAAGGAACCTAGTCAACCTACTAGTGTTTGATAAGTCTAAGTCAAAAGATATGTCTATCACTCTAAAGTCTAAATGAATAATAATATCAACTAAATAATCATATAATTTATATTGTTATTAACTACTGAATTTGTTTGTTGCCTTGTTGAATTGTTGAATTTGTTGGTAGGTAGTAGATCATGGACTTGGAGTCTTGGAGCATGATGGATGAACTATGATTGGTCAATTATCTTATTTTGGTCTTTTTGGATGTCGTCATGTTGATACTTTGAAGTTTGAACTTGTTTGCTAGTTTGGAATCTTTGGATGACTGTTAATTTTTTTTACAAATAGTGCATTTCGAGTCTTTCCACATCGATTGTAAATATAACGGAGGAGTTGGTTTGGTTCACTGAACAACAAAAAGCGGTCCAAAACGCAACCGAACCGCAAAAACCGCAACTGAATCGCAAATTGCGGTTCATTTGCTTTTTAAACCGCAACTAAACCACGACTAGTGCGGTTCGAACCGAACCGCAACCAAACTTAGGAGGTTTGGTTTGTAGTTTACATTTTACCGGATTGTAGTTTACGGTTTGGTTTGGTTGCAGTTCGTGAGGTTTTGGACTGTTGTTCAACCCTCGTCATCTTTGCTCTAGTTATGATGTAAACTTGAGCTTAGTTGTCAACTTCACTCCAAGTGCTTCTTTGCTCGAGTTTTAGAATTCCTCTTTGCTCGAGTTTGACTTCACTCGATGCTCTAACTTTGAGGTTTCCTTAGCTCCATTGGCTTCATGTATGCATCTTAACTTGCCTTTCCTCCTTCCTTTGTTCCATGAGGTTGATAACTCTGTAAAACAAAGGTAAAATCACACAAAAGC
Source organism: Fagopyrum esculentum (assembly GCA_033239045.1). Lineage (NCBI taxonomy): Eukaryota > Viridiplantae > Streptophyta > Magnoliopsida > Caryophyllales > Polygonaceae > Fagopyrum > Fagopyrum esculentum. The sequence goes on from BSUD01000004.1 coordinate 51,825,781, forward strand.
ACATCTAAAAACATAACATGAAAATATGTTATTTAACTTTGCTTGGTAATTATTGTTTTCTAATTTTCACTCAAACCACTAAACATACATATAGCTTTTAATGTGTAAAAATCGATGAAGTTCGAAAGCTTCTAAATTGTCTGTGCTACTAAAGGGAGAATATATAATCTAGTTTTTCCATTTATAACAAATTTCGAGAATCCACCTATCCTTTAATACATTGAGAAAACTGAAACACCAAATCTACAAGAAACCCAAACCAAGAATATTGAATAGCCTAAAAAGATACCACTAACCTCATACTAAAAATAACATAAAAATATTAGGTTCTTGTGCAGTGTCAGGAAAAGATTTAAAAAATTTATGGCAACGGCGCAATGCACCACCCTAATCATAAACTGTCCTAGTTCCTAAAGACCAAAAGCTTCCTATAAACTCCCTCAATTGAAATCATTGAACAATCTATAGGTAAATACGTATCAACATGAACAATGATCAATTCCATGAAAGTACTACATTTTAAACAATGAGCAATCCAAACAACTTAAAAACAAGTAATTAGTGTTGGGTTTTTAGATGTGTAAAAGCGGAATTTCAGGAAACAATTTCCTAAACATCTAAACAAGGATCGCATGCATAATAGATTAGATAAGGGAGAAAAAGAATACCTTTTGATGCGTGTTCAAAACTCTTTCAAGGATATCTAGAGTCCCAAGTGTTACTCCTCTAGTTGGTCCACCCAAGACTGAACAAGAATCGCCTTAACCTTTGATTGCTAGAACAAAGGATGGAGCTTTTGAGAGAGGGATCGAAGAGGAAGAACGTGTATGATACACGGCTAAATTATACTCTTCTAATCGATCGTTCGACACTTATTAAAATTAAGGTTGGGCTTTTTAACTATTAAAAAGTCCGACCTTAAAATATAAGATATATATTTTAGTAATTAATAAATAAATAACCCCTTATCTATTATTAATTACCAATTCCATAATATATTTTGTACTCCTACAAAATATATCCTTTTTCCACCATATACTCCTATATGGTAATTCTCTCATTAATTGATTTAGTTCACATGCTCGTTATGGTGTGACCTCGTAGGACCCGATAACACTAGCAATACATTTTATCATATAAACGTACCGATCATGGTTAGCTTCTAGCAAAACGCCATGACCCCTAATATTATCGGATTATATATATCCCTATATTTAATGTCCCATTTCATCATCAGTAATTGCACCTTGGATAAAGACACAATTCCTTCAGTCTCCCACTTGTACTTTCATACAAGTGTGCAATGTTAAAATTCCCTTATCGCTTAATGCCCTTATCTTGACTATGTGATGGAAACCATCTTTGCCGTCAAATATGTTTTTGAACTCCTGAGATCAAACTGTCAGTACAGATCAAATCTGAGCATGGCCATGCGTTTACACAGTTCTCACTCTTCAAATGGCCGGGGACACCAATCTTTCCCAACACATCAAAGTATGCCGGTATAGGAGGATTAATCCAATCTTGCAACGACTATAACTCCCACTCAAATTTTGACCACCCTGATTACTGCCTTTATAACTGTCTGTTACGGTCAGCGCTTAACAGTATCTAAGATATTTCATCCTTCAAATGATAATTGCTATAACTCCTCAATAAGTCATGAGAGCCATAGGATCGGTCTATCCGATGAGTATCACCATACTCACCTATGTAAGCGATTGGACATCTCCATGTCCTATGAACTATGAAACCCACGTTCATCATTCACTCACAAGATGGTCTACTTTAGAGTCGTTTGTATTCAAGTTAACGACTCAAACCATGGATTCTTTCAATTTAATAATTGTAGTTCACTTAATGTGGTTTCATTCACCGGAACTTTTCCAGTAAGCACATTTAATAATTAATAAATTGTTTGGAAACGTTATTTAATATTCAATAAATAATCAAATAAGAATATGAAAACTCATATATAAAACAATCATACACTCCATGACAAAAACAAACGTTTTCTCAATCAAACACAAAAGTTCAAAAGAATTCTCTAACGTGTTTGAGCCCTTTGGCCCGAGTATGACTATCATGCTTAGGCCTATTCATGGGTTTAGTCAGTGGGTCTGCAATGTTATCATCTGTGTGCACCTTGCACACCCTTACATCACCCCGATCAACATAGTGTCTGATCATGTGATACTTCCGCAGAACGTGTCTGGATTTGGAGCTTGAGCTAGGTTCCTTCGCTTGAGCAATCGCGCCATTGTTGTCACAATAGACGTCAACTGCCCTCGTCACGCTAGGGATAATGCCGAGCTCAGCTATAAACTGCCTAATCCAGATCGCTTCCTTAGCCGCTTCTCCCGCAACAATGTATTCTACCTCTGTGGTTGAGTCCACAACCGTGTCCTGCTTTTGGCTTTTCCAACTTACCACTCCTCCATTCAAAATGAAGACGTATCCAGACTGTGACTCAAAGCCATCTCTGTCAGTCTGGAAACTAACATCGGTATAGCCCTTGATGACTAACTCATCATCACCTCCATATATCAGTAGATCATCCTTAGTCCTTCGCAAGTACTCTAGGATGTTCTTCGCAACTTGCCAGTGAATGTCACCGGGGTTCGACTGGTACCTGCTACACATACTCAAAGCATATGCAACATCTGGTCGAGTACAGGTCATTGCATACATGATGGATCCTATAGCAGAGGCATAGGGAACCTTGCTCATCCTCTCAATCTCATCAGGTGTCTTAGGACACTGGGTCTTGCTGAGATGGATCCTATGTTGCATAGGCAGATATCCTTTCTTGGAATTTGTCATCTTGAATCTCTGTAGAACCTTATCTATATAAGTTCCTTGACTGAGACCAATAAGCCTTCTAGATCTATCTCTATAGATCTTGATGCCTACTATGTACTCGGCCTCCCCTAGATCTTTCATTAAGAAATGCTTCTTAAGCCATCCCTTTTACTGTTTCCAGCATCGGAATGTCATTCCCAATGAGTAGTATGTCATCCACATACAAGACTAGGAAGGTCACCTTGCTCCCACTCAACTTTTTGTAAACGCATGGTTCTTCTTCACATCTGATGAAATCAAACTGTTTGATCACTTCATCAAATCGAAGATTCCAACTCCTGGATGCTTGCTTCAGTTCATAAATGGACTTCTTAAGCTTGCAAACCTTCCTAGGATATTTCGGATCCTCAAAACCCTCAGGTTACATCATATATACATCGTCTTCTAAATAGCAATTTAGAAATGCGGTCTTGACATCCATTTGTCATATCTCATAATCATAGAAGGCGGCAACGCTAGGATTATCCTAATGGACCGGATCATGACGACCGGGGCAAATGTCTCCTCATAGTCAATACCATGAATTTGTTTAAATCCCTTAGCAATCAACCTTGCTTTATAAATAGAGATATTTCCATCCTTGTTTGTCTTTAGTTTAAAGACCCATTTGCATCCAATAGGTTTTACCCTATCAAGCAAATCAATCAAGTCCCATACTTGATTTTCAGATATGGATTCCATTTCGGATCTCATGGCTTCAAGCCATTTTTCGGAGTTCTGATCCGTCACAACTTGCTTGTAGGATGCGGGCTCGTTATGCTCCATGAGGAGCACTTCGATCTCGGCATGCAACACATAGTCATCCAAATGTCTAGGTTGTTGTCTTACCCTGTTTGATCTCCAATTTGGGCCAACAATAGGAGAGATTTCAGCTGTATGATTTCCTACATCATTATGCAGTTCCTCATTTGTAGAGTTCTCCACATCAATATGTGGTTCCTATTCAGCCTGATCTACTGTAGGAATTGATTCTTGAACTAGATTAACTTGCCTCATAAGAGGTTCATTAAAATAGTCAAGTTCCTCAGTGACATCTTGCATTTCCTCGTATTGTTGCGTTTCTTGCTCACAATTAATCTCATTAATTTGAACTTTTCTCCCACTTGGCTTATTGGAAAAGAATTCCTTTTCCAAAAAGACACTATCCCGAGCAACAAACACTTTGTTCTCTATGGGATGGTAGAAATCATACCCCTTTGTTTGCTTGGGATATCCTACGAAGTAACATTTGTCTGATTTCGGTGCTAGTTTATCAGATTGCAAACGTTTTACATAAGCTTCGCACCTCCAGACCCTCAGAAATGACAAGTGAGGAACCTTTCCTGTCCATATCTCATATGGTGTCTTGTCAACTAAACGTGACGGAGTCCTGTTTAGAACGAACGCAGCTGTTTGGAGAGCATATCCTCAAAAGGATAATGGAAGATCCGCAAAACTCATCATTGAACGGACACTATCTAACAGAGTCTTGTTCCTCCTCTCAGACACACCATTTAGTTGTGGAGTGCCCGGGGGAGTGAGTTGTGTCACAATTCCACAACTCCTCAAATGATGATCGAATTCATGGCTCATATATTCACCCCCTCGATCTGATCAAAGTACTTTTATCTTCTTGCTTGTTTGTCTTTCTACTTCATTTTGGAATTCCTTGAACTTTTCAAAGGATTCCGACTTTTGTTTCATTAAGTAGATATACCCATATCTACTAAAATCATCAGTAAATGTAATAAAGTAGCGATAACCACACCTAGCCTCTTTACTCATAGGTCCACGTACATCCGTATGTATGAGGGCTAGAAGTTCAGAAGTCTGTTCACTCTTACCAGTGAAAGGTGACCTTTTCATCTTTCCCATTAGGCACGATTCGCATGTTTCAAATGATTCCAAATCAAATGGTTTAAGTAATCCAACAATTTGGAGTTCCTTGATGCGCTTTATGCCTACGTGACCTAATCGACAATGCCATAGGTTTGCTTCGTTTGTTTCATTCGACTTTTACCTTTTTGTATTAATGTTATATATCTCAGTTTTGAGGTCTAATATGTATAGTCCATTACTACTCATATTCGCACGAACATAATAAATATCATATCTATAAATCTCCATGATCATGTGATCAGTAATGGTAAATGTATAACCTTCACGGTTCAAAACTGAAATTGAAATTAAGTTATTAGTAATACATGGAACAAAATAACAATTATTAAGTTCTATCTCTAAGCTAGAAGGTAAAGTCAAGCAATAATCTCCAATGGAAACAGCAACAACTCTTGCTCCATTACCAACTCGTAGATCTGCCTCTCCCTTCCGCAACGTCCTTCTATTTCTTAGTGCTTGTACATTCGAAGTAATGTGAGAAACACATCCGGTATCCAATACCCATGAAATAGAATTAGTTGACAAAATTTCAACAACATGAATACCCAAAGTGGAGACATTCCCCTGCTTCTTATCCTCCATATACGTCACATGGTTCTCATAAGATGAGTTCAATGTGAGTTTAGGGATTGAATGTTCCAAGACATCCTCTTGGTTCTCCGACCTGAGAACAATTCTCTGATTTCTCTCCCAATTAAGGAAGTTGTGTTCGTTCATTTTCTTTTTATCGAGTATGGAGCGTAAAGAAGATATGAGGTTTTTGTTTGACATGGTGGACTACAAAAAACACAGAATAATAAAATGCAGATAAGTTATGATTGATTTTGCAAAAGCTATAAACTGTTATAACAATTATAAACAATTGAAGTTTTTGCACATTTCTACTCATATTATCAATTCCCTTAGTGAGCAAAAATGATTCCAAGATCCTATCATATATGAACCTTAGCGTACTTTGGCATTGCCCTAAGTCTCATATAATCAAGGTAAGTAAACTCCTTTACTAATTATAACTCCTTATAATTCTTGGTTGATGGGAACACATCTCATGTGAACTCACCCTTATGTCTTAAAATCCAAAACTTTATCTTTTGGTCTTTTGTTGAGTTAACCATATCAAAGCAGCATGCCCCTTAGTATGAGCATACCCGCAATATATCTAGGTCAAAGTAAGGACACCCCGCTTTGACCGAACCTATCCTACAAATTCCTAGATAGGGATCGGTTATGATATGGGAAGACAATTCTCAATATTCTTTTAAGGGACGTTTTTAAGCATGCGATGTTGTTATTTTAAAGCGAACTCATAGCAAAAATAACAAACAAACATACAAGTGGGAATTTAAAGCATTCAAAAAACGCATTAAATAAATGGTTCTTAGTATGACCCCTAAAAAATAATCTTCATTCTTGGACCTCCATGGATCTCCATCCTTCGGACTCCTTAGGACTCTGGTCTTCTTGTATAATGAATTTAAAATAACTCTTGCAGAAATTGAATATTACAAAAATACATAACGATACGCAGATCATGTACAATAAAACCATAACAATGCGCAGATCGTATTTAACTATCCTAAGATTGGGGCCATACTAGTAACCGCCTGCACGAGCATATCATCATACACATACATACAAGCATGGCATATATGATAATTAAAAAAAAAATACACATAACCACTTTATAACATAAAGGGGGGAAAAAATAGAATTGGAAACTCCTTTCCGGTATTGTTTTAATCAATCATATTGTGTATGGTATTAATATCATATATTAATCATTAAAATGCTAAAGGTGTAAAATTTCTAAAATTCGGAACCTTTCCAAAATTAGCAACTATCTATTTATGGTAACTTTCTAAAATTAGTAACTAGCTAATATTAGAACGTTTTCAATGTTAGATCATTGCTAAGATTAGACATATTTATTATTTTAGTAACTTGTCAAAATTTAGAATATTTCTAAATTAAGACCTCATACAAAAATAAGCAATTTTCCATAAATGATATTTATCTAGATAGAATATCTCATATTATATCTTTTAATTTTTTTAAAATATAATTTAACTAAGTTAAAATATCTCATATATTAACAAAATTAAATTTATTTGTTTCCAACTTTAAATCATATTTATCTAGATAGAATATCTCATATAATATCTTTTAGGAATCAAATATTATTTTTTTTATTTTATTTTAGGGTATAATTTAACTAAGTTAAAATATCTCATATCTTAACAAATTAAAATTTATTTATTTCCAACTTGATAAATCATATTTTGTCTAGATAGAATATCTCATATAATATCTTTTAGGAATCAAATCTTATTTTTTTTATTTTTTTATTTTGGGTATAATTTAACTAAGTTAAAATATCTCATATATTAACAAATTAAATTTATTTATTTCCAACTTGATAAATCATATTTATCTAAATAGAATATCATATATATAATATCTTTAGGAAATAAATATTATTATTCAGATAATTAACTAATCATATTAGGTAATAAAATTAATAATATAAAAACCAAAAAAAAATAATTAAAATTAAAACCCTTAATGCCGTAGCATATGATGCTTAAGCCATGGTGATTACTTAATTTTCTTAATCATTATTAAGCATTAAATCTTTATTTTTAATCATAATTAAAACAATTTGTAACCAGCCCAAGTTTCGGCCTACGATACTCAGGAAACAATTTTCTTTGTTAATTAATCATATCATTAAGTATCTAATTTTACACCTTAATCTAATCATGCAAATTAATGCATACAAACAATCTCTTTCATAATCGAAATAAAGCAATCACTACATACATCAATTATGGCCTTTTTAATTTGATCTAATCAATTTATGCAAGAGGCTATGATACCACTGTTGGGTTTTTAGATGTGTAAAAGCGGAATTTCAGGAAACAATTTCCTAAACATCTAAACAAGGATCGCATGCATAATAGATTAGATAAGGGAGAAAAGGAATACCTTTTGATGCGTGTTCAAAACTCTTTCAAGGATATCTAGAGTCTCAAGTGTTACTCCTCTAGTTGGTCCATCCGAGACTGAACAAGAATCGTCTTAACCTTTGATTGCTAGAACAAAAGATGGAGCTTTTGAGAGAGGGATTGAAGAGGAAGAACGTGTGTGATACACGGCTAAATTATACTCTTCTAATCGATCGTTCGATACTTATTAAAATTAGAGTTGGGCTTTTTAACTATTAAAAAGTTCGACCTTAAAATATAAGATATATATTTTAGTAATTAATAAATAAATAACCCCATATCTATTATTTATTACCAATTCCATAATATATTTTGTACTCCTACAAAATATATCCTTTTTCCACCATATACTCCTATATGATAATTCTCTCATTAATTGATTCAGCTCACATGCTCGTTATGGTGTGACCTCGTAGGACCCGATAACACTAACAATACATTTTATCATATAAACGTACCGATCATGGTTAGCTTCTAGCAATCGACATGACCCCTAATATTATCGGATTATATATATCCCTATATTTAATATCCTATCTCATCATGAGTAATTGCACCTTGATAAAGGACATAATTCCTTCAATTAGCAACACGTCGGACAATCCAAGTGACATCAAATTTTCAAATTAACTCTACTTGTGTCGTCATCACTGCCGCTGGTGATGGTGGCGGCGGCTATCACGCCAACTTACAAGAGCCCTAGAGCCGACTCCACCAGTATGTTGTTATCGTTGACCTAGCAAAACAAAGACCAAAGAAAGGAGGAAGGTCCATCAAATCCTCATTTCATCCGTTTGTATCAACTCCTTAGGACACTAATCTACCTACGTCCTAAGGCCAAAAACCTATCCTATGACGCTAATTTACTTATGTCATAAGGCCCCAAACCAATCATAAGACTCTAATCAACTTGCGTCCTAGAGTCCAACCTACCCTATGATGTTAATTTACCCGTGTTTTAGGGTTCAACTTACCGATGCCATATCGATGCAAACAAAACAAAGACCAATGAATAGAGGGAGGTCCATCAAGTTATTGCATCTCTTCGCTCCAGCAACAATTTTCGCGCTCAAGACTCAAGTGCAAGTAACGAGGAGCGTTAAAAACCAAATACCTTCAAGTTTCTACTTTTCAAGGTTATTGAATCACACCTTCAACTTGAGGGAACTGTTAGAGTATTGAGCCGTATATTTGGACTTATCTCTTTATTTGTTGGTTTACTATTTTGTCTCCGTCTATTTATCAATATAAACAATACTTATCCTTTTGTGTTATGTTTTATGTTTGTATAATTTTCTTGTTTTTCCCCTCCGGTGACGCCTAATTATATGTCATATTCTTGGTATTTCAATACACTTGTTCCGTGTATCGAACTTTTTTCCATCATAGTACATGACCTAACGTGTCTCAAATAATAGTATATGATTAAAATAAGGGCGGTCTATTTTAGTATACGATAATAGATGCAAGACAATTCTTTCCATTAATATGATATGAAAAACTTTAAGGGCCGTTTGGAAACACCGAGAATCATTCCCGGTAATGGAATGATTCCGTATCAATAAAAAAGTACGTTTGGTTAGAGGTCTTTTAACACATAAAAGTAAATTCATCAATTCCATTTCTTTTCTCTACCCTTATTCGATTCCATTCCGTTTTCATTCCACCGCTCCAATCAAACGGGCACTAAATAACACGTACTATTTATAAAAGTGACCGGTTAGTTAATGCAAAAAATTACACAATTCGTATCTTTTTTTCATTGTATAATATCCAAAATAAACGAATAATTAGAGAAATTAAAATTCCCTACTAAAAATACTCGAAATTCACATATTCATCGTCCAAACTTTGATTTGTGTCATTGCTATCGATATTGGTGTTGTCACTAATGCTATGGTTGACGTTGTTGCGTTCAATCTGGTGGTTGCTGATGTCAGCAACTATTGCCTTGTTGTTAGCACGACTGGACCCACCAGAATCCCGAGTGGCATACTTAGAAAAATCAAAAACCTCAGGCACGTGCGGTGGAGCGGCGCTTCTCACCAGCGCCCAATTCACACCTTCAAAAAACGGGTGTTGTTTAATCTCAGTGGCCCCTCTCTTATACGCAATCCTCTTATGCGGCTCCTTGACGAGCAACCCTTTGATGAGATCACGCGCCACGGGGCTAGCCTGCGGTGCCTCCGGAAACCTCAAAGGCTGGCCCACCACGTTAAACAGCGTGGCGCGGTTTCCTTGGCCCTTAAACGGCGTCGTTCCATGCAAAAGCTCATACAAGAAAATCCCAAACGTCCACCAATCAACTGCACTGCCGTGTCCCTCGCCGCGTATGATCTCCGGTGCTAGGTACTCGTGGGTGCCCACGAATGACATGGATCGGACGTCGGTGGGCTCGGCCATGAGCTCCGGTAGAGACCCGTTGGAGGCGGGGATGTCGGGTTTGGACTTGCTGCGGCTTTTCTTGGAGAGGGGGATTATCTTGGGGAGGAAGCTTGATGGTTGAATGCAGCTGGTGTCGAGTTGGTTGTCGGAGGATGGGACGAGGGTGGGGTTGGTGGAGCAGCGGAGGGAGAGGTCGAAGTCGGAGAGCATGATATGGCCGTCGTCGCGGATGAGTACGTTTTCGGGTTTGAGGTCTCTATAGACTATCCCTAACATATGGAGGTATTCAAGTGCTAGTAGAATCTCGGATGCATATAGCCTTGCAGCATCCTCAGAGAAGTATTTGTTAGGTTGCTTCTGTCTTAAAGAATGTAGATTACCGCCACTACAAAACTCCATAACCAAGCAGTAGAACTTATCGGTCTCAAAGTGGGTGTAAAGGGTGGGCAAGAAGGGGTGGTCAAGGAGCCCAAGAATCTCCCTTTCGGTGTCGGCACGGAGTACCTTGTTCCGGCTTACGAGCGACGCCTTATCCATGACCTTCATTGCAAAGTGAGAGCCGCCACTTCCTCTCAACTCCACCAAATAGACGCTCCCAATGTCGCCGTACCCTAGCCTCTTCAACAACCTGAAGTTGCTCAGCCCTAATGGCAGCTCCTGTGCGTTGATCGCATCCCACCTAGCGTCTCCTGCTCCCGTGTGCGGCTTTGACGCCGCCACACTCGTCGTGCTGTCTATGCTGTCACTCCTCGCTGATATGATGGTGTTTGATCCGTTTTGGGAGTAGGTGTCTTGCTTGAATGCGCCATTATTGCTCATCTAGAATCAGTTAAGGAGAAGATAAGAAAATGGAAATAATTTGATTACTTTCATCTGTTAAATGGAAATAATGATTCTGAACATTTTCAAACGAGTATATGATGATATTGATACGGAGAAGAAGAGAGTACCTGAGGATGCTGCCGGTTAACGGGTTTGGAGGCGATTATAGGGGCAACGCAGCAACGACCATCAAACTCCTGTTTATTTTTGCTTGAATTCCACATTACTCAACCAAACTATCTTCAGATGACAAGTTTTCCGATATTGATTGTATATAGTTGAAGCTATAGAGAGATATGTTTTCCTTTACATACAAACAAATCAGTTTGAGTTGTGTGTGGTGAGCACGTTGATCGGTGTAGCACATAAGCCCAACTAATGGTAGTGGTAATGCAAATGCTAGGAAAGAATAAAAAAATGAGAGAGTGGTCTGCAAATCTCTGCATAAGCTAGTTTTGGATTTGATAGATGATACAAAATGAAATAGAATAAATTTCAACGCAAACAAGAATCAATATCGTTATATTATTATACACAGCTGTGACCATTCAAACAAGAAAACAGCTATAGAAGACCCGGTTTTATTTCACTCCACCACCAGCAACCCTCTATTACACCAGATCTGAGCGCCGGAGGAACGCACCGTCACGCCGCCAGCCCCATCACCGGGAAGCCGCCAGGACCGCCAGGTAGCTTATAATCTCCTCCTAATCGAGAAGTTGTTTGCGAAGAGACTCATGAAACGCTTTACTACATTTTTGTCCTTGAGAATCATTATCGTTGCAATTAATCAATTGCTGCTATTATGCAATTGAATCAATGAATGGATGGTACCTCTATCAACTTATAATCTTTGTAGAGACCATTGTAATCTCAGCGCCTCTTTGGTTTTAGCTCCGAAAACGGAAACGGAATGAAAACGAATCTACTTCATATATGTACGTTCATGAAGATTTTTTGGAATCATTCTTTATGGTTTAAACTAAATGGAGTAGAATTTGATGCACATGATACATTTTGTTTGAAACTATAAGGAATGATTCCAAAAACATTAACGAAACAATATATATACTTATATGACTAAATTTATTTTCATTCCATTTCCGTTTTCGCAATTAGAACCAAATGGAACTCAATGTTCACAGGATTCCTCAACACATGCCGTATGCGTTTATTTTCTTGTTACAAACTCCCATATTAATTTTAACCAAATCTATTCTTAGCATAATGCTTACTTTATAAATCAAGAATTATACGTCTACATAAATTACTAGTAGTCCGGCCTTCACCATGGGTCGACGGCCTATTTTGATTTTGGAGCCAATCAATGCATCATTTCCGTGTAACATACAACGTTAGGGGGTGATTATAGCAGTCTTGAAGTTTCATTAATTAGCAATGATTTAGAAAAAATAATTGAGTTGTCTCATGATTAATCACAAAGTTCCATGTAACATTAAAGTATTTGAGTTCCATAACCAAAACATAACAATCTTCGGGGTGATTATCTTTGGCATATTGGGTACATTTACGTACATCTAGCTTGCATCCTTCATTATATTAGTTGATTCTTAGATGCATTAACAACTCTTTTTTGTATTTTTTTGGTTTGGTTCGTGAATGTTGTGTCATTTGTGGTCTTTTTTTAATTTCACTCCACCGCCCCAAGAACGCACCGCCAAACTCGGTTTCCAAAAATTCAGCTCTCTCTGGCTAAAACAATAAAGTAGAATCTAGTTCACTCTTACAAAACAGGGTATAAATCGACACTTTTTTAGACCATTTTAAACACTCAAACGGCTGAAATTTATTTTATCGACGCTTAGTAAAAACGTCAAGATTTTCAATGTTATTTTTACTTATGCTTTAAATGTCGAGAAGATCAACACATTTTGTTGTTGCAGATACGAATATTGACTGTTGGATTGTAGATCGTTAGTACTGGGAACTAAAGTCAATTCTTAAGACAACGAAATATATATTGAGAGTGAAATTACTAACGATATGACTTTAAATCAATAAAAGTATCAAGACACCTTATTTAAAGTGAAAACATTAACTGATAAACTATTCAATCGGAATTAAAACCACTTACCCGACTAATACTTTCACTAGAAAGGACTTCAACTCTTCACACAACTTTATTGATAGGTTAACCAAACTATACACTCAAGGCTCCTCAATTTCTAATATCCAACATTATCCTCTAAAGGCTTTCACTTCACTTACTTTGTCTTTGTCTCCCGTCTTCTACCACGGACTTCGTCTCCGACTTCATTCGTTCAGTGCTCACCCATAACCATGTGTTTCTATAAACCGAAATCAATTTCGAAAGAGTTAATCTACTATAGCAAACCCTGGGGGAATATATAACAAACCAACTTAAATGAAAGGATATTGTTTTCATTATCGTCCCCGGCCAAAGAATAGATAATATCAACGATATCTTTTCCTACCTAAAATAAGATACTCAATTGTTAGAGATAGATATATTTCTAAGATACGCTTTACAAGATAAATAAGGGTCCTCCGGCGAACCCTATCCATACATATAAAATACATTTTCAAAGATTGTCATCCAACCTTCAAGACTGCGGTAGCTTTCACTTGATGCAACATCTTGTCTGGGTGTACCGTACGGTTAGCACTTTGCATTGCTCAACACCCTTGTTTCAAAATTTATTCATTTGCAGTACGACATTCAGTCAATGACCTACGATCACTTTCTCATGTGTCAATTTTTTGAAAGTAAACTTGTGAAAGACGAACATTTATGCAAAGTTGTTTGTTGACATCAAAACATCAAAACTTATCGATAAAACTTGTAGATACTTAATGCTTGGATTTCTTCGTTGCACACTTTCTCCGGCTGAGCCTTTACATTACATGTCACTGTGCTCTCAAGGCCGCTCAATCTCCCCATCATTTGTTTGAATATCAACTCAACTCGATCAATGGGGGACGTGTGAGCTTGGCTACTAGACTTGAAAGCGAAAGTGGAAAGCTCCCTTAAAGACTTGAACTCATTATTGATAGTTTCCTATCTTTGTCTTGTCATCCTTCTCTCATTTTTCAAGGTTTCATCTCTAAGCCTAAGTTGCTTCAAAGCTTCATCAAGTTCCGTTTGAAGGTTTCTTAAGGCCATTTTTTCTTCTTGGCAAGCCCGGAAAATGCAAAGACATAAAGCAAAACAAGATCAAAAGCAAAAGAAAGACCTAGACTATAACCAATCAAGATGCAAACCAAACTAGACTAAGTCCCCGGCAACGGTGCCAAAAACATGTTCGCTCTTTTCACGATGCGTAAGGTTTTAAAATTTATAATTCTTGTAATAGATGCCGAAGACTACTTAGCCACCTCCCAATGTATGAGTCATTTCGTAGCAAGGTAAGTACTCCAAGGTCAAACACAAAGACTATGGTGAGTTTGTTTTACACTTTGATCAAGGAATAGTATAAGTCTAGAATAAGAAATGAGGGCAGAGAAGAAGGGTTAGAAAATCTATATTTAGTTGGTTTTTGGTTGGTTGTTTGATCAAGGATTGAGTTAAACTAAAACAAGTAAATCAAGCAAACAAGATGATAACAATAATCGAAAAAAGGGATTCTAGACGGTTTGGTTTGATTGCTAGAAGGTGCGATATTTCGTCATTGAGATTTATCACTTGGGAGGTCTCAAATTCCTCTAATTTTAATCCAAGTTACCTATTACTGGGTAAGTCTCGAGGTAAAAAGGACGGAAATTCAACACATCGGTTTCACTACGTAAGGATTAAGCCAACCTTAATATACCGGGTAAGTCTCGTATTTAGTCTAGCTCAAGAAGTAATCCAACACATCTCATCCAATAGAGGGTTTTTCACCTCTACTACCTAGTGTTCATTTTCATCAATATCCAAGGAAGAACATTATCGGGTAAGTCTCAATTCCAACTTGGTTTGCTAGTCTAGATAAAACCTAGCCTAGATCCAGCTCAACCAACACTAGGGTTTACACAATTTGTCAACCAAAACTAATATGCAAGCTAATCAATCATCATCCATGTCATAACTAAGTCTCTATTCACCTTAGAATATCTAGAATCTAGCCAACAATATACACAATGAAATCAACAAATGAAAGGAAAGAACACATGCATACATGATATTAAAATGCAAAGGAAATTAAAATCCAAACTTAGTTGGTTACTTTTCAAACAATAAGGAGAATAAAATTCCAAAACAACTAGAATCACTCTTGTCTTTTTAGTTCAGAAAAATCAAGAACATATTTGAAATAACGAAAGGTTTCCAACATGCTGAAAAGAAGAAATGAATCGTAGAAAAATATCCAAAAGTCTAGAGAAAAAAGTCTCCGACAAAAGGCCTACAATGCCATCTTTATACTCAAGGTCTAGAAAAGCAAAGATCGGGTCTAAAAAGGCACTGAAAAGCTGTCAATCTACATATTTGGAAGAATCTCAGCCCATCTGTTGTCAATCTCGACCAAGATAGAGGCAAAAACGGGGTCGAGATTTGGGATTTGTCTATGTTTGTCTTTGGTTTTTGTGAATATCGGCCCGAGATGGGAACTGAGATTACACTCGACTTTTGTAATCTCGCTTGTAACTATGAGTTCCTGATCTCGTCCGAGATATACTTTTGCTCACCCAAGATTTCACAAAAAAGCCACAATTTGCTCATTTGCTCGATCTCTTGCCTTGTCTCCTCATTTGTGGGCTTTTCTTGGCCTTCCTATGTGTCCCTCCCGACCTATTGTTATGCTCCATTTCGAGGCTTGATCCTCAAAAGTTTTGTTTCCGAATTTAACCATTTTATCAAAAAAAACAACCAAAGTGTGTGTAGACATCTGTACTTGCAAAGTAGACTATAGCAAGTGTAAATGACAAAAAATTAGGCTTATTCATGCTAAATAAGAGGGGAAGTCTACCTAACTACACCTAAACTATGGTATAAATCATGTTATCACAAAGTACAAATGATACACATGTAGCGGAATGACTTCATACACATTAAGAATCTCTTTGTGGTAAAATAAGTCAAGATCAAGACGAAAATGTTTGAGGCCCGAGAGTAAAGTGAAGAACAGCGGGAAAAGTGTAGAAGTGCTCGACACACATGCTTGGTTGCTCGACCTCTCCTCCATCCTTATGCATGTGACCTAGAAATTTCCTCTTATTCAAGCAATGAAATCATGGAGAAAATTTTGGATCAGACCCAACACTTTAGACCAACTAGTCACTTGACTAGTTTGTTTCGACGTCATTTATTCTTTCATTTATTCCTTTATTTGGGATGGACTTCTGGCCCGTCTAGTTGGGCGCTTTATCTGTAAGAGCCTAGTTGCTGAGTTGTTGAGAGTGTGAGCTGAGGACCTGGTTTTAGCCTGGACCGCCCCTGCGTGACCCAGTGGTCGCCCCTACAGTTTACCTGGGCCGCACCTACGCCTCACAGGGTCCGCCCTTGCGGCTCTGTGTGGTTGTAGCCGTCTTTGTTGACCCTTTGACCCGTGGTTTACCCTTTATCTCCCTTTATAAGCTTCTTCTCTTTCCTTCTGATGAGGGTTCTTCATCTACAACTCCATCTCTTTCCCTACGTTCCCCTCCTCCTCTCATCTCTCCTTGGATCATCTTTGATCTTTTCTTGAAGTTTTGTTGAGTTTGAGAGCTTATGGAGGGCTTTGCTTGCTGATTGTTGATGGTTGTTGTTGTTGTGCCTTGTGAGCCAGCTTGAGGTGTTGTGGTGTTGTATTTTTTCTTTTGGAGAGCTCAGCTAGTGAGTCTCATGGCTTCTTTCCTATCTTTCTTCATTCTTTCATCTTTTCCTCTCTTTCCTTAGTGTAGCTTAGATTCCCTTAGGATGGATCTTACTCCAACCATGATTGGCATATGTTGATGTATATATATGTATGTTTGTGTATGTATGTGTGTTGGTCGAAGAAGGAGTGAAGGAATCGAAGGAAGAAGTGAAGAAGGGGCTGAATTGGGGTCTTCTGCTGTCCAGCCGCCCCAACGCCACCTTGCAGCCGCCCCTGTGCCGGCCAAGATCCGCCCTGCGCCACCTCCTAGCCGCCCTTGCAGCCACCTACACCATCTGGTGTTTCCACTTGGTTCTGCAGGTGTGTGTTGCTTCTAGGCTTGCTTTAAGATGCCTTTGTTTCCTCCCTTCCTAGTGTGTGTATAGGATCATGCTAGATGTGCGAGGATGTGTTTTGATACGGTTATGATCGGTATATGTCATGTATGGCCTTTGAGGTTTATTAGGTTGTGAGGTTAGGTTGAGGATGATCCTATGGATCCCTTTGGGTCTAGGTGTGACCCTTGTGTCGATAGGAGATTGATACATCTCTTTATGCCTTGTTTATAGGTTGTGTTGTCCCTCCAGTGTAGAGGTGATCGTGGTTGAGGTTGATCGAGGTTGAGGTAAGTCCATAGGACTTACTTAGCTATCATCCCTATATTGGGTGTTTGCATGAGTGGTGTGTGTGTTATATGTTTGCTATGATAGTTGTTCACGTCTAGGAATAGATGCGCAAAAGTCTTACAATTTATAAACTCGTTATATTTCTCCTAACTCCTAGCGAACCCGCAGTGTACGGGATGTTTGTAGTAGGGATAGTATTCCGAGGTCGAACACAAAGACTGAGGTGAGATTGAATCGATTAGTGATTAAGTTTAGTGAAGATCTAAGCTTAAGAAAAGAGAAAGAAATGAAGAAATGAAGAAATGAAAATCTCTATGTTTTTGGTTGGTTTTTAGGTGATCAATCAAGGATCACAAATCATGCGAAATAAACAATCAACTAACTAACAAATCAACACAAACAAACAAGCTAACACGAGATATGAGATCAAAGAGGGAAAAGCGGATTCTAGGGGTTGGAAATTCCGGTTATGGCATAGGACTCAAGTTATCTAATCATTCCTTGGATTAATTATGGGATATTGGGAGTAAGTGTTACTAGATTGGGATCAATCACCGGGTAGGTCTCATGGTCCACTAGTCCGTTCCTAAGGTCTCATCATTGGGTAAGTCTCAAAGAGCCTAAGGAATGGAATTCTACACAAACCGGATTGTCATCTAGGGATCTAACCTATCCTTACCGGGTAAGTCTCGGAAAAGTAAGTCCTAAACATCTATCCTAGCACACTTAGTCCAATGGCGGCTTATGAGGCTCACCACTACCTAGAGTTTATCATCTTCGGAATCTAAGAGCAAGAATCACCGGGTAGGTCTTTTCTAACACTTAGTTGCTAACACTAGGTCACCCTAGGATAGATTTAACTCAACAAACACTAGGGTTTCAATATTCTAACATTCTAGAACTTAGACTCATCTAATCAAACGAATCAGGCGAACCACGGGCCGTTCTACCACTTCCACGGCCGTGGACTGGCAAGAACGAACCGTGGACTCCAACAGTGGCTCGGTTCATATAGATAAATCATCCAAAGGTAAATCTAAGTCCATCCTATCATAGTCCTAGCCATAACCTTCTTTTCCCTTCCCTAGAATCACATCTATCTAGCCAACAACATACATAATTTCAATCGAAATCATCAAGCATAAAATCATAGCATCCATTTGCAAGATAATGAAGAGAAAGAGATGAATAAGTGAAAACAAGTGGAACAAAGCTGAAAATGAGATTAGAAAGACTCACAATCCTTCAAAGAAGGTTTAATCGATTCTTACAACCCTAGAAAATCGATTCCGAAAATCTTCACTACAAAAATTATCAAAGACTAGCTATGGTGTGTTCTTCCCTTCTTCTCCAATGGAGCTCTTCTCCTCCTCCAATGGTGCTCTCCTCTTGAGAAAATCTTCTCCTCTAAAGTGTGGGAGAGAATGTGGATTTGATTGGATGATGGGGGATCCCCCTCTCTTAGCCTTGTAGGTCCACTTTTATACTACAACCTTGCTAGAGAAGGCCATGAGATCGTGGCACACCTGTCACAACCGCTTGGCAAAAACCACGGTTGGTTCCACGGCCGTGGTCTTGCTAGTGACCGTGGTTTGGTGCTTCAGCTTCGCCTTGGATCATTAAGCTATGATTTGGTGCATGGCTTGTGTTGACAAGGTTCCATGAGTCCTCCTTAGCCTCTAGCTTGCATCCTAATGAGTCCGAGGGTATGTCATCTTGATGAACGATCCTCAAACGTATCGATTAAGCTCCTAAATCTCCCAAAATACCTACAAAGCAATGCAAAAGTCCGTGTAGACGTCTATCTCGACAAAATACGTGGATTGAGTGCAAACGTCGTGAACTAGTGCTAAACCATGCATGAATGAGTGAGAAATCTATCTAAATGATTACCTAAACCTAAGTCATAAATCGTGTTATCAAAAATACCCCATACTTAAGGTTTGCTCGTCCCCGAGCAATCTCCCAACTATAGACTAAGAGATGACATGATTTATGTATGCACAAAAAATGGCAAAATCTTTTTGGGCTTGTGCTTCTAATATTGGATCACCTTCATAGTCATGTTTCATGGCAATGGATAAGCAATCATGTATCAAATAAATGAAGGCATGGAAAGACAATTGTACTTAACTCGAAAGCATGCATGAAATGTAAAAATGAAGAAGTCAAGATGATCAAGAGCATATCCAATCTAGATTACTAAGTCTTACACACATGCAAATAGGTCATAAGGGCTTGTGAGATAAAAGGCAAAGAAACGTTGTGATTAGGTGGGGATTTTTCTAGGTTATGTGATGCTAATCCGGGAATGGAACTAACTCCACAATTTTGTCCTCGATCAACTTCCCACATGTGTATATTTTGTCCATCTTTTCTATCTTTTCTTTTTTCTTTCACTTATTTTTGAGACAATGGCATTGGTGTACAAAAGCCGAAACCTTGGTGATTTGCCGTCCTCGGGTTTTTTCTATTTTTCGAGGTGCATCCACACCGGGCACACATACCAAAGCTCGTTAGGACTATTGGTTTATTTGACTTTGGCAAGGCACAAACACCCGATTATGTGAATGGTGCCGAGTTACTTGTCATTTAAACCAACGTCCCCAAACCTATATTTTTGTCTACACTTTCACAACAATTTCAGCATTTCATTCATGACATTCTTTCATCAACATCTTCACCCCACACTTGTTTTTCACACACATCAACACACTAACATGCTCCTATTCCCGGATGGGTCAAAAGAGGTCAAATTTACATAAATTGAGGTGCTCAAACATCATGATCAAGATGAGAAGTAGAGAAAGATGAATTTGCCTCATTCATTCCTAGATGATGTGCAAGAACTAGCATGTAATTTCGACTTTCAATACTCAATCCAATCAAGGCAAGCATCATGTTCACAATCCATTCATGGGATTCAAGATAAGTGCTTCAAGTCCACATATGTTATTCATCAATTTAACACATAAGGCCATCCATAGCCAATCCACAAAACAAGATTCATCATTAGGGTCATATCCAAGCTTAGAAAGCACAAAAAATTTTCAAATTTTCTGATTTTTTGGATTTTTCGAAATGAGTATATACAATGCAAGACATGTGATAATATTAAACTATCCTAAATGCTAATCATGCAAAAGATCATGCAAACCCCACCCCATACTTAGAAACACATTGTCCCCAATGTGATAATGAAGTAAAGAAGAGTGAAAGAGGGTTCTCACAATGTAAAAAAAAATGGTTTGCTATGGTATTTGGGATTTCTCAAGTGGATTGATGGTGAATGATCCTATCAACAATGGTAGAGAGCTCTAAGTGTTCATCAAGACGTCGGGACCCGCGCTAGGCACCGCTAGCCGTCCAAGTTCCGCGTCCGCTCCACCCATAATTGATGAGGGGTTCATCATCATCATTCACATGCCATGCAAGGCTTCCAATGCTACCAAGACTCTAGCACACACAAAGCACACCAAACACATAAAAACAGAAAAATCAAAAACAAAAACAAAAACGAAAAAGGGAAAACGTTACCAATGGGTTGCCTCCCACCAAACGCTTCTTTAAGGTCATTAGCTTGACTAAACTCGGGGCGTCTCACTCTAGGTGAAGTGGGGCAATCACATCCACCGGAGCTCCCGGGATATACTTCTTCAAACGGTGCCCATTCACCTTGAAGTCTCCACAATGCTCCCCTCCTATCTCAATAGCTCCATGGGGGAAGATCTTCTTCACCACATAAGGACCGGTCCATCTCGATTTTAGCTTTCCGGGGAAGAGCCGCAGCCTTGAGTTGAAGAGAAGAACAAGGTCTCCTTCACTCAACTCCTTCGGGATGAGGCGCCTATCATGCCACCGTTTGGTCCTTTCCTTGTAGATCCGGGCATTCTCATAGGCATCCAAACGGATCTCCTCAAGAGCATTTATGTCAAGCAATCTCTTCTCACCGGCCTCCTTGAGGTCAAAATTTAGCCACTTAATGGCCCAATAAGCTCTATGCTCCATCTCTACCGGAAGGTGGCAAGACTTGCCATAGACTAACTTGTAAGGAGTGGTGCCAATCGGTGTCTTGAAGGCGGTTCTATATGCCCACAAGGCATCATCGAGCTTCATAGCCCAATCTTTTCTCGTCCTAGAGACCATCTTCTCAAGAATTCCCTTTATCTCCCGGTTGGAGATATCCACTTGGCCACTAGTTTGGGGATGGTAAGGTGTTGCCACCTTGTGAGTCACCCCATACTTAGCCAAAAGTGCCCCAAAGTTCCTATTAGTGAAGTGCTTCCCTCCATCACTTATGATCACCCTTGGTGTTCCAAACCTAGGAAAGATCACTCGGTTGAAGAACCGCACAACAACCTTGGCATCATTTGTAGTAGAAGCTATTGCCTCCACCCATCTTGAAACATAATCCACCGCCAATAGGATGTAGAGGTTGCCACAAGAAGAAGGGAATTTCCCCATGAAGTCCACGCCCCACACATCAAATATTTCCACTTCTTGTATGTTGTTCAAAGACATCTCATTCCTCCTTGAGATGTTGCCCGTCCTTTGGCAAGCATCACAAGCTACCACAAAGCCTTGCACATCCTTGAACAAACTTGGCCAAAAGAAGCCCGATTGTAACACCTTAGCACATGTCTTGTGTGAGCTAGCATGCCCTCCACATGGCAAGGAATGACAATGACGGATCACACTCTCCACCTCATCCTCCGGTATGCATCTTCTAAACACTCCATCCGGCCCTCTCTTGAACAAAAGTGGTTCACTCCAATAGTAGTGCCTCACATCTTTGAAGAACTTCTTCCTTTGGGCGTATGACAATCCGGGGGGCACTTCCTCACACACTAGATAGTTCACAATGTCGGCATACCATGGCTCGCTTCCTCTAGACACTTGGAACAAGCACTCCTCCACCATTTGCAATTGCTCGTCCCGGAATGAGTCATCAATCGGGATGTCATCTCTCTCAAGCTCTAATGGTGGGAGTCTACTAAGGTGATCCGCCACTGAATTTTTGGACCCCTTCTTGTCCCGGATTTCCAAATCAAACTCTTGAAGAATAAGGATCCACCGAATCAACCTAGGCTTGGCATCCTTCCTGGTAAAAAGATAACGGATTGCAGCATGATCCGTATACACTATAACCTTCGCTCCAACAAGATATGAGCGGAACTTCTCAAAGGCATACACAACCGCCAACAACTCCTTCTCGGTGGTAGCATAATTGAGTTGGGCATCATCTAGCGTCTTGCTAGCATAATAAATGGCATGTGTGCGCCCATCTTTCCTTTTCCCCAAAACAGTCCCAACGGCTACATCACTTGTATCACACATGATCTCAAACGGTAAGCTCCAATCCGGAGGTTGCATGATAGGTGCGAAGATCAAAGCGTTCTTCAACCTACAAAAAGCTTCAAGGCAATCCTTGGAGAAAACAAACTCAACATCTTTCATTAGTAGGTTAGTAAGGGGCTTAGAAATTTTAGAGAAATCTTTAATAAACCTCCGGTAAAAACCGGCATGCCCTAAGAAACTCCTTACCCCCTTCACCAAGGTAGGTGGTGGCAACTTCTCTATCGTTTCAATCTTCGCCCTATCAACCTCAATGCCACGGTTGGACACCAAATGTCCCACCATAATACCTTCACTTACCATGAAGTGGCATTTTTCCCAATTCAAGACAAGATTTGTCTTCTCACATCTTTTAAGTACTAAGGACAAGTTAGCTAGGCAATTATCAAAGGAAGATCCGTAAACAGAAAAATCATCCATAAACACTTCCATGATATTTTCAATGTACTCAGAAAAATATAACCATCATACACCTTTGGAAGGTGGCGGGTGCATTACACAACCCAAATGGCATTCTCCTATATGCAAAAGTTCCCCATGGACATGTAAAGGTGGTTTTCTCTTGGTCATCGGGGTGGATAGGGATTTGGAAGAATCCGCTATAGCCATCTAAGTAGCAAAAGTGAGAATGTTGAGCTAACCTTTCTAGCATTTGGTCAATGAAAGGGAGGGGGAAGTGATCCTTCCTAGAGGCCATGTTCAATTTCCTATAGACAATACACATCATCCATCCCGTAACCGTCCTAGTTGAGATTAGTTCATTGTTCTCATTAGTCACTACGGTCATCCCACCCTTCTTAGGAACTACATGAACGGGACTAACCCACTTACTATCCGAAATAGGGTAGATGATTCCCGCATCTAGCAACTTAATAATCTCTTTCTTGACCACCTCTTTCATTATAGGATTCAATCTTCTTTGATGTTCAATAGAGGGTTTATGGTTATCTTCCATCAATATCTTATGCATGCACAAAGAAGGTTTTATGCCAACTAAATAATCAATAGTATAGCCAATGGCTTTCCTATGCAATCTTAGCTCATGCAACAACTTAGCAAGTTCATCATCATTCAAGCATGCATTCACAATCACCGGATATGTAGAATTATCACCAAGAAAAGCATACTTCAAATGAGAGGGAAGGGGTTTGAGTTCGAGTTTAGGAGGACCTTTATCGAGTGGAGCCGATCCAAATAATGTTGGTTGAGATGAATCCAAAGCAAATGGAGGCTCTCCAAGGCTCCTTGAAGCTTGATCATCAATAAGGGCTGCTTCTAGGGAAACCACGGTTGGCTCCACGGATCTTGGCACATCCACAGATGTGGAAGTTGCCAAGCTTGCTCTTCGGAGCTTTATAGAGAGTTCTACGGCCGTGGAACACCTTCCACGACCGTGGTTCCTACAGGTACTTAGCATGCTCTCGTGGTCTTCAATTTCAACTCTTGCTTCCTTTTCTAATGCTTCTAAGGCCTTGATCTCTTCATTGCAAGCTTCCTCAACACCTTCCTCCATCAAGCTTAAACTAAGAACCTTCTCCAAGGGGTCCTTGATCAAGATCGAGCTTACAACTTCTCTAGACTCCTCTTGCTCGACAATGTTGAATACATCTTCATCAAGGGTTGGCCCTTTCATCATTGTGGACAGCTTGAACTTGATGTTCTCTTCTCCAATGTTGAAGGAGAGAATTCCATTCTTACAATCTACCAAGCATCTGGAAGTGGATAGGAAAGGTCTCCCTAAGATGATGGGAACCGGATAGTCCGCCGGAATGTCCAAGACAACAAAATCAATCGGCACATAGAACTTCCCTAGTTGCACCGGAATGTCCTCCAAGATCCCAACCGGGTGAGTGATTGAACGGTCCGCCATGTAGAGGGTCATCTTGACCGGTTTAGGCTCTCCTAGCCTAACCTTGTTGCAAAGTGCAAGCGGTATGATGCTTACACTTGCCCCAAGATCACAAAGGGCTTCATACTTCACTTCTCCCACTCCGATTGGCACACAAAAGGAACCGGGATCTCTTAGTTTAGGGGTCATTTCCTCCTTCATTGTTTGGATCAATTCCGAGGACCTCTTCGTCATCCTTACTTCCCCATACTCCTCCAACTTCCTTTTGTTGGAGAGTATTTCCTTCAAGAACTTGCCATATGCCGGCATACCTAAGATAGCATCCATGAACGGAATGTTAATATGCAATTTCGACATAAGTTCAAGGAATTTATCAAAGTGTTTGTCCAAACGAGCTCTTGCTCGTGATTATGGGAATGGTAGTGGTGGCTTGTATGGAGGCGGTGCCACATAAGTTGGCTCATCATCCTTGCTCTTGCATCCATCTTCTTGCAATATCTCTTCTTCTACCACTACTTGCTTTCCCTTAGCATTTTCCTTGGGCAAGGGATCCTTCATACTCAACCCGCTTCTTGTTGTGATGGCCAACACTTGGCCTCTTGGGTTGTCTTCGGTTCTTCCGGAAAGCTTTCCCGGATCTCTATGAGCTTCACCCGCCTTTTGGAACACTTGTGCTTCCAAAACCTTTTGAGCCTTAGAAATAGAAGTCACCGTGCTCTCAAGACCACTCAACCTTCCAAGCAATTGCTCAAACATCATCTCGGTTCTATCCTTTGGAGGTTGAGTAAATCCGGGTGGAGGTTCTTGTGAAGCTTTTGGTGGTGGAGTTGTGCTTGTGGAAGCGGGAGGGTTCAAGGCTCCATCCGGGTTAGAGTAGGAAAACCCTGGATGGTTATGGTTACGCCGGTAATTGTTGAATTGCCGGTTGTTGTTGAAGTTCCTTGGGCCTTGATAATTGTTGTAGTTGCCCCTTCCCATGTAGTTCACATCTTCCTCCTTGGAAGACAAGTTTGCTTGCACTTGCACTTGAGGGGTTGCTTGGTTCTTCAAAGTTGTAGTACACAACTCCCTCAAAGACTTTAACTCGTTGTTGATGGCGTCAAGCTTGAAGTTGCTCATGGTGACTTCACTCACCTCATATGCTCCTGCCTTTCTCCCTTCATTCTTCCTATGGGAGTATTTCTCAATCACTAAAGCTTGTTTCTCTACAAACTCCCAAGCTTCATCCACATGCTTTTCCATGAAAGTCCCACCGGAAAGAGATTGGAGCTTGAATTGGCTATCTTCATCAAGTCCTTTGAAGTAGATCTCCAATAGCTCAATTTTCGGTATACCATGGTGTGGACAATCTAGGAGAAGATCTTTGAACCTCTCCCAAGACTTGAACAAACTCTCTCTATCCTTCATCACGAAGGCATTGATCTTCCCTCTTAACTCGGTAGTCTTGGAAGGTGGGAAGAGCTTAGTCAAAAACTCGGTTGTCATCTCCTCCCAAGTACCAACTCGCCCTTGTGGAATAGATTGATACCAAGCTAAGGCTTTGTCCTTAAAAGAGAAGGAAAAGGCCCTAAGCTTATGGTTGTTGCTCTCCAATCTAGGCGGTCTAAGAGTCTCCATCAAGATCTCATAATTCATCAAGTGTTGATGAGGAGACTCTCCTTCCATCCCTCCAAATTGATTATGCCGGATCATTTGTAGAACTTGAGGGCGGAGCTCGTAATCATGAGTTGCGGGATCTCCTAAGTTCACACCCGGACGGTGTGCTCTTTGTGCCGGATCCATACGTTGTCCTAACGTTTGTGGCTCTTCCATAGCAATGGGCACAACCCTAATGTTAACCGCCGCCGGCTACGGTTGTGGTGGAGGTGGAGGAGGTTGTTGACGGTTAAGCTCTCTTTGCACAAGAGCTTACCTAATCTCCTCAATCTCCCTCCTAGTTGCCTCTTGCCTCTCATTGGCAAGTCTCCTTTCGTTCTCCAAAGCTTCATCCCTTATCCTAATTTGCTCTAAAGCCTCATCCAACTCAGCTTGAAGATCTCTCCCGGCCATCTATTTTCCCTTTTTAATGCTCTTGGATCTAGATCTAAGGGTTTTATCCGGTTCGGGATCGAATGGAGCTAAATTCTTGCCACGAGATCTTCGCATACACCTAAAGAGTGAGAGATGTCCTGAAAAGCAAAGACACAAACCAAAAAGAGATCAAAAGCAACAAGAAAGACCTACACTATAAATAATCACAATAAGACGCAATCTAGACCTAGTCCCCGGCAACGGCGCCAAAAACTTGTTCACGTCTAGGAATAGATGCACAAAAGTCTTACAATTTATAAACTCGTTATATTTCTCCTAACTCCTAGCGAACCCGCAGTGTACGGGATGTTTGTAGTAGGGATAGTATTCCGAGGTCGAACACAAAGACTGAGGTGAGATTGAATCGATTAGTGATTAAGTTTAGTGAAGATCTAAGCTTAAGAAAAGAAAAAGAAATGAAGAAATGAAAATCTCTATGTTTTTGGTTGGTTTTTAGGTGATCAATCAAGGATCACAAATCATGCGAAATAAACAATCAACTAAACTAACAAATCAACACAAACAAACAAGCGAACACGAGATATGAGATCAAAGAGGGAAAAGCGGATTCTAGGGGTTGGAAATTCCGGTTATGGCATAGGACTCAAGCTATCTAATCATTCCTTGGATTAATTATGGGATATTGAGAGTAAGTGTTACTAGATTAGGATCAATCACCGGGTAGGTCTCATGGTCCACTAGTCCGTTCCTAAGGTCTCATCACCGGGTAAGTCTCAAAGAGCCTAAGGAATGGAATTCTACACAAACCGGATTGTCATCTAGGGATCTAACCTATCCTTACCAGGTAAGTCTCGGAAAAGTAAGTCCTAAACATCTATCCTGGCACACTTAGTCCAATGGCGGCTTATGAGGCTCACCACTACCTAGAGTTTATCATCTTCGGAATCTAAGAGCAAGAATCACCGTGTAGGTCTTTTCTAACACTTAGTTGCTAACACTAGGTCACCCTAGGATAGATTTAACTCAACAAACACTAGGGTTTCAATATTATAACATTCTAGAACTTAGACTCATCTAATCAAATCAGGCGAACCACGGGCTGTTCTACCACTTCCACGGCTGTGGACTGGCAAGAACGAACCGTGGACTCCAACAGTGGCTCGGTTCATATAGATAAATCATCCAAAGGTAAATCTAAGTCCATCCTATCATAGTCCTAGCCATAACCTTCTTTTCCCTTCCCTAGAATCACATCTATCTAGCCAACAACATACATAATCTTAATCGAAATCATCAAGCATAAAATCATAGCATCCATTTGTAAGATAATGAAGAGAAAGAGATGAATAAGTGAAAACAAGTGAAACAAAGCTGAAAATGAGATTAGAAAGACTCACAATCCTTCAAAGAAGGTTTAATCGATTCTTACAACCCTAGAAAATCGATTCCGAAAATCTTCACTACAAAACTTATCAAAGACTAGCTATGGTGTGTTCTTCCCTTCTTCTCCAATGGAGCTCTTCTCCTCCTCCAATGGTGCTCTCCTCTTGAGAAAATCTTCTCCTCTAAAGTGTGGGAGAGAATGTGGATTTGATTGGATGATGGGGGATCCCCCTCTCTCAGCCTTGCAAGACCACTTTTATACTACAACCTTGCTAGAGAAGGCCATGAGATCGTGGCACAACTGTCACAACCGCCTGGCAAAAACCACGGTTGGTTCCACGGCCGTGGTCTTGCCAGTGACCGTGGTTTGGTGCTTCAGCTTCGCCTTGGATCATTAAGCTATGATTTGGTGCATGGCTTGTGTTGACAAGGTTCCATGAGTCCTCCTTAGCCTCTAGCTTGCATCCTAATGAGTCCGAGGGTGTGTCATCTTGATGAACGATCCTCAAGCGTATCGACTAAGCTCCTAAATCTCCCAAAATACCTACAAAGCAATGAAAAAGTCCGTGTAGACGTCTATCTCGACAAAATACGTGGATTGAGTACAAACGTCGTGAACTAGTGCTAAACCATGCATGAATGAGTGAGAAATCTATCTAAATGATTACCTAAACCTAAGTCATAAATCGTGTTATCAATAGCATGAGATGTCGTTTATACCGACCTATGTTTTATTGATTGCCCCATTGCGTGGTTGTGATAACCTTTCCCTTTCATCCCGCCGTGGAGTTTGGGAGGTTCTTTGATGTCAGGCCAGACTGGTTTATAGGAAGGGTGCAATCCACTCCCATAGGGTACACGGATTATGTGACCGATACTCGTACAGTTGGCTATCAGGCTCAGAGGCGAGGATGTATCGGTCCTCGTGTCACATACTTTCATATATCTATATATACACGATTTGAGTGAATGACTATTATATAAAGATGATAAATGGGTAAATGTGTGATAGCATGCTGATGTGTTTATCTTTCTATGATTGTGTATGTGCTTATGCATTACTCTATATATGTATGGATAGCTAATGGTTTATTACCATGTTGTAGATGCCTTACAGAATAGGCGTGTTGATGAGTGATCTAGCAAAGTAGCAGACCGAGGACCTCTCGTACATAGGATGGTTGTGGTCTTTTAGGGTCGTTTACTTTTCCCTCCTGCGTAAGGATGATCTTTTGTTACCTCTGGTGTGAGGATGTTGTTGTTTATACTCGGCTATGTTGTTGTTACCTTTTGGTTGTACAGTTTTATATAGTTTTATGCATTTGCTTTATATTTGTCAGTGTCATGTTGTAAGGTCCAGTGAACTTGTTGTCAAGGTAGGGTCAGGATCCATTGTGAGATCCTAGCCCAATGTGGCACTCCGAGTTCCGCAGATTCGGGGTGTTACATAATCTTTGTAGAGTCAATTTTATCTTATTAGAAAATAATTGGTAGATCTAGGGTTTCGGGCTATGACCCATCTAGTTGGATGCTTTATCTTTTAGATTCAAATTTATTTATTTATTTTTGTAATTAATTTGTCAATGCAAGACATCATCTTCCTCGTGTTCAATCCCGACTATGTATTCTATAGTGAATCTTGTATTATCTGTGAGATCTGACTCACACTACAACCCTCGTCATTAGTTGGTGTGATGCCCTTGCCATTGTTGACCAGGTTATGCATTAGGTCAAGCCTTAGGCAATTGTTGGAATTGCTAACAAGTTGTTAGATATTTAATCCATGCTTGCACTTAAATAATTTTTGAAAAATGGGATTAGAGAAAGTTTCTTGTGAATAAAATGACAAATATACACAAGTTGGTGTGCCATTCGGGTATCTTTTGAATAGTAGCATCGATCGTCTAGAAAAGGTTGATGTATTCCTTTCGTGTAGCTTTATCATATGCTCATGTTTTGGTGTAGTTCTTTGAGAGGCGTTTTTCTAGTTGTTGCATTGTGACTACGAAGATATTGCAAAACCGTTGCATTCTCACTTGCTTCTATGCTTAATTCTCCTTTATGAATTGCAATTTTCTCTTCTTGGCGTCCTGTGTATGATTCGAACTTTGTAGTAATTTGTGGCAACTTAGATGATTGTTAATGTTATGCTTAATGTGTTAATTTTTAGCTTATGTGTTATTATGGAAAATGGGTGAATTAGAACTTTGCGGTGAGTTAGAACTTTGTGTAAATTTTCAACTTTCGTGACAACGATGAATCGGTGTGAGAACGGGAGATAATTTTAAGATTAATGCTTTCTCTCCTGATGAGCTAATAATATTAATAAAAATCATTTTTAATTAGTTAGTTTATTGGTTAGTTTCTTTTTTAATTTTTAGTTATTAATTTATATTTACTTTCATGAACTTAATCTTCATCATATTTCAATAATAATAAGTATAGGTAATAAAGTATGAAATAATATATTTATTTAAAAAACACTTATGAATATATATAATAAAATCCACTCATAAATATAAATTAGTAACATCTTTTAAGTTTGTTAGAAAGATGAAACATTTTGTACAAAAGAAATTGTTACATAAGTCTTCTACATATTCACACCATCACGGATCATACCTCCAGATATCCCAAAAATTGTCGCCTTTCCCTCCAAAATAGCCGTTGATTTTCTCTTCGTGAACAGGGTTCAAGTTGTTGCTTGGTTTCGAAAGATCTAGATTCATAACGACTAATTCCTGTATCAATAATACTTCATATGCCCCATATTCAATCATGACCCATACTAGAAGCGGGTCTTATAATTATTTTGTGATATATTGACGCACCTACGAAGTCTATCAAATATGCTGTGAGAATCAAATATATGATACCATGCAAAATATTTCTTAACATTTGAAAGTTTGGTTAATATTCACTGAGACGGGTTCTCACAATTATATGATAAGATAGAGGGAGAACACTTAATTTAGAAGTAGCAAAGGAAGGATGTCAAAAGTAAGGCTATTAATTAGTTTCCGTCCTAATAGAACTATCGAAATCAAACTTGCTTTCTATTGGTTTGGTCAGACTCGTATAACTATTTTATTTGAGAATTTTAGAATTAACCGTTATAAAAACGGTTCGGTCGGTTTTTACTTTATAAGAATAAAAGTAAAAGTAAATTAAAAGAATATAAAAGACATAAACCATCTCATTATTTCACAAAATGACTCTTACAACTTTCTTCTCTTCCTAGAAACCAAGAGCCTTCGTCTCTTTCATCCTTTCTTCTTCATCGTCGTCTTCTCACGATGTTGCAACAACGTTATAGCTTGGATAACAACGTTAGTAGGAGAATGGGTAGTAGTAGCAAGATGGTAGAGGTTATTGTACATTCAAACATCAAATATATTGCTAATTCTAATACTAACAATTACTTTTTTTTTATAATTTCTTCCAATAATACAAGGATTACAAAAAGGAAGCTATATTTTCCCAAACCTTTCATTTTGCTGGCGAGTTCATTGATGCTTCGATAGTTAATTTTCTTGTCATTGCACTCCTTATAAGGAAGTTTCAAAGCTTGAAATGAAAGGACTAGATTTGATTTAATTCCACAATCGAACAAATAAACAAACTATCATTTAGATCAAAACAAATCTTATAAATATATTTTTTTTAAAAAAAATAACGACAAAATTGCAATGATCTAACTTAACTAAAGGAACTAATTAAAACATAATGTAATTATAATTTATTTTCTAAAAAAAATCTTATTATTCCCAACTACACCAAATGAATCAATTGTTATAATTATTAAAAAAATATTAAATAATGATTTGTCATTTCACTTTTAATTCCTATTTTAAAACAATTATGAAAATCGGTTAGAAATGGTAATTTTACGTGATATTTTGTAGCAAATTTGATTAGTAAGATACGGAATTTAGTGATAATTTTCAAGAATCGATACGTTTTTAAGAATCTGATCTGATTTCTTACAAAAATATAGGAATTCACATTAAATAATTGTTTGAACGTTTGACCTTATTATTCAATCTTAGAACCCCACCAACAAAATGTCTTTTACTTTAATATCTATATATATAGATATATAAATTGTATCAATACTCAATGACTAGTTTTAAAACTGAATAACATCCTCTACACGAGCAATGTTGAAACCTAAAGTAATTGGTCTAACATCATTGTTGTTTGCAGAGTGGAGGGAGTGAAACGTAGAAAAAGCACAAGATTGAAAGGAAAGAGAGCTGATCGAACAAAGAACAAGAGAAAACATCAGGGCTACTATTCGGGCGGACTCGCGCCTTCATAGAGGCGGAGTCCGCATGCGCGCTGCGCATGCGCGTCCCCTTGCGCATTATACTTTAAAAAATGTGACCGTTGGACGGACTAGCCGTTGGGGAATATAGCCGTTGGGGATTTTTGGAGCCTATATAATAATTACACCAAGGCTCGACTTACACCAAGGCTCGACATACAAGAGATGATGAAGGATGTCGGGATAGTTATTGGAGAGAGGTTTATGGAGTGCCGTGTGTGCATGACTTTAGACTAGCGATCCGGGCTCGTAGACCTATCTATTTGTCACAGATACACCCTTATTGGAAGCAAGTCCATTCGAATCCGGTTGATTTTTTGGATGGTGATATTGGTGATGATGATGATCGTTCGAACCCGAGTCAAGCGGCGCTGAACAGGTTTAGAGAAAGAATGGACTCAAATATGTTAAGTCCGGATGAGCAAGATAAGATTGCATCTTTTCTGGATGACATGGAAAACCCTGGGGGTACGACAATGAAGGAGCCGGCACAGAAGGCCAATGCAAAGGGACGACCTCCAATCCCGAGATCAACTATCATACAATTATTCCTAACTAGCCGAACCTAACTAAACTAAGTAGTTTCAAGACTACGATAATATTCCAATTACAATTATTCCTAACTAGCCAAACCTAACTAAACTAACTAGTTTCAATACTACTAACTATCGAAATTAATCCAATTTCAATTATTCATAACTAACCGAACCTAACTAAACTAACTAGTTTCAAGTATAATGCAAAAAATAAATAAACGATAAAAAAACAATATTAACTAACCTGGAATCGATTCACAAGTGGTCTACTCCGAGAGCTCTCGATATGTGAATCTCCCTCCATTGTTGGACGTATCGCAAAAAAGAAGAAATGGATGAAAACAAGCGAAAAAAAAATTGAGGGCAAGGGAAGTGCGCGACGGCTGCGAAACGCGAGGGCAAAGGACGCGGAGCGGAAGCGATGAAGACAAGGGCAAGGGAGGTTGGCCTCCGCGCCTCCTTAAATAGGTGCGGAGGTGGGCTGGGCAGGCGCGCATGGGCCTCGCGCAGGCCCAATGCGCGAGGGCCTGCGCGCCTTCCCTGCGCGCATGCGCCAGCGCCGGCCCCTATGCCGGCGCCAAATAACATCACTCGAAAACATCAAAGAGGTTCGGAAAAATTCCTACATCCTCAGGGCTTCAAGATATCACCCAATACACTATAAACGAACCAGAAAATAGAGATACAAATGTATGAATGTTCAACCAAGAAGAACTCAGAAAAGAGCTAAACGAGATGAAAGAACAAAAAAAAACAACGGCTCTCATCAAACACATATTCGAGAGAACATAGTCATATCTCCGTTCAAAGGAGTCTTCAATGTCAAAAGGCTTAGCCTTGTTGAGCACTTGATCTTCAATGAAAGAAAAGCAAGAACAAAATGTTTCAAGCAACGTTGAAGAAGCGAGTTGTCTAGAGGAGAGAAGTGTAGGTCACGGCTGAGAATCTGTAATATGTTGCACAACTAATCCACGAAGCTTATAAGCGAGCTCCGCACAAAACCGATATGAAGTGCAACATTTTTACTTGACTAACACGGGCCTCATTTACTAGATCCATATGTGGCCCAGTCAGCAAGGCTAACTTTGGTCCAACATCATATAATATTGCAGATTGAGCTTTCAGTTTATGTGGGCTTTTGGACTTAGAAAATACAATTCTTCACAATTTGTCATCCTAATTTCGAATTTCATTCTAACAGTGAATTGTTGAGCAAAGTTATCATCAATCCATTTTCTTTACCATTACGTGACTTCTAAAATTTGTAAGAAATTCCTGTAACATAAAATTTTCTCAGTGGTCACTAATTTAGTGCCAAAATTTGTTGGGTTAGTATCACCATCAAATTTATTAACAAGTAATTTATTTGACTCTACTTGAAAACAAATATATTGA
Source organism: Fagopyrum esculentum (assembly GCA_033239045.1). NCBI lineage: Eukaryota > Viridiplantae > Streptophyta > Magnoliopsida > Caryophyllales > Polygonaceae > Fagopyrum > Fagopyrum esculentum. Next base: position 51,860,030 of record BSUD01000004.1, read on the forward strand.
TATCTAACATCAATATGTTTAATCCGTTCATGATAAACTAAATCCTTATAAAGATACAATGCACTATGATTCTCCATGTATAAAGTTGGCATAATAGACTTATCCTTTATTTCAAACAGAATATTACTAAGCCACACAACTTATTTACAAGCTTCAGTGACAGCTACATACTCAGCTTCGGTACAAGATAAAGTTACAATAGGTTGTTTTTGAGATTTCCAAGAAATACAGTTTCCCCACCAAGTATATACATAAGAAGTAGTATTTTCTATTATCTTTATTAGAAGCATAATTAGAATCTACATAACTAGTCAGATCATAAGAAGAATGATATTTGGCATACCACATACCAAATTTAACAGTTCCAACAGTATATTTTAGCAGATATTTCATAGCTTCCCAATGTTTTTCACCTAGGTCAAACATAAATATGCTAAGAGCATTAATAGCAAAGGCAAGATTAGGTCGAGAACAAATCATAGCATACATGAAAAATCCTACAACAACATCATAGAAATCTTACTCATGCGAGATTTTTTCCTCTTTAGACATATTCTCGACACGAGTTAAATCGAAGTGCCCTCCTAAGGGTATTTTTGAAGGTTTAGCATCTTTTAGATTGAACCTATCTAACACCTTAGTAACATATTCGGATTGGGAAAGCCAAGTTTGTCTCTTAGAGTCTTAGACCTATTTCTTTTAATTTTTATCCCAAAATTCTTTGATCAAGACCTAAGTCATTCATATCAAAGCTATTTCTAAGAAAAATTTTCACCTCATCTATCTTAGCTTTGGATTTACAAATTAACATTATATCATCCACATAAAGCAAGATATATAAAGGAGAACCAGTTTTGATAGATTTGAAGTACAAATAGTGACCATATTGACTTCTTATAAAACCTAATATTTCCATGCATGTATAAAATTTTATAACTCATTGCCTGGTAGACTGTTTCAAACCATATATGAAATTACTTAGCAAACACACATAATCAGGGTAATTTTTGTCTATAAAATCTTTTGGTTGTCTCATATAGATGGTCTCATAAAGGTCTACATGCAGAAAAAGTAGTTTTAACATCCATATGTTCTACTTCATAGTCATAAATTGTTGCTAAAGCAATAAGCAATTTCATGGTCTTATATTTCACAATAGGAGCTAAAATGTCATTGTAATTCGTACCTTCCTTTTGAGTAAAATTCTTAGCCACTAACCTAGCTTTAAATCTAGGGGGTCATTAGGTTTAATGCCATCTTTGATTTTTATAAATCCATTTGCGGTCAATAGTCCTAACACCATCTGCTTTAGGGACTAATTTCTAGGTTTTGTTCTCATGCATAGAGTTAATCTCTTCGTTCATAACTACTAACCAAAATTTAGATTGACTACATTCAATAACATGCTCATACAACTCAAGAGTATAAGTATTACCAATCACATTATCAATCAACACAGTAATTCTACCTAATTATCCTTATTATACACAATCTCAACAATGTTTATGTATGTAGGATTAAAATACTTTGGATTTGAAAATATAACTCTAGGAGCTTTGTCAAAAGTAAGCTGATAATTAGATAAATCAATAACAATATGGACGGAATTAGAAAAACCACAATAGAATCAGAAGCAGAAATTGGAGAAATGTTCAATTAATGTCTGAATTAGTTACAATCTCAATTACAATCCCAAAAGTTTCAACATTGACATAAGTTATGTTAGATTTAGAATTAGAATTGGTTACAACCCCACTTGATTGGTGAGGTGTGTTGTCTTCTGATTTGTTTTCCAACTTAATACTCTCATTGGTTTGTTCAACAACAACATTACCGAGAGCATTACTAGTGTGTCTTCGAAAAACACCAATATCAAAATCTTCAGCTAGTTCAAGAGTGTCACTTGGTATGAAAAATTTTCTTTCTTTTCCTTGTTAGTAGGATTGTTCATTTGTTCGGTTCGGTTTTTGGACCGAACCAGATCGGACCGAAACCAACAAGTCCGGTCTTCGGTCCAACCAATTCAGTCCGGTTCGGTCCATAATCGGTCCAATCCATAATCGGTCCGGTCCGGGCCTTTTTTTTAAAAAAAGATAAAACAATACGTATAACGCATATGTATTGTTCCGGGCCGGTCTGGTATGGTCTAGGTCCAGACCTATGATTTTGTAAATATCACAAGTTTTTCGGTCCATCCGGTCTTGGACTAGACTTGGACCGGTTTTGGACTAGACTTGGACCAAATAATTCGGTCCATTTCCGGTCTGCATTGTTTCGGTCTGATCCAGGTCCGGACCTATGAACAATCCTACTTGTTAGTATACTCAACAGTAGATGCAAGAAGTTTTTTAAAATGAAAATCAGATTCATTAAAAGTAACATCTCTAGTAGTTATAACCTTATAACCATGATAGTATGAAACATGACGTAGTTTAGATATGCATATGGGTAGTTTTTCCCTTTCTTTTGGTTACATGGACACACATTCATAGCATTTATTGAGCATATTCACCTTTATCTTGGAATCGAGATCTACACAAGCCTTATGGTGATTTTAGGTGAATTGGCACAAAATTGGAGTGGATAAGGAGCATTTATAGAGTATTGTTCGATGTGGAGTTCATTAGGAAGCTTTGGAGAATCATAGGAAGGAGTATGAAGTGAAGCAAAGGAGAAAGGCATTGAAGAGGAGGAACCACGACCAAGAAGGAACTTCCACGGCCGGGGTTTTGGTATTTCTTTGAATTTTACACGTGGAAAGGAAGGTCGAGAGTCATCATGGGACAAACCATGGTCGTGGTTTTGATGACGTCACCCGTGGTTTTCTTCGGAAAAGTCCATTCCGTTATTGTCACGTCAACAAGAAAGAAGGAAGCCCTTAGACCTAATTTTATCTTATAAAAGGAGGTCAACGACTGCATTTTTGGGGGGCGGCATATACACTACACATTTGGATTCACTTCGATACGAAGGATTACTCCACGTTCGAGATTTGATTGTTTTACCATCGGAGGAGATTGAAGAGCTTTCTTGATCCCGACGTGGAGATTGAAGAGCTTTCTTGATCCCGACGTGGAGATTGGAGATTTTGTGAGATATTTCTTAGGGTTTTGATTATTGTCTTTGAGAACACATACTTTGGGATTATACGTTGTTTGATTCAGTTATTGATATTTGAAGATTGATTATTGGTTCATCATTATTCATCTTTGTGTTCTTTCTTGGTTGTATGCATTTCTTGATTCCCTTTCTTAATCTTGAATTGAATATGATGATGATTGTTGGCTAAACTCCCCTGCGATTCTAGGGTGAAGAGTTGATGGTTGTGGTATAGTTGATGATAGATTGAGCCTTAACAGATCGGACCCTGAGAGTTGTGAGATGAAACCCTCGAACGAGGTTTTCCACGGCCTGTTTTCCAGGAACCACGACCGTGGTTTCCCAAGATCTGCCCGTGATTTCCTCTGTTTTGCACGTTTCGCTTTTACCTTTATCCAAAGTTAAAGATTACTTAAATCCTACCTTTGTTAACCCTTTCTAACCCTTAGACTTGCTTGGTTATGAGTGTTTAGGTTCTAGGTAATAGAGGATTCAAAACCCTCTATTAAGGTGGAGAGTGTCAAAGCCTTTATCTTTGTCTTTCTTTTGACTTCCTTGGATTTGGTGTTTGATATTGAGAGTGTAATCCTATCCTTAGTATCTCTTCTTGACGAGACTCAACATCCGTTAAGTAGAATCCTTTGGGTGAGATAAAAAGGTGTTGGAACTTCATCATACGATACCTCCTTTAGACATATACCTTTGCTATCCAGCTCTGTCCGTACATATCCTTAGACATCTTGAATCGAACGCCGCAGCTGGATACTTGGATCTTTAGAACCCGCATTCCCAGTTATTGTTACAGCTATATTCTTTATATTGATCATTGCTTGCTTGCTATACAAGTTAGATTGTTTTTACTGCTTTGTTTTCAGCAATTCCTTGAGATCGACTCCGGAATATCAGCTCACACTACGATCGATCCGTACACTGCGGGTTCGCTATCGTTAGGCTTAATTCTTGGATACAAATTTAAAGTTTATTTGCGCACACACCTTTTGGAGCGATCAAACCACTAGGTTGTATAGCAAGTAATTTGTAGCCTTTGACCCCTTCCGGATAACCCAACATCACACACCTAAGAGCTTTCAGATTTAGTTTACCTTGTGAATGATGAGCATAAGTTGTACAACCGAAAGGTCTTAAGTGCTCTATATTTGGTTTCCTATCAGTCCTCATTTCTTGTGGAGTCTTAAACTATATAGTAGAAGAATGAGTTCTATTTATCAAATAAGAAGTTGTAATTACAACCTCTCCCCAAAGGGATTATTTCATACCTACAGAAAAAGCATGCATCTAGATTTTTTCAACAAAGTCTTATTCATCCTCTTAGCAGTCCCATTCTATTGAGGGGTTCCCAAAACAGTCAAATGTCGTTTTATATTATTTTGTAAGCAATATTTATTATAGTCATGGTTACAAAATTCTAAACCATTATCCGTTTTAAGACATTTGAGCTTATGGTTAGTTTCATTTTTTACTTTGATTTGCCAAAACTTAAAAGTGTTGAAAGCTTCACTTTTGACCTTTAGCAAATACACCCAAATTTTTCTCGAAAAATGATCAATAAAGGAAATAAAATATTTTTTTACCTTCTATGTACCAACTTGGGCAGACCCTTAAAGATCAAAATGTATGTATTCAAGAGGATATTTAGACACGTATTTAGATCTATTGAAAGTACCGAGTAGCTTTGACAAAAATGCAATTTTCACACCTGTCTAATGCAGTTTCTTTATGATCAAAATAACCATTTTCTAAACATGTAATGCACGCCTTTATTTCCTATATGTCCAAAGCGAGCATACCATAATTTGGTTTGATCAAGTTTCATGTTCACAACATAATTTATAACATTCAATTCAGGAGAACCAACAACATGATATAAACCATTTTCTTCACACTTTTGAGGAGGATTTTATCATTTTTAATCACATTCCTAACACCATTATTTGTGTGAATCTGGCAGCCTAGGTCATCAAAAACACTTTCAGACAATAAATTTCTTCTAAGTTCAGGCACCCACCTAACTTGTTGATGAGTTTGATTTTATTATCGTGCATCATCTAGGGAATACCAATGTCTTTTATAGATAAGGAAGTATGATATCTTAATCTAACCATCCCATTATCACATTTATGAAAAAAATCATAATATTTTTCATGAGGAGTGGAATGCATGGTACAACTAGAATCAAGAATCCAAGCATCAGAATCATCATTGGAAACAACAAGCAATTCATTATCATATAAAGCATAAGACTCAAGGATATTGGTAGAACCATTCTTGGACTTACTAGAATCATCAATTTTCTTCTTATTACAACCAAGAGTCTTGTGACCCTTAATACCACAATAGTAACAAATAATCCCCTTTTAACAAATTGATTAGAAAAAATTCTTTTGATTGTAACTAGTTCTAGAGTCAGCTTTATTATCTCAATTGTTGTTGTACTTATGCTTCTTATTTTTTACTTTAGCAAATAAGACTTCAGGCTTACTATCCTTAGACTTTCCTTTCATTTTAAAGACCTTTAAAGTGTTATTCTTTTTCAGTATGTAATATCCGGAAAATTTTAATTCCGTTGAGTCCGAGTCAAACCGGTTTTTCTTTTTTTGATTGGTTGACCTTCCTAATCCTACTTAAAGTTTATTAAAACAAATTCTATCATTTTACGTACTCTTTTAGTCACATAAAATGATGAATTTCAAAACCCTAATTTAAGTCATGACTTAGGTATAGACAAGATGTTGACAACCTTGCGACGAGGCCAAGACGAGACCATGACAACATTTGACGAGTTTAAGACGAAGCCATGACGAGACCAAGACAACATTTGACGAGTTTAAGACGAGGCAAGGACAACTGTTGACAAGGCCATGACAAGGTCTTTTTAACCTTCAGCCCACTCCTCATTTCTTTTCTTTTTGTTTGGCCCATGTTTGTCTCAGCCCATCTCTCTTCCCTGCCTTGTTGATGCCGGCCCAACGAAGGATGGCTGCTACTCCCATAGGTGTGCTGAGCTGGAAGATCTCCAACGTAACAGCTGCAGATAACGATGAGATACGCCTTCACGACTGTGGATCTGCTGCCCTTCCTCTTCCAGCCGTTACACCTGCCTCCTTCCTTCTGGGTTGCATTCCTCGGCCTTCTCTTCTGAGACATCCTCACTGCTGAACTAGGAAGCTCTCTGTAGACCGCCTGGACCGACGCCTCACCCAGCCTTCTGCACACGACGCCTTCTCAGCAGGTGACTCCGTTTGCTTCTCCCCCTTCCCCTATCTACAAGTTGTCTTCCAGCGCGCCTATCAACCTCTTTCGATGTCGACAGCCAGGCTAAGTGCAGCCCTCCCGTACCTGCAACCCGCGTGAAAACTAAGCAGTGGTCAACCCTCCCATACAACCCTCTTTAACACCAAGCACTACCACTTTCTGGATCGAACGAGACTCTCTTCTCTACTGTCCATCCGGGTAAGCATCCATTTCTCCTACCTACCTTCATCTCCTTATTCTGTCGATCAAGAGAACTGACTTACCTCCCTCTGGACCACGTTGTGTCAACAGTGTGCCAGACTAGAGTCCTCCAACCCCTGCAACAGGAAAGTTGAGCCAAGCCTTGACCCCAGTTGGTAAGGATCCCACTCTTCCCTTGCTCATGTGTTTATTCTAGATGTTTTTTGGTGGTACGTATAAATGATAGCCATGGGAATCGAACTCTAGATGTGTGGTTTGGGGTTTATAAGTTTTGTGGGTGTAGTGGGTTTCGAACTAGGGACTATGTACAAATAAAATGGTGAATATTGTTGGCAAGGAGAATCGAAATAGAGACCTTTTACATGCCTTGTTTCCAACCTTGACCTGCTGACTTTAAGAATTGATTTCGACCTCTTAAATCGAATATCCACCGTTGAATTTTTGATATGTCGTAGACCAATATACATAGTTCATAGTGTTAAAATTTGGGAGAACGTTAACGGTCGGATTAGGTTTTCTAAGGTCCCGAAGTAGAGCACTTGAGCTGTTTTTGAAGCAGGAAAATATTTGACTAAGTATAGAATTTTAGCTTCTAGTCCAACCTTAGAGATGGTTGAGTTTTTTAGAGACCTTTGCTCTATGTTTAGTATACACATTTTAGAGGATCTAGAGAGTGTTTCCGAAATACTTATCTTTTAATCTAAGTCTTGGATCTGAACTCAAATCGGTCCTTAATGACCGTTTAATGAAAATCTAGAACTTTGTATAACTCCTATATTTTTTTTGTACTAAAATTTCTGTAAGCACTAGATTATGGAAATAGGCTCCAAAAGAGAGTTGGAAATAAGTATAGAAAATCTTAGGATTTTCGGAACCAGGGCTAGAATAGTCTTTTCACAGTACGAGAGACTTTTTCGTAATTGCTCTTCATGAGATTGTACAAATTAGAAGTATAACTTCTAAGAGTTTAGGGATGTGATTTTAATCCACATGCCTTGGTTAACAGGCGATTGAGTAGCTAAGGTTGTAGACCGAGTTGAGTTGAGAGAATTGCGATTTGATTCAGGTAAGTCCTTGCGACTTACTTAGCTGGTTTCTGGATATTAGTTGAGTGATAATAGTGGTGTGTGTACCATGTGTGTTATAATAACAACTTGTTAGGACGACCGTCGTTATTATGTGTTAAGGCCCAAGTGTATGTATAACGGGCCGTGACATCACTGCTCAGCTCTGCCAGGAGACTGGGAGGTTCTCTATACCCAGACCATACAGGTACACGGTGAGATGCATCGGATCCACTCCTGATGGGTACAAGGGGGCGGAGGCGAGGTTTGGAAATCCCTCCTGTCACAAAATAAGTATCATTAGTAAGAGTGAATGACTTAAATGAAGATAATAAATGGATTGTTTGAAAGCATGATGAGTGTTTATTATTTTATCTGTGTGTGTGCTATTATTATTCTCCTAATGTTTAGATAACTAGCTAATGGTTATTTTGTTGTGTTTTCAGATTTACCGCAGGTTAGAACAACAGCTGAGTGATCCGGAAGTAGTGGTCAACCGGGTCTCCGTACTCCTTAGAGTGGGGTTTGAGTTGTTGCTTTGTTGTTCTTTCCTCTTGTTAAGACAGTTAGTCTTTTCCGTCGTTTAAGTATTATAGGCTGTTAGACTTTGTTGCATTCATCCTGTTAAAAATACATTGTTATGAATTTCGGTTTTTTTTATTTGTGTCTTGTTGCAAGATCCTAGTAAAATTGTTGTCAAACTGAGGTCAGGACCCATTGTGAGGTCCTAACCAGTAATGCTCCGAGTTTTGAGAATTCGGGGTGTTACAACATGGTATCAGAGCTCTAGGTTGGCAACAATGGCACTTGAAATCTTCTGAAAGACCGAATAATTACTTAAGCAGAACCCGAAAAGGGATCTGAGTTTTAAAAAGGACTTTTGGTTTTCAAATACATGCATAGTCTGGTTGGGGATAGAAAGTACGGACGACCATCACTACCTCCGCGGACCTCAGCAGCTTAGTACTTTTAGAAATGTTATGTTGACTTAGTAGCTTCTTATAGAGATATGTTCAATAAATAAGTTTATGCCGATGGTTAGTAACATAATAGTTATATTATGCCCTTAACGGAGATAACATAATGAATTCCTCACTTCGTTGACACATCTAGGTAGATTTTGAAGGGTGTCAACGTGAGAATTAGTATGCACATCTTATGTGCATTAGGGTAGGCGAACGGCGGACAACTCCTTCGAGCTTGCTGAGGAGCGTCGAGTCGGGAAAGTGAAGACTGAAGGACAACACCAATTAGTATGGCAAGTAGGGGATCCCGAGTCAACTTAACACGATCAAATGAAGATTATACATGAGAGTAGTCCGGAAAAGCATTGGATGACCGACAATTATGCAAATCGGGAGCGACATCACAAAGATTCTTTCAAGTGTGGTGCAAAATGACGATATGAACAACGTGGATGCCGTCAGAAACAATCATAGTAATGACAATCAAAGTAAAGATATATAACCAATCCAGACAAGAGACATTAAATTTAAGCCTACCGACGGACCAAAATAGGAATGTGGTTGTTAGAAGCACGGTGGAATATGGCCACTATGGGCAAAGTAAGTCGGCAACCTAATCAAGCGGGTCCCACCTAGACACTCATAACCTGAGAATGAAGAAGAGATATGTCGTCAAACCAACTATGAAGACTTAAAGAGCCGCGCAACTGAAACTTATGAATTAGCTAGAAAGTGGAGGGTAGATTTCATAAGCAATGAGTGAGTTACAAGAAAGAGGGTGATACAGATATCCAAATGATAAAATCCTGAAAGGCGGAGTCAAAGGATCACTATAAAGGCAACATTATAATTTAACACCAACTAAGGAACAAGAGTGTGTGAAAATGATCTTGGCGTACCCAAGGGCCATAATAACTTCCCTCTCACAGAAGGACTTAAGTTACCAACACCAACGTATCACACCGGAGCACCGCAAGCAGTGGATGACTGAGGAAAAAGAAATCGCGAAGATGTAATTTCGAGCTATCGTAGGAAATTTGATGAGTCCATTGACGGTAGATGAATGATGCAGCTAAACTAGGAAAGAGTATAGTGGCCTTATAGTGAGAAAGAGAAGTGTAAATTTTAGAAGAAGCTAAAGGAGTATAAACGGAGAAACTAGAGGAGATAGATTTCCACCAAGTAAATCAAACTTCAAAAAGATAGAAGAAAGGTAAGTTTATGATCTTGTAGAAGGTCAACTATAGACTAAATGGTAACAACGGAGCCTTTACATGTGCGGGTTAACTAGTAGTGACTGGTTGGCATATAAGAAGAATAACCACCTGGTTACAAATGAATTTATCGATATGTGGAGGAGTCCTTACAGAGATCAAATACGACAATTGTAAAATCAAATCGATACGAGTGCAAGTAACGCCGAATAAGTCAAGTCAGTAAATCTAATTAAAATTGTAAAGGAAGAGTTGACGGTCAGAAATGACCCCTTATATCATTAATGATATAAAGAGAATGGATGTGAGCAGTTGTTTACTTACGGGCTAAGGAAAGGGTACAAATCATAGTTAGTACAAATGAATTCGTACTAGAAGAACTAGAGGAGTAAGAAGAAGTAGATGATTTTGATCAAATCTACGTCAGTCCAAATAGGGGTTACCTAGCATTCCACACAAATGAGACTGATGGTGCTCTTCCGAGCAAAAGTTGGGGTTAATTTCTAGATTTACAAAGGAGTGTCGGATTTAGCATAGAGTTAAAGCCGGGCACGAGACCGACCCTGAAGACCCCGTACCGCATGGCACCGACAGAGCTGCTTGAGATGAAGAAGTAGTTTGAGGAATTAGCATAGAAGGGCTTCATACGCCCTAGTGTTTCTCCCGGAGGAGCACCGGTATTGTTGGTGAGGAAGGACGGATCGATGAGGTTATGCATCGATTACAGAGAGTTGAACAAGGTCACTATCAAAAACAAGTATCTACTACCTCGCATAAATGATCTGTTGGACCAGTTGCATGGAGCATCAGTGTTTTAGAGGATAGACTTGAAGTCGGGTTATCACCAGTTGAGGGTGAGAGACCTGGACATACCTAAGAAGGCATTCTGGACTAGGTATGATCACTATGAGTTTGTAGTGATGCCATTCGGGCTCACTATTGCGCCAATAGTAATTATGGAGTTGATGAACGGCACTTTCATCGACTTCTTAGACCAGTTGTAGTGGTCTTCATTGACGACATTCTAGTTTACTCTAGGAGTCGAGAGGAGCATACCGGGCACTTGAGGATAGTGTTATAGATTCTGCAGGATAGCCAGCTTTATGCTAAGCTTTCTAAGTGTGAGTTTTGGATGTCAGAGGTGGCTTTTGTAGGCCATGTAGTGACTGTTGAGGAAATTAAGGTTGATCCGGTGAAGATTGAGTCAGTATCGTCTTGGCAACCTCCGAAGAATATTAAGGAGGTTCGCAGCTTTCTAGGTTTGACAGGTTATTACCGCCGGTTTGTGGAAGGGTTTTCCCTGATTGCCCGACCACTTACCTGTCTTTTGAGGAAGACTACTCGGTCCGTCTGGTCTGAGTCGTGTCAGTAGAGTTTTGAAGAGCTGAAGAGGGGATTGACGTCTACTCCGATTTTAGCACAGCCTGAGGGTACAAATGACTTTGTAGTATACAGTGACGCATCCAAGCTGGGCTTGGGGTGTGTCTTGATGCAGAGGGGTAAGGTCATAGTCTATGCGTCTTGCCAGCTAAAGACGTATGAGAAGAACTACCCCACACGACCTAGATTTAGCTGCAGTAGTTCATGCTCTTAAGATCTGGCGTTACTATCTCTATGGGGCGGCATGTAAGATCTTTACAGACCATAAGAGTCTAAAGTACATAGTCACTCAGCGGGAGTTGAATAACCGCCGGAGGCGGTGGTTAGAGTTGATCAAGGATTTCGACCTTGAGATTCTCTACCACCCTGGAAAGGCGATTGTAGTAGCTGATGCTTTGAGCTGGAAGACGCCTTGGGAGAAGGCGATAGCCCGGTTGACAGTACAGCCGCAGTTGTAGAGAGATTTGGCTTGATTAGAGGTAGAGATTCAGTTTGCAGACACGGTTCGTCAGCTGGCTACTTTGGAGTTACTTCCTAATCTGTTGGGGGAGATCCAACAGAAGCAAGAGACTTGCCCGACCTTGACTAGGATCCGAGACAGGATGTCTCGAGATGAGACACCTCAGTTCACTATTGGTGCTGATGGAGTGATGAGACATCAGGACCGCATTTGTGTACCATCAGACAGTGAGTTGAGACAGAGGATATTAGGTGAGGCTCATGCTACACCATACTCAGTACATCTTGGAGCGAGTAAGATGTACATGGATGCGAGACGTTCCTTCTGGTGGGGGGGTTTGAAGCCCGACGTGGCCCGATAGGTAGTTCAGTGTGCGACCTGTCAACGAGTCAAGTTCGAGCATCGCATGTCCGGATGAGAGCTCCACCCACTACTAGTACCACAGTGGAAGTGAGGGAATATATCGATGGATTTTGTCAAGGGATTGAGACTCAACAGAGGTTTTGAGGCTATTTGGGTAGTGGTAGACCATTGGACGAAGACCGCATGTTTCATTCCGATTAAAGAAACGTGGCCGGTAAGCCATCTAGCTGAGGAGTTCACCAGACACATTGTGAGACTCCATGGAGTACCGAGGACTATCGTCTCCGACAGAGATGGACGTTTCACCTCGAGATTTTGGCAGCAGGTACATACTGCTTTGGGGACGAGTCTCCACTTTACTACTGCTTACCACCCACACACTGACGGTCAGTCCGAGAAGACCATCCAAACGTTAAAGGACATGCTGCGGACTTGTGTAATAGATTGGGGACATGTAGGGCCAGACCATCTCTCACTGGTAGAGTTTTCGTATAATAATAGTTGGCACGCGTCTATTGGAATGGGCCCTTATGAGGCTTTGTACGGGCGGAGATGTCGCACGCCATTATGCTGAGATGAGCCTAGCAGAGCTGGGGGAGTAGCTCCAGATCAGATACAGGATGACATCGCTCGGATTGCCCTGGTCCAGGAGCGGATGTTAGCAACTCAGAGTCGCCAGAAATCCTACACTGACAAAAGGCGTCGACCCTTGGTGTTTAGGGTGGGTGCCAGGTATGGTTGAGAGTGTCACCGACGAGAGGAGTCCGGTATTTCGGCAATAAGGGGAAGCTGAGTCCCCGTTATGTAGGACCTTTTGAGATCTTGGAGAGAGTTGGAGAGGTTGCCTACCGTTTAGCACTACCGCCGAGACTAGAGGGTGTTCATCCGGTCTTCCATGTATCTCAGTTGAGAAAGTACATCCCGGATCTGAGACACGTCATCAGCCATGAGGACCTTATAGTTGAGCCCGACCATACATTTGTAGAGTATATATCCAGTAGCTGTCCTGGAGCGCAATACTAGACGTCTCTGGTCCAAGGAGATACCGATGTTAAGGATCCAGTGGTCTAGATGAGGAGCCAATGAGGCCACTTGGGAGACAAAGGAGAGTAATAGACGTAGTTATCCCGAGTTCTTTACGGAGTTAGCCACTATTTCTATACCGACGAGTTAGTACTCGGATGTTGTTTTGTCTGACTTTTATGATTTTTCATTGGAGGGAGTGACTGTGTTCTCTTTTATGTGTTGCCTGATTGTGATGATTGAGTAGTTTGCATGTTAGAAAACAAGATTTAATGAGACCACGTTACACAAAGCTAGTTATGAAAATCGTTGACTAGATACATTATTCTAAGTTTCGGGACGAAACTTATTTTAAGGGGGCACTGATGTAATATCCGAAAAATTTTAATTCCGTTGAGTCCAAGTCAAACCGGTTTTTCTTTTTTTGATCGGTTGACCTTCGTAATCCTACTTAAAGTTTATTAAAACAAATTCTATCATTTTATGTACTCTTTTAGTCACATAAAATGATGAATTTCAAAACCCTAATTTAAGTCATGACTTGGGTATAGACAAGATGTTGACAACCTTGCGACGAGGCCAAGACGAGACCATGACGACATTTGACGAGTTTAAGACGAAGCCATGACGAGACCAAGACAACATTTGACGAGTTTAAGACGAGGCAAGGACAACTGTTGACAAGGCCATGACAAGGTCTTTTTAACCTTCAACCCACTCCTCATTTCTTTTCTTTTTGTTTGGCCCATATTTGTCTCAGTCCATCTCTCTTCCCTACCTTGCTGATGCTGGCCCAACGAAGGATGGATGTTACTCCTATACGTGTTCTAAGCTAGAAGATCTCCAACGTAACAACCGTAGATAACGCTGAGATACGTCTTCACGACTACGGATCTGCTGCCCTTCCTCTTCCAGTCGTTACACCTGCCTCCTTCCTTCTGGGTTGCATTCCTCGGCCTTCTCTTCTGAGTCATCCTCGCTACTGAACTAGGAAGCTCTTTGTAGACCGCCTGGACCGACGCCTCACCCAGCCTTCTACACACGACGCCTTCTCAGCAGGTGAGTCCGTTTGCTTCTCCCCTTTCCCCTATCTACAAGCTGTCTTCCAGCGCCCTTATCAACCTCTTTTGATGTCGACAGCCAGGCTAAGTGCAGCCCTCTCGCACCTGCAACCCGCGTGAAAACTAAGCAGTGGCCAACCCTCCCATATAGCCCTCTTTAACGCCAAGAACTGTCCACTTTCTGGATCGAACGAGACTCGTCTTCTCTATTGTCCATCCGGGTAAGCATCCATTTCTCCTACCTACCTTCATCTCCTTATTCTGTCGATCAGGAGAACTGACTTACCTCCCTCTGGACCACGTTATGTCAGCAGTGTGCCAGACTAGAGTCCTCCAACCCCTGCAACGAGAACGTCGAGCCAAGCCTTGACCCCATTTGGTAAGGATCCCACTCTTCCCTTGCTCATGTGTTTATTCTAGATGTTTTTGGGTGGTACGTATAAATGATAGCCATGGGAATCGAACTCTAGATGTGTGGTTTGGGGTTTATAAGTTTTGTGGGTGTAGTGGGTTTCGAACCAGGGACTATGTACAAATAAAATGGTGAATATTGTTGGAAAGGAGAATCGAAATAGAGACCTTTTACATGTCTTGTTTACAGCCTTGACATGCTGACTTTAAGAACTGATTTCGACCCCTTAAATCGAATATCCACCGTTGAATTTTTGATATGTCGTAAACCAATATACATAGTTCATAGTGTTAAAATTTGGGAGAAAGTTAACGGTCGGATTAGGTTTTATAAGGTCCCGAAGTAGAGCACTTGAGCTGTTTTTGAAGCAAGAAAATATTTGACTAAGTATAGAATTTTAGCTTCTAGTCCAACCTTAGAGTTTATATAGGAGTTATGGTTGAGTTTTTGAGAGACCTTTACCCTATATTTAGTATACACATTTTAGAGGATCTAGAGAGTGTTTCTGAAATTCTTATCTTTTAATCTAAGTCTTGGATATGAACTCAAATCGGTCCTTAATGACCGTTTAATGAAAATCTAGAACTTTGTATAACTCCTGTATTTTTTTGTACTAAAATTTCTGTAAGCACTAGAGTATGGAAATAGGCTCTAAAAAAGAGTTGGAAATAAGTATAGGAAATCTTAGGATTTTCAGAACCATGGCTAGAATAGTCTTTTCACAATACGAGAGACTTTTTCGTAATTGCTCTTCATGAGATTGTACAAATTAGAAGTATAACTTCTAAGAGTTTAGGGATGTGATTTTGATCCACATGCCTTGGTTAACAGGCGATTGAGTAGCTAAGGTTGCAGACCGAGTTGAGTTGAGAGAATTGCGATTTGATTCAGGTAAGTCCTTGCGACTTACTTAGCTGGTTTCTGGATATTAGTTGAGTGATAATAGTGGTGTGTGTACCATGTGTGTTATAATAACAACTTGTTAGGACGACCGTCGTTATTATGTGTTAAGGCCCAAGTGTATGTATAACGGGCCGTGACATCACTGCCCAGTTCTGCCAGGAGACTAGGAGGTTCTCTATACCCAGACCATACAAGTACACGGTGAGATGCATCGGATCCACTCCTGATGGGTACACAGGGGCGGAGGCGAGGTTTGGGAATCCCTCGTGTCACAAAATAAGTATCATTAGTAAGAGTGAATGACTTAAATGAAGATAATAAATGGATTGTTTGAAAGCATGATGAGTGTTTATTACTTTATCTGTGTGTGTGTGCTATTATTATGCTTCTAATGTTTAGATAACTAGCTAATGGTTGTTTTGTTGTGTTTTTAGATTTACCGCAGGTTAGAACAGCAGCTGAGTGATCCGGAAGTAGTGGTCAGCCGGGTCTCCGTACTCCTTAGAGTGGGGGTTTGGGTTGTTGCTTTATTGTTCTTTCCTCTTGTTAAGACAGTTAGTCTTTTCCGTCATTTAAGTATTATAGGCTGTTAGACTTTGTTGCATTCATCTTGTTAAAAATACATTTTTATGAATTTCGGTTTTTCTTATTTGTGTCTTGTTGCAAGATCCTAGTAAAATTACTGTCAAACTAAGGTCGGGACCCATTGTGAGGTCCTAACTAGTAATGCTCCGAGTTCTGAGAATTCGGGGTGTTACATATGGTATCCCAAAATTTTTTCCTTGTTAAGTCTTCATGTCCATATTAAATAACGTCGTTAAAAATTGTCAAATTGAGAAGGGAGAGAGTTAAAAATTATAACAACTTGGTGAACTTCATCTATAGGATCCTTACAGCGTTCTAAGTCTGGAGTCATTTTTAAGAAATTATCCACATTATCTTAAAGAGAGAGGTTAGTGTTCATTTTAAAGGTGATAACCTACACATCAACTTAACTATACTAGACAAAGACTTAATTTCATATAACTCTTTAAGAGTTGTTCCAAAGAGTGTTGGCTATTGTGTGAACTAGAACTTGCCGGCCAACTTCATCTGTGAGCCTCATCATGATCTCACTATGAGCCTACATATTCATTTCTTTTTTTTTTTCTTCAACACTGAGCGTGGATGGATAACTCTCGTCTAATAAATGCCACACCTTCTCTTTCACCAAGACTCCTTTCATCCTAACATACCACATACAAAAATCAAATACACCTTCAGAGGGTTTCATTTTGTAATAAGAGTCAACCATTATTATAATATGGAATAGGAAAAGAAAAAAGCTAGAGAAGTTGGATATACAAAATATAAGACTATATACAGTTTAGAATCAACATGTAAGGAGAGATGGCATGAAGATTAGTACAGAATGATAGCAACGGAAGCTTAAAGAAGCAAAAAAAAGAGTAAAAAAACTAATCACATAAAACACAACAAGAGCTTCATTCAAGAACAACCAAACATGTCACGAACTAAAGAGATTAACCCTAATAAGTCTTACTAGACATTGGCTTAACAAATCTATTACAAGATGTAAGAGATCTATCAAGATCTATAACCAACTAGATAAAAGAAAATAGAAAAAGAGAAGTTCGATCTATCGTTGGCTCAAGAATATAAGGACTCAAGATTCAAACGATTTTAAAAGCATATTCATATGAAAATGGTTTTGAAAACAAATTCAAGGAGTATACAGTTTTGAAAATTCATCTGTAAAATTGGATTTCTAAAATCAAAAAACCAGAATTCAAACACAGTTTTGAAAAATCAGAAACCATATATGAAAAATCAGAAAAAACTAGATATGAGAAAATAGAAAACCTGTTCTGAAACTTTTGAAAAAACAGAACAAGAATCCGGATTTGTACGCTTCAAAAAATAGAACAGATCTAAAAGAAAAAACAAAAGAAAGGAAGGACAATTCCTAGCCGGAGGCTACAAACAGATCCGAAAAAGGACCAAAGGAAGAACAGATTTGAAACTTGTAAACAAATGTGAGTAAAACTAATATAAAAAAACTGAGAGAAAAATTTTAAACACAGGTTTGAAAACATATTTTACAAAAACAAAACAAATTCGAAAACAAAATAGATCTGAAAGTGGATATGGATTTCTCGCAACTCAGAATGCAAGAATTTGTAGGTCGTTGCCTTAGAGGCTCTGATACCACTTTGAAAGTAGAAAAAGCACAATATCGAAAGGCAAAAGAGCCGATCAAACAAAGAACAAAGAGAAAACACGGTTTAAAGAGGTTTGGAAAAATTCCTACATCCTCGGGGCCTCAAGATATCGCCCAATTCACTACAAACTAACCAAAAAATAGAGATACAAACGTGTGAATGTTCAACCAAGAAGAACTTAGAAAAGAGCTAAACGAGATGAAAGAACAAAAACAAACAAACATTGGCTCTCATCGAATACAGATTCGAGAGAACACATTCATATCTCCTTCCAAAGGAGTCTTTAATGTCAGAAGGATTAACCTTGTCGAGTACTTAATCTTCAATGAAAGAAAACCAAGAATAAAACATTTCAAGGAACGTTGAAGAAGAGAGTTGTCCACAGGAGAGAAGCGTAGGTCACGGTTGAGAATCTATAATATGTTGCACAACTAATCGATAGAGCTTATAAACGAGCTCCTCACAAAACCTAAATGAAGTGTAGCGTTTTTACTTAACTAATATGAGCCTCATTTAATAGATTCATTTGTGGCCCAGTCAACAAGGCTAACTTTGGTCCAACACTATATTATACTGGGCTTGGACTTGGACTTAGAAAATACATTTATTTATAGGGAGGAATTGGGTTTAATGTTTTTCACCTTTAGTTTTGGTGGAGGAATTGAAGGAGAATAGAGAGAAAGGGTTTTATGGCAAAGTCTAGATACAAAATCGATACCCGTATGCGTTTGACTTGTGTAATGCACTAAAGATTAGTTTTGAAACTTAACTAGTGTAACACCCACACCTGGTGCAGATTTTGAATAATATTTGGTTATATGTATTATTGTATTCAAAATTGGGTTATATGTATTATTGTGTTATTATATATATCGTCTTTTTTTTTGCTTTAAAGTTATATATAAATGTATTGATAAGTAATTATTCATCAGTTTCAATATACAATCATCAAAATACCTTGGTTGAAATATCTCATTTTGAAAATACCACATGATATAAATACCCATATGTCACAATCCCAATAAGAATAACATTCGAGCCTCAAACCGTTTACCAAGTGTAGCAAATTAGTAATGGTTCGAGACTTAAATATTGATTTTTTATTTTTGTAAATTCAATTAATATACACGCCTAACTAAATCAAAACAAATTCGGTTGGTAAAACTCGATATTCTAGGGGCTACAAATCTTTCTTAGCACAAGTCTTTTACATTATTTTTTAAGTTAAAAATCCAATACTTACTATTTTTACTAAATTAACTAATCCTAACCATAGTATCATATACTTAAAAAAATCACAAAGAGTTCACATAATTCAGCAAGTAGACTTGATTGAGAAAATTCTCATACACTACTATTTATGAAACACGTTTTACTTTTTATACGTCAAGGTCAAGTTAAGATGATTTTTAATAAAAATTTTATTATTAAGATAAAATAAATACTTATATTCACAAAAAAATGCAAACGATCTCTTATTTGATTAATATAATATTGAGAAAATTGGTGTAGAAAAGCCTTTTTTGTATCTCATATACAATATAGACCTCTTTAAGTTCTACACCAAATAATAAAGGTAAATAAAATAGATTAATGTTGAAATTAGGATAACTAATTAAGGGTTTTTCCCTAAAAGATATAATAAACTGCCCAAAAAAAAAACTGAAATCCGTAAAAAAAAAAGGCAATTGGATATTTATTGATATTACGAGATTCTTCTCTTCAACTTCCACACTCAAAACATCCCAAGAAAATAGCGTCATAGATATTCTGGAGAATATTCACTTGCAACTCGCAAAACACTCGTCTTCTTCGTCTTCAACATTCAATGTAGTATGTGAAAACTATGTACATAATTATGTACATAATTTTCACAGACAACACACTCGTCTTCTTCGTCTTCTTCGTCTTCAACCTTCAAATGCTATCTGTGAAAATTATGTACATAATTTTCATAGTCAGCACATAATTATGTACATAATTTTCACAGACAGCACACTTGTTTTCTTCGTCTTCAACCTTCAAATGTTGTATGTGAAAATTATGTACATAATTTTCACAAACAACAAATAAATATGTACATAATTTTCACATACAACACAAATTTACCACACAAACGATGTTACAAAATATCAGATCTTGCTACACAAATATATTGATAAAATTGTTGACCAGAAACTGTATAAGACTACATAATATGAACTACAATCTCGCCTTAAAACGCTCGCCACAAAAATCTGGATGCAAAATCACCAACCGTAGTCAATGAAATTGACGTAAATTGAAGCAAATTACATAAACAGACACCCAACTGTAACGAAGGCGACGTCAAAATGGCCAGTAATCATATCCGCAAGTTGAATACAAACACAACCGATTTATGTAAACTTATAAAGTGAATTCCAGACGAAACGCACACTCTCAACGATTTTTGATGATGATGAAAGCTTCTCTGTCTAAAATGGAGGTTGTTTCCTTCAAATCTTTTTAGAATCGTGATAAATAGACACACGTTGGAAGAGATATTCTGGAGAAACTGTTTCCTTAATTGTAGGTAACCAATATCAATTTTCTTAATTATTTATAAAACAACCAAATTAATTAGGAGCGAGATTTTGATTAATTAAGGAAGGATATTCAATTATTGGAAAATTTATCTTTTCGGTAAAATTGTCAAGGGCCTAGTTTATACTCATTGATACATAACTGCTTAATCATTCTACATTAATACAAGAACTACCTACTCCCCCTTTTACTCTATAATATTCTAGACTGAATGAGGTAAAATGTTTAATAAGCCAACATATTTTATATTTGGAGTAAGTTGTTAATATTAAAAATTTCAGCATATGTAATCATATGAGATATAATTAATAGTGAAGTAACCGATTTTAAATTTCAGTAATTAGTAAAAATTAGTTCAAAACTAAGGGGGTGTATTCAATCCAGACTTTTAAAGATTTTGATTGATTCTTAATAATCATAGAATTTGCTGATTCTGTCAAATATTTTAATTCTATATATAGTCAATATAAATTATGTGGAAATCTTATGTGTTGGGAAAAGACTTCTATAGAGTTTAGGTATGTACAAAAGTAAGAAAGAATCCTACAAAATCAATGAAATAATAGATTCTAAACTTTTAAATACCATAGGAATTTTATGAAAAATTTAAATCCTAATTAAATACCAAAAGATTTATATGGACATTTAAAAATATTATATTAAATACCCATAGACTTTTAAACTCCAAAAAATTCCTGTAAACTTTTAATTGAACACACCCCCTAAGCGAGACGATTCTGTGGGCGATTCTGTGGGCGATTCAGCTGGCAGTGGATTATGACATTTACAATATTGTGATCGAGTCCGATAGCGCGGAAGTAATCTCCAAGATTGCAAATAATATCAGTGTACGTGGACAACTCGGGCAAATTTTGGACAGCATTCGGACGTTAGCAAGGCAGATGGAGGTGTGCTAATGGAGCTTTGTTAGACAACAAGGCAATGAGGTTGCCCATCTCCTTGTACGGATAAAACCAGTGAACCCTATTATTAGCTTATCAGTAGATTTTTTTCCTAATGAGGTTAGTTTGGCTGTAACTCGGGACTTTGAAACGAGCTAAATAAAACTACCTTTTCCACTAAAAAAAAAAAAATACACCCCCCTAAATCAATATACTTACAAAAAGATTTCAATCACACCATTACATGTATCTAATTCAGCCCCAAATTCAAAATTATTGTGCTACTAATTTAGAATTAAAATTCGCTTAAGAATGATGCTGCCTGATGAAGAATAAATATGGTCATATATATATATAGAGTATAGATCCTATGAGAACACCCCCTAACGTGAGAACATGAGAACAGATTCGTAATTATTATTAGTTTTGTTACGAATGGGCCATATCGTTTAATGTATTATTCATAGTTATTATTGGTTGAGTGGATTATTCATAGTTATTGTTGAATTCCTAATTATTATTATTTTTGATATCTACTCTAAATCTCAACCCTTGAAACTCACATCCAACGGTGTACGATTGTTCTCATGTTCTCACGTTAGGGGTGTTCTGATGGGAACCACACCCTATATATATATATATATATATATATATATATATATATATATATATATATATATATATATATATATAATTTTGAGTTTTGTTACAAAGAAAGTAATGTCATCAATCAATGAGATACATAAATTAAAAATTTTTTAACAGATATTTAACTTTAAAAAAAATAACTTAAGAATGTTTACCAAGGAGATCGAACTAAAAGGATGGAGAAGGTTGTAATTATTGGATCGAAAGAATTGCTTTCTTAATCATCTACTAATCAATTTGATCAACTATACACTTGTTTTTACTCAAACAACAATAGATTAGAGGACATAGAGTTAACCATTACAACAACACATTTGAAGACTCTCATGATCGACTTTTCTCATTAAGGTAACAAAACTTGACCGATTTTGTGCAGGTTTAGATTCATAGATTGATTCGATTGAATGAAGTCTCTCTCTCTATATGAGTTAGAATTAGGGTTTCAAATATTTATTAAAGTTATTGCAAAAAATTAGGTGTAGCATAAATAGGCATAAACAATCTTTAACAACTTCAATGAGTCATCCAATTTGCGAGCAAAGAGATTGATTAGATTGCAACAAATCCATCATTTATTTTCTTAATCATTTTGGGTTAAAATTACTTTGTTATCATTTTTTGTTAATTTTTTACTGACATTAGTTTGTTAACATTTTCAATTAAAAATGTCGAATATATTTTTTGAAACAATTTGGTTTACTAGGTTTTTTCTAGTTTTGTGTTTAGTAAATGTACCCCTTGAGAGAAGAGTGTGTAGAGTTTGTAAATAAATACAAAAGGTTGGGGTATATTAACTTAATTGAAACATTAAAAAGCCTACTTACTACTCTAGTTTCTCAAAAAGGTCTAGTTACCAAACTTGCCCTATATTTTTTTAATTAAAAGTGTTGAACATATCTTAGTGATTCTAAATGAAGTGTAGTGTTTTTACTTAACTAAGATGAGCCTCATTTAACAGATTCATTTGTGGCCCAATCAATAAGGCTAACTTTGGTCCAACACTGTATTATATTGGGCTTATACTTAAAAAAATACATTTATATATAGGGAGGAATTGGGTTTAATGTTTTTTCACCTTTAGTTTTGGTGGAGGAATCTATATACACATATTAAAGCAGAAACATTTCATCCTACATGTCATATCCTCAATAACCTCATGCCACATGTCATTTTCTCGTACATTTAAACTTTATAATTATATTAATTTATTTAATCATTAATATAGATAATAAATATATTTTTTCCCAATTTAGTCTTACCACAATCTTCAATATACTCTTAAGATATTCTTCTCATCTTATTTTGAAATTTTTTTCCACTTTTAATTATAAAATGATTAGATATTTTATTATTCATTTAACATATAAATATATAATTCTTATATTAATTAGAAAATATTATGTATGAACTTATTATAATATAATTATAACAACTTCTTTGTTTTTTAAGAATATTATTTAAAACTACCTACGATAATTTTGTAATTGAACTTCTTAAATATTCTCTATTTTAACATTTATACTTTAATTTAAAATTTTTATTTTTTTTATTAACTTCATGCCACATTTTATTTTCTTGTGCATTTTTATAAATAAATAAAAAATTATTAATATAGATAACAGTAATATTGTTTCCATTTTTAGTATTACCATAATCTTCCTATACTCTTAAGATATTCTTCTTATATTTTTTTTAAAAAATTTTCCCACTTTTAATTATAAAATGATTAGATAGTTTATTATCATAGCTTTAACATATAAATATATAATTATTATACTAATTAGGAGATATTCACTAGCTTAACAATTCTATAAATTTATAATAATACAGTTATTACGTCTTCTTTGTTTTTAAAAAAATACTATTTAAAACTACCTAAGATAATTTTATAATTGAACTTTTTAAATATTATCTATTTTAATATTTATATTTTAATTTCAAAATATTATTTTTTTTTAAATTTTTTATTCACCTTTATCATCTTCATAAATAGTGTACTAACATTAACTTTAAATAAGATACGTAATATTATATTTTATTTTTTTTAAAAAATATTTAAAATATCTAATATAATTTATTTAGTTGAATTTTTTAAAAGTACTCTATCATTAAAATTATTATGATACATATTGAATATTGTTTATAAAGATTTTAAGAAATATGTACCTATTCTATAAAATTATTTTTAACAATATAATCGGCACGGGAATTATACTAATCGAAGGATAATAGAGAGAGGGTTTATTGGCAAAGTCTAGATACAAAATCGAATGCCATATACTAATGCAGCCAATTCACCCATGCTGAGACGATCGTGCTTTTCATAAGACTGGAAAGGATTGCCCGATCGAGCAAGTTGGTAGCCGCAAACAAAAAGAGTCAAAACTCGCGTCCCTACCTGGGCCGATCAAGACGCCCCCCTTACACCCAGTCACTCCACCCTCAGTCCCTCACACCCTCACACCCTCACACCCTCACAGCCCCCATCAACAATGGCGAACGAGCTTTACGGCCACCACCACACGCACAACCCTCGCTATGCCCCCCTTCCCAGTTACTACGCATCTTCCCGCTCTCTTCTCACCGAGCCCTACGTACCCTCTACTTCCCTTCTCACCTCTTCTTCTTCTACTCGATATTTATCCTCCACTTTTTCAGATCCATACTTGACCTCCGACCGCGACTTCTCCGCCGTCTCCCCCGCCCCTTCCGCCGCTTATGAGCCTCATTTGACTCGCACCGCTGTCAATTTGATAGCCGCCAGGCGCTCCGCTAAAGGTTCGGTTTATTTCCCCTTTTTTCTCATTTTTGGGTTCATAGGCTACGAAATGAACTTCAATTTCTCGTTGTTTGTTTATATGGTATCGTCTCTCTAACTGCATTGTAGATTGATTGTCTTTCAGCATGTTTTTAATCATGGTTTATCAAAATAAAAACTGGAAACATTGGTCTACAGTTACGTAGTTTTTTCTTTTAATTTACTAACCGGGATAAGCTTATTGAATGACAGTAGCTCTTTTTTTTCCTTGGAAAAATTGGTTTATAGTTACACAAATTTATCAGAATGCAGCCACTAGATTATGAAAGACCAGTATATTCTATGCATTATGTAAGAGCCGCCATTGCCCCCTTTTGGAATTAGTAATAGTAATTGTTCTATTAAAACTCAAAACATGACATGAAACCTGATTTTGTTTGGAAAGCTGAAGATTTAGACTTAGGTTGGTTGGATGTACAGGGGGCAAAACATGCAATTGCATCTGGTTCAGCTGCATCACTTTAGGATTCTAGTAATATTGACTTTTGCAAATATTTATCATGTTTGCGGCATATTATTTGTTTTAAGACAATTCAGTGAAATTGGGGTTGTGCCTATTCACTTTCAAATTTAGGAGCTTTATTTCTAAGTCTGCTACAGAACCAAGTTTCAGATCAGTTGAATACGACTAACTTTATGTTTCATTTTAAACTATGACGTGTGAATTATCTTGGTGGAAACTTGATAAATTAGTAATACGGGCATAGCTATTGGTCAACACAGGAAAAAACCACAACATGTTTTCATTAAAATAATGTCAAATTTACCACTCCTAAATTGCTCTAAAATTCCAAACGTTGTGATAGAACCCTTAGAAGCAAGGATCTCACCTCTAGGATTGTAAATAAAAGCAAGTATCTCACTCTCAGTTTGTGCTGAAGAATCTTCAAAATAATGTCAAATTTACCACTCCTAAATTGCTCTAAAATTCCAAACGTTGTGATAGAACCCTTAGAAGCAAGGATCTCACCTCTAGGATTGTAAATAAAAGCAAGTATCTCACTCTCAGTTTGTGCTGAAGAATCTTCAACGTTTTGACATACCTTGAATGATAAATATCAGATCATAAGTACAATTGCAAACCTAGGCTATGTAAAGAGATATGACTGATACTACCCATGCAGATTAATAGGTAGCTAACCACTAAGTCATTAACAAAAGCAGTAAACAACTAAAAGATAATTTCACTATATAAAGTGCTATAATTCAGGAAATAAGTTAAACTGAAGCTTAATCCTAAGAGGTTGACACGTTAGAACTTGAATGGCACTTGGAACCGTATCAATGCATTCCTCTTGACAAAAATCCTTATCCTCAAGGCAAAAAGAAGGAAGTTAATGAGCTAGTTGTTCTGGGAATACAACCTCTACCCCGTATACGAGGAATGAGTGGAGAAGGATCCAAGTCATCAACACTCTTGAGAGGAGTAACCACCTTTGGTGTATAGGAACTAATACTGGAGGAGAATTTTGCCCCAGGAAGATATTTGCTCCACCTGCAATGTTGCACCATAGAAAAACTCTTCAAATAAGCTTTTAAGAAGCTAGTGGGAGGGAAGGTTGTGGGTTCCTCAGGTTTGACCTAAAAAACTTTGTTCTTCTTCCCCTTAAGGTTGAAGATAAGGAACATCTTGTTCCAATTCGCTTGAACACTATTTAAAGAAGCCAACCATTTAATGCCCAACACCAGGTCAATGTTTCCCATAGCAACAAAATAAAAGTCTTGGGCGATTGGGAGCTCCTGAAATTGAATTTCCAGATCAGGGCATACTTAAATTGCAAGATATGACTTCCCCATTGCCAATGTGTGCGCCAAACAAAGGCACATACTAAACAAGCAACCATAATTCTTCCACCAATTTTCTTTAGATGAAATTGTATGTCAAACCACTATCTAACAGGATCAGCATTGAACGCCCTTGGAGAGTGTCACTGAACTTCACGGTCATAGTGCTTGTAATCCCTGTAGTAGGCAAAGTTCCTGAGAGGGCATTATAAGAAATTTCCACCAATCCCTCAGTATGTCCATTTGATGCTTGATTTTTTAAATCACTTATCTGAAGTGGGGATCAATTCCATTAATAAGCTCCATCTGGTTGAAGGTAGACTCGCAGTGGTGACCAGGAAAGAACTTGTTGCAACAGCAAAAACAGGTCCCTTTATCTAGACGTGGTTCACGATCAATTTCCCGAGGTTTAGGTGGTGCCAAGGGTTTCTTGGGGCTGATTTGTGTTTGGGTGTGTGAATGAGGTTGAGGGAGAGGGTTGTGCGTTGTTATTGAGATGAACGTACTCTGGGCCGCCTTGTTGAGTATGGGCTGTTTGGACAGGCTTTTTTTTGTGCGACATTTTATCCTCAAATTCTAGTGCTAAACTTACACCTAAATAAACTGAACGAGGTTTCTGTATCCTTACTTCAGCCTTCAACTCTTTTTTCAATCCACCATAAAACGTCAAGTAAACAATGCTTCAACCAGCCTTGAACTCGGATGACACGACGAACAAACTCCTGCTGGTATCCTGTCACTGTACTTGTATATGCTTGACCGAACACAAATACTCATCTGGGTTCTGAAATTCTGGGGGCCTCATAATGCTCTTGAAATATTCTGACAAGCGTTTCCCATTAAATATATAATCCTCATTGTTAACCCGCCCAAAGTAAACTATCTCATCCTCAATGCTGAGTCGTTAGCCCACCCAAACAGAGGGTGTCGCCTTTGATATGCATGAAGGCTACTTCTATCTTCATTTCATCGCAGTTCTGGTCATATCGAAAGTATTTTTCGGCTTTCAAGCCCATCCACGGGGTCACCTCCCTCAAATTCTGGAAAATAACTTTTTTGTCGGGTGATGATGGTTGGATGCAAGTCCTCTCATGGTATTTCCCTCTTCTTGTTCATCCCTTCAACGAGGTTGATCTCCCCCTTAAGGACCAGTTCTAGGCCCTCTAGGAATGCCACGTTTGGAACCTCCTGGACTGTCGGCGGCGGACAACAGTTGACTGCGCCTTAAGTGCAGGCATGTCAGTAGTTAATGTGTTCATGGCGGAAGCGATATGCGTAAGTAAATCTGCATTATGGTTAGGATTTGACAGTAACCATTTTTGGATCAGGAATGGGGTTAGAAATTTGGTTGAGGTATGTGACAGTGGAAGTGTGATCTGATTGTAGGATGGGTGGATTTGTAACCGAATGGGTATCTTGTACCATCTCGATAGAACTTGACTCTGATACCAATTGATAGAACCCTTAGAAGCAAGGATCTCACCTTTAAAATTGTAACTATAAGCAAGTATTTCACACTCAATTTGTCCTGAAGAATCTTCAATGTTTTGACATATATTCTATAATAAAAATCAGATCTTAGGTACAGTTGGAAACCGAGGCTATATAAAGAGAAATGACTGAATTCATGCAGATGAATAGTCAACTAACGCCCACTAAGCCATTAACAAAAAAAACTGAACAACTAAAAGATAATTCCCACCATCTAAAAAACTATAATTCAGGAAATAAGTTAGACTGAAGCATAATACTAAGAGGCTGACACATTGAAGTTGAGTGGCACTTGGAATCGTGTCACCTTGTTAATCTCATGCTTCCATTGTGAAGTCAAAGTTACCTTTACGACACCAAACAACCGCCGCACAGGAAGGGAGACAACAACCAGTCAGGATCCGACCAGCAAGACTAGCATCATCCAACCTGATGTTCTTCCCTAGCAACTGCGGTCGAGCTTGATATGGTGCACAAGCCTGTCAGTTGACATTAGGCTTTCCTTACTCTAATGGTGAAGAAATGAATTATAGTGCATTGCACGCTATACAAAGAAATGCAAGACCCACCATTCAATCAGTAATGGAACATCAAGATCTCTTGTTTCCTGGGATCCTTGATCTTTATTATAGCTAGCATGGTTTCCACTTAATTGAGGGGGCAATCAGATGTACACACTACCTTCTAGTTTCCTGGCAATCTATGTAATGGTTAATGATCAAATTTCTACTATCTTGGAACATCTATGTGCTCAGATCATATGCAAGATCTGTGACCTGAATTTGAGATCCTTTTACTTTTTCTATGTACACTTGGATTTGCTAGAGAGATGGGGCTTTCGTAAACATGATTCCCTTAACTGGGTCCTGGTCCTTAACTTGCCGCTTTCTTCAGTTTGAGATGATAAAGTGCTCTATTTTATGCTGATGTGCACAGTAATATTATGTCTTATAGCTTATAGGAATCTCGTAATTTATACAATTATTTTTAAACTAACTTTTTAACACCTATATTTCATGTTATGTTTTCCGGCTATACTTGTCCACTATCCACAATAGCTTTCTATGAGCAGTCTGTTCTTGGTAGCCATAGTTTAATTGGGCAATCTGAAGCTTGGCTATCTACAAACTTGTTGGCCAAGCGCCCTAGACTTGAGGGAACAAACAATTTACCTGTGTATCCACAAAGACCAGGGGAGAAAGACTGTGCCCACTATATGCTCACACGAACCTGTAAGTTTGGAGATGCCTGCAGGTTTGATCATCCTATCTGGGTTCCTGCAAGTGGAATCCCAAATTGGAAAGAGGTGATTATATATTGTTATTATATATTATTATTATTATTATTATTATCATATTATTATTATTACTTTAAACTAATTAGAAAGAGGTGTTTTTGGTTACACTTGACTATCTGGCATGGGGGTTGTTTTCTGCTTTGTGGCAAGCCTGTTTCCACCCACTATGGTAATATCATATCATGTATGTAATCCTGAATATGTGATTGTGCCTAAAAGTGTTTCTTTACTATATGTGTCTGTTATTGTTTTTGCTTCTGTTTCTTAGCAATAGTGTCTAAAACGTTGGTCTTTAAGAAACTTCCTTCATTGGTTTTGTTAGAGATTGTGCCTTGTTTTCCTTCTTGACTTCTTCTCACAAATCCTTAATTTTAGTTGCTGATTCATCGTGTCACAGTGATTTACAAAATAATCACAAGATGGATACTTGCTTGCCATGACATCCGTACAGTCTTTTGCATCCCAGGAATTAATCTTCATAAAGCAAAATATTCATGAGTCTGCAATACACGCTCCCTAACAATCTTTTGTTGATGGATTGATTACTGGAGTATACAAAAGAAGAATAGGAACAGAGATAAACTAGAGCTAGAGGTTTAATCCTCTAGAGTTTACTCCTAAAGCTTACTAGCTAAGTGAATACCAAAGAAATCCTTGGGGAATTCCTTGGCCAAAGATTACAGAGCTACTAGAAAGAGAAGATGTTAATCCAGCATATAGAGGCTACTGCCTCAACAAAATTCCCGATACCTAAATGGGATGCTACCCTTCATTATTTATACCTAAAACCCTTCTCAAAGTGACAGCAATGTGACTTTAGCCTCTCTCCCTCACAGCCGTTAACCACCTGATTCACGGTCCTCACAAATATCATTTCCTAGCCCATTTCCCGCATCGACATAAGCATTTGCTAATTTCATGGACGTCAATTATTTTATCTTAGTTCATGGACGACAATTCTCAATGTTCATGACAATGTTTAGTTGTAAATATGGCGCTGCTTGCCGCTATTCTTTATCTTAGTTCATGGATGACAGTTCTTACAACAAACTATTTTGATAAGATCACATGGCGGTATACTTCTTTTCACAGCCTCATTCCTCCCCCACCCCATCGCATGTTTGGAGTGTCTTCCATTTGTGTTTCAGTGATAGAAAGTCATATCTTGTTATTATTTTATATCAGAATAACTACTAAGCTGAAAGCTCCAAGTTACATATCAATACTAGGGCTTGAATCTTGCACCAATAAAACAAGACACATAAGGAGTAAGTTAGCCTCCATCAAAATTATAAGTTATTCTGATTCTTCTCTCCCACTTTTACCTGTGGCAAGGAGTAAAGTGCAGCTTAAGCTTATTCTAAGTCACTAATATCATTTTAACAATGTCATCTGAACACTATCTGCACCTATAGAAGGTGCAGATGTCTGTGTATATATTCTTGGCTAAACCGGAGTGTAGGTTTAGACATCTACAGAAATAAAATATAATTATCTGGCTTCTATTTTCTTTGATAAGGCTTTATTATCTACCTGCAACTTTTGCTTCTGGTTATCTGCGTCGCTTAAAGTCCACCCTGGAATTGTATGTGTTGTTTTATGCTCTTAAGTAACTTGTTTTCTACTTGTCCCTACTTCAGTCAAATTTTATAAAACGATGCTTTGATATGTAATGTAATGTTAATGCAGGGTCAACAAAGCTCTGGTCACTCCCTTTCCTTTCCTGAAAGACCAGGAGAACCTGATTGTCCGGTAAAAACGGCAAGGAATGTGTCTGTTAAATTGTTAGGCGTCATTTTCTGCTAGTTTATGATTTTACTGAGTTGGCTTTCACTGCTTTTCAGTATTTCCTGAGGACAAGTAATTGCAAGTATGGTCACAATTGCAAGTTTAATCATCCGAAAGATAAAATGGTTTCGTTGGTGAGTTAAATCACATGAAAATGTTTTGTAGCTGTACATGAGATGAACTCTGATGATTTTCTTGAATCTCAGCCTCAGTTGACTTCAGAAGATACAGATGCTTCAGTTTTACCGGAGCGGCCTTCTGAGCCTCCTTGTTCAGTAAGAAATTTTCCACCTGTTTATTCACCATACACTTTTGTAAATCATCAAAATTGTGAGCAGTTTCTTGCCTTGCACCAAAATACTAGTTCGTACAATGTTTTAGTACATCTAATCTTGTTTTCTTTTGCTGTTGGAGTAGTATTTTTTGAAGACAGGAAAATGCAAGTTTGGTGTCAACTGCAAGTTCAATCACCCAAAAGATATACATGTACCATCAATTGTAAGTGGAACAAGGATGAGTGGACAGTTTGGTTCACCTAAAACTGATGTGATAATCAAAGATGTTAATCAAGGCCAACAGCTTGTTGCTGTTCCAGCATTGCATCATAACTCCAAGGGACTTCCTATACGATTGGTAATGTTACAGATCGAATTGAAGTCATTTATTCATATTTGTCAAGGACTTCTCTCCCTTTGGCATCTATTATGCCTTTTTATTGCTCTGAAATAGATTTTGTTTTGTTGACAACTTATCCCATACAAGAGAACTTTTTATTGCTGATATGGTTATTCTTTCCTTATGTGGATGTTTTTGGAATAGCCTAGAATCCTTGTGAACGTTTCAAAAGAAATATACACCACATGAATACTCACCTATGACGCAGACATCTTTAAAGAGTGCAACTATGCAAGGTGATGATGTCATGCTTATTTTATCCTCATGGTTATTTCATTTGTTTACTGACAGGGTGAAGTGGATTGCCCATTTTACATGAAAACTGGCAGGTAATGTTCGATTTTTCCCCCCTGTAAGTTTGCTGCATTTACACTTAATACTCTTGTAGTCTACTCATCCTTTTTTTATCCTTATGAACACATTTTATTCAGTTGTAAATATGGCGCTGCTTGCCGCTACAGCCATCCGGACAGAATCTGTATGTAGATTCATCTGTAGTAATCTACACACTTCATAGCTGGGTTATTCATCATATAAGTAATTACTTTTGAGTTTTGCATAATCTATGTACGTGTTTGCTTCTTTTACCAGCAACAGCAAGTAATTCAGCTGCAATGAACCATTCAGGCCTTACATCTCCAGCATTTGATCTGAATCTTGGCCTTGTTAATCCAGCTGTTTCTATTCTCCGTAGTCTTGCCCCTAGATTGTCTCAGGCAATGGTATGATAATGTTGTACTGCTTCTTGATTGTTGACGAGGCATGCAACAGTATCAGTTATAAGCTACCTTTATTGTTTCTCAGTAAACTCTGTACATCACAATGCATTTGTGATATGTATAATGTTTCTAGTTTGAAGGTATGACTTATCCAAGCATAGTGTGCAAATAAGTGATATAATTAATATAATTGCCTGGCAAGTATGGGATAGAGTAATCAACTTACTCAGAGCAGTACTAATCTAACATTGCATGGTATATATTGTAGAGTACAAAAGGGGTTACCTGCAGATTACATGTTTCACATGTCCTCCAAAGTACTATAGGTCGCTGATTCAGATGAAATACCATTTCTAAGTGCTTGATATAGTTAGTTTTTTGTTATAGTACTTAATTACACAGTTGTTGCTTTGCTGAAATTCCAACAATTGAAAATCCTGAGCTGGCATGCTTATGTACTGAGGTCATGCTCCCTTTTTAGTTTTCCTGATCCGAGTGGTAACTTAAACAAAAATGTTTTTTTTTTCCATTTTCTGCTAGAGATAATTTCTTATGTTCACAAAATTTTAGTTTACCTCACTTTTATAACAGGAAAGGGTTAATAAATTACAGTAATTCTTAGGTCAAATTTAAGGCAGTAATGTCTTACCAGGATAATTGGAGACAATATTGACATTATTTTATAGTCGTGCCTCTTAGAAGTGATTTGTTTGGTAAGAGTTAATTATTGCTATAAAAAATGAATTGCTTCATTACCGTACCTCATTTATATATTGTATTTCTAACATGTGCCCTTGCTTCTAGTGCAGCTTGGACTGGACGAAGTGATCTACCCTCAACGACCTGGAGAAATTGAATGTGATGTTAGTATACCTATCTTTTGATTCCTGCAAAATAGTTTTGATCTTTAGCTACATGGGTACAAATCCTACTGAGCCTTGTTTGGCCGCGCTTGCTGATTTCTGTCATGTTTTAAAAACTTCGGTGTTTGATGGCTATGATGATCAAAATCAGCAAAGGTAACCCTAAAGTGCGGCAATCTCTTAGCTTAGGTTACGTTTAGCCGATTCAGACTCGAATGCACGAGTCGGCCTCGCTGTCTAATGGTGCCTATCATTTTATGTTACCTTTGTTACCATCTCGTGCTGGATTATTTAGTAATGTTTGTGTGATCTAGTCTGTTATGTAGCAGATCATCTGGAGTGTTATTACTTATTCCCCTAAAATTATCTAGAACATATTCTGTAAGGTTTATGCAACTAGGGAGTGTCCTCATTTTGAGATTATCTCTGTTATTGCTAATTTCAGATTTATCCTATTGGTACTCTTTGGAATCTGAGTCGATGGTGGAAATTCAATGTTGGCATTGTATTTGATCTTTTGTTCTTGTTTGCAGCACTACATGAAAACTGGAGGGTGTAAATTTGGTGAGAAGTGCAAGTTTAATCACCCAATTGATAGGTCGGATCCTAATGCTGTGATACTCAGTTTTGCAGGTTTGCCTAGGAGAGAGGTAAGTCCTGTATTAATTATTTCTAGCTAGTTATGACAATGCTTGATTGTAGAATTCTTTTGTTTTTGTTTTTGTTTTTGTTTAGGTTTAGCTTGTACATTTGAGAGATTGTGGATGAATTTTGAGTACTTGAACAATTATATAGTTACATCTCCAGGTGCTAAAACCTTGTGTAAGATGTTTGGGGTAAAATGCATGCAGGGTGCTATGCATTGTGCATTCTACATGAAGACGGGAATTTGCAAGTTTGGTTTCCGTTGCAAATTTGATCATCCACCTCCGGGTGAGGTAATGACTGTGACAGAGGCGCCAGAAACCAATGGCAAGGATGATGGCAACGGTGAAGAGGGACAAGCTGCACCCAACATATTAGATAATCTGTTGTGAACACTTTTTCTTTTTATGGACAGTCTTTGCAGATTAAATTTAGATTTAGATGAATTTGTAGTTTGGAAAATTTTTTTCAACTTTCATTGATCCTTCACATTAAATTCTTCGATTAACCCACAATAAATCGTTTTTGTTAGCTTTTTCCAAAATAATTTGCATTGATTCAATATCAAAAGAAGAGATTTTTGTTTTTTCGAATCAAAGAAAACGAAAAAGGAAAACAGGATCAACAATGGCAACCAAATCAGGTTTGATTTTGGGGTTTCACAACATAAGTAATGTTAGTTTTAGTTCAACTTGTGATTAGGTTTAAATTGGTCACAGTACTCGACTTTGTGTTTTTTTTAATATGTTTTTATTGAATCCGGTGTTGGTAACATTGATTTGGCATTTGTGACGTTGACAACATCAAAACACTTTATTTCGATATCTGTTGTGTTGACAATATCAAAATTATTGTTTTGATGTTTGTGGTATTGTTGACAATATCAAATTTGTTGTTTTTAGTGTTATTGACAACACCGTCATACACTATTTTGATGTTTGTGGTGTTGATGACAACATTATCACCATTGATGCGGGACAATCAAAAGAGCAATCAAGAGGACTATGGACAAGAGCTCAAGCAAAGAAGCTAGGAGAAAGGATGCATGAGTTAGAGAACTACTTAGTGAATATGGGAGATCTAGAGACAAGTATGAAGATGGTGTAACATGTCCTGGAACGAACTCAAATATCAAAGCTGCAACATGAATATGACTAGTTGCAACTTTTTAGACCATGGGGCAATTCAAAGCCAACGAACCAACCGCTGATTCCAAATATCACACATACATATAAATACTCTCATCTTAATTTCTTCTATAGTCTCGCTTGTTCCTCATTGATAAACTGAAGTCGATTGATGAGTGTTGGAGCTTATTCAACAAATTTAACACCGATTAATAAAATTAGGGTAAAAGGGAAGGGAACCTATTAGGGTGTGGGGACTGGAAGAGTAATCATGATGCTTGAGTGACCACCGTAAATAGATTGCATAGAAGAAGCGAGGGAAGAACCGATTCTCCCACTTGTAATTTTGTATTCGAGCACAAGAGCTACTGTAGATGAAGAGGTTTGATGTCATTTTTAAGTGAGCCAAATATGTAAGAACATTAAAATTCGCCCCGTTAAAAATTTAGGGTCGGTTCTCCTCCCAAATCAGACATTAGATCGAAATCGAGAAACAAAGAAAGACGATTGAAACAACAACTGGAATATCTTGAAAAACAGGAAAGCGGCAACAATTTAAAACGATTGAATCTAAGATGTACCTTTTTGAAGAACTAAGAGGAGTGAACACCCTTAAACTCAAAGAAGAAGTTAAATTGATTAAAGAGAGTAGTATGGTTGAAGAAAAGCAAATTTACATAGTAAGAAGCCGATTGAAGTGAGCCCAACATCCATCGTCAAAACCCTGAAACTCAAAGAGGAGATTGTAGGAAGAGAGGGGAAATATAGAAGAAAACAACAGTGAAGAAAATTAAACGGTAAAGTAAATAACAGACTTTCAACCCTAATAATCATACCATTGACACAAAACAACGGAAATTAGTTTATACCTTTCGCACTGAAAAAACATACATTTGACACTAAACAACAAATTTCACATTAGAAAGAGGGATTTTCAAACCCAAAAAATAAAAGTCGAGAGAGGGGAATGAAGAGTTGCTCAAGACTGGAAGAAAACCTTACCTTGAAGACCAAAGAAGAAGTTTTCATTGAAGATCGGTGGTTTATGTGAGTCCATCGATTCCATGTGCCAAATCAAAGACAAATCTCAAAAAGAAAAAGGAAAAAATAAAAAGAACCTTCAAATGAAGAAGTGAGGAAAAGACAATAAAATCATACCTACAACGAAGATGATGGTGGCAAAATCAAAACACGCTAAAGTATCCAAAGTGAGGGAACGGGAGGAAAAGGCAAAGGTGAGGAGTAAACGAACAAATGTGAAGAGAAGATAAATAAGCGTGCAAGAGAAGAAGAGACGGTAGATAGACATACTTGCATCGTTCCTTCGTTCTTCTTACGCGCGTACCATCTTTCTTTGTTATGTGGCATATTACAACCATTCATTAAATAAAAAGCTAAACAAAAAAAGAATGACAAACCTGTAATTTGAAGAATAAAGAGGGTTATAAAAGACCTGAAACTATTGAAAAAGAAAACTTTTGCTTGTAATGTAATGATGATATAAAAGGTTGAGTTCAAGTGGAAAGGATTTTAGGGTTAAAAGTAGGAGGGATCGACAACCATTACATTAAGTAACAGTTGTTCAAATATAACATGTATTGCTCAACTAAGAATTGTTCAAATATATTCAAAATTGTTCAAATTGTAACATCCATAATTTTTTTATTCCGGTTGTCGAAAGGTTTATCGATCTTCCTGCGCCAGCGGCTCACTTTTCCCGCAGGCATGAGATACTGAGTGACGGGGTTTTATTCCTATTCCGTTCCGACCTTCCATTTTCCCCTTTGTGCTTCCGACCCTTCGATCTTTGGAGTGAGGGGACATATGGTGCAGCTGACCCTTGGGTCTCCCCACCCCTTTTGTGCAGCTCTCTTTTCACTCTTCTTTCTTTCTCTCTTCACTCTTCTCTTTCACGCTACTCCTCTCCTTCATTCTCCTTCTTGTGCTCTTTCCTCTTCCACCTCCTTTGGAAGCTATTGGCTAGGAATCTGCAGCCTTGAAGAGCTTGGATATGTTGTGGTAAGTTTCCTTCATCCCCTCTTCTCCTTTCTTGCTGTTTTCCTTCCCCTTCTTTTCTTCACCTCCATGGATATGGAGGAAGCTTTGAAGAGATTTCTTGTGAATCCTTTGCATGTGCATCCTCTTAGCTCGTTTAGGTCGTGGAGAGGAGCCTAAACCCAGTGGATAGTGTTTGGAGAAGGCCTAGCCAGAGAAGGAAGCACTTGAAGCAAAGATATAGTCGAAGAAATGAAGAAGACGAAGTTTCTGCTGCTCGACCATAGGGGCGGACCACCAGAGGCGCAAGGGCGGACCAAAGCCACCGCAGGGGCGGCACCAGGGCGCAGGGGCAACTCTAGGCATCCACAGGGGCGGTGACAGGGCCACGCAATAGTCTTCTTCCTTCCTTTCTCTTCATTGCTTCCTTAGCCTTGTGGTTATACCTTGTTAGTAGCATGCTTAGCATGGACCTAGGATAAATGAGAATGACATCTAGTGGTTGTGAACCTAGGTGCCCTTAGAACTAGTTGGTATCATTGTTCATCTTGTGTGTGTGAAGACCTTATGGTCTCTCTTCCGTCTTGTGTTCTTACTCCAGCTTTAGGTAGTATTTAAGCTTATATAGGGTGTGGGCTGTTGTGTTCCCTTTTCATATGGTTATTATGTTCGTGACCTCTTAAAGGTCTAAAAGTGTCTTCCTAGCTTACTCGATGTTCAACCTTATGTTCGTTTGTTAGCCTTGAGAGTCTTTGCATTGAGTATATGAGATCGATGTTGATGTGTATCTCATTATGATCAGGCCTTAGTTATCCCCATACGGGAAGCTAAGATCAATTGTTTTGGTTAGCTTTGAGACGAGGTAAGTCCTTAGACTTACTTAGCCGCTTTTATGCATTATTTGGATATATGATAGTGGTGTGTGTTTAATTTCTTATGAGCATGAAACCGGATTAGGACAACTTGATTATATATATGGTTGGCCCTTTTTTATTATTTATTATCGGGCGGTGACATCACAACCCAGCTCCCGAGAGAGACTGAGAGGTTCTCTGCGACCAAGCCACACATGGTATACGGGCGGGCTTCTTCGCCACTCCACATGGTATACGGGTTGAGCTCCGCATCACTCTTGTTGGTTACACAGGGACAGAGGCGAGAGTCATAAGACTCTCGTGTCACACTTTAAACGAATGGAACTAATAATGGAATAACTTATAAAGAAGATAAGAATCTATTGCATGTTGATGAGTATGGCTTGTGTGATATGGTTGCTTATTTGTGTGTGCGCCATATTATCTATATAATGCCTAGAGTGTGAGCTAACGGTTTAAAACCGTTTGTGTAGATGCCTTGATGGTTAGGGACGCCGCCGAGTGAGGTGGAGGAGTGGACAGCCGAGGGTCGCCGTACATTATAGGAGGGGGACGTTTTTGGGATTTTATTGTGTTGTTGGACTATTTATGTTGTACAGTTTTGGATTTCTTTATCGTAGTTGTGTCGTTTTGAGGACTCGGCTAAGTTTCCACCTTGTATCTTTATATTTTAGTTCTCGCATACATTACAAACGATTTGAGTTTTTGCCTTTATTTGTTCCATGTTGGAAAGGTCCGTGAGATTGTTGTTAAGCTAAGGGTCGGGACCCATTGTGAGGTATCGCCCGTAGTAACCCGAGTGCCGCGGATTTGGGGTGTTACAAAGTGGTATCAGAGCCCTAGGTTGACAACAATGGCACTTGCAATCTTCTAAAAGCCGAATGAGGAATAAACAGAACCCACACGGGTTCTGACTTTTTCATTTTCAAATTCATATGCATGAGTCGGGCTTGAGTTAGAATGTACGAGACCACCACTCCTCACGCAAACCTCGGCGACGTAGATTTCTGGATTTGATGTATGTATATATTTACATAGTTATATATATATATGGCCTTAGGATGTATTTGGATTTGTATGTACCTAGTTATGCATGTGACCTTAGGATGATTGGGCTTTTATGCCTTGGTTGTATACTTGGATTTTGCTTATTTTGATGCTTTTGTAAGTTTTCCTTCCATATTGATATTGTAAGTATTACGTACATATTTATATATATAAATAAACGCAAAACGCTATCAGATGTCACGTACAAGAGCTACCACATACGTAGGACCCGCCAGGGGTAGACCCCATCTTCCTCCTACCGTCCCAAGACGGGGATGAGTAGGGAGACCTTCAGGCGCGAGTGTTCAGGGACGTATCCCCATTGCGGACCCGCCAGTTGTGGATCCGCCAGCAGTTGAGGATCCCGTAAAGGACGTTGCAGAGAGCATCATTCCCGAGGGTAGGGATAGGATAGTCGTGAGGTCCAGGGCGCATAACTCCCCATCTTCTAGGACCGGGGGAGCATCTATTAGAGCTACCGTGTTTGAGGACTATGTACATCGAGTTGAGGAGGCGTTTAGGACTGAAGCGCCACCTCCCGCACCACCGGTGCCTGCACCTGCACTTACGAGATCAACTGAGGTCTCGCAGATGGTTACACAGATTAGGGCCGCACCGGAGGTAGTTGCACCCGAGCCGGTTATGGAGGTTTTTAGGGTGAGGGACGAGCTGAGGTCCCCGAGACTTGATTCGTGGTTGAAGGCTTTCAACCAACAACATGTACCCAACTTTGATTGGAAGGTGGTGTTAGAGTGTAACATCCGGAATTTTTATTCCGATCTTTGAGCAGTTTATCTACCATGCGGCGTTAGCGGCTCAGTTTTCCTGCAGGCACGAGGTGCTGAGTAACGAGATTCTTCCCAAATCCCGTTCCGACCTTCCGCTTCCGCCTTTTGATTTTGGACATATCGGTTCTAGCACAAGGGACAAGAGGTCAGCTTACCCATTGTTTCCCTCTCCTTTTGTGCAACCTTGTGACCATCCTCTCACTCCTCAGTTTTCATTTCACGCTCTTCACTCTCTTCACTCTTCCTCTTGTGCTCCTTCTTCACCTCCCTTCTCATTTGGAGATCTTAGTTCTTGGGTGTGGACTACGGTGGAGGAGGTTTTGGATCCGAGTTGGTAAGCTTCCCCTCTCTCTCTTCTTCTTCTTCTTCTTCTTCTTCTTCTTCTTCTTCTTCTTCTTCTTCTGTATTGTTATGGATGAAGCTTTGGAAGAGGTTTCTTCTTGATCCTTTGCATGCATGTGTTTATAGCTCGATTAGGTCATGAGGGAGAGCCTTGATACCATGGATGATGTTTGGAGAAGACCCAACAAGAGAAGGAGGCCATTGAAGCTCAAGATCCACATTCGAAGACGAAGAAAATGCTATTTCCGGAGTTCTACCGCGGGTACGGGACCAGGCGCCGCGGGGTCGGAATCTAGCCAGCCGCGGGGGCGATAAACAGCACCGCGGGGGCGGCGTCAGGATTTCCAAGTGCTTCGGAGGCCGTGACCTTCAGCACGCAGTTGCGCCTTTTGTTTCCGCCGCTGCGTTTCTTCAAAAATAGGCTCCTCTTCTCCCTTTCTCTTCGTTACTTCCTTGGCTTTGAGGTTATATCTTGTTAGTAGCATACCTAGGATGACCAAGAGTAGCTTGAGAATACCACCTAGTGGTTGAGAACCTAGGAGCCCTTAAGGCTCGATGTAGTTGACAGTTTCGAGTATGTTGAGCATGATGGACCTTCTAGTCTAGATTGTCTCTTCTAGGTTGTGGTGTATGATCATGTCAGGTATTAGCTGTTGTGAGTTGCTTTCTTGTGCTGAGAGTGTCGTGAGTATCTTGGTGTTTAGGATGCGTTCGTAGGTTGAGGGTTAGGTGATCTTGCTTAGATCACTAGAGTGAAGTCTAAGACTTCTTGAGTGTGATCTTGTGTTGATGTGTATATCCTTTTGTGAGCAGGTTGTGAGCTTCCTCCCTAAGGAAGCGAGAGTGTAGTGAATGAGTGTGGTGATGAGGTAAGTCTCCGGACTTACTTAGCTCGTATTCCTCGTATTAGCATTGATGTGTGTTTGATGGTGTGTGTATGTTATTGTTTATGTTATAAACAACTAAACCGGTAATAGGACCACCGACCTTATATTATTTGGCCCAAGTGTATGATAAAGGGCGGTGACATCATCTGCCTAGCTCTTGTGAGAGTCTAGGAGGTTCTCGGCGACTAGCCAGTGCGGGTAGACGGTCGGATGCATCAGTACCATTCCTTGCCGGTAAGTAGGGACCGAGGCGGGACCATGGTGGTCTCGTGTCACAAACCTAAGTTGAATTTGAACGAGATACGACTTAATAATAATAAAGATAATAAACCGGATTGGTATGCTTTTAAGTATGTTGTTTGCTTATAATGATTTACTTTTGTCTGTGCCTTTCCCATTGATTCTAATGCCTCGAATATGAGTTAACGGTTTTAAAGCGTTTGTGTAGATGCCTTGCAGGGTAGGGACGCCGCCGAGTGAGGTGGAGGAATGGACAACCGGAGGTCGCCGTACATTATAGGACGGGGATGTTTTTGTTTTTTGTTATATTGTCGGATTATGGATATGTTGTACGCTTTCGGAGTTTGCATGCCATTTTGAGGACTCGGTTGAGTTTCCACCTTGTATCTTTACCTTTTAGGTTCTCGCATACATTATAAATGGTTTGAGTTTTACCTTTATTTGTGCCTTGTTGGAAAGGTCCGGTGAAGTTGTTGTCAGGCTAAGGGTCGGGACCCATTGTGAGGTCTCGCCCGTGCGCCCCGAGTCCCGCAGATTTGGGGTTTACAAAGTGGTATCAGAGTCCTAGGTTGATAAAAATGACACTCGCAATCTTCTAAAGGGCAAATGAGCAATAAACAGAACCCACACGGGTTTTGACTTTTCATTTTCGAAATCATATGCATGAGTCGGGTTTGAGATAGAATGTTCGGGACCACCACTCCTTCCGCGGACCTCGGCGACGTAGTTTATTGGATTTTGATATGTATATATGTAGATATGTATAGTATATGTGGATTGTAGTTGCATGATGACGTGATTTATGTGTATAGTTATATATGTGGACGATTATATGTTTCGGACCTTATATTGTTACGATGGATTTCCGGATGTGTAATATTAGTGGTAATATGGACATAGGACTTATATAGTCTTATATACGGTCCTTATATATAGTAGCATATGAAGTTACAAGACCTTTTAGTTAAGATGATAATATGATACCGTCACCGTTAAGATGACGTTATGGCTTGGGATAGCGTTCATACGTGGAGGAGTACGGTAAAGTATCGAGTTGAGCATTTCGTGCTAACAAACACCATGGCGTTCTTGGATTCCTTTTAAAAGGATGTCGAAGAGGAGGATTAGAGATGACATAAGCGAAGGACAACTAATTAAAAGAAAAACTCGAGACAACTTGGGAGAAATCGGAACGAAGACCATACAAGAAAAAGGAGTAACATGAAGATGTGAAAGTGGTTACAAAGAAGTCACGAGTGGAAAGACAACTAGACCAATAGAGACAACATATATAAGTTCTTCAAGAAGATGCAGGGACAACTAAAGATGCGATTCGAGGAGGAGCATGGTACATTCTAACGAAGTTAAAGGTGATATTGCATGAAGATGCGAAGCTTTCGTTAGACACTTCTAAGCCTTGGAGTCAAGACGAGAAGTGTAATTGAACCATTTGCGAAAGATTTAAGATACCGTAAGTAAGCTTACGGTAGTATCAAAAGAGGAAGTACCAACATTACAAGATTATGAGATGGTGACTTGTTCGGACTTACGAGATTTATGAGAATAATGACATGATGGGGGATTCACAGAGTCGACCGATTTCCATTATGATGATGAGGCTAAGAAACTCCAAGAAGATAGAAGTGTGAGTAGACGTGATCCCGAGAAGAGGAGTGACACAACAAGGAGCTTTAGTTATGAAAGGACTTAAGACGACGACCAAGAAATACGCGAGCGGTTGCTGAATAATGTTGGAGCTTTTCGGAGAAGACAGGCTTACAAGATGTCGTGAGGCGCGGTTAAGCCTATGAAGGCGAGTTATACGGAACGTGAGACCTAGAAGAGTATGGTGACTGTTAGCATGAAATATGACTATATTTTAGGCACTTGTTTTAGTTGTTTTTCCCTCTTTATTGTGTTCTTAGATATGAGTTTGAAGCAATTG
Organism: Fagopyrum esculentum; assembly: GCA_033239045.1. Classification (NCBI taxonomy): domain Eukaryota; kingdom Viridiplantae; phylum Streptophyta; class Magnoliopsida; order Caryophyllales; family Polygonaceae; genus Fagopyrum; species Fagopyrum esculentum. The sequence goes on from BSUD01000004.1 coordinate 51,903,112, forward strand.
TGAGCTAGTACACCCACTTTGTCTATATAGAGATCTACACTAGCTTTGTTTTGTTTTTAGGTGAATAAAGACTTTGATTGGAGCAAAATGTGGAAGGAAAGGAGTGTTTGATCATGCTTGATGGCAAGGAGATGCATTAGAGAGGCTAAGGAAGGAGCATGGATGAAGGATGTCACGAAACAAAGGCAACAACCAAGGATCCGAGGAACCACGCCCTGAATTACGGTCGTGGAGAAGTGATTTGAAGAACCACGCTCTAAACCACGGCCGTGGATTTGGCAACATGATCATGGACGTGAGTTTGGAGCACAACAGAGACTTACACGGCCTAAACCACGGCCGTGGAAATCATATGGTGCCGTAATTGAGTTCCACGCTCTAAATCACGGTCGTTGTTCGCTCCAAACGGTGTGTGCAAGCTTTAAATTTATAACCCTTGATGTAAGCATAAAACAAGGATGCGAACCCGCAGTATACGGGTCAATCGTAGTAAAAAGCAAGGAATTTCAGGGGTCGATCACAGGGACTTAGTGAAACAAAGTCCAATCACGGTATGCTTATGTGTAAATACTAACCACAAGAGCAATTAAAACAATCAAAGATGAATAAGAAGTCAATAAAGGAGATATGCAATTCTAGGGATTAAAGCATCTAATTGTGGTTCCAACTCAAGATCTAAAGATAAGCGGACAAAGCTGAGGTTTTTGCATGGGGAAGGTGTTGCTAAAGTGGAATAGATCACCGGGTAAGTCTCACTACTCACTAATCCTAAACCATAACTCCTATTACCGGGTAAGTCTCAAGGAATTAAGATAAAGAACTATAATCTCAAACTAACACACCATCTAAGGGAATAGAATCAACCTTTACCGGGTAAGTCTCAGGCTAACTCACAAAGAAGGGATGAAAGCACACTCAAACCCCAATAAAGGATAAACCTTTATTACCTACACTTATGATTTTAGATACACAAACTAAGGAATTACCGGGTAAGTCTCATCCTAGGCTTGCATTGAACCAGGAAAGGTGTAATAAGGATAGGATTTGGCAAACTCTAACACTTAACTCTTAGTTTCGGGTCAGATAAGTCACCTCGGTCAGAAGAATTCCACCCCGGCCGAGATGTTCATCGACTGAGCGAGATGCTTAGGGTTAAGGTTAAAGACTCGAACTTTCAGGGTCCTACTGTGATTAAGATCATTCTATCATTGTTTTTCCCAAAACCTTTAGCCAATCACCCTAGAATCACACAAGGAAATTAGCCACTCATCATCATCATGAAAGTATTAATCAAATATATGGGAAGAAGGTGAATATTTGAACAAGAAGAATTTATTGAAAGACTTCAATAACTGAATCAAATATCACAACAAAAGCGTTCCTTGGATATAAATCCAACAAGCAAGACAACAAGGAAGAGAATCTAAGGTAATCTTACAAGAAAACCTTCAAAAGCTATAAAAGCTACAATCTTCAATCTTCCTTCAACCTTCAAAAAGGTTCTTCAAAACTCCCAACTGGAGTATGGCTGCTGCGATGTATAAACCCTGATCGGTGGTATAGCATGATCTTGGATTTGTGGAAATCCAACCCTTTTTATAGGAAAATAACCCTCCAAAGATAAGATATTATAAAAAGATCTCTTCTCATAAAAATAGGTAAAATATAAGATCTAGTATATCTTCTTCCTTCCAGGAGCCAAGCCCCAAAAATATAAGATCACTTTCCAAAGATAAAAGATCTCAGCCAAGAATAAAATATTCTCGCCGCGTCCTAGGTATTCGCCTCGGTCGAGTCGACTTCCCTAGATCACCTCGGTCGAGATGAATCTGTGGTCAATCGAGGTGAGTCATAACTGAATGTGAAATCTCTCAAAACTGGTCCAAAGTGAATCTCAAATCCATGGCTACGCTTCCTGGATGGTTCCTTATGTTCCTCAATGTAGCTCCAATGACTCCATAGCTTCTTTTGCTCCTTTTCGAAGCAAAACGTGCCATTTTACCTACGATTATAACAAAACTAGGTGTAGACCTCGATTCCCGCAAAGGTAGATGAAATGGTAATATAATCACATAATATACATACAAACATGCAGATTATTAAAGATAAAACGTCCAAACAAACCCCAAAATATAGACTATAACTCATGCTATCAAAATACCCCACACTTAGCCCTTGCTTGTCCCCAAGCAAGTTCCGCATATAAAAGACAAGATATAATGGATTATAAGTCAAGAAAATCAATGAAAAGTCTTTCAAAAACATTTTTATGGTGTGCTACAATCATAGATCACTCTAAGAGAATACTTCATGGAATTTAAAATCAAAATATGATCAAAACATTTTATAAATATAGAAAAGCTGTTCATCTTTGCATAAAATCATAGAATGCATAATAAATCATAATTATCAAAATTAATCATGTATAATCCAGTTTAAACCACTAAGTCAATCAACAAGCTCGAGGTCTCAAGGGCTTCCCAAAAGAAAGGTCAAGAAACGTGTAGGGTAGGGACGTATGTAAGGTAATGTGGTGCTAGAATCCGGGAAAATGATGAACTTCACTTCACTTTGACTTGCAATATCTTCCACCAATAAGCTTTGCTTATTTCACACTTTTCTTTTCACTTTACTTTTTGGGATGCATGGACACAGGTGCACAATAACCGAAGCCTAGGAAATCAGCAATCATCAATTTCTTGAGATGCATCAAACCCTTGATGCACATACCATGACCCGTTAGGAATATCGCTCAATCCGACTTTGGCAAGACACAAACACCCGACTATGTGAATGGTGCCGAGTTACTCATCTTCATGATTGACTTCCCCAAACCTAAGATTACTTTCTAACACTTTCACTTCCAGCCAACTTCTCAACTTTACTTCACTTGCTTTCACCACTTCGCTTGCTTCCAAATTCCCGGATAGGTAAAGGAAGGCAACATGTATATGAGGGGCTAAGCATGATCAAGAAGAAGAAGAGAGAAGAATGAATTGCCTTGGTCTTTCCAGGAAGAAATTGAGAGAACTTATAACGTGGTGTCAACCTTCAAATTCAACATAATTTAGATAAAAACAAAGTATTAAACATGCCAATAATTTCAAACAAAGCATTTAGCAACTTAAACATATTATAAAACCTTTCAAACACATAAAGAATTTCAAACCAGTCAGTAAACAAGATCTTCACTGAGGTCATATCCAAATAAGAAGCACAAAAATCGTTTCGAAAACTCTCAGTTAACCTACCTCGGTCGAGGTGTTCTTAGGTCAACCGAGGTGAAACACCTCGTTCGGCCAGAACTGCCCCGGTCGAGGTCAAATTTTTTTTTTTTTTTAAACCATTTTTCTTTCAGTTTCGACATTTTTCTCAATCAAATAACCTGTAAGTATGCATGCAATCTCAGATAAACATATAGAAGCAAAAGTGAAGCATAAAATATCAATATCCGGTCAAGTGAAGTCATACATCAAATGTCAAATAATATATCACATAAACACCCCATACTTGGGATACACTGTCCCAGTGGGTCAAAATAAGTCTAAAGGATAAAAATACTCACCGGATAATAGGCTGAACTGCATAAAAAAATAATAAAGAAAATCCTGCAGCTCTCAGTAGTCAAACTTGGGATACACTGTCCCAGTGGTGGTGGTGGTGGCACGTACGGATACTGGGTCGGGTCGAACGGATAGCCCATGATGTGCTCAAACTGGATCTGGGCCATCATGTGCTGGTAGTGCTGCTGCTCCTGCATCTCGCGGATATCCAGTGACAAAGCAGCATATGAATCAATAACCTGATCCGTCAGGTCATCGATCCGTCTGTGAGCCTTTGAATCCCTGTGTCGGCGTGTCCTACGCCTAACAGGTCTCACTGGAGAAGTAGCAGGTGCAGGCTCAGTGTCCTCCTCATCCAGATCTATAACTGGTGGTGCGCTCGTCCCTGCAGTATCTGTCCCTGTATCCATCGGGACTCCACCCTCTCTCTCATCAACTGTCTCCTCATCATTTGCCTCCTCCTCAGCTGGGGCAACTGTTGCCTCTCTGTAATCCTCCATCAGTGGAGCCCAAGCGGTCTACCAATAATGTGGGTCATAAACAGTGAACTGGGCAGACCACCTGATCCCCTGTGGTGCAGTCAGCTCCCATGGCATAGCCACGTACGGAGTAGTCAGACCTCGGGGAACTAGAATCCACCGAGTGATCATCTCCTGCAATTCAAGCGGCTTCGGAGCCGCCACCATCGTGCAAGCACTGAGATCCATGTCCTGATAGCTAGCTATATGGGTGACAAGCCCTCCGCAGCAGATGTCTCCCTTCGCCTTGGCCTTGATCTTGTGTAGATCCCCTGCCAACATCAAGCCAAGTCCGGGATACCCCCTGTAACCATGCAGTATAAACTGACAAGCTCTCCCTGTCGGATCTTCTGGGGCGTCTCAGTACGCGCCAGAAGTGTCTCGCTGAATATCCGGTGGGCTAACCTAAGGCTAAATGGAAGATGACCTTCTCCCTGGAATCTCCAGGGCGCCATCTATCTGCGTGCTCAACAATATGGGCAATCTGCCCCCAAAACTCCCTAGCTACTGATCGGGACGGGAAGTCAACAACGGTGGGCTTCGAAAAGCCAAAAATATCTCTCCAGTACTCAAGTGGCACTAAGAAGTTCCGGTTCATCAACCGGTACTTCACAGACTGCTCTGTGGGAAGGTAGGTGAAGGAGCTAACGAACTCTAAGGTCGGCTCCAAATAGGCTGGGGCCCGGATCTCAGCAAACTGATCCAGCCCAACTGTAGAAATCATCCTCCTAAGGTCTCCGTCTACCTGGAGGCAATCAAAAGCGAACACGTCCAGGAAGCGAGGTGCAATCACTGGACGGCCAGAAATATGGTCATAATCAACCTGGTGTCGCTCATGGATCACCGGTCGATATGGTCGGGAAGAAGAGGAAGAAGGGGAAGGTGAGGATCTATCCCTAAGGACAAGGCGTCGGTCAGAACTCATTTTCAGTAAATCAAACTGTCAGGTCACCTCGGTCAACTGACAACACTCAACAATCACCTCGGCCGAGGCACAACTCGATTGGACCGAGGCGGAAAACTGGGTTCTAATTCCTTTTGAAAATTCAGTTCTTTTCCCCCAAAATCACTACAACTGCTTCCTATGGGGTACTTAAGCCTTTCCTCAACAAATGCAAGGGCAACCAAAGCCCAAATCGAAGCGAAAAAGCGAGGTAGGGTTTCGGTTCTATTTTTACCTCGTTCGGCCGAATCGGTTCGATTCTCTTGCAGATCGATGTTGCACTGGGATCCTCTGAGTTTCAATCGCAGTTTGGAGATCGAAATCGTCGAAAACGAGCAAGAAATCGGAGAAGCGAGGTGGACTGTCGCCGCGGTCGAGGGAGAATGAAAGTGAAGAGAGAGAAAATAAATCCCCCTTTTATACCCTTTTCTGGAACTGCTGTCACCTCGGTCGAGATGGTCTCGACTGGACCGAGGTGGTACGGACCGAGGTGGTTCTTCAAAAAACCCTAGTCGCCTCGGTTGCTCAAGAATCATCTCGGTCGAGGTGCTTTGATAGCAACCGAGATGCCTTAGTTAAACTCCGTCTTCTCAAATTCTCGAACTTCTGTCCTTCCAGTTATGCTCCTTCCTTAGATGTCTCCTGTTATCTGTCTAGAACGCCAAAAACAAAGCAAAGCAAAAGCAAAAACTATCTAAGCTAGACTAGAAAAAGGGAAAAGAAAGCAATACCTTGGGTTGCCTCCCAAGAAGCGCTTGGTTTAAGGTCGCTAGCTGGACCATAATGCTTCTCAAACGAGGTATATTGGTGCAACCTCCTCAACCGGAGTTTCCGGTTGGTACTTCTTAAGTCTATGACCGTTGAACTTGAAGCTTCCGCTAGTTTCGCCCCATATCTCAACTGCACCATGAGGAAAAACATGTTTCACAACATAAGGTCCGGTCCATCTAGATTTTAACTTACCTGGAAAAAGGCGGAGGCGAGAGTTGAAGAGTAGAACTAAGTCTCCCTCGTTAAGCTCCTTAGGGACGATACGCTTGTCATGCCATCTCTTCGTCCTTTCCTTATAGATTTTGGCATTCTCATAAGCGTTCAAACGCAGCTCCTCCAGCTCGTTGAGTTCCAATAGTCGCTTCTTGCCGGCCTCCTTAATGTCGAAGTTCAACTATTTGATCGCCCAATATGCGTTGTGTTCCAATTCAACGGGCAAATGGCAAGACTTCCCATATACCAAATTATAAGGGGTGGTACCTATGGGAGTCTTAAATGCGGTCCTGTACGCCCAAAGAGCATCGTCCAATTTCATGGACCAATCTTTCCTTGTCCTAGAGACGGTCTTCTCCAAAATTGCTTTGATTTCTCTATTCGAGATCTCGACCTGTCCACTAGTTTGAGGGTGATAAGGGGTTGATACCTTGTGGGTTACCCCATACTTCGATAGAAGTGCCTTGAACTTCCGGTTGATGAAATACGTTCCTCCATCGCTGATGATGATGCGTGGAGTTCCAAACCGTGGGAAGATAGTCCTGTTTAGGAACTTCACAACCACCTTGGCGTCATTAGTGGGAGAAGCAGTGGCCTCAACCCATCTAGAGACGTAATCAACTGCAAGAAGAATATAGAGGTTTCCTCCGGAGGATGGGAAAGGTCCCATGAAGTCAATCCCCCATACATCAAAGATTTCTACCTCTTGGATGTTGTTAAGTGGCATCTCGTTCGTCCTTGATAAATTTCCTGTTCTTTGGCATGCATCACAAGAGACAACAAAAGATTGGACATCCTTAAATAATGTAGGCCAAAAGAAACCGGAACGCAATACCTTAGCGCATGTTTTATCGGTGCTAGCATGTCCTCTACAAGGAAGTGAATGGCAATGCCGTATAACGCTATTAACTTCATCTTCCGGAATACATCTTCGAAGTATCCCATCCGGCCCGCGCTTGAATAGCAGCGGCTCGTCCCAGTAGTAATGTCGTATTTCTTTGAAGAATCTCTTCTTTTGAGAGTACGTCAATCCAGGCGGTATTTCCTGGCAAACAAGATAATTCACAATATTAGCATACCAAGGTCCGTTATTATCAGAAAGTTGGTGGATAGAATGTTCCACCAACTAAGGATGAATGTCAGAGAAGGGAGTAAAAAGTTTATTATTCTCAGTAGTCTCAGTTGACATCATCTCGCCATCGACCTCGGTCGAGGCGCAGAGGCGTTGACCGAGATGTTCTTCAGTCACCTCGCTCAGTCCAGGGAGTGCCTCGGTCGAGGTACTGCAACTGGAACCGATACTGGAGATCTTCGTCTCCTGGGTTAGCTTCTCAGTTTTAGCTCCTGGATCCTCTTCTAGCGCTTTTAAGCTCCGTATATCTGCATCACAAGAAGCATCTATACCTTCCTCCATTAAACTGAAGCTAATAACTCTTTCAAGTGGATCGTTAGTAAGGATAGAGCTCACCAATTCTCTTGATTCTTCTTCATCGTAGATGTTGAAGATATCATCGCTCAGCTGCTCCCCTTTCATGGCTGCAAGTAATGCGAACTCCACCTCATCGCCGCCAATGTTGAATTTCAACTTGGTGTTCTTGCAATCCACGTTGCAACCCGAAGTTGATAGAAATGGTCTCCCGAGAATAATAGGAACAGGATAATCTGCGGGAATGTCAAGTACAACAAAATCTATTGGTAAATAGAAGTTACCTAACTTGACCGGAACGTCCTCCAAGATGCCCATGGGATGGGTGATGGAGCGATCCGCCATATAAAGTCGAATCTTGACCGGCTTGGGCTCTCCAAGTCCGATCTTCACACATAGCTCCAGCGGAATGATGCTCACGCTGGCTCCTAGATCACAAAGGGCTTCACAAGTGACATCCCCAACTTGAATGGGAATGCAAAATGAGCCGGGATCTCTCAATTTAGGTGGCATCTTCTCCTTCATGATTTGTATGAGCTCCGAGGATTTAGATGTCATCCTAACTTCACCAAAATCTTCCAGCTTCCTCTTCCTTGATAGGATCTCCTTCAAGAACTTCCCATAGGCGGGCATTCCTAGAATGGCATCAAGGAAAGGAATGTTAATATACAGCCTATCCATCAAGTCAAGGAACTTACCAAAGTGCTTGTCTAGATGTGCTCTAGCCCTTGACTGGGGGAATGGAAGTGGTGGTTTGTATGCATAAGGTGGAACATAAACTTCAGTTTTCCCCTCCGCTTTCTGTGGCTCCACCTCGGTTGGCATCTCGGTCGAAGTGTTCTTCGACTGCATCTGGACCGAGGTGGTCTTCGTCGGTATTGGCACCGACCGAGGCACTGGATCTGAAGTTTTCAGTCCACTCCTCGTAGTTATGGCCATGATCTGGCCCTTAGGGTTGCTCTCCGTCCTTGCTGGAAGCTTCCCTGGATCTCTTGGCGCTTCATTCGCCCTACTTGCAAGTTGTTGTTCAAAGGCTTTTTGGGCCTTCGAAAATGAAGTCATAGAAGTCTCCATAGCGTTGAGCTTGATCAAGATAGCCTCCAGAACTGCGTCTTTCTTTTCTGGCTGAGACGAACTCGATCCTTTCCCCTGGCTTTTTAATGGAGTAGAAGAAGAAGAAGGGGAAGAGAGGAAAGGGTTAGAGGAATCGTTAGAGTTGGAGTTTGAATGATTGTTACCAGAATTTTGGTTGTTCGCCCTCCAATTGCTGCTATTGGATCCTCTATTGTTGTTGTTATAATTGTTGTTCCGGAAACCGTTGTTATTGTTACGGTATCCGTTGTTGTTGTTCCTTTGCCCTTGCTCTTCTTTCTTGGTTTGAGCAACCAAGAGTTCCTTCAATTGCTTCACGTCATTCTTCAAGGACGTGAGTTGATTGTTGTTGGGCTGAGTTTCCTGAAAGTTAACTCTTTTAACTCCACCTTCAGCTCCTTGGTGGGTGTACTTCTCCATATGCAAAGCTTGCTTCTCGATGAAGTCCCAAGCTTCGTCAATCGCCATGTCCATGAATGTACCGGCGGAGAGTAGTTGGAGATTGAACTGGGTGCTTCCGTCCAGTCCTTTGAGGTAAATCTCCAATAACTCTAACTTTGGAATCCCATGATGTGGGCAATCCAAAAGAATGTCCTTGAACCGCTCCCATGACTTGGACAAGCTCTCCTTGTACTTCATAATGAAAGCATTAATCTTCCCTCTCATTTCAACTGTCTTTGAGGGGGGAAAGAATTTGGTCAAGAATTCCGTCGTCATCTCCTCCCATGTGCTAATTTTTCCTGGAGGAAGAGATTGATACCAAGTAAGAGCTCTATCTTTTAAAGAAAAGTAAAAAGGTCTTAGCTTATAGTTGTTATTTTCAATCCTCGGAGGTCTCAAGGTCTCCATCAAGATCTCATAGTTTTGAAGATGTTGATGTGGTGATTCCTTCTCTAGCCCTCCGAACTGGCATTGGCGAATCATGGATAGAACTTGCGGTCGAAGTTCATAGTCATGGTCCGCTGGATCTCCTAGGTTAACTCCGGGACGCCTCAGTTGTTGATTAGGGTCCATCCTTTGACCTAGGGTTTGTGGGATTCCTGCAAGAAGAACGTTTCGGACTGGCATCCGAGGTGGAAGTATCTCGGCCGGGGCGTCAGGTATTGGAACCTGCCTCGGTCGAGGGTCAGCAAATGGATCCTACATCGGTCGAGGATCTGGGACCGGATCTTCCCTCGGTCGAAGTAGAATCTGGTTTCGTATGACGGCCATCTCTGCTTCGATTGCTTCAGTCTTGGTGCGAGTTTCTTCCTTCTCCCGCCTTAGTTCTTCCCTGCTGAGGCGTAGCAGCTCTAACGCCTCTTTCAACTCGGCCTCAAGATCGCGGTTGTCTTGTTGGGCCATCTTCGCTTCTCTTAAGCGTCGCTTGTATGTCTTTTCTGGTTCGGGATCGTAAGGAACGATTTCCTTCCCAGTGCGGGTTCTTCGCATATACCTAAGAAAGAACCTGCAAAAGTCACTCAAGTAGAGTGGTTAGTAGACACGGGGGCAAGTGCCCCAAGAGCAAACCGTAACCGGCTCGGCCTAGACCAAGTCCCCGGCAACGGCGCCAAAAACTTGTTCGCTCCAAACGGTGTGAGCAAGCTTTAAATTTATAACCCTAGATGTAAGCGTAAAACAAGGATATGAACCCGCAGTATACGGGTCAATCGTAGTAAAAAGCAAGGAATTCTAGGGGTCGATCACAGGGACTTAGTGAAACAAAGTCCAATCACGGTATGCTTATGTGTAAATACTAACCACAAGAGCAATTAAAACAATCAAAGATGAATAAGAAGTCAATAAAGGAGATATGCAATTCTAGGGATTAAAGCATCTAGTTGTGGTTCCAACTCAAGATCTAAAGATAAGCGGACAAAGCTGAGGTTTTTGCATGGGGAAGGTGTTGCTAAAGTGGAATAGATCACCGGGTAAGTCTCACTACTCACTAATCCTAAACCATAACTCCTATTACCGGGTAAGTCTCAAGGAATTAAGATAAAGAACTATAATCTCAAACTAACACACCACCTAAGGGAATAGAATCAACCTTTACCGGGTAAGTCTCAGGCTAACTCACAAAGAAGGGATGAAAGCACACTCAAACCCCAATAAAGGATAAACCTTTATTACCTACACTTATGATCTTAGATACACAAACTAAGGAATTACCGGGTAAGTCTCATCCTAGGCTTGCATTGAACCAGGAAAGGTGTAATAAGGATAGGATTTGGCAAACTCTAACACTTAACTCTCAGTTTTGGGTCAGATAAGTCACCTCGGTCAGAAGAATTCCACCCCGGCCGAGATGTTCATCGACTGAGCGAGATGCTTAGGGTTAAGGTTAAAGACTCGAACTTTCAAGGTCCTACTGTGATTAAGATCATCCTATCATTGTTTTTCCCACAACCTTCAGCCAATCACCCTAGAATCACACAAGGAAATTAGCCACTCATCATCATCATGAAAGTATTAATCAAATATATGGGAAGAAGGTGAATATTTGAACAAGAAGAATTTATTGAAAGACTTCAATAACTGAATCAATATCACAACAAAAGCGTTCCTTGGATATAAATCCAACAAGCAAGACAACAAGGAAGAGAATCTAAGGTAATCTTACAAGAAAACCTTCAAAAGCTATAAAAGCTACAATCTTCAATCTTCCTTCAACCTTCAAAAAGGTTCTTCAAAACTCCCAACTGGAGTATGGCTGCTGCGATGTATAAACCCTGATCGGTGGTATAGCATGATCTTGGATTTGTGGAAATCCAACCCTTTTTATAGGAAAATAACCCTCCAAAGATAAGATATCTTAGAAAGATCTCTTCCCATAAAAATAGGTAAAATATAAGATCTAGTATATCTTCTTCCTTCCAGGAGCCAAGCCCCAAAAATATAAGATCACTTTCCAAAGATAAAAGATATCAGCCAAGAATAAAATATTCTCGCCGCGTCCTAGGTATTTGCCTCGGTCGAGTCGACTTCCCTAGATCACCTCGGTCGAGATGAATCTGTGGTCAACCGAGGTGAGTCGTAACTGAATGTGAAATCTCTCAAAACTGGTCCAAAGTGAATCTCAAATCCATGGCTATGCTTCCTGGATGGTTCCTTATGTTCCTCAATGTAGCTCCAATGACTCCATAGCTTCTTTTGCTCCTTTTCAATGCAAAACGTGCCATTTACCTACGATTACAACAAAACTAGGTGTAGACCTCGTTTCCCGCAAAGGTAGATAAAATGGTAATATAATCACATAATATACATACAAACATGCAGATTATGAAAGATAAAACGTCCAAACAAACCCCAAAATATAGACTATAATACATGCTATCAGTCGTGAAAGTTGTTCATGACCGTAATTTTGGTGATTTTATGACGTGTCATTATTGCCACGTCAGCCACGTCATTGGGCTTTCTCGTAACCTTATTTCTCCCTATAAAAAGGCTTGAGAAAGGAGTTTTCGGGATCCCTGCTTAGCGCCGCTTAGAGTTCCGCTTAGAGTTTGGAGACGGTCTTAGGGTTTCATTTCGACCTTAAGGATTGGAGATTCGTGAAGGACGTATTTTTCGGAGATTGTGTACTTTTCGAGATATCTTAGGGTTTTCATCGAAGGATGGATTGACATCCCGTTCTTTGTGGTTTCTCTAGATCACTGTGAGGATTTCTATTCTTACTTTTCTGAATTCATAAACATGCTACTTTGTGTTTGAATTTCGAGATTGACTTTGAGTTATTATTGAGTTTTCGAGGGTTTTCATCTTTCATTCTTCTTAATTTGATTATTGATATCATAATGATGATTATTGGCTAAAACCCTTTAGCAATTCTAAGGTGAAGGTTTAGTTGTGGCTTAGATGATGATAGATTGATCGTAAACAAATTGGACCCTAAGAGTGTGAGAAACCTCGTCGACACCCTAAATCACGGTATGTTCTTGAGTTCCACGGCCGTGATTCTCAAGATCTAGCCGTGATTTCCCCTGGTTTACGAACTTTGCTTTTGCTTTGATCCAAAGTTAAAGATGAGCTTTAACCTACCAGTGGCTTGCCTTTCCTAGGTAGTAGTGAGACTCAACATCCTCTATTTTGATTTCGAGTGTCACAACCTTAACCGTTTTAGTTTATCTTTGATTCCTTGGGTTTGGGCATGGGTATTTGGGATTAATTCTTACCTTTAGATCCTTTCTATACTGCAACCTCAACAACCTTTATAGAGAGTCTTTTGGTTAGACATATAGGGTTCTGGAACTTCGTCATACATTACCTTACTTTAGAATACTTTTGCAATTCTCAACTCTGTCCTTATATATATAGTATATCTTGAATCGATTGCCACAATTAGATACCTGGATCCTTAGGGTTGCTGTTTTCCCCAATAATTGCAAAGCTTCTACATTTTTGATTGCTCAATTACTTGAAACTGATTTTGTTTCACCAAATCCCTGAGTTCGATACTCTAGAATACTTGCTTATCTACGCCGATCCGTACACTACGGGTTCGCTTGCTTTGATTTCAGTTTTATAAATTTTAAGACTTTGACGCACACACTTTTGAGCAAACAAGTTTTTGGCGCCGTTGACGGGGACTATTTTTGCTTTTTCTGTTGATTTTTCTGCTTGAGTGTTCTTGCAGGTTTGTATTCTTAGGTACATAAGAAGTTCTCGTTCCGCCAACGGAACAGAGTTTCGCCAAAGAACAAGTTTTTGGCGCCGTTGCCGGGGATTTGGTCTAGACCAATTCCGGTTTTCGGTTATCGAGCTTGGGAGCTTTGCTCTTGTTATTTGATATCTCTTTGTGAGTGATTTTTGCAGATTCTTTAGGTATATGCGAAAGACTAGATCTACCAAATATCTAGTTCCTTTTGATCCAGAACTTGAGAAAACTTTGAGAAGAAAGTTGAAGGAGAAAAAGATGGCTGAAAACAATGAGAGAAACAACAAAGTTGAATTGGATGAAGCTCAACTTCAACTTAAGTTGAGTGAGAAAGCTCGTTTGGACGAGTTAACGAGTCATCAATTTCAAATTGATGAACTCAAAGCTATGATGTTGGACATGAAGTTGGAGCTGAATGACTCCAAGAAGAAGAAGGTCAAGAAACCAACTAAGTCCATTAGAGTTGAATCATCCGACGATGAGGATATGTCACCACTTGAGGATATTGATCCGGTGATTCATCCCGTTCCTAACAACCCAAGACCACCGGTTGTTCCTCGCATTCCCGCTGGAGATGTGAGAGTTGCTAATGGAGGGGATGAACCACGAACTCTAGGGCAAAGGATGGATCCAATTCAGCAACCGCGCCGTCTAGGTATGAATTTTGGAGCTGAGGACATCCAGGAATTCAGTTTTAGCCCGCAAGTTATCGCCACGGTCTGCCAAAGTCAATTTGGCGGAACTAGCGCTGAATCTCCACACCAACATTTGCAGAACTTTGAGATTCTCATGAAGACATTGAAGCCGAAGAGGGCTACTAACAACAACTACAAGATCAAGCCATTCTTCTTCTCTTTGAAGGACAAGACTCTATCTTGGTATCAAGCTCTTCCACCTAAAAAGCTTACCACATGGGAGGATCTATCTTCGGAATTCCTCACCAAGTTCTTTCCGCCATCCAAAACGGCGGAGTTGAGAGGTAAGATTAATGCATTTTCTATGAAAGCTAACAAAAGTTAATTTCAATCATGGGAAAGATTTCAGGACCTCTTATTGGATTGCCCACACCATGACATTTCAAAGCTGGAGTTATTGGAGATTTACTACAAGAGGTTGGATGTGGACACACAATTCAACCTCCAATCTCTCTCTTGTGCTACATTCATGGACATGAGAGAGGATGACGCTTGGGACTTCAGTGAGAAGCAAGCCCAAGTGATTGAGAAGTATTCCCACCGGAAGGTAGAGCCGGGAGTCAAGCTAACACAAGCTGCACAAAATCAAATATTCTCCCTCAACACCGAAAGCAAGGAGTTGAAGGAAATCATTAGAGCTGGCCTTCAAAATCCAAAGGAGAAAGATGTTGGCTACTTAGGCAACAACAACAACAACAACCACCAAGGGAATAGGAACAACAACCGGAACAACAATTGGAATAACAATAACTGAAATTCCAACAACAATTGGCGTTCCAACCAACAACAAAATTCTGGTAATCCCTATCCAAATTCTGGAAATCACTAACATCTCCCTCTTCTTCTACCCCTTTGAAAAGCCAGGGGTAAACATCAAATGGTTCGAACAATAAGGAGAAGGAGAAGACCGATCCTATGTTGGAAACAATTCTACGAAAGCTCCAAGGGTTGGAGAGTTACATAACTTCGGTTGATAAAACTCACAAAGCTTTAGAAAACCATATGTTCAGCAAGGCCGGAGAAGTTCCTAGAGATCAAGGAAAGATTCCCGGGAAAACGGAGAACAACCCAAAGGGAAGGGTGATGACTATCACTACTAGGAGTAGCTTGACAACCACCGACCCGCAAGCCAAGTTTGTGGAAGTCCCAACTGAGAAGGTAAAAGATAAGGAGAAGGAGAAGGAATATGTCTACGTTCCTCCTCCAGCTTACAAACCTCCTTTACCATTCCCGCAGTCTAGAGCAAGAGCGCGTCTAGATAAGCAATTCGGTAAGTTCATTGAACTCATGAGCAAACTGCATATTAATATACCTTTCATTGATGCTATTGTAGGTATGCCCACTTATGGGAAGTTCTTGAAAGAGCTCCTCTCTAATAAGAGGAAGCTAGAAGGCTTTGGAAAAGTCAAAATGAGTTCAGAATCTTCGGAGCTCATCAAAACGATGACTGAAAAGATGCCCCCAAAGCTGAGAGATCCGGGGTCATTTTGCATTCCAATTGGAGTAGGAGAAGTCACATGTGACGCCCTTTGTGACTTGGGAGCAAGCGTAAGCATTATTCCGCTTGTTTTGTGTAGGAAGATCGGTTTAGGTGAACCTAAACCGGTGAAGATGACGTTATACATGGCGGATCGATCCATAACTCGTCCCGTCGGTATCATTGAAGACGTCCCAGTCAAGCTCGGTAAGTTTTACATTCCAATTGATTTTGTTGTGCTTGACATTCCTGCAGATTGTCCGGTTCCGATCATACTCGGAAGACCGTTTCTTGCAACATCCGGTTGTATAGTGGATTGCAAGAATGCTAGATTGGATTTCGACATAGGAGAAGAGAAGGTTGAGTTTGTTCTCTCAACTTTGGTGAAAGAGCCAGCTCTTGGAGAGGACATGTTCAATATCTAAGACGAGGAAGCGTCTAGAGAAGAAGTGAGCTCGATTCTATTCAAAGATCCATTGCAAAAGGTCATTACCATGAGCATCATGGAAAAAGGAGAGGAAGAGGATTGCAATGAGGAGATTGAAGTCTTGGAGGAGCTAAAAGAAGGGCAAGAGGAAGAGTTTGAAAAACTCTACGATGGCTCAGGAAATGTGAGAAACCACGGTCAGTCGTGCTATTCCACGGCCATGATTTCCCCCAAGATGACCGTAACCAGCAATTCGGAGAGCACCAGTAAGTTACACTGCCAAAACCATGGCCGTGGAACCACCAATGGTGCCGTAATTGAGATCCACACCCTAAACCACGGCCGTGGAAGTAACAGTGGTACCGTAATTTTGGGTATTTCTAAGAATAATTCCGTTCTTTCCACAAATACTCTTGAGTCTTCTTCCATCACTCCTACACCCTTAGAGACTTCTAAGGAAGTATCGGACACATCTCAAGACTCATCAAAGGCAACAATAGCAATGAAATTGAAGCCACTTCCCACACATCTTCGGTATGCATTTCTTGGAACTAATTCTACTTTTCCCGTAATTATTAGTTCCGAATTAAGTGAAGATGAACATGAGAAACTAATGGCTTTTCTAAAGAAACATAGGAAAGCGTTAGGTTATACCATAGAGGATCTTGTAGGAATCAAACCATCATTATGCATGCACAAGATTCTAATCGAGGAAGATTTTAAGCCTTCGCGACAACCTCAAAGACGGTTAAATCCGATCATGAAGGAGGTTGTTAAGAAGGAAATTCTTAAGTTACTTGACGCAAGTATCATCTATCCTATCTTCGATAGCAAGTGGGTGAGCCCCGTACAAGTTGTCCCGAAGAAAGGAGGAATGACGGTTATCACTAACAATAACAATGAGCTCATTCCTACAAGAACCGTGATGGGATGGAGGATATGCATTGATTACCACAAGCTGAACAACGCAACTAGGAAGGATCACTTCCCACTACCATTCATTGATCAAATGCTTGAGAGGTTAGCACATCACTCCTATTTTTGCTATCTTGACGGTTATAGTGGCTTCTTCCAGATTCCGATCCATCCGGACGATCAAGAGAAGACCACATTCACGTGCCCATAGGGGTACGTTTGCCTATAGAAGGATGCCGTTCGGGCTTTGCAATGCCCCAACCACCTTTCAAAGGTACATGATGGCCATCTTCTCGGAGTACATTGAGGAGATAATGGAGGTTTTTATGGACGATTTTTCTGTTTATGGTTCTTCATTTGATAATTTTCTTTCTAACCTCTCTCTTGTGTTGCAAAGGTGTGAAGAGACTAACCTAGTTCTTAACTGGGAGAAGTGTCAATTCATGGTTAAGGAAGGCATTGTGCTAGGACACTTAATCTCTAGTAGAGGGATTGAGGTAGACAAGGCTAAGATAGAGACCATAGAGAAACTTCCCCATCCATCTTCGGTGAAGGGGATAAGAAGTTTTCTAGGATAAGCTGGATTTTATAGGCGTTTTATCAAAGACTTTTCTAATATATCGAAACCGCTTACTAATCTATTTATGAAGGATGCAGTTTTTGATTTCTCACAAGATTGTTTAGATGCTTTCTACAAGATCCGGGAAGCTCTCATCTCAGCCCCGTGTATCCAACCTCCGGACTGGAATCTCCCGTTCGAGGTTATGTGTGATGCAAGTGACGTAGCTGTTGGTGCGGTGCTGGGGCAAAAGAAAGAAGGCCGAACCCATGTTATCTATTATGCTATCAAGACGCTAGATGAAGCGCAACTCAATTACATCACAACTGAAAAGGAATTCTTAGCTATTGTATATGCCTTTGAAAAGTTTTGTTCTTATCTTGTAGGTGCAAAGATGATTGTATACACGGACCATTCTGCGATCCGGTATTTACTTGCCAAGAAGGATGCGAAACCGAGGTTGATTAGATTGATTCTTCTCCTACAAGAATTCGATCTAGAGATCCGCGACAAGAAAGGCTCGGAAAATTCTATTGCGGATCATTTGAGTTGTCTACCACACATTGAAGACGACGATCTACCTATAGATGACTCCTTCCCGGATGAACACTTACACATCATAGAGGAGTGCATCGACAAGATATCTAGAGGTAACGAACCTTGGTTTGCTGATTTTGTAAATTACTTGGTTTGTCAGGAAATACCTCCCGGATTATCCTACGCACAAAAGAAGAAGTTCTTTAGGGATGTCCGGCAATACTTTTCGAATGAACCTCTACTCTTCAAGAGAGGTCCCGACGGCATCATTAGGAGATGTGTGCCGGAAGACGAAATGCAAAGTGTCATTCGTCATTGTCATTCACTACCTTGTGGAGGACACGCCAGTTCCAATAAAACTAGCGCTAAGGTATCGCAATCTGGATTCTTTTGTTTTACTTTATTTAAGGATGTGCAAACCTTTGTTTCGTGTTGCGATGCTTGTCAAAGAACAGGAAACATCTCTAGGAGAAACGAGATGCCCCTCAACAACATTCAGGAGGTAGAAATCTTTGACGTTTGGGGAGTAGACTCCATGGGACCTTTCCCATCATCTTGTAGAAACCAATACATACTTCTAGCTGTAGATTATGTTTTGAGATGGGTTGAAGCCATTGCAGCTCCAACTAATGATGCCATGGTTCTTGTTTAGTTCTTTAATAGAACTATTTCCCCAAGGTTTGGGACACCACGTACCATCATTAGTGACGGAGGTTCACACTTCATTTCCCGACGATTCGAAGCTCTACTAGCTAAGTATGGGGTGACTCACAAGATCACCACCCCCTACCATCCACAAATAAGTGGACAAGTGGAGATTTCGAATAGAGAGATCAAGGGCATCCTTGAGAAGACGGTCTCAAAGACAAGGAAGGATTGGTCTTTGAAACTGGATGATGCATTATGGGCATATAGGACTGCATACAAGACTCCCATAGGTACAACACCATACAACCTTGTGTATGGGAAGTCTTGTCATCTCCCGGTTGAGCTAGAACACAAGGCGTACTGGGCTGTGAAGTGGTTGAACTTCGGCATGAAGGAAGCGGGCGAGAAGCGCCTCTTGGACCTTAATGAGCTTGAAGAACTCCGCTTGAACACCTATGAAAACGCCAAGATTTACAAAAAAAGGGCAAAGCGTTGACATGATAAGCATATCATTCCAAAGGATCTCAAAGAAGGAGATCAAGTTCTCCTCTTCAATTCGAGACTTCGTCTCTTTCAAGGTAAGCTTAAAGCTCGTGGGGCTGGACCTTATCTAATCAAACGTGTTTTTCCCCACGGCGCAGTTGAAGTATGAGGTGAAAAGAGCGGAAGTTTCAAGGTGAATGACCAACGTCTTAAGAAGTATTCACTGGAGCTCCCAGTTGAGGAAATCGCTCCGAATAAACACAGGAACGGTCTAGCTACGGACCCAAAACAAGCGCTTCTTGGGAAACAACCCAAGGTATCGCACTTACGTTCTTGTTTTTCTTTCTTAGAG
This sequence comes from Fagopyrum esculentum, assembly GCA_033239045.1. NCBI lineage: Eukaryota > Viridiplantae > Streptophyta > Magnoliopsida > Caryophyllales > Polygonaceae > Fagopyrum > Fagopyrum esculentum. Next base: position 51,922,370 of record BSUD01000004.1, read on the forward strand.
TTGGGCAAAGGAAAAATGCAAAAGTTGGAAGGAAGCAAAAGTTGGAAGGATTGGGCAAAGGAAAGAAGCAAAAGTTGGAAGGAATTGACGAAACTTGGATGTTGGCACACAACAGAGACTTCCACGCCCTAAACCACGGTCGTGGAAGTAATAGGTGACCGTAATTCCCCAAAATCTAGCAAAATTAATAAAACCACGGGTTCCGTACATTACCACGGCCGTGGAATGCCCCGAGTGACCGTGATTTTTAAAAATTTTACGGGCACTATATAAACCACCTTCCTTCACAAAAACACACCAAAATCCCAAATCCAAGCCCAAAATCGCCGACAACCTTCATAGATCCGTGATTCTTCGTTCGGAGTCCGATTCGACCGGTTCTTGATCCTAAAGTGGAGCATTTTCGATCATCTACACGATCCAAGCAACAAACTGTGCGAACAATCTACGCTGGAGACGGAATTTGGATTTGAAAGATCCAAACCCTAGGTTTTTCTCCCTTTTCTCTACTTTTCAATTTAGTTCTATTTCTTCGCAAGAATTGAGGAGAACTGAATAGAATTGGAATTGGAATTAGTCTAGGACAATGATTGCTGAGTTTGGTGTTGAGTTGTTGTGATTTGAGAGAAATAGACCAAAACCACGGTCTCTGTACGTTCCACGGCCGTGGTTTACCAAGCACAAGCCGTAATTTTTGCTGTTGTTGAGAAAATTGTTTAGGAGAAAGTCTAGCAGGAACAAGAAGAGAAAGGATGATAGTTCCTCCTTTTCCCAACCTCCCCCTAGTGAACCACCATCACCACCACCTCCTAGAATCCCAACTATCCATGAAGACTACCTAGGAGCCTTAGAAAGGATCAAGAAGAGGCCGGTCATAGGACCTCGATACCTAGTCCTTGAGGAGCTTGAGCCACTCAATGTTTTGAATGATTTGACATGGCTCTTGGATAGAGCTGGATTGATCGTCTTCTTCGCTATTAGAGAGGACGCCTATGAGGAGATAACAAGGGAGTTTGTGACTTCCTTTGAGTATAGCCATATGAACTGAACGGTCTCCTTTAGGCTAATGGAGCAAGACTATGAGTTCTCCATTGTTCAGTTTGGAACCTTCTTTGGGTTCCATGTGAGCTCCAATGGTAGGTTTCCTAGTGGTGTGTATCCTAAGGATTTTTGGGAGAAGATTGCCAAGATATATGCTAGTGCGGATCGTTGGCAACCGGCCAACACCATGGCTAAGCTCATCTACCACTTAGCCTTGAAGATAGCTCATAGGGTCCTTTTTGAGAGTCTCTTCCCTAGGACCGAGACCCCACAAAAGATTAAGACCGACGAGCTCTTCCTCCTTTATTGCATGGTTAACGGTAGACCTGCTGATTGTGCCACACTCCTTGCCTCCACCATGAGTAAACTGAAGAACAAGAAAGCCGGAAACATTGGTTATGGGGGTATGGTTACTCATATAGCCAACCAATTAGGGATAGATTACTCCGCTTGTACTAGGATAGCAGCGAGACCTTTGGGTCTCAACGGGCTCATGACTAGAGGCATTATCTTCCCCTGTCACCAAGCTCCACCTACCGCAGCCATGCCATGGGCGGAGAGAGGTGGTAGAGGTATCCCTTGGCTTACCAAGTACTCCATTATGGCCGGACGCCATAATTGGAAGCCGACCTTTGCGGCCATGCATGCCAATAGACTTGTAGCTCCTCCATATGTGCCGGATGATATCCCAGCTGGGGATGATGATGAGGAGATGAGAGGAGGTGATGACCATAATGTAGGAGGTGATGAGCATACCTTTAGTACATTCCCGGATCAGCCGGACACCTTCCTGGACCTACCTAGACGTTCTCCCCGCCCCTCTAGACCTTCCGGTGCTTCTTCTTCTTCACGCAAGACTAGTGTGAGTGAGAGGCCGACTTGGATGACAACTCCACCCACTTAGTATGGAGAGCAGCCGTCATGGATGGGAGCTCCTCCTCCATGGTATGAGCAGGCACCGGTAGCACCGACTCCTCCTCCTCCTCAGGACGCTCCAGCATGGTATGGACAACCTCCGGATTGGTACTCGCAGCTTCCGGGATGGGCCCCCGATCTTTCGAGGAGAGTGGGAGATCTAGAGATCCGACAGGAGACTCATGACGCACAGAGCCAGAAGAACGACCGCATCTTGAGGGACGTCTACCGCCAGCAGTTTGGGTGGCCTTTTAGCTCGGATTTCTTTCCATATCCACCACCGCCTCCTCCACAGTGATGCTGTTGATTAACCGCCGGTTTGAGCCACCACACCACCATTAGTGAGTTCCTTTTTCTTTTATTTCTTTTCTTTATTTCTTTTGAACATTGAGGATAATGTATGTTTCAAGTATGGGGTGGGGTGTGACTATCGTTTGTAATAACTCTACTCACTTTGCTTTGCATGACTATGAACACTTGCATGTTTCCTTTCATCGTCACACATTTCATTATTGCATTGCATGAAAAATTTGAAAAACCCATAAAAATTTGAAAAATTTCAAAAGATTTTGTGCTTCTAAGATTAGAGATGATTTCTATGATGAAAACTACTTGTGGAATGAGTTTTTGATGACAATTGTATGCTTAAATTGAATTATAAACCGTGAAGAGAATGAGTATGTTGTTTATCCTTTCTTGCAAGTTTCATAATGTGAAGGTTTTTATCTAAATCATATTGAGAAACAAAGGTGAAATCACAATATAAGTTCTTATACTTCTTTATGAAATGATTAAGGCACCTCGATTTTCTTACTTCTTTCTTTGATCATTTAGCCCCTCAATGAAATAATTGCCTCCTTTACCTATCCGGGATTTAGGAAGAGTTGATTTTGGCATGTTTGATGTGGGAGGGCCATGAAAGCAATGTTTTTCAAAGTGTAGGAAATTCTAGGTTTGGGGAGGTCAATCATGACGATGAGTAACTCGGCACCATTCACATAGTCGGGTGTTTGTGTCTTGCCAAAGTCGGATTGAGCGATATTCCTAACGGATTATGGTATGTGCATCAAGGGTTTGAGGCATCTTGAAATTGAGAAACACCAATCTCCTAGGCTCCGGTTATTGCGCACCACTGTCCATAACTCCAAAAGTAAAGTCGAAAAATTATGTGCAAAAAGTCTAGAGCAAAGCTCTAAGTTGGTGGAAGTTCAAATGGTAAAAAGAAAAAGAGTTTGTGTTGTCCCTTCTTCCCGGATTCATACACTACATTCCTTTACAAGTTTCCCACCTTTTCCGCATTCTTGGCCTTATTTGAAAGTCCTTGAGATTATAAGAGTGTTATTTGACTTGATGATCTACATTGAAGTTTCACATGATTGATTTTGACAATACTTGAAGGTTATGATGTTTGTCTTGAAGTATTTGCAATTTATGAAGTTTCTTTGCTTTGCATACTTTGGTTTGTGTACATAAATGTTTTCAGGGATGAATGAAGAAAGGTTTGAAGATGATCTATTGACTAGAAGCACATTAACCAAAAAGATTGTTTTGCTTTATTTTGCATTCATATCTCATTCTACCTTATGTTCTAAGCTTTTGAAAACCTTGCTTGGGGACAAGCAAGTGGCAAATATGGGGTATTTTGTTAGCATGAAATATGACTATATTTTAGGCACTTGTTTTAGTTTTTTTCCCCTCTTTATTGTGTTCTTAGATTTGAGTTTGAAGCAATTGTGAGCTAGTTCACCCACTTTGTCGATATAGAGATCTACACTAGCTTTGTTTTATTTTTAGGTGAATAAAGACTTTGATTGGAGAAAAATGTGGAAGGAAAGGAGTGTTTGATCATGCTTGATGGCAAGGAGATGCATTGGAGAGGCTAAGGAAGGAGCATGGATAAAGGATGTCACGAAACAAAGGCAACAACCAAGGATCTAAGGAACCACGCCCTGAATTACGGTCGTGGAGAAGTGATTTGAAGAACCACGCTCTAAACCACAACCGTGGATTTGGCAACATGATCATGGACGTGAGTTTGGAGCACAACAAAGAGTTACACGGCCTAAACCATGGCTGTGGAAATCATATGGTGCCGTAATTGAGTTCCACGCTCTAAATCACGGTCGTGGAAAGTTGTTCATGACCGTGATTTTGGTGATTTTATGACGTGTCATTATTGCCATATCAGTCACATCATTGGGCTTTCTCGTAACCCTATTTTGCCCTATAAAAAGGCTTGAGAAAGGAGTTTTTAGGATCCCTGCTTAGCGCCGCTTAGCGTTCCGCTTAGAGTTTGGAGACGTTGTTAAGGCTTCATTTCGACCTTAATTATTGGAGATTCGTGAAGGACGTATTTTTCGGAGATTGTGTACTTTTTGAGATATCTTAGGGCTTTCATCGAAGGACGGATTGACACCCGTTCTTTGTAGTTTTTCTAGATCATTGTGAGGATTTCTATTCTTACTTTTCTGAATTCATAAACATACTACTTTGTGTTTGGATTTCGAGATTGACTTTGAGTTATTATTGAGTTTTTGAGGGCTTTCATCTTTCATTCTTCTTAATTTGATTATTGATATCATAATGATGATTATTAGCTAAAACCCTTTAGCAATTCTAAGGTGAAGGGTTTGATAGTTGTGGCTTAGATGATGATAGATCGATCGTAAACAGATGGGACCCTGAGAGTGTGAGAAACCTCGTCGACACCCTAAATCACGGTATGTTCTTGAGTTCCACGGCCGTGATTCTCAAGATCTAGCCGTGATTTCCCCTGGTTTACGAACTTTGCTTTTGCTTTGATCCAAAGTTAAAGATTAGCTTTAACCTAGCCTTGGCTTGTCTTTCCTAGGTAGTAGTGAGACTCAACATCCTCTATTTCGGTTTCGAGTGTCATAACCTTAACCGTTTTAGTTTGTCTTTGATTCCTTGGGTTTGGGCATGGGTAAATTGGGATTAATTCTTACCTTTTTCTATACTGCAGCCTCAACAACCTTTATAGAGAGTCTTTTGGTTAGACATATAGGGTTCTGGAACTTCGCCGTACATTACCTTACTTTAGAATACCTTTGCAATTCTCAACTCTGTCCTTATATATATATATATATATATATATATATATATATATATATATATATATATATATATATATAGTATATCTTGAATCGATTGCCACAATTAGATATCTGGATCTTTAGGGTTTTTGTTTTCCCCAATATTTGCAAAGCTTCATTTTTGATTGCTCGATTACTTGAAACTGATTTTGTTTCACCAAATCCCTGAGTTCAATACTCTGGAATACTTGCTTATCTATGCCGATCCGTACACTGGGGGTTCGCTTGCTTTGATTTCCGTTTTATAAATTTTAAGACTTTGACGCACAGACTTTTGAGCGAACAAGTTTTTGGCGCCGTTGCCAGGGACTATTTTTGCTTTTTCTGTTGATTTTTCTGCTTGAGTGTTCTTACAGGTTTGTGTTCTTAGGTACATAAGAAGTTCTCGTTCCGGCAACGGAACAGAGTTTCGCCAAAGAACAAGTTTTTGTGACGTTATGGAAAAAGGTCAAAAGCACGAAACGTGGAAGGAGCTAACGGAGTTGAGGTAGAGTACCCCAAGGAGGATAGCCTTTATGAGAAAAGTGACATAAAGTATAGAGGATTAGTAAGTCGTTGACCTTAGAGAAGGTCAATTACAAGGTTATTGGTGATGACCGAGAACGCATAAAGTGCAAGTTGCCTGTGAGGGATTGTAGATGGGAGGTATAACCTCAAGTGAAAAATATAAGGAACAATAACAAGAGTTGGTGTATGCCCGGCGGTTCGGTGCTAATGGTAAGGAGGTGTATCCACTAAGGCACAATTGTATGGGTCATATAACGTTGAAAAGGGTAAAGTGAGTAACCATAACCGACCTTCCAGGGAAGGATTGTAAATACCATATGCGACCTTTTACAAGCATGAGATTGGCATAAAGAGGAATGACGTGGATGGGAACCGTTAAAGTTTAAGCATGTCATAAGGATCTAGTGGATCTGAAGGAAGGTGAGGCTTCCCGAGTTGCTTTAAGCAAATGAGAAGATATGGAAAGTAGATGCATGATACTTCTTCCTTAAGAACAAATGATAAGTTGTGGCAAGCACGAGATGAGTCGAAGTTGTTAGACTCACCTGAAGGAGCCATGGAGGCTATGGTGTGAAACAAGGGACCGAAGCTATAATAACGTTGTAAGCTTTAGGCTTAAGGTGGTGGTACTTGAAGAATCATGAATTAGAAGTTTCAGTGGTTTGGAATGGGAAATTCTTCCAGTCTTCCCTCTAGCCACTCTGGTACGAGTTGGGAGGAAAGATACGAGTCGGGAAGTTGTGCTTTGGCTATCGAGAAAGGGGTAAGGCTACCAATGAGGATAAGTATCTTTTCCATGTAGTGGACGACTCGTTAGAACAAGTTGCACGTGGTTACAATGTTTGATTATATCGACTTGAAGTCGAGATGTCACCAGACTTGGATGGAGAGAAGGAAGGACCTTCGTAAGGCAGCATTTAGGGCCGATATGGTCACTACAAGTGTAGTGAAGCCATTTGAGATCACAAGTGCGATTGATGAGATGGAGTTCACATAGATGAGTATCCGTCCGTTTTCATAATCGAGTTGCGATGAAGTCGCGCAATTTGGGGTGTTCCAGGAGTTTCCAAGGTGGACCCTAACCTAAGGATTTTAATGATAGTTATTGGTGCATGAGTTGCAAGAATGATTCTTATGTTCAGATTTGACGATGCCTTGTTGTACTCTCCCAATTGGGAGGAACAAGCTTGTAATGGGACGACGATAATACAGGTTATGCGGGATGAGAAGAGTTATCTAAACGGGTTAGGACGTCTGAGGTGACCTCCTAAGAGACGTAGCGGGTTGAGAATATCCAGTAGATCAGATGAGAACGAGGTGATAGTTTAGATAATACCTTCAAGGTATGTGAAGGAGATATGAAGCTTATGAATTGGTGGTCCATAACCGCCGAGTTGCGGGATGGTTTTGACACTTTCTTCCCTTCTAATGAAGTCAATTAGATCGTGAGATCCGAGACGTATCCGTGGAGTTTTAACAAGATTAGAGGAGGTGAGTGACCTCCATTCTATTTTTTTTGACACTAACATTGAGTTAAGGGGACTGTATGACATTATGGATACATCCAAGCGAAGCTTGGGATGCATATCAAGTAAGAAGAGAGGTTTCGTGCGTATGTGGACAATTGTGGGCATATAAGAAAAGTGACCGTTGAAGGGTCGAGAGTAAGGCGCTTTTATACACGCACTTATGATGAAGTCGGTATCCTGTTGTGGGAAACATGCTAGTTTGGTACGAACCAAAAGAGTATGTCATGGATATATATTCGCTCCGCAAGAGCTGAATATCAACCAGAGGTGATGCTTAGAGTTGGTTAAGGACTTTGGTACGATTTTGGGATCGTTCAAGGGAAGGTGAATGTGGTCACCAACACCCTTGGTAAGTGGACCCTTTGAGAGAAAGCAACAATGTAACTGATGGTTCAACCTCAGTTTATCAACGTAGATGGTAAGGCAAGGACCCGAAATAATTGCGGAATTTGAATGGCTTGAGAAAGACCCTGGATAGAAGGTCCTGAGGATAAGCCCCATAGTTACCTTATGGGTTGCAGGTTTGTTGAGATGCCAGGAGTGCCCATGTGAACTAGTAACGGAGAGCTGAGATAGAGTCCCCATGAGGCTCACACCACCTTACTAGTATACCGTAGTGCTGGTAAGAGATATTTGGATGGGTGATGTTCACATTAGTGACCATTGTCAGGTCAAGCTTGGGCACCCTAAGACAGGAAGAGGTCTTCATCCACCGCGAGTTATGTAGTGGGATTGAGAGGATACCTCCGTAGAGGTTATTACCTGTTTGAGACCAAGTGACAATTGTCACATATTTTGGTCTTTGAGGACCGACCGACGGAGACAACGCGTTTTCACCCTTTGGGGAAACAAGGCCGACGAGTCGGCTAGTTGCGAAGTCCATTAGTGATAGTGAGATTTATTAAGGATACCGAGTACCGTTATCTCCGATCAAGATGAACGATTCATCTCGGGATGGATGGGCAGCGGGATCATGCCGCTTAGAGGACCTGTTGTCTTTCGTGGAAGTCTATCCTCGGATAGATAGTCAACTGGAGAGGACTTTTGTGATCTTGGATGCTGCACAGAGAGCGTGTGTCCGAGATAAGGGGTAAGGGCGGACATACCCCCTTTGTGATCGAGCTTTCGTTTTAAGATAGTCGAGATATGTCGTTTGTGATGGCCTTTGTGAGGCATTTTATGGATGGAAGTGTAATACCCCGTGGTGTTGGAATTTGGACAGTATATGGAAGAATATCCCCGAGCAGGTATGGAACGAGCTCGCCCGAGTAGTGTTGGTCCAAGGGCGAACGATAGCCGAGCTAAGTCGCCAAAAGGGTGGACATATAAGAGGTACGCACCTCTTGGGTTCAGGATCGAGACAAGTCGAGTTAAGGTATCACAGGCGCGAGGCGTCAATTGTTGGGCATTTAAGGGAAGTTGAGCTTCCGTTCTACGGACCTTTTTGCAGATCTTGGCACGAGTTGAGAAACAGTTTACCGGTTGGCATGGCCACCGAGAGTGAAGGATGTTCACCAGGCTTTAGATGTGAAGGTCGAGGGAATACATGTATGACTCGAGACATGATGCTAGTTGTGATGATCTAGTGATAGTCGAGGAGCCGATGAGGCTACCGGGAGGATGTGAGATTGTATCCTCGTTGGATTTTTTACGATCATCTAGTTATATCGAGATGGCTGTTGGGTTAGATATTTTGTGGATATGCAAGTTATGTGTTTTGTGCCCCGAGCGGGAATGTGTTGTATAATTCGTTAGGTTTTGACTTTTTATGTGAGACGCGGTTCATGCGAGTATATGTGTTGGCCTTGCGAGGTCTTGACGCGGTTATATGAGTGTGTTTGGTTATTGAGTAGGGAGTTGACACGTTACAGTTTTGAGTGGTTACCGAGTTAGTTATGGCGAGTGTTCTGCATTAGCAAGTTTCGGGACAAAACTTATTTTTAGGGTGATTAGTTGTAACATCCGGAATTTTTATTCCGGTCTTTGAGTAGTTTATCGACCTTCCGGCGTTAGCGGCTCGTTTTTCCCGCATGCACGAGGTGCTGAGTAACGAGATTCTTCCCAAATCCCGTTCTGACCTTCCGTTTCCGCCTTTTGCTTTTGGAAATTTCGGTTCTAGCACAAGGGCAGGAGGTCAGCTGACCCCTTGTTTCCCTCTCCCTTTGTGCAGCCTTGTGACTATCTTCTCACTCCTCACTTTTCATTTCACGCTCTTCACTCTCTTCACTCTTCCTCTTGTGCTCCTTCTTCAGCTCCCTTCTCATTTGGAGCTCTTGGTTCTTGGGTGTGAACTACGTTGGAGGAGGTTCTGGATCCGAGTTGGTAAGCTTCCCCCTCCCTCTCTTCTTCTTTCTTGCTGAACATCTTCTTCTTCTTCTTCTTATGGATGAAGCTTTGGAAGAGGTTTCTTCTTGATCCTTTTCATACATGTGTTCTTAGCTCGATTAGGTCATAAGGGAGAGCCTTGATACCATGGATGATGTTTGGAGAAGACTCAAAAAGAGAAGGAGGGCATTGAAACTCAAGATCCACATTCAAAGACGAAGAAAACGTTGTTTCTGGAGTTCTACCGCGGGTGCGGGACCAGGCGCCGCGGGGGCGGAATCTAGCCAGCTGCGGGGGCGGCGTCAGAGTTTCTAGGCGCGGCAGGGGGGGTCCAGGCGCCGCGGGGCCGTGACCTTTAGAACGCACTCGCGCATTTTGTTTCCGCCGCTGTGTTTCTTCAACAGTAGGCTCCTCTTCTCCCTTTCTCTTCGTTCCTTCCTTAGCTTTGAGGTTATATCTTGTTAGTAGCATGCCTAGGATGGCCTAGAGTAGCTTCATAATGCCACCTAGTGGTTGAGAACCTAGGAGCCCTTAAGGCTCGATGTAGTTGCCAGTTTCGAGTATGTTGAGGTTATATCTTGTGAGTTGCTTTCTTGTGCTGAGAGTGTGGTGAGTATCTTGGTGTCTGTTCGCCACTTAGCGTGCGTGCAAATAAGCTTTAAATTTATAAAACTAGAAATCAAGCAAGCAAACCCGTAGTGTACGGATCGATATAGTTAAGCAAGAATTCCAGAGTATCGAACATAGGGATTTGGGGGGAACAAATTCAATTGTAGATTATCAAGCAAATAATTGTAAGAGCTTTTCGAATTATTGGGAAAACAACAATCCTAAAGATCCAAGTATCCAGATGTGGCAATCGATTCAAGATATACTAATGATATAAGGACAGAGTTAAGATATGCAAAGGTATGCTAATGTAAGGTAATCGTACGGTGAAGTTCCAAAAACCTTATATGACTCACCTACAAGACACTCTCTATAAAGGTTGTTGAGGCTTCAATATAGAAAGATTCTAAAGATGAGAATTAACGTCAAATACCCAAACTTGTAATCCAAGGATCAAGACTAACTAAATCGATTAAGGTTGTGCCACTCACAATCGAGGTAGAGGTTGTTGAGGCTTCACTACCACCTAGAAAAGGCAAGCCAAGACTAAATTAAAGCAAATCTTTAACTTTGGATTAAAGTAAAAGCAAGTTCGTAACTTAACACAAAATTACGGCTAGTTCTTGAGTTCCACGGCAGTGGAAGCTCAAGAACAGACCGTGGATTAGGGTTCGTCGGCGATTCTCTCTAACTCTCAGGATCCAATCTGTTACGAACGATCTATCATCATCTAAGCCACAACTATCAACCCTTCACCTTAGAATTGTTAAGGGTTTTTAGCCAACAATAGTCATATTGATATCAAATTCAAGAAATAAAAGATTGAAAGATGAAAACTTCCGAAAACCTCCAATAAACTTCAAACCAATCTCAAAGTCACAATCAAGAACAAATATCGTCACTAGATTCGGAATAGAACAAACAAACACAATCGTAGATAAGAAGGAAGAACGGGATGTCAATCCGTCTTCTAAATCAAACCTAAGCAAGAAGCGAAATCTCCTTGCGAGCAATCTTCCGAATCTTCGATCTTCCGTCAATCCGGAAATCACCAATAGCAATGCGCCAAAAATCTCCCAATAAATCTCCGCCAAATGCGAAATTAGGGCAATTCCAAGCGCAAGTGTATGTGTAAAGCGAGGTCTAAGCGGAGATGACGGAATCTCCCTTCGTCCGTCCTTTTATAGTGTAAGATAAAATATCGGCCCGGCCCAATTGTGTAGGAGATCGTGGCTTAAAATATGGCGAAAAATATCGCCAAGATCACGGTCGTGGAAGGGTTCCACGGCCGTAATTTAGAGCGTGGAAATCAACACGGTTTGAACCATCTTCTCCACGGCCGTAGAAGTTACTGGAATGAACCACGCTTCCCTAGCCAAGGTTCCACGGCCGTGGACTTGAATGTGGAAAGTGGTACGGCCGTATTTTAGAGCGTGGTTTAGGGCAAGAACGTGATTCTTCCCTAGCCTCGTGCATTCCTCAAGTTGGCACTCCCTTAGCTCCTAGGAATATCCTCAATCCATGGATATTGCTCAACAACTCCATCCTTGCTCGATTCCGTTCGGAAATAGCTCTCAATCACCTATAATCAACATAAAGCTTTTGTAGATCTCTATATCGACATTATAGACAAACTAGCTCACAAATGCATCGATGCTCAATCAACGACTATCAATATGAATCAAATACACTTAGAAAACGTGCCTAAAATATCACAATATTTCATGCTAACAAATAACCCCATACTTGCAACTTGCTTGTCCCTAAGCAAGGTCTTTCAAAAGCTTTAAAACAAGAGTTAGGATGAAATATGTGTACCTTCTCAAAGCAATACTACTTTTGGATGAATGTGCCTTCTAATCAATAGATCATTCTCAAATCTTGCTTCAATCGTTTATAAGACTTTCATACACTTAATCAAAGAGTAAAGAGTAAAGAAAGTTCACAAATCAATCAAACTCTCATACAAACATCATAACCATCAAACATTATCAAAATCAATCATAAGAAACTTCAATTTAGATCACCAAGTCATATAACATTCTTTTGATCTTAAGGACTTCCAAAGAAAAAGGTCTAGAATGCGGAAAGGGAAGGAAACTTTAAGGGATGTGATGCATGAATCCGGGAAAGTGGAAAACTACTCTTTTCTTCTTCTCTTGCGGTTTCCGCAACACCTTCAACTTAGAGCTTCACTCTCTTCCTTTCATTTTTCGACTTTACTTTTGGAGTTATGGATAGAGGTGCACAAAAACCGAAGCCTAGGAGATTGGCGTTTCTCAATTTTTATGAGATGCCTCAAACCCTTAGCGCACATACCATAATCCGCTAGGAATATCGCTCAATCCGACTTTGGCAAGACACAAACACCCGGCTATGTGAATGGTACCGAGTTACTCATCATCATGATTGACTTCCCCAAACCTATAATTTCTTTCTATTACTTTGAATGCAAAGTATTGCTTTCATGGCCCTCCCACATCGTACATGCCTTTTTCAATCAACTCCTCCAAATTCCCGGATAGGTAAAGGAGGTCAATATTTCAACGAGGGGCTAAATGACCAAAGAAAGAAAAAGAAAGAATCGAATTGCCTTAATCATCTCAACAAGAAGCATAAGAACTTATAGTGCGATTTCAACTTCAATTTCTCAACATGATTTAGGTAACATTCATCACATTATGAAACTTGTAAAAGAGGTATAATCAACTCATTCAATTTCTTTTCAATTCACTATTCGTTCAAGCATGCAATTGTCATCAAACTCAATTCACAAGTAGCGATTATCATAGAAATCATCTCAATTCCTTAGAAGCACAAAATTTTTCAATTTTTATGGGTTTTTCAAACTCTTTTTCATGCAATGCAATAATGAAACGTGCAACAATATAATGAACATGCAAGATAGTCTCGAATAGAAGCAATCAAAGTGAGTAAGAGTTATTATAACTTTTAGTCACACCCCACCCCATACTTAAAACAAACATTGTCCCTAATGTTCAAAAGAAAGAAAGAAAAAGAAAGAAAAGAAAAAAGAAACTCACAAAGTGGCGGTGGAGCGGCTAAAGCTATCGGTCATGCGAATCATCACTGCGGCGCTGGTGGAGGCGGGAATGGAGAGAAGCTAGGATTGTAGTGCCGCCCAAACTGTTGGCGGTAGACGTCTCTCATCATATGATCGAGGTCGTCCAAGCGTCCATCTCTAGCATCGGCTCGGATCTCCAGTGCTCCTACTCTCTCCAAAAGACCGGTGGCCCAATCTGGCATCTGCTCATACCATCCCGGGGCCTGGCTGTACCACTCTGGAGCGTCGGACGGTGCTGGTGCTGGTGCTGGTGCAGATGGTGCCTGTGTAGACCATGGAGGTGGAGCTCCATACCATGCAGGAGGTGTCTCTGCCCAAGTGGATCTCTCGCTCACGCTGGCGCGGCGAGAGGACGAACCTGAAGCTCTGGCGGGACGTGGAGAACGTCTAGGCACATCAGGGGCCGCATCCGGCTGATCCGGAAACGTGCCAAACTCCTGCTCTGCTCCTCCTCCTCCTCCGTCATACTGGTCCCTCATCTCCTCCTCCTCAACTACGGGCGGTGGTGGGACATACAGAGGAGCTGCAATCCTGTTCGCATGCATAGCTGCGAACGTAGCCTTCCTATTATGGCGTCCAGCCATAATGGAGTACTCCGGTAGCCACTCAATGCCCCTCCCCGTCCTGCTCTCCCAAGGCATGGCTGCGTAAGACGGACCTCTATGGGTAGGGAAGATAAGGCCTCTAGTCATGAAGGCCTGGAGTCCTAGGGGTACAGCAGATATGCGTGTGCATGCAGAAAAATCAACCCCCAACATCCTAGCAAGGTGGGTAACTATCCCACCATATCCAATGTTCCCCGCCCTCTTGTTCTTAAGCTTGCTCATGGTAGCAGCTAAGAGGGTGACGTAGTCAGCAGGGCGCCCATACAGCATAGAATACAACAAAAAGAGCTCATCCGTCTTGATCTTTTGAGGTGTCTCCGTCCTAGGGAAGAGACACTCCGAAAGAACACGGTGAGCAATATTCAAGGCTAAGTGATACATCAACTTAGCCTTGGTATCAGCAGGTTGCCAGCGGTCCTCGCTGGCGTAAATCATAGCTACCTCCTCCCAAAAGTCTTTGGCGTAAACGCCACTAGGAAAGCGACCATTGAAGGTCTCTTGGAACCCAAAGAAGGCTCCAAACTCACGGATGGTAAAAACATAGTTTCTTTCCATAAGACGGAAAGAAACGGTCCTGTCCACATGGTTGTGCTCGAACGATGTCACAACCTCTCTCGTTATCTCCTCATAAGCATCCTCTTGGATAGCCGAGAAGACGATAAGACCGGCTCTATCCAAGAGCCAAGTAAGGTCATCTACTATGTTTAGAGGAACTAGATCTTCCAACCATAGATACCTAGGTCCGATAACTGCCCTCTTATGGATCCTCTCGAGTGCATCGAGATGATCCTCATGAATGGTCGGTACTCTAGGGCTAGGAGGTGCGGGTGATGAAGGTGAGGATGGAGGTGAAGGGGAGGAAGGTGGTGGTGCTCTAGAGGATGAAGAGGAAGAGGGGTTACCCTTCTTTTTTTTGTTCTTTTCCTTATCATTCTTCTTCTCCTAAATTCTCCCTGAAACTCTCCTAACAAAATCCATCACTGTTCAAAACCACGGTCTGTTCTTGCTTTTCCACGGCCGTGGAACTGACAAAGACCGTAGTTCATCTCGTTCTTTCGCAAATCTCAACAAACAGCACTCAAACTCAGCAATCAGGCAGCCCTAGTCTAATTCCTTCCAATTTCAATCAGTTCTCCTAAAATTTCTAGCAAAAACGAACCCAAATTGACAAAGATAGAGAAGAGCGAAAAAAACCTAGGTTTCGGATTTTAAAATCCGAATTGTGTGTTCCTTGGTGATTTGCTGCTCGATTCGTTGCTTGGATCTCGTTGGTGGTCGAATTTGCTTCAATTGGGAGCGAAGAATCGTTGAAAACGATTAACGAACGGAGAATTGAGGTGAAGGGCGTGGAATCGGTGAGAGAGGGTCGTGGAATTGGGTTTTTGGTGAGTTTTTGTGAAGAACGTGGTTTATATAGTGGCCGGCAAAATTTTTGAAAACCACGGTCTATCGGGGGGTTCCACGGCCGTGGAAATGTACGGAACCGTGGTTTTGGTGATTTTTCAAAGGCTTTTGGAAATTACGGTCACTGTAGCTGTCACGACCGTGGTTTAGGCCGTGGAACTCTCTATAATGCTCTAAAGTCCATGTTTCTTCACTTTTCTTCAAAATAACTCTTCCTCTTTCCTTTTCCACTGTTCCTTCATCCAAAAACACGAACATACCGGAAGGAATTGAAGGCAAAACAAAGCAAAAATGTCTAAACTAAGCTAAACTATGAATCGAAAACAAAAACGTAAATGCAATACCTTGGGTTGCCTCCCAAGAAGCGCTTTGTTTAAGGTCCGTAGCTAGACCAATCTCGCACTTATTCGAGTGCGGTAGGCGCGAACTCTTCAGCTTGGAGTTCCGGCGTATACTTCTTGAGTCGTTGACCGTTCACCTTAAAGCTTCCGCCCGCTTCACCCCATACTTCAACTGCACCATGGGGGAAAATACGCTTAATTAGAAATGGTCCGGTCCAACGAGATTTAAGCTTACGTGGAAAGAGACGAAGCCTTGAATTGAAGAGGAGTCTTGATCTCCTTCTTTGAAGTCTTTTGGAATGATATGCTTATCATGCCAACGCTTTGCTCTCTCCTTATAGATCTTGGCGTTTTCGTAGGCATTCAAGCGGAGTTCTTCCAGCTCATTAAGGTCTAAGAGACGCTTCTCTCCCGCTTCCTTCATGCCAAAATTCAACCACTTAATAGCCCAAAACGCCTTATGTTCCAACTCTACTGGTAGGTGGCAAGACTTCCCATACACAAGGTTATATGGTGTGGTTCCTATGGGAGTCTTGTACGCAGTCCGGTATGCCCACAGTGCGTCATCAAGCTTCAAAGACCAATCCTTCCTAGTCCTTGAAACCGTCTTCTCAAGGATTCCTTTGATCTCCCGATTTGAGATCTCAACTTGTCCACTTGTTTGTGGATGATAAGGGGTGGCGATCTTGTGAGTAACCCCATACTTAGCTAGGAGAGCTTCAAAGCGCCGGGCAATGAAGTGAGAACCTCCATCACTAATGATAGTCCTTGGTGTCCCAAATCGTAGGAAGATGGTCTTGTTAAAGAACTTAACCACCACCATGGCATCATTGGTGGGAGAGACAATCGCTTCCACCCATCTAGAAACGTAATCCACCGCCAAGAGTATGTATTGGTTTCCACAAGATGATGGAAACGGTCCCATAAAATCTACTCCCCAAACGTCGAAAATCTCCACCTCTTGGATGTTATTGAGAGGCATCTTGTTCCTCCTAGAGATATTACCTGTTCTTTGACAAGCATCGCAGCAAGAAACAAAGGATTGCACATCTCTAAATAGAGTAGGCCAAAAGAATCCAGATTGCAATACCTTTGTACTAGTTTTGTTCGAACTAGCGTGTCCTCCACAAGGTAGTGAATGACAATGGCGGATGACACTTTGCATCTCATCTTCCGGCACACATCGCCGAATGATGCCATCCGGACCTCTCTTAAAGAGGAGAGGTTCATTCCAAAAGTATTCCCGAACATCCTTAAAGAACTTCTTTCTTTGTACGTAGGATAATCCGGGCGGTATCTCCTAGCAAACCAAATAGTTAACAAAATCAGCAAACCATGGTTCTTTACCTTTGGAGAACACATCGATGCACTCCTCAATAATGTGTAGGTGTTCGTCCGGGAAGGAGTCATCGATGGGTAAATGGTCGTCCTCTAGATGTGTTAGGCGACTCAAATGATCCGCAATAGAATTTTCCGAACCCTTCTTGTCGCGGATCTCTAGATCGAATTCTTGTAGGAGAAGAATCCATCTAATTAGCCTTGGCTTCACGTCTTTCTTCGCAAGGAGGTACCGAATCGCAGCATGATCCGTGTAGACAATCACCTTTGTACCTACAAGATAAGAGCGAAACTTGTCAATAGCATAAACAATGGCTAAGAATTCCTTTTCCGTAGTGGCATAGTTGAGCTGCGCTTCATCTAGCGTCTTGCTAGCATAGTATATGGCATGGGTTCTCCCTTCCTTTCGTTGTCCAAGAACAGCTCCTATAGCTACGTCACTAGCATCGCACATAACCTCAAAGGGAAGAGTCCAATCCGGAGGTTGGATAATAGGTGCTGAAATTAGAGCTTGCCGAATGGTGTTAAACGCGTCCAAACATTCCTGCGAAAACTCAAAAACTGCATCCTTCATCAATAGATTAGTGAGCGGTTTTGATATTTTAGAGAAGTCTTTAATGAAACGTCTATAAAATCCAGCATGTCCTAGGAAACTTCTTATCCCTTTCACCGAAGTTGGGGGAGGAAGCTTCTCTATAGTCTCTATTTTCGCCTTATCCACCTTTATCCCTCTACTAGAGATTTGGTGTCCTAAAACAATTCCTTCCTTTACCATAAATTGACACTTCTCCCAATTAAGAACTAGATTAGTGTCTTCACATCTTTGTAAAACAAGAGCAAGGTTAGAAAGGCAATTGTCAAAAGAGGAACCGTATACGGAGAAGTCATCCATGAAGACTTCCATGCTTTCCTCAATGTATTTGGAGAAGATGGCCATCATGCACCTTTGGAAGGTGGCTGGGGCGTTGCAAAGCCCGAACGGTATTCTCCTATAAGCGAACGTACCCTACGGGCACGTGAATGTGGTCTTCTCTTGATCATCCGGGTGTATTGGAATCTGAAAGAAACCACTATAACCGTCAAGATAGCAAAAGTGTGAATGTTTCGCTAACCTTTCAAGCATTTGATCGATGAAGGGTAGTAGGAAGTGATCCTTCCTCGTCGCATTGTTGAGCTTGCGGTAGTCTATGCACATCCGCCATCCCGTTATGGTTCGGGTAGGAATGAGTTCGTTGTTCTTGTTGGTGATGACCGTCATTCCTCCCTTCTTTGGAACTACTTGAACTAGACTCACTCACTTACTATTGGAGATAGGAAAGATGATACCTGCATCAAGAAGTTTAAGAATTTCCTTCTTGACAACCTCCTTCATGGTCGGATTTAACCGCCTTTGAGGTTGTCTTGAAGTCCTAAAGTCTTCCTCCATTAATATTTTATGCATGCGTAGGGAGGGTTTGATTCCTACTAAGTCTTCTATAGTATAGCCTAAAGCTTTCCTATGTTTCCTAAGGACAATCATAAGCTTGCTATGTTCATCTATGGTTAGATCGGAACTAACAATAACTGGATAAGTAGAGTTAGGTCCTAGAAAAGCGTACCTTAGATGAGTAGGAAGTGACTTTAGTTCCATTGCTTTTGGAGCTTCCAATGGTTCTTGAGGAGCATCCGATGCCTCCTTAGAAGTGTCTAAGGGTGTAGAAGGTGTGGAAGAAGAATCAAAAGAAGTTGAAGAAGTGACTTGATCACCTTCTTCCACGGCCTGAATCACGGTTTCCATACATCTTCCACGGCCGTGGTTTAGGGCGTGGAAGATGGTTACGGTTGCTCTGCTTTCTCCACGACCGTGTAACCCTCTGGAGTGGGACACGGTTTGGTTGGTGAAATCCACGGCCGTGGAATATAGTGTATGGCCGTGGATTCTCACGTTTTCTACCTCGTCGTGGAGCATCTCAAATTCCACTTCACCCACTTCTTCTTGTGCTTCTAAGGCTTCAATTGCCTCATTGCACTCCTCTTCTTCCCCTACATTCGTTAGACTCATAGTAATAACCTTTTGCAAAGGATCTTTGAAGAGAATAGCACTTACCTTCTCTCTAGACAACCCTTCTTCATCTTGGATATTGAATATATCCTCATCAAAGATTGGCTCCCTCACTAGAGTGGAAATAACAAACTCTACCTTCTCTTCTCCTATGTCAAAGGCGAGTCTAGCATTCTTGCAATCGACTATGCAGCCGGAAGTTGCAAGAAACGGTCTTCCGAGTATGATCAGGACCGGACTATCTACAGGAATGTCAAGCACAACAAAATCAATTGGAACAAAGAATTTACCTAGCTTGACTGGGACGTCTTCTACAATACTGACGGGGCAAGTGATGGATCGATCCGCCATGTACAACGTCATCTTCACCGGTTTAGGGTCGCCTAAACCGATCTTCCTACATAACACAAGTGGTATGATGCTCACACTTGCTCCCAAGTCGCATAACGCATCATATGTGACATCTCCCACTCCTATGGGAATGCAGAACGACCCCGGATCCTTTAGTTTGGGGGGCATTTTTGCCTTCATGGTCTTGATGAGATCCGAAGAATCCGAACTCATCTTAACCTCGCCGAAATCTTCTAGCTTCCTCTTGTTGGAGAGGAGCTCCTTCAAGAACTTGCCATAAGCCGGCATACCTACAATAGCATCGATAAAGGGTATATTAATATGCAGCTTGCTCATGAGTTCTATAAACTTACCAAATTGTTTATCTAGGCGCGCTCTCGCTCTAGATTGAGGGAATGGTAGGGGAGGTTTGTAAGCTGGAGGAGGAACGTAGACATCTTCCTTCTCCTTCCCCTTCTCTTTGTCTTTCTCTACGGGGACTTCAACAAACTTAGGCTGCGGATCGGTGGTAGTCACTCCGCTCCTAGTTGTGATTGCCATCACCCTTCCCTTAGGGTTGTCCTCCGTCTTTCTTGGAAGTTTCCCTTGATTCCTAGGAACTTCCTCCGCATGGCTGAACATTTGGTTTTCCAAAACCTTTTGGGCTTTATCAACCTTAGAAATTTCATCATCAACATTAATGATGCGGTTCTCCAAACCTTGAAGCTTTCCCAAGATCGTTTCCAACATGGGATCGGGCTTCTCCTTCCCCGAAGTGTTTCCTCCATTAGATGTTTGCCCCTGGCTTTTCAAAGGAATAGAGGAAGAAGAAGGTGGAGTTAGTGAATTCGAATTGGAAGGATAAGAGTTACCGGAGTTTTGTTGATTGGAGCGCCAATTGTTGTTGTTTGAACCCCTATTATTGTTCCAATTGTTGTTCCGGTTGTTGTTATTGTCATTCCAATTATTCCGGTTGTTGTTCCGGTTGTTGTTGTTGTTGCGGTTTGTGTTCTCACCGCCATTGTTGTTGTTGTCCAAATAACCAACATCCTTTCCTTGCTGCTTTGGAAAGTTGGTCTTGATAGCCTCCTTCAACTCCTTGATCTCATTGTTGAGGGAGAAGATCTGATTTTGAGCTTCATGTGTGAGCTTCGCTCCTTGCTCCACACGATTTCCCTCCACCTTCCGGTGGGAATACTTCTCTATGACCCTTGCTTGCTTCTCAATGAAGTCCCAAGCGTCATCTTCCCTCATGTCCATGAATGTACCACATGAGAGGGATTGGAGCTTGAATTGTGTCTCCACATCCAGCCCCTTATAGTAAATCTCAAGCAATGCAAGCTTGGATATGCCATGATGAGGGCAATCAAATAACAAGTCCTGAAACCTTTCCCAAGATTGAGACAAACTTTCGTTAGATCTCATGGAAAATGCATTAATCTTACCTCTAAGTTCCGCGGTTTTGGATGGCGGAAAGAACTTAGTGAGGAACTCCGCGGAAAGGTCTTCCCATGTGTCTAGTTTCCCATTAGGAAGAGCTTGGTACCAAGACAACGCTTTCCCCTTCAAGGAGAAGAAGAAAGGCTTGAGCTTATAGTTATTGGTAGTCGCGTTCTTCGGCCTCATTGTCTCCATCATACACTCAAAGTTTTGCAAGTGTTGGTGTGGAGATTCAGCGCTTGTCCCACCAAATTGGTTTTGGCGAACAAGAGTAATAACTTGAGGGTTGAAGCTAAACCCCTGTACATCTTCAACATCAAAGTTCACACCTAAACGGCGTGGTTGCTGTGTTGGATCCATCCTTTGGCCAAGAGTCCTTGGCTCACCATCTACACGGTTCACCCTTACATTCCTAGGCGGAATGCGTCGGTTTGCGGTCGTCCGTGGAGCGAATGGATTCGCATTGATCCTTGGATCAATCTCCTCTAACGGTGGCATGGAGGAGTCGCTATCATCAGCGGATGAATGACCTCTATTCGACCTTAAGGATTTCCTTGAAGATTTCTTGCTTCCCTTATTCTTAAGGTTGCTTAGTTCTATCCTCATCTGGAACATCATATCTTTTAGATCGTCAACTTGAGATTGATGACGATCCATTTCATCTCTACGTGTCCTCTCACTCCATTGGAGTTGAGCTTCTTTCTCCGCTAGCTCCGATTGAAGATCACGTTCGTTTTCTTCAGCCATCTTCTTTTCCTTACGCTTTTGCCTTAAAGTTCTCTCAAGCTCTTGATCAAGAGGTAAGAGATCTTCGGTGTTCCTAGACCTGCGCATGCACTCAAAGAGATATCAAATAACGAGAGCAAGCTCCCAAGCTTGACAACCGATAACCGAATTCGGCCTAGACCAAATCCCCGGCAACGGCGCCAAAAACTTGTTCGCCACTTAGCGTGCGTGCAAATAAGCTTTAAATTTATAAAACTAGAAATCAAGCAAGCGAACCCGCAGTGTACGGATCAATATAGTTAAGCAAGAATTTTAAAGTATCGAACACAGGGATTTGGGGGGAACAAATTCAATTGTAGATTATCAAGCAAATAATTGTAAGAGCTTTTCGAATTATTGGGAAAACAACAATCCTAAAGATCCAAGTATCCAGCTGTGGCAATCGATTCAAGATATACTAATGATATAAGTACAGAGTTAAGATATGCAAAGGTATGCTAATGTAAGGTAATCGTACGGTGAAGTTCCAAAAACCTTATATGACTCACCTGCAAGACACTCTCTATAAAGGTTGTTGAGGCTTCAATATAGAAAGATTCTAAAGATGAGAATTAACGTCAAATACCCAAACTTGTAATCCAAGGATCAAGACTTACTAAATCGATTAAGGTTGTGACACTCACAATCGAGGTAAAGGTTGTTGAGGCTTCACTACCACCTAGAAAAGGCAAGCCAAGACTAAATTAAAGCAAATCTTTAACTTTGGATTAAAGTAAAAGCAAGTTCGTAACTTAACACAAAATTACGGCTAGTTCTTGAGTTCCACGGCCGTGGAAGCTCAAGAACAAACCGTGGATTAGGGTTCGTCGGCGATTCTCTCTAACTCTCAGGGTCCAATCTGTTACGAACGATCTATCATCATCTAAGCCACAACTATCAACCCTTCACCTTAGAATTGTTAAGGGTTTTTAGCCAACAATAGTCATATTGATATCAAATTGAAGAATTAAAAGATTTAAAGATGAAAACTTCTGAAAACCTCCAATAAACTTCAAACCAATCTCAAAGTCACAATCAAGAACAAATATCGTCACTAGATTCGGAATAGAACAAACAAACACAATCATAGATAAGAAGGAAGAACGGGATGTCAATCCGTCTTCTAAATCAAACCTAATCAAGAAGCGAAATCTCCTTGCGAGCAATCTTCCGAATCTTCGATCTTCCGTCAATCCGGAAATCACCAATAGCAATGTGCCAAAAATCTCCCAATAAATCTCCGCCAAATGCGAAATTAGGGCAATTCCAAGCGCAAGTGTATGTGTAAAGCGAGGTCTAAGCGGAGGTGACGGAATCTACCTTCGTCCGTCCTTTTAAAGTGTAAGATAAAATATTGGCCCAGCCCAATTGCGTAGGAGATCGTGGCTCAAAATATGGCGAAAAATATCGCCAAGATCACGGTCGTGGAAGGGTTCCACGGCCGTAATTTAGAGCGTGGAAATCAACACGGTTTGAACCATCTTCTCCACGGCCGTAGAAGTTACTGGAATGAACCACGCTTCCCTAGCCAAGGTTCCACGGCCGTGGACTTGAACGTGGAAAGTGGTACGGCCGTATTTTAGAGCGTGGTTTAGGGCAAGAACGTGATTCTTCCCTAGCCTCGTGCATTCCTCAAGTTGGCACTCCCTTAGCTCCTAGGAATATCCTCAATCCATGGATATTGCTCAACAACTCCATCCTTGCTCGATTCCGTTTGGAAATAGCTCTCAATCACCTATAATCAACATAAAGCTTGTGTAGATCTCTATATCGACATTATAGACAAACTAGCTCCCAAATGCATCGATGCTCAATCAACGACTATCAATATGAATCAAATACACTTAGAAAACGTGCCTAAAATATCACAATATTTCATGCTAACAGTGTCTAGGATGCGTTCGTAGGTTGAGGGTTAGGTGATCTTGCTTAGATCACTAGAGTGAAGTCTAAGACTTCTTGAGTGTGAGCTTGTGTTGATGTGTATACCCTATTTTGAGCAGGTTGTGAGCTTCCTCCCTAAGGAAGCGAGAGTGTAGTGAGTGAGTGTGGTGATGAGGTAAGTCTCCGGACTTACTTAGCTAATATTCCTCGTATTAGTATTGATGTGTGTTTGGTGGTGTGTGTGTATGTTATTGTTTATGTTATAAACAACTAAACCGGTAATAGGACCACCGACCTTATATTATTTGGCCCAAGTCTATAATAACGGGCGGTGACATCATCTGCCTAGCTCTTGCGAGAGTCTATGAGTTTCTCGGCGACTAGCCCGTGCGGGTAGACGGTCGGATGCATCAGTACCATTCCTTGCCGGTAAGTAGGGACCGAGGTGGGACCACGGTGGTCTCATGTCAGAAACCTAAGTTGAATTAAAACGGGATAAGACTTAATAATAATAAAGATAATAAACCGGATTGGTGTGCTTTTAAGTATGTTGTGTGCATATGATGATTTACTTGTGTTTGTGTCTTTCCCATTGATTCTAATGCCTCGAATATAAGTTAACGGTTTTAAACCGTATGTGTAGATGCCCTTCAAGTTAGGGATGCTGCCGAGTAAGGTGGAGGAGTGGACAACCGGGGTCGCCGTATATTATAGGACAGGGATGCTTTTTGAGTTTTGTTATATTGACGGATTATGGTTATGTTGTACGCTTTTGGAGTTTGCATGTTGTTTTGAGGAATTGGCCGAGTTTCCACCTTGTATCTTTACCTTTCTTCAGGTTCTCGCATACATTATAAACGGTTTGAGTTTTGCCTTTAATTGTGCCTTGTTGGAAAGATCCGGTGAAATTGTTGTCAGGCTAAGGGTTGGGACCCATTGTGAGGTCTCGCCCGTGACGCCCCGAGTCCCGCAGATTCGGGGTGTTACATAGAGGTTGAACATTGGATTGGGCATGTGGAGTCGGCATTAGAGGCGATCCGTTGCCCAGAGGAGAGGCAGGTTGAGATACTCCAAACTTTGTTTCGAGAGCAGACCCAATATTGGTGGAGGACGGTTAGAGGAGGTGTGACTAGGATGTATCAGCTACTGAGCCTCGTTATAGAGACATTTTGCCCGGATCCGCTGAGAAGAGACAGAGTCCAGGATTTCTTGGTGGCAGGATTTGAGGACATCCTAGTTATTGAGGCGATTAGACGATTTCGGGCGGAGTTGGCTTTGCTAGGACCCGCCGCACCTCCGGCGGCCAGCATGTTTACCTCTTTTCCAAAAGATTGAAGGATTCCACCCGCGCATACCTTGCGGGATTCCGTTGTGACTCCCTGGCGGAGTACCAAGACGGAGCCTCGGCGTACGAGAGAGACCGACCATGGACTAGGAGGGTGGCACATTCCTGAGGGCCGAACAAGCGACAGAGGAAGGGACCTTCTAGTTTGGGAGCAAGAGCCTCAGGACAGGGGCGTGGCCCGGTGCAGGGAGGTGCTAGTCATCCACCTGCTACTCAAGTGTCGGAGAAGGGGAGGCACTGCTATAACTGCGGAGGACATGGGCATCTTAGGCCCGATTGTAGGAAGCCTCTTGTGACTTGTTGCTCTTGTAGTCAGACGAGTCACAAGGCATTTTATTGCCGACGGGGCGGGGCACCGTCGCAGCAGGGGTCTTCACCTGCTAGCGGGGTAGGTGGGGGACAGAGGCCGCCTCAGTTTCTGGTTTAGAGTCAGACTCGCACACAAGGATCAACCTAGGGACAAAACCGAGGCAAAGGCCGTGGTGGAGGAACCCAGGAGACCAGAGGCACACAGGCCAGGGTGTTTGAGCTGAGGAGTGTTGTTTATCCCGCGGCGCCGACAACCACATGTACAATTTAGATCCATTGCCTACCGGTCCAAGTTTTATTCGATACGGGTGTTACGCACTCGTTTATATGCGATGACTGTGTAGCTAGGTTATCCTTAGATACGGTAGAGGGGAGACCCTTCCTTGTGGGGTTACCCGATGGGGTAGGATTAGTGGTACCCGAGAGGTACACGGTTGTCCCATGCGTTTGGGAAACCGTGATTGGTTAGCCAACTTCTTTTCATGCACGTAGTGCATGAAGAAGTCATCCTTGACATGGACTGAATGGACCGCCATCGAGCCATTTTGGACATCAACCGGAGGACCGTGACGGTTACCACGGAGACGGGGCACGAGGTGATTTTCCGAGGTTGGGACCTCGGGAAGGCCGGTACAGTCATTAGCACGGTCCGAGCCGCAAGACTTATCGGGCAGGGATGCGAGTCCTTCTAGTGCTATGCCATGAAGGAGGAGACGGGTCCATTGCTGGAGGAGATTCCCGTGGCATGTGAGTTTTAGGACGTATTCGGGGAGCCACCCGGGTTACCATCGTAGAGGAGCGTTGATTTTGCTATTGAGTTGGAGCCCGGCACGAGGCCGATATCCAAGGCTCCATACCGCATGGCGCTGATCGAGATGCTGGAGCTGAAGAAGTAGCTCGAGGAGTTAGCCGAGAGGGGTTTTATACGCCCGAGCATTTCCCCTTGGGGTGCACCGGTCCTCTTCGTCAGAAAGAAGGACAGATCTTTGAGGCTATGCATTGATTACCGGGAGTTGAACAAAGTCACCATCAAGAACAAGTACCCTCTACCGCACATTGATGATTTGCTAGACCAGTTGTAGGGAGCCTCCGTGTTTTTACGTATCGATTTGAGATCGGGATATCACCAACTGAGGGTGACCGAGGAGGACGTGCTGAAGACGGCCTTCAAGACGAGATACGGCCATTATGCGTTTGTCGTGATGCCATTCGGGCTCACGAATGCACCCGCCATGTTCATGGAGTTGATGAAGGAAATCTTCATCGACTTCTTGGACTAGTTCGTGGTAGTGTTTATAGACGACATCTTAGTTTACTCCCGGAGTAGGGAGGAGCATCCGGGACACCTGAGGACGGTGCTTCGAGTCCTTCAGGATTGAGAGCTTTATGCAAAACTCTTTAAGTGCGACTTTTGGATGTCCGAGGTGGCATTCCTTGGTCATATAGTTTCCGTCGAGGGTGTCATGGTTGACCCGGAAAAGATAGAGTCCGTTTCTTCATGGCCGCCTCCTAGGACGGTCAAGGAGATGCGCAGTTTCTTGGGCTTAGCGGGATAATACCGCCGACTTGTTGAGGGTTTTTCCGTGATTGCACGGCCGATTAATTCCTTGTTGAGGAAGGCTACCAGGTTCGTCTTGTCCGAGCCTTGTCAGAGCAACTTTGAGGAGTTGAAGAGGAGGTTGACCTCCGCTCCCGTTCTAGTCAAGCCTGAGGGTGTAAAGGATATTTTAGTATATAGTGACGCCTCCAAACTAGGCTTGGGGTTTATTTTGATGCAGAGGGGTAGGGTTATTGCGTACGCTTCTCGGCAACTGAAGCCGTACGACGAGAATTACCCCACCTATGATCTTGAGCTAGCTGTAATGATTCATGCCCTGAGGATCTGGCGACACTACTTGTACCGAGCTACGTTCCAGATCTTTACAAACCATTAGAGTGTGGAGTATATATTCACTCAGCGGGAGTTGAATAACCACGAGAGGAGATGCTTAGAGCTGATTAAGAACTTTGATTTGGAGATTTTGTATCATCCGGGGAAGGCAAACGTAGTCGCCGTTGCTTTGAGTAGGAGGACACCTCGAGAAGAGGCTATAGCTCGGCTTATTGTTCAGCCACAACTGCAAAGGGATTTCGTAGAGTTTGAGTTGGATATCCGGTTTCTGGATACGGACGGTCGTTGTCCGAGTTGGAGGTATTACCTAACCTGTCCGGAGAGATCCGGCAGAAGCAGGAGGGATGCCCCGTTTTGTTGAGGATCCGTGATAGGATGTCCAAAGGCGAGGAACCACAATTTACCACAGGAGCATACGGGTTATTGAGACGCCAGAGACATATTTGTGTACCGTTAGATCAGGAGCTGAGAGAGTGGATTTTCCATGAGGCACATTATACACCTTACTCGGTGCATCTAGGCACGAGTAAGATGTACAAGAATATTAGGAGATCTTATTGGTGGAACGGGCTCAAACCCGATGTAGCTAGATATGTGGCCCGATGCGCGACCTGCCAACATGTCAAGATCGAGCACCAGAGACACGGAGGAGAGCTTCACCACTGCACGTGCCACAGTGGAAGTGGGAGGATATATCCATGGACTTCGTTACCGGTTTGAGACCTAGTAGGAGCTTTGATGCGATATGGGTAGTAGTTGATCAGTTGACGAAGACCACACGTTTCATCCCTATTCGGGAGACATGGCCATTGAGTCGTTTAGCCGAGGAGTTTCCCGTCAGATTATGAGGCTACATGGAGTGCTGAGGACCATCATTTCGGATAGGGACGGGCGTTTCATCTCGAGGTTTCGGCAGCAGGTACACGCCGCCCTAGGTTCGAGTCTTCATTTCACCACCGCGTACCATCCATAGACCGACGGCTAGTCCGAGTGGACTATTCAGACTTTAGAGGATATATTGCGGGCATGTGTGTTTGATTGAGGGCAGGTATGGCTAGACCACATCCCATTGGTGGAGTTTTCATATAATAGCAGCTGGCACGCGTCGATTGGGACGGCACCATATGAGGCATTGTATGGACGGAGATGCCGCACTCCCTTATGTTGGGACGAGCCAGGGAGTTCTAGCGTTGTAACTCCAAACTAGGTATAAGATGACATGGTTAGGGTTGATTTGATTTGAGAGAGGATATTAGCTGCGTAGAGCCGTCAGAGGTCGTATGCGGATAGAAGGCTTAGGCTTCTCGAGTTCAGGGTAGGAGCTCAAGTGTGGCTGAGGTTATCACCGACGCGGGCCGTCAGATGATTCGACATTAAGAGGAATTTAAGCCCCCGATATGTTGGTCCATTCGAGATAGTGGAGAGAGTTGGTGAGGTGGCATACAGGCTAGCATTGCCACCGCGGTTGGAGGGTATACATCGGTATTTCATGTGTCTCAGCTGAGAGAGTACATCCACGACCCGAGGCACATCATTAGCCACAAGGATCTGGTGGTCGAGCCAGACCATACCTTTGTAGAGCATCCGATAGCGGTTTTAGAGCGGAGTATGAGGCGCCTTCGATCGAAGGAGATACCGATGTTGAGGGTGCAGTGGTCGAGACGAGGAGCTGATGAGACCACATGGGATACGTAGGATAGTATCTGGAGGAACTATCCCGAGTTCTACACCAGTTTAGTGACATCGATAGGACAGTCGGGTTAGTCCCGAGTTCTTCCTTGGTTACGCTTATGTGATTTGTGATGCAATATGCTTTGTGTGCTATTTATATGTATGTGCGGCTACCTTTTGAGATGTTGATTTGGTTATGTGGGTGAGTTTGGAGTTTGAGGGTTGATGGGCGATGTTACATGTTCCATACGGTTTTCGTGGTGTTGTGTGTGAGTTTCACGCTTAGCAAGTTACAGGACGAAACTTGTTTTTAGGGAGTTAGTTGTAACATTCGGAATTTTTATTCCGGTTGTCGAGAGGTTTATCGATCTTCTTGCACCAACGACTCAATTTTCCCCCAAGCACGAGATGTTGAGTGACGGGGTTTTTTTCCTATTCCGTTCCGACCTACCGTTTTTCCCCTTTGTGCTTCCAACCCCTCGATCTTTGGAGTGAGGGGACATATGGGGCAGCTGGCCCTTGGGTCTCCCAACCCCTTTTGTGCAGCTCTCTTTTCACTCTTCTCTCTCTTCACTCTTCTCTTTCACGCTACTCCTCTCCTTCATTCTTCTTCTTGTGCTCTTTCCTCTTCCTCCTCCTTTGGACGCTCTTGGCTAGGAATCTACAACCTTGAAGAGCTTGGATCTGTTGTGCTAAGTTTCCTTCCTCTCCTCTTCTCCTTTCTTACTATTTTCCTTCCCTTCTTCTCTTCACCTCCATGGCTATGGAGGAAGCTTTGAAGAGAGTTCTTGTGAATCCTTTGCATGTGCATCTTCTTAGCTCGTTTAGGTCGTGGAGAGGAGCCTAAGACCAGTGTATAGTGTTTGGAGAAGGCTCAACCGAGAAGGAAGCACTTGAAGCAAAGACCATGTCGAAGAAACGAAGAAGACGAAGTTTGTGGTGCTCGACCGCGGGGCGGACCACCAGAGGCGTAGGGGCGGACCAGAGCCACCACAGGGCGGCACTAGGGCGTAGGGGCGGCTCCAGGCATCCACAGGGGCGGTGACAGGGTCACACACGGTACGCCAACTTGTTTCCGCGGTTGCGTTTTCTTCTCCAGTGGGCTTCTTCCTCCCTTTTGTAACGCCCCAAAATTTTGGCGCGTTTTCGATATTTATTTTCCTACTTTTATCGATATTTTATTAGCTTAAAATTTTTGTACGAATATTTTTACATCGTAAATTAAGATTTACGAGTATATAAATAGCGATACGTATTATTACCCGTATATATAAATTATTGTTTTGATCTCATAAATAGTTTATGAGAATGGCTTCTATATCGCGATGTATATTTTTGTGAGTTTATTTACATATTATGTTGTCTAATATTTTTTGGAAATCCGAAAAAGTTTTCGACCCAAAAATCCCTTTCCAAATATATCGATCGAGCTAGTTTATTTTTCATTTTTTATTGTTTCCACCTCCGTGCTTTTGGGCAGATGGTGCCGCCCACCTAGCGCCTACCTCTACTCTCTTGCCTCTATCACACAACATCCCCAGGACCCTGCTTTTGCTTTCCCCTCTGTGCAGCCCTAGTGACAAGCAACTCTCTCTCCCTCTTCATACTCCATCTCTCCTCATCTCTTCTCTCACTCATGCTAAACTTGGCCAGACCTCAGCAAGCAGCTCATCTCCTCCCATCGTCTCCTATGTCCATCCTATCTCTCACCCTGGAAACCCTCTACAACCCCTCTTCACACCACCGGAGCCTCACGCCTTCCTTATTCTCCGTTGATTGCCACGCCGGAGCTGCAAGCGACGACCTCCAGGTCTCTGTAGAGCGCAACAACGAGCCATTCTCTCTCTTCCCTCCTTACTGACGCCAAACGAGCCTCTACAGTCTTGGATTGTCTCCCTCGCTTCATTGGGGAATGGAACGCCGGCGTGCCTGGAGCTTCTCCTCCCTCCACCACCTCTCCACCTCACCTTTATTCCGGCAGCACCACAGGGCGAGCCGGCCGTCGGCCGGCTTCTACGCGTTGCCCCTCCCCCTTGCCTTGTCTCTCTGTCGGGTTAGAACAATCCTGAAACCACCGCAAAAGCCCTCGCCGGGATGGTCCTGGCCGCCGCCTTGCCCTGCAGTCTCCCGGCCAGATCCACGATGTCCCTGCTCCACCTTGCGGCGCTCCGCCGCCTTGCTGATTTGACCCTAATTTCTTAATTAATTCGCCCCCCAAGTTTTGGTATAATTACAAATTGTAACCAATATGTTGTATTTGCAGATTTGACCCCAATTTCTGAAAGTTTCAAATCTGCCCTCTGTTGAAATAATTACAAAAAGGGAACCAAGTTTTAATTATGGAAAATAACCCAAGCTTTATGAATTGTCATATTTGTCCAGAAAATGTTTTACGAGTAACCTTGGATTTTATATACGATTTTGATCTTATATTTAGATATATTGCCTATTGTGTCCTTGTTGGTGTATTTATGGAATTTGACCCAAAGATTTAATTACGTGTTATGATCCATATTTTATATATTGAGTAATTTGCCAGAAAAATATATTTACGGTTTTTGAACGTGGGTTTTACTTCGAGTTATATTCTTATATTTATTTATACTATATATGATGCCCTTGTTGGATTAATACGGTTATGGCTCAAAGATTTAATCCCGGGTTTTTTAACATTGACTTTGAAAATGAGTTTCCCTTAGATTTATATATATATATATACACTATATTCCGTTCAAATTTAGCACATGAGCTAAATTTTTTAGCTTTGGTATTAGGCTCGGAAGCGTCCCGATTAAGGCCTAATGAGTCCAAGTTCGACTTCCGTCTTTTGACATCACGTGAGTACCCTCTCCCTCGAGCTTATGATCTTACCTCGATCTAGTTAAGTTTTATGGTAGTATCATGCTAGGTTGGATCTAGCATAACTTAGAGTGAATACCAAGTAGTGGTTATGGATCTTAGGCGAATGTGATGAGCATGTTAGACCTCATAGGCTTTTACGTTGTTCTTAGTTGTTAAGTTTGACTATGAGAGTTAGTAGACTGTTGAGAGATCTCCTCATGCGTTGAGTGAGATGTGAGTCTTACAGATTCTAGGATGCGGTCCTAGAATGAGAGTCAAATGATGTTGCGTAGATTGTTTGTGTGAGATGCCTTAGACTTTTGAGTTGAGCAAGATATTGATACATATCCTCTTGTGAGCGGGTTGCGGGCTTCTTCCCAAGGGAAGCGAGATTGTTGTGAGTTGAGTGTGAAGATGAGGTAAGTCTCCGGACTTAGCATGTTTTCCTTGTATTAGCATTTGTGTGTGTTTGGTGGTGTGTGGTTATTGTTATCGTTGGTGTGTGTTTATTATTTATGTTATGACAACGAAACCGGACATATGTCAACTTTATATTTTGATATTGGCCCAAGTGTATGATAACGGGCGGTGACAACATTGCTTAGCTCTTGCGGAGAGCTAAGGGGTTCTCGGTAACTAGCCCGGGCAGGTAGACGGCCAAGTACATCAGTGCCATTCCTTGACAGTGAGTAGGAACCGAGACAAGATCATGCGGTGATTCTCGTGTCACAAACCTAAGTTGAATTAGTAACGAGATATGACTTAATAATAATAAAAAGATAATGAGCCGGACTTGTTTGATTTTGAGCATGTTGTATGTTTATGTTTATGTTTATTTGTGTGTGTGTGCCATCACCTTGATTCTAATGCTTTGAATATAGCTAATGGTTTTATACCGATTGTTGTAGAGTGTCCTGCAGGTTAGCAATGCGGCCGAGAGATCCGGAAGAGTGGGCAGCCGGGTTCTGTACATTTTAGGAAGGGTCTTTGTTTGGGGTTGTGTTTGGAGTTTGTATGTTGTATTTTTTTTGTAGGCCGCATGTATGGCTTATGGTCTTTGGAGTTGTGTTTTCGGATGAAGTCCGTTATTGTTGTGTTTCGGGTTTCTTATCATTGCATAAAAATGTATTTCGTTTTGGCCTTTATTTGTGCCTTGTTGCATGATCCGGTGAAATTGTTGCTAAGCTAAGGGTCGGGACCCATTGTGAAGTCTCCACCCGTAGCATTCCGAGTCCCGTGGATTCGGGATGTTACACCTTTCTCTTAGCCTTGTGCTTATACCTTATTAGTAGCATGCTTAGGGTGGACCTAGGATAAATGAGAATGTCATCTAGTGGTTGTGAACCTAGGTGCCCTTAGAACTAGTTGGTATCGTTGTTCATCTTGTGTGCATGAAGACCTTATGGTTTCTCTTCCATCTTGTGTTCTTACTCCCGCTTTGGGTAGTATTTAAGCTTATATAGGGTGTGGGCTGTTGTGTTCCTTTTTCATATGGTTATCATGTTCGTGACCTCTTAAAGGTCTAAGAGTGTCTTCCTTGCTTACTCGATGTTTAACCTTATATTCGGTTGTTAGCCTTGAGAGTCTTTGCGTTGAGTATATGAGATCGATGTTGATGTGTACCTCGTTATGACCAGGCCTTGGTTATCCCCATACGGGAAGTTGAGATCAATTGTTTTGGTTAGCTTTGAGACGAGGTAAGTCCTCGGATTTACTTAGCCACTTTTATGCATTATTTGGATATATGATGGTGGTGTGTGTTTAATTGCTTATGAGCATGAAACCGGATTAGGACAACTTGGTTTTATATATGGTTGACCCATTGTTTATTATTTATTATCGGGCGGTGACATCACTGCCCAGCTCCCGAGGGAGACTGAGAGGTTCTTTGCGACTAGGCCATACTTGGATACGGGCGGTCTTCTTCGCCACCCCACATGGTATACGGTTTGAGCTCCGCTTCACTCCTTTTGGTTACACGGGGATAGAGGAGAGAGTCATAAGACTCTCGTGTCACACTTTAAACAAATGGAACTAGTAATGGAATAACTTATAAAGAAGATAAGAATTTGTTGCATGTTGATGTGTATGACTTGTGTGATATGGTTGCTTATTTGTGTGTGTGCCATATTATCTATATAATACCTAGAATGTGAGCTAACGGTTTTAAACCATTTGTGTAGATTTCTTGCAGGTTAGAGACGCCACCGAGTGAGGTGGAGGAGTGGACAGCCGAGGGTCGCCATACATTATAGGACGGGGACATTTTTGGGATTTATTGTGTTGTTGGACTATTTATGTTGTACGGTTTTTGGTTTCTTTATCGTAGTTGTGTCGTTTTGAGGACTCGGCTGAGTTTCCACCTTGTATCTTTATATTTCAGTTCTCGCATTCATTACAAACGATTTGAGTTTTTCCCTTTATTTGTTCCATGTTGGAAAGGTCCGGTGAGATTTTTGTCAGGCTAAGGGTCGGGACCCATTGTGAGGTCTCATGTAACACCCCAAGTTTCACAACTCGGGGAGCTACTGGTTAGGACCTCACAGTGGGTCCCGACCTTAGTTTGACAACAACTTAACTAGATCTTACAACAAGGCACAAATAAGGAAAATCATAAATCATAAAGTAGGTTTTAACAAAACAATGAATGTGACCAGAAACTGACAGCCGGAAACAAAAAAGTCTCATAAACTGAGAAAAGTATAGTCATAACTGAAAGACCAATAAAAGAAACTGCACCCCATCCTAAGGAGTACGACACCCCGGCTGTCCACTACCATCCGGATCACTCGGCATCTGCTCTAACCTGTGGCAAGTCTAAACAACGATAAATAGTTAGCTAACTAATCAAATATAAGAAGAAAGATCAATAGCACAAACACACAGAAGACGAATATAAACACTCAACATACTGACACACAATTAGGTTATTATCTGATAGCTTACGTGATTCACTTTATCCAATTTTAAAAGTTATAGCACGAGAAATCTTAAGATTCTCGTCTCCGTTCCTTATCCAACTGGTGATGGTTTGGCACACCTCCGCCGGTGGTGTTCCCGCAAATCAAGTATGGACTAGTCCCGAGAGAAACCCCCAGCGCCCTCGGGCTAACTGAGCAGAATGCTACCGCCCGTTACTCTTAGGCCAGATATATAAGTCAGTCGATGCTTATATAAACTATACTAGGGCACACATCATTCATACACCACTATCATCATTCACACTCATATCTGACAGCTAGCTAAGTAAGCCCAAAGGACTTACCTGTTATAAATCTCGACTCTTTGAAAACCCAACTCGCTCTGTAGTTGTAGCAACTCAGTTGCCTGTCAAAAGGAGGTAAGTGCATTAGCGCACTTTCTAGGCAGTTAGAAGTCTAAAACTTCTAAGCTAGTAGATCTTATTAGGACTGAATCGATTACAGTGCTAATTTATGGTAAAAAGACTATTTTACCCTTCGTTCCGAAACTTTTCAAAATTTTATAATTTAAGTGTAAACTCTTCTTTAAGACCAAAAGTCATATTCTAACATCCTAAAGCTGGGTTCGGTTACAGATTAACAACTTACACCTTTTCAATTTTCCGAAAGGTCATTAAGGTCTAACTTCGGCTACAAAAATGAAGCTCGGATAATTTATTAAAAATTCCAAAATAATTCTTAAGGTTATTTGTGATACCCAATCTACTCATAGGATCAAGAATCTCTCAAAAATAATCAACCATAACTCTTACACAATTTCTTAAAGTTGGGTTAAAACTAGTATTTCTATACTTAGCCAAAATAATACCCCTATTGGAAAACAACCCTACAACCCTACGTTGAGGCCTCATAGATTCTAATCTGACCGTTAACTCGTTCCCAAATTTAACACCATATACTACGTATAAAAGTCTACGATATATCCAAAATTCAACAGTGGATGTTAAGTTTAAAGTGTCGAAACTAGTTCCTAAAGCTGAAAGGTTAAGGCTGGAAATTAGGCATGTATAAGATCTCCACTTCGATTCTCTCTATCAGCAAAACCCCCCATTTTATTTGTATACAGGTCATGCGTTTGAAACCTACTGCACTCACAAACCAGAATCTCACAAAGTCTCAACCACTAATCCCAGTTCGATTCCCATGATATTCACTAAGCTCTATACACCAAATGCATCTATAACATAAACAGGAGCAAGAGGAAGGGGTCTATTACCGGACTGAGATTAGGCTTGGCTCGGTTTACTGCTGTCCCAAGACGACTCTAGCTTGTCTCCACTGCACCAATGGGGAGTCAGTCCGGCATAGAGAAGGATGGTGTGAGAGATGTAGGTCACGCTAGTAAGGAGATGACGGAAATAAAACAAAGGTAGAATTAGTCTTACCAGGGAACAGAGCGGAGATGGTCTCGCTTGATCTATGGATGGAGGACACTCGACACCAGTGATGTGTTTCAGACAACTCACACGTCGCACAGCTTCAACTCGTTGACAGCCACTGCAGTCCTTCCTTGCTCGTCCTACGCTGGCTGCACACTAGGGTTCCGATTGCTTATAGTAGTGGTAGGAAAGAAGGCACTAGCGGCAACCGGTTGCTGTCAACTGGGAATACGCTCACAGGGTAGAAGGCTGAGATTTCTGGGATTCGCTATAGAAATATGTAAAGATTTTCAGCGTAAAGAAGGGGTGAGTAAGAGGGTTCTGTATGTAGACAGAAACGTGGGAGTAAGGGCTGCCTTCATGAGCGTCCCAGCATGAATCAAGGAGCGGTTACAGGAAGGAGATCTACCTCTACTCCAGCTCAGCAACACGTACGTCCCAACATCTTCCTCCCTTGGGCTGGCGCTTCTTGGATTGCACGTCTCTCCTGGCTGGGCTCTAAGGCAGGCGGTCTAGGGGTGTGGAAAAACGGAGCGGCCAACTGGAAGGGGAAAGCTGGACGCATTGGGCTGAGGCAATAAGGCACAAGATGGGCTGAAGCTAGGCTGGCATGAAGAGCTGGCCCGAAAACAGTACGGTATGAGTTTGGCTGGAAGTTGTCAACGTCTTGTCAAGTCCTTGTCACAGCTTGTCATGGCCATTCATGGCTTTGTCACGAGTTTGTCTTGGTTTCGTCTTAACTCGTCATGGTCTCGTCTTGACCTTGTCTTGGGCTCGTCTCGACCTCGTCACTAGGATATCATGACTTTGTCAAAGACAAGTCATGTTATAATTTAGGGTTTGCTATAAGAATCATATCATTTTAGGTGAAGTGAAGTTACATAAAATGATAAATTTTGAAACAATGTGTCTAACTAAGTAGACGGATAGGGATCAACGGATCGAAATCCGGTTTGCTACGGAAATAAACGGAATAAAATTCCGGATATTACATCTCACCCGTAGCATCCCAAGTCCCACGGATTTGGGGTGTTATAAATATATTAAATGTTCAACGATATTCAAAGTTGTTCAACTATATGACCAATTGTTCAAGACTTAATTTATGTGTACAATTGTCAAACTAAACTTTTGTTGAACTATTGTATGAACAAATTAGATGTCTAACAATTTTTATTTGAACAAATTTATATTATATTTGAACAATTGTTACTTGATCTAATGGTTGCTGATCTTTCCTATTTTAACCCTAAGACTCCTTCTCATATAATCTAAATCCTACATATATGAGAACAATTCAGGTAAAGAGGGGTGCTACAATGAGGCATTATGGAGTAATTTGGGCCGTTAATTCACTTGATCCAGTGGTCTACAATCAGTCACGCCATGTAATGATTTATGAGAGGCGCGGTGAGAACTTTGCAAGTATTAGAAGGTATAGGGTCAATTTTGTCCCTTTTAAAATTTGTTTTCTTAAAGGGGATGCGGTGAAATTTTGTATTTTTTATGAGAAAAACTTGTTCGCTCCAAACGGTGTGTGCAAGTGTTACGCTAAGATCGTGATGCGCAAATGGGTTTTAAATTTATAACTCGAACTAATTCCTAACTACCTAGCGAAACCCGCAGTGTACGGGTCGTTTGTAGAAGGGATAGTATTCCGAGGTCGAACACAAAGACTAAGGTGAAATTGATTCGATTTGTGATTGAGTTTAGTAAAGATCTAGGTTGAAAGAGAAGAAAGAAATAAAGAAATGAAAATCTCAAATATTTTTAGTTGGTTTTTGGTGATCAATCAAAGATCACAATTCATGCAAAGTAAACAATCAAACTAAACTAAGAATCAACACAAATAAACAAGCTAAACAAGATAATGATCAAGGAAAGAAAAGACGGATTCTAGGGGTTGGAAGTTCCGGTTATGGCATAGGACTCAAGTTGTCTATTCAATTCTTGGATTAACTATGATATGTTGGGATTAAGTGTTTCTAAATTGGGATCAATTACCGGGTAGGTCTCATGTCCAACTAGTCCACTCCTAAGGTCTCATTACCGGGTAAGTCTCTAAGAACCTAAGGATAGGAATTCTACACAAACCGGATTGTTAATTAGGAGTCTAACCTATCCTTACCGAGTAAGTCTTGGAAAGGAAAGTCCTAAACAACTATCCTAGCACACCTAATCCAATGGCGGCTTATTAGGCTCACCACTACCTAAGGTTTGTTATCTTTGGAATCTAAGAGTAAGGATTACCGGGTAAGTCTCTCCTAACACTTAGTTACTAACACTAGGTTACCCTAGGGTAGATTAAACTCAACAAACACTTAGGATTTCAACATTTTATAGATCTAAGACAAGATCTATCGAACCAGGGAAAATCACGGTTTGTTCTACCTAAACCACGGCCGTGGTCAGACAAGAACTACCCGTGATTTCTAACAGCAGCTATGTTCATATACACAAATCATCCAAAGGTAAATCTAAGTCCGTCCTATCATAGCCCTAGCCATAACCATCCCTTCCTTACCCTAGAACCTCATCAATTTAGCCTATAACGTTCATAATAGAAATCGAAACAAACAAACATAAAATCATAACATCCATTGCAAGATAATGAAGGAACAGAGATGAACAAGTGAACTTAAAACAAAACCAAGCTGAAAATAGAATTAGAGTAACTCACAATCCTTCCAAAAGAAGGTTCAAATGATTCATACAACTCTAGAAATAGAATCCGGAATTCTTCACTACAAAAATCTATCAAGGTGTGGCAATGGTGTGTGTTCTTCTTCTCCTCTTCAATGGAGCTCTTCTTCTTCCTCTTTGACACTTTCCTTCCTAGAAAAACTTCTTGTTTAGAGAATATTTTTGTTAGAGAGAAAATGGATAATGGATGAGCTGCCCCCCAGGATCTCCCTCACAGCCCATGAAGGACCACTTTTATAACAAACTTGCATGAGCTGGCCATGAGAGTCGTGGCACAACTGTCACAAGAATCTGGCAAAATCCACGGGTGATTCCACGGCCGTGGAGTGTCAGAGAACCGTGATTCTGTGCAGAAACTTCGCCTTGGATCATTAAGCTGTGATTTGGTGCATGGCTTGTGTTGGCAAGGCTCCATGAGTCCTCCTTAGCCTTTAGCTTGGGTCCTAATGAGTCCGAGGGTGTGTCATCTAGATGAAAGATCCTCAAACGTATCGTTTTTGCTCCTAAATCTCCCGAAATACCTATAAAACACGCACAAGTCCGTGTAGACGTCTATCTCGGTAAAATACATGATTTGAGTGCAAAACGTTGTAAACTAGTGCTAGATCATGCATGAATGAGTGAGAAATCTATCTATATGTTACGCTAAAACTAAGTCATAAATCGTGTTATCAAAATACCCCATACTTAAGGCTTGCTCGTCCCCGAGCAAATTCCCAACTATAGATTAAGAGATGACATGATTTATGTATGCAGAAAAATGGCAAAATCTTTTTGGGTTTGTGCTTCTACTATTGGATCACCTTCAAAGTCAT
Organism: Fagopyrum esculentum; assembly: GCA_033239045.1. Taxonomy (NCBI): domain Eukaryota; kingdom Viridiplantae; phylum Streptophyta; class Magnoliopsida; order Caryophyllales; family Polygonaceae; genus Fagopyrum; species Fagopyrum esculentum. Next base: position 51,961,577 of record BSUD01000004.1, read on the forward strand.
GTTCATGGCAAGGACAAGCAATCATGCATTCAAACAAATGAAGACATGGAAAGACAATTGTACCTAACTCAAAAGTATGCATGAAATGTAAAGATGAAGAAGTAAAGAAGATCAAGAGTACATCCAATCTAAACCACTAAGTCTTACAAACATGCGAATAGGTCATAAGGTCTTGTGAGATAAAAGGGCCAAGAAATGTAGTGATTGGGTGGGAATTTCTAGGTTATGTGATGCTAATCCGGGAACGGAACTAACTCCACATTCTTGTCCTCGATCAACTTCCCTCAAGTATATATTTTCCTCTATCTTTTCTTTCTTTTCTTTTTCTTTGACTTATTTTTGAGACAATGGCATTGGTGTACAAAAGCCGAAACCTTGGTGATTAGCCGTCCTCGGGCTTTTTCTTAGTTTTCGAGGTGCATCCACACTGGGCACACATACCAAAGCTCGTTAGGACTATTGGTTCATTTGACTTTGGCAAGGCACCAACACCCGATTATGTGAAGTGTACCGAGTTACTTGTCATTTAAACCAATGTCCCCAAACTTATATTTTTGGCTACACTTTTCACAACAAATTCAGCATTTTATGCATGATATTCTTTTCATCAACAACTTCACCCCACACTTGCTTTTTGCACACATCAACACACTAGCATGCTCCTATTCCCGGATGGGTTAAAAGAGGTCAAATTTATCTCGATTGAGGTGCTCAAGCAATCATGATTAAGATAAGAAGTAGAGAAAGATGAATTGCCTCATTCATTCCTAGATGGTATGCAAGAACTATCATGTAATTTCGATTTTCACTACTCAATCCTTTCTAGGCAAACATCATGGTCACAAATCATTCATATAATTTCAAGAGAAGTACTTCAAGTCCACATATGCGTTCATTAATCCTAACACATGAGGCCATCCATAGCCAATTCACAAGACAAGATTCATCATTAGGGTCATATCCAAGCCTAGAAAGCACAAAATTTTTAAAAATTTTCTGATTTTTATGGTATTTTCGATTTAAGTATGTACAATGCAAGACATGTGAAGATTTTAAACTATCCTAGATGCTCATCATGCAAAGGATCATGCAAACCCCACCCCATACTTAGAAACACATTGTCCCCAATGTGGTATACAAGTAAAGAGAGTGAAAGAAGGTTCTCACAATGTAAAAATGGTTTGCTACCGTATTTGGGATTGCTCAATAGTGAATTGATGTTCGATGATCCTATCAACCATGGTAGAGAGCTCTTAGCATCCATCAAAGCTTCGGGACCCGCGCTAGGCACCGCTAGCCGTCCAAGTTCCGCGTCCGCTTTACCCATATTCGATGAGGGGTTCATCATCATCATTCTTATGTCAAGCAAGGCTTCCAATGCCACTAATGTTCTAGCACACACACAAAGTAGACAAAACACACACAAAGATAGAAAAATCTAAAAACGAAAACAAAACGAAAAAGGGAAAATGTTACCAATGGGTTGCCTCCCACCAAGCGCTTCTTTAAGGTCATTAGCTTGACCAAACTCGGGGGCGTCTATTCAAGGTGAAGTGGGGCGATTATCTCCACCGGAGCTCCCGGAATATACTTCTTCAACCGGTGCCCATTCACCTTAAAGTTCCCACAATGTTCCCCTCCTATCTCAATAGCTCCATGGGGAAAGATCTTCCTCACCACATATGGCCCGGTCCATCTTGATTTGAGCTTTCCGGGAAAGAGCCTTAGCCTTGAGTTGAAGAGAAGGACAAGATCTCCTTCACTCAACTCCTTGGGGATGATCCTCTTGTCATGCCATCTTTTGGTTCTCTCCTTGTAGATCCGGGCATTCTCATAAGCGTCCAACCGGATCTCCTCGAGGGCATTCAATTCAAGCAATCTCTTTTCTCCCGCCGCCTTGAGATCAAAATTTAGCCACTTAATGGCCCAATAAGCTCTATGCTCCATCTCTACCTGAAGGTGGCAAGACTTGCCATAAACCAACTTGTAAGGAGTGGTGCCAATCGGTGTCTTGAAGGCGGTTCTATATGCCCATAAGGCATCATTGAGCCTCATAGCCCAATCCTTTCTAGTCCTAGACACCGTCTTCTCAAGGATGGCCTTGATCTCCCGGTTGGAGATTTCCACTTGGCCACTAGTTTGGGGATGGTAAGGTGTTGCAACCTTGTGAGTCACCCCATACTTGGTCAAAAGCGCCCCAAAATTCCTATTGGTGAAGTGCTTTCCTCCATCACTAATGATCACCCTTGGTGTTCCAAACCTTGGGAAGATCACCCGGTTGAAGAACCGCACCACCACCTTGGCATCATTTGTAGGAGAGACGATTGCCTCCACCCATCTTGACACATAGTCCACCGCCAATAGGATGTAGAGATTGCCACATGAAGAAGGGAATGGTCCCATGAAGTCCACACCCCACACATCAAAAATCTCCACTTCTTGGATGTTGTTCAAGGGCATTTCATTCCTTCTTGAGATGTTGCCCGTCCTTTGGCAAGCATCACATGCCGCTTCAAAACCTTGCACATCTTTGAACAAGTTAGACCAATAAAAACCGGATTGCAATACCTTTGTACACGTCTTGTGTGAGCTAGCGTGGCCTCCACATGGTAAGGAGTGACAATGCCGGATCACACTCTCCATTTCATCTTCCGGTATGCATCTTCTAAACATCCCATCCGGGCCTTTCTTGAACAAGAGTGGCTCACTCCAATAGTAATGCCTCACATTGTTGAAGAACTTCTTTCTTTGTGCATATGTCAATCCGGGAGGCACTTCCTCACACACTAAGTAATTCACAATGTTGGCATACCATGACTCGTTTCCTCTAGACACTTGGAACAAGCATTTCTCCACCATTTGCAATTGCTCATCTCGGAATGAGTCATCAATTGAAATGTCATCTCTTCCAAGCTCTAATGGAGGCAAACTACTAAGGTGATCCGCCACGGAGTTCTCGGATCCCTTCTTATCTCGTATTTCTAAATCAAACTCTTGAAGAAGAAGGATCCACCGAATCAACCTTGGTTTGGCATCCTTCTTTGTAAGTAGATAACGGATCGCCGCATGATCCGTATAAACTATGACCTTCGCTCCAACAAGGTATGAGCGGAACTTCTCAAATGCATACACCACCGCTAGCAACTCTTTCTCGGTGGTAGCATAATTGAGTTGGGAATCATCTAGCGTCTTGCTAGCGTAATAAATAGCATGAGTGCGCCCATCTTTCCTTTGCCCTAAAACAGCCCCAACGGCTACATCGCTTGCATCGCACATGATCTCAAATGGTAGACTCCAATCCGGAGGTTGCATGATAGGTGCGGAGATCAAGGCGTTCTTCAACCTACAAAAAGCCTCAAGACAATCTTTGGAAAAGACAAAATCTACATCCTTCATTAGTAGGTTAGTGAGAGGCTTAGAAATTTTAGAGAAATCTTGGATAAACCTCATGTAAAAACCGGCATGCCCTAAAAAACTCCTTACCCCCTTCACCGAGGTAGGTGGCGGCAACTTCTCTATCGTTTCAATTTTGGCCCTATCAACCTCAATGCCACGGTTAGACACCAAGTGTCCTAACACAATGCCTTCACTTACCATGAAGTGGCATTTTTCCCAATTCAAGACAAGATTTGTCTCCTCACATCTTTGCAATACTAATGACAAGTTAGCCAAGCAATTATCAAAGGAAGAACCATAAACAGAGAAATCATCCATAAATACTTCCATGATATTTTCTATGTATTCCGAAAAGATAGCCATCCTACACCTTTGGAAGGTGGCGGGTGCATTACACAACCCAAATGGCATTCTCCTATATGCAAAAGTACCCCATGGACATGTAAAGGTTGTTTTCTCTTGGTCATCGGGGTGGATAGGGATTTGGAAGAATCTACTATAGCCATCTAAATAGCAAAAATGAGAGTGTTGAGCTAACCTTTCTAGCATTTGATCAATGAAGGGGAGAGGGAAGTGATCTTTCCTAGAGGCCATGTTCAATTTCCTATAATCAATGCACATCCTCCACCCCGTAACCGTCCTAGTCGGGATTAGTTCATTGTTCTCATTAGTTACTACGGTCATCCCACCCTTCTTAGGAACTACATGAACGGGACTAACCCACTTACTATCCGAGATAGGGTAGATAATTCCCGCATCTAGCAACTTAATGATTTCCTTTTTGACTACCTCTTTCATTATAGGATTCAATCTCCTTTGATGTTCAAAAGAGGGTTTGTGGTTATCTTCCATCATTATCTTATGCATGCACAAAGAAGGCTTAATGCCAACCAAATCATCAATAGTATAGCCAATGGCTTTCCTATGCAATCTTAGTTCATGCAACAACTTAGCAAGTTCATCATCACTCAAGCATGCATTAACAATCACAGGATATGTAGAGTTTTCACCAAGAAATGCATACTTCAAATGAGAGGGGAGGGGTTTAAGTTCAAGTTGAGGATGATCCAAATAATGTTGGATGAGATGAATCCAAAGCAAATGAAGACTCCTCATGGCTCCTAAAAGCTTGATCATCATCAAGGACTGGTCCAGGGAAAACCACGGTTGGAATCACGGTTTGCTCAACTTCCACGATCGTGGTTCTTGCTAAGCTTGCTTCCCGGAGTTGTCCAGAAAGTTTGACGTCCGTGGAACATAAATCTCGACCGTGGAACTTGCAGCTGTTCAACACCTCTTCGTGGCTTTCAAATCCAACTCTTGGCTCCTCTTCTAATGCTTCCAAGGCCTTGATCTCTTCATTGCAAGCCTCCTCAACACCTTCCTCCATCATACTTAAGGTAAGAACCTTCTCCAAGGGATCCTTGATCAAGATCGAGCTCACAGTTTCCCTATATTCCTCTTGCTCGACTATGTTAAAGAGATCCTCATCAAGGGCTGGCCCTTTGGTCATTGTGGATAACTTGAACTTGACGTTCTCTTCTCCAATGTTGAAGGAGAGAGTTCCATTCTTGCAATCCACTAGGCATCCGGAGGTGGCTAGGAAGGGTCTTCCTAGGATGATGGGAACCGGATAGTCCGCCGGAATGTCCAAGACCACAAAATCAATTGGCACATAGAATCCTCCTAGTTGCACCGGGATGTCTTCTAAGATCCCAACCGGATGAGTGCTAGAACGATCCGCCATATAAAGGGTCATCTTGACCGGTTTCGGTTCTTCTAGCCCAACCTTGTTGCAAAGTGCAAGCGGTATGATGCTTACACTCGCTCCAAGATCACAAAGGGCCTCGTACCTCACATCCCCCACTCCTATTGGGACACAAAAAGAGCCCGGATCTCTTAGCTTGGGAGGCATCTCCTCCTTCATTGTTTGGATCAATTCCGAGGATCTCTTGGTCATTCTTATCTCCCCATACTCCTCCAACTTCCTTTTGTTAGAGAGTATTTCCTTCAAAAACTTGCCATATGCCGGCATTCCTAAAATGGCATCCATGAACGGAATGTTAATATGTAATTTGGACATTAGTTCAAGGAACTTACCAAAGTGATTGTCCAAACGAGCTCTTGCTCTTGATTGTGGGAACGGTAGTGGTGGCTTGTATGGAGGCGGTGCCACATAGGTTGGCTCTACATCCTTGCTCTTGCCTCCATCTTCTTGCAACTTTCCCTCTTCTACCACTACTTGCTTTCCCTTAGCATTGTCCTTGGGCAAAGGATCTTTCATACTCAACCCGCTCCTCGTTGTGATAGCCAACACTTGGCCTCTTGGGTTGTCTTCGGTCCTTCCGGGAAGCTTTCCCGGGTCTCTATGGGCTTCACCCGCTTTTTGGAACACTTGTGCTTCCAAAACCTTTTGAGCCTTAGAAATTGAAGTCACCGTGCTCTCAAGACCACTCAACCTTCCAAGCAATTGCTCAATCATTATTTCGGTTCTATCCTTTGGAGGTTGAGTAAATCCGGGTGGAGGTTCTTGTGAAGCTCTTGATGGTGGTGTTGTGCTTGTGGAGGAGGAAGGGTTCAAGGATCCATCCGGGTTAGAGTAAGAAAATCCGGGATGGTTGTGGTTGGGCCGGTAATTGTTGAATTGCCGGTTGTTGTTAAAACTCCTTGGGCCTTGGTAATTGTTGAAGTTGCCCCTTCCCATATAATTCACATCCTCCTCCTTGGAGGACAAGTTGGCTTGTGGAAGTACTTGAGGAGTTGCTTGGTTCTTCAAAGTTGTAGCACACAACTCCCTCAAGGACTTCAACTCGTTGAGGGAGTTGTGTAATTGTTGACTTGTGGAAGTACTTGAGGAGTGGCCGGTAATTGTTGAAATTGCTCATGGTGACTTCACTCACCTCATATGCTCCCGCTTTTCTTCCTTCACTCTTCCTATGGGAGTACTTCTCAATCACTAGAGCTTGCTTCTCCACAAACTCCCAAGCTTAATCTACATGCTTCTCCATAAATGTCCCATCGGAAAGAGATTGGAGCTTGAATTGGCTATCTTCATCAAGTCTTTTGAAGTAGATCTCCAATAGCTCAATTTTTGGTATGCCATGGTGTGGACAATCAAGGAGAAGATCTTTGAACCTCTCCCAAGACTTAAATAAACTCTCTCTATCCTTCATCACGAAGGCATTGATCTTCCCTCTTAACTCGGTAGTCTTGGAAGGTGGGAAGAACTTAGTCAAAAACTTGGTTGTCATCTCCTCCCAAGTACCAACTCGCCCTTGTGGAATAGATTGATACCAAGCTAAGGCTTTATCCTTAAGAGAGAAGGAAAAAGCCCTAAGCTTATGGTTGTTGCTCTCCAATCTTGGCGGTCTAAGAGTCTCCATCAAGATCTCATAATTCATCAAACGTCCAAACAAAACCCAAAATATAGACTATAATTCATGCTATCAAAATACCCCATACTTAGCCCTTGCTTGTCGCCAAGCAAGTTCCGCATATAAAAGACAAGATAAAATGGATTAATAGTCAAGAAAATCAATGAAAAGTCTTTCAAAACATTTTTATAGTGTGCAACAATCATAGATCATTCTAAGAGAATACTTCATGGAATTTAAAAAACAAAATATGATCAAAATATTTTATAAGTATAAGAAAGTTGTTCATCTTTGCATAAAATTATAGAATGCATAATAAGTCATAATTATCAAAATTAATCATGTATAATCCAGTTTAAACCACTAAGTCAATCAACAAGCTCAAGGTCTCAAGGGCTTCCCAAAAGAAAGGTCAAGAAACGTGTAGGGTAGGGATGTATGTAAGGTAATGTGGTGCTAGAATCCGGGAAAAGGATGAACTTCACTTTCACTTTGACTTGCAACATCTTCCACCCATAAGCTTTGCTTATTTCACACTCTTTCTTTTACTTTACTTTTTGGGATGCATGGACAGAGGTGCACAATAACCGAAGCCTAGGAAATCAGCAATCATCAATTTTTTGAGATGCATCAAACCCTTGATGCACATACCATGACCCGTTAGGAATATCGCTCAATCCGACTTTGGTAAGACACAAACACCCGGCTATGTGAATGGTGCCGAGTTACTCATCTTCATGATTGACTTCCCCAAACCTATTATTACTTTCTAACACTTTCACTTCCAGCCAACTTCTCAACTTTAACTTCACTTGCTTTCACCACTTCGCTTGCTTCCAAATTCCCGGATAGGTGAAGGGAGGCAAAATGTATATGAGGGGCTAAGCATGATTAAGAAGAAGAGAGAAGAATGAATTGCCTTGGTCTTTCCAGGAAGAAAGTGAGAGAACTCATAATGTGGTGTCAACCTTCAAATTCAACATAATTTGGATAAAACAAAGTATTAAACATGCCAATAATTTCAAACAAAGCATTTAGCAACTTAAACATATTATAAAACCTTTCAAACACATAAAGAAATTTAAAACCAGTCAGTAAACAAGATCTTCACTGAGATCATATCCAGATAAGAAGCACAAAAAATCGTTTCAAAAACTCTCAGTTAACCCACCTCGGTCGAGGTGTTCTTAGGTCAACCGAGGTGAAACACCTCGTTCGGCCAGAACTGCCCCGGTCGAGGTCAAAAAAAAAATTTTTTAAACAAGTTTTTTTTATCAGTTTCGACGTTTTTCTCAATCAAATAACCTGTAAGTATGCATGTGGTCTCAGATAAACACATAGATGCAAAAGTGAAGCATAAATATAGATATCCGGTCAAATAGAGTCATACATCAAATAACTGTCAAGTAATACACAAATACCCCATACTTGGGACACACTGTCCCCGTGGGTCAAAATAAGTCTAAAGGATAAAAAATACTCACCGGATAATAAGCTGAACTGCATAAAAATAAGAAAGAAAATCCTGCAGCTCTCAATAGTCCTGATCCGGTGGTGGCGGTGGTGGTGGCACATACGGATACTGGGATGGGTCAAATGGATAACCCATAGTCTGCTGGAACTGTATCTCCATCATCCTGCGCTGATAGTGATGTCCCTCTAACATCTGATGAGTCCAACTGTCAATCTGTCGGCGCTGGGCAGCAAATCTCTCATGTATGTCCACAGTAAGGGCAGCATAAGAGTCTATCATCTGGTCCGTCAGATCATCGATCCGACGATGAGCCTCGGGATCTCTGTGTCGGCGTGCTCTACGCCTAGCAGGTCTAGTAGGTGATGCAGTAGGTGCAGGCTCAGTATCCACATCATCCAGATCTATAACTGGTGCGCTCGTCCTTGCAGTATCTGTCCTTGTATCCATCGGGACTCCACCCTCTCTCTCATCAACTGTCTCCTCATCATTTGCCTCCTCCTCAGCTGGGGCAGCTGCTGCCTCTTTGTAATCCTCCATCAGTGGAGCCCAAGCGGTCTGCCAATAATGAGGGTCATAAACAGAAAACTGGGCAGACCACCTGATCCCCTGTGGCGCAGTCAGCTCCCACGGCATAGCCACGTACGGAGTAGTCAGACCTCGGGGAACCAGAATCCGCCGAGTGATCATCTCCTGCAGCCCAAGCGGCTTGGCAGCCGCCACCATCGTGCAAGCGCTAAGATCCATGTCCTGATAACTAGCTATGTGGGTGACAATCCCTCCGCAGCAGATGTCTCCCTTCGCTTTGGCTTTGATCCTGTGCAGATCCTCTGCCAGCATCAAGCCAAAGTCCGGGATACCCCCAGTAACCATGCAGTATAAACTGAAAAGCTCTCTCTGTCGGATCTTCTAGGGCGTCTCAGTACGCGCCAGAAGTGTCTCACTGAAGATCCGGTGGGCTAACCTAAAGGCTAAATGGAAGATGACCTTCTCCCTAGAATCTCCAGGGCGCCATCTATCTGCGTGCTCAACCACGTGAGCAATCTGTCCCCCAAACTCCCTAGCTACAGATCGGGAAGGGAAGTCAACAACTGTGGGCTCAAGAAAGCCAAAAATCTCTCTCCAATACTCTAGTGGCACTAAGAAGTTCCGGTTCATCAACCGGTACTTCACAAATCGCTCTGTGGGGAGGTAGGTAAAGGAGCTAACGAACTCTAGGGTGGGCTCCAAATAGGCTGGGGCTCGGATCTCAGTAAACTGATCCAGCTCTATTGTAGAAATCATCCTCCTAAGGTCTCCGTCTACCTGGAGGCAATCAAAAGCAGACACGTCCAGGAAGCGAGGTGCAATCACTGGACAGCCGGAAATACGGTCATAATCGACCTGGTGTCGCTCATGGATCACCAATCGATAACGTTGGGAAGAAGAGGAAGAAGGGGAAGGTGAGGATCTATCTCTGAGGGCAACGCGTCGGTCGGAACTCATTTTCAGAAAATCACACTGTCAAGTCACCTCGGTCAACTGACAACTCTCAAGAATCACCTCGGCCGAGGCACAGCTCGACTGGACCGAGGCGAAAAACTGGGTTTGTAATTTCTTCAGAAAATTCAGTTCCTTTCCCCCAAAATCACTACAACTGCTTCCTATGGGGTACTTAAGCCTTTTCTCAGCAAATGCAAGGGCAACCAAAGCCCAAATCGAAGCGAAAACAGAGAGGTAGGGTTTCGGTTTTGTTTTACCTCGTTCGGCCGAATCGGTTCGATTTTCTTGCAGATCGATGATGCACTGGGATCCTTTAAGCCTTAATCGCAGTTTAAAGACAGAAATATTCGAAAATGAGCAAGAATCAGAGAAGCGAGGTGAAACTGTCGCTGCGGTCGAGGGAGAAGAGTAAAGTGAGGAGAGAGAAATCTTCGCCCCTTTTATACCCTTTTCTGGAACTACTGTCACCTCGGTCGAGATGGTCTCGACTGGACCGAGGTGGTACGGACCGAGGTGGTTCTTCAGAAACCCTAGTCGCCTCGGATGCTCAAGAATCATCTCGGTCGAGGTGCTCTGAAAGCAACCGAGATGCCTCAGTCGAACTTCGTCTTCTCAAATTCTCGATCTTCTGTTCTTCCAGTTATGCTCCTTCCTTAGATGTCTCCTGTTATCTGTCTAGAACGCCAAAAACGAAACAAAGCAAAGCAAAAGCAAACTATCTAAGCTAGACTAGAAAAAGGGAAAAGAAAGCAATACCTTGGGTTGCCTCCCAAGAAGCGCTTGGTTTAAGGTCGCTAGCTGGACCATGATGCCCCTCTTAAACGTGATGGGAGGTGCCCTCACCCCATACTTCACCTCCATTGTGGGGTGAAGTAAACAAGTCTATCAAACGCTCCAACAAGTGTAAATGCTCATCGGGGAATGAATCGTCTATGGGCGGGTCGTCTTTCTCGCGTGAAGATGCAGGTAGCCGGCTGAGGTGATCCGCAACAGAATGTTCGGATCCCTTCTTATCGCGGATCTCTAGATCAAACTCTTGAAGCAAGAGAATCCATCGAATAAGGCGTGGCTTGGCATCTTTCTTAGCCAACAAGTAACGGATGGCTGCATGGTCGGTGTAGACAATGACTTTCGCCCCTACTAAATAGGAACGAAACTTCTCGAAAGCATATACAACCACCAATAATTCCTTCTCTGTGGTAGCGTAGTTGCGTTGTGCTACATCTAGCGTCTTGCTAGCATAATAGATGGTGGTGGTCCGTCAATCCTTTTTCTGTCCAAGCACCGCTCCTACGGCTACATCACTAGCGTCGCACATGATCTCAAAGGGCAAGGTCCAATCCGGAGGCTGGATAATGGGAGCGGAGATCAACGCTTCCTTAATCCTGTAAAAAGCATCAAGACACTCCTGCAAAAACTCAAAAACAACATCTTTATTCAAGAGGTTAGTTAGAGGTTTAGAAATCTTAGAGAAGTCCTTGATGAATCTCTTGTAGAAACCTGCATGCCCGAGAAAATTCCTCACACCCTTAACAGAACAAGGGGGAGGGAGTTTCTCAATAGTCTCGATCTTAGCGCGATCGACCTCAATGCCTCGATTAGAAACGAGGTGTCCTAGCACGATGCCTTCATTAACCATAAAGTGACACTTCTCCCAATTCAAAACAAGATTAGTGTCTTCACATCTTTTAAGCACTAGAGAAAGGTTAGATAGGCAATCATCAAAAGAGGAACCATATACAGAAAAATCATCCATGAATACCTCCATGATCTCCTCTATGTACTCGGAAAAGATAGCCATCATGCATCGCTGGAAGGTAGCGGGTGCATTGCACAATCCAAATGGCATCCTCCTATAAGCAAATGTCCCCATGGACAAGTGAAAGTGGTCTTCTCCTGATCATCCGGATGGATAGGAATCTGGAAGAATCCACTATAGCCGTCTAAGTAGCAAAAGTGTGAATGCTGGGTCAACCGCTCGAGCATTTGATCAATGAAGGGAAGTGGAAAATGGTCCTTCCGTGTGGCCGTATCTAGCTTCCGATAATCGATGCAAACCCTCCAGCCCATAACGGTCCGGGATGGGATCAACTCGTTGTTCTTATTTGTCACAACGGTCATCCCTCCTTTCTTCGAAACCACATGCACCGGGCTAACCCACTTGCTGTCCGAGATAGGATATATGATACCTGCATCCAACAACTTAAGAATTTCTTTCTTCACAACATCTTTCATGATCGGATTCAACCGTCTTTGAGGTTCCCGTGAAGTCTTATGATCATCCTCCATTAAAATTCTATGCATGCAGAAAGAGGGCTTAATGCCAATAAGATCATCTATAGTATAACCCAAAGCCTTTTGATGCTTTCTCAGGACATGCATTAGTTTAGATAATTCAGTTTCGGAAAGGGAAGCACTAACAATAACGGGATAAGTGGAATCCGGTCCAAGAAAGACATACCTTAAGTGATTTGGGAGTTGTTTAAGCTCAACAACTGGAGGTGCTTTTTGAGGGGGATCCTTTCTTCCTCCTTCTAGTAGAGTAGATCTAGAAACTGGACTTTCGGAAGTCTCAGTTGAAGTCGTCTCGCCATCGACCTCGGTTGAGGTGCAGAGGCGTTGACCGAGATGTTCTTCAGTAGCCTCGCTCAGTCCAGAAGGTGCCTCGGTCGAGGTACTGCAACTGGAACCGAAACTAGAGATCTTCGTCTCCTGGGTTAGCTTCTCAGTTTTAGCTCCTGGATCTTCTTCCAGTGCTTTTAAGCTCCGTATATCTGCATCACAAGAAGCATCTATACCTTCCTCCATTAAACTGAAGCTAATAACTCTTTCAAGTGGATCGTTAGTAAGGATAGAGCTCACCAATTCTCTTGATTCTTCTTCATCGTAGATGTTGAAGATATCATCAGTTAGCTGCTCCCCTTTCATGGCTGCAAGTAATGCAAACTCCACCTCATCGCCGCCAATGTTGAATTTCAGCTTGGCGTTCTTGCAATCCACGTTGCAACCCGAAGTTGCTAGAAATGGCCTCCCGAGAATAATAGGAACAGGATAATCTGCGGGAATGTCAAGTACAACAAAATCTATAGGTAAATAGAAGTTACCTAACTTGACCGGAATGTCCTCCAAGAACCCCACGGGATGGGTGATGGAGCGGTCCGCCATATAAAGTCGAATCTTGACCGGCTTGGGCTCTCCAAGTCCGATCTTCACACATAGCTCCAGCGGGATGATGCTCACGCTGGCTCCTAGATCACAAAGGGCTTCACAAGTGACATCCCCAACTTGAATGGGAATGCAAAATGAGCTGGGATCTCTCAATTTAGGTGGCATCTTCTCCTTCATGATTTGTATGAGCTCCGAGGATTTAGATGTCATCCTAACTTCACCAAAATCTTCTAGTTTCCTTTTCCTTGATAGGATCTCCTTCAAGAACTTCCCGTAGGCGGGCATTCCTAGAATAGCATCAAGGAAAGGAATGTTAATATGTAGTTTGTTCATCAAGTCAAGGGACTTACCAAAGTGCTTGTCTAGATGTGCTCTAGCCCTTGACTGGGGGAATGGAAGTGGTGGTTTGTATGCAGGAGGTGGAACATAAACTTCAGTTTTCCCCTCCGCTTTCTGTGGCTCCACCTCGGTTGGCATCTCGGTCGAGGTGTTCTTCGACTGCATCTGGACCGAGGTGGTCTTCGTCGGTACTGGCACCGACCGAGGCATTGGATCTGCAGTTTTCAGTCCACTCCTCGTAGTTATGGCCATGATCTGACCCTTAGGGTTGCTTTCCGTCCTTGCTGGAAGCTTCCCTAGGTCTCTTGACGCTTCATTCGCCCTACTTGCAAGTTGTTGTTCAAAGGCTTTTTGGGCCTTTGAAAATAAAGTCATAGAAGTCTCCATAGCGTTGAGCTTGATCAAGATAGCCTCCAGGACTGCTTCCTTCTTTTCCGGCTGAGACGAACTTGATCCTTGCCCCTGGCTCTTTAATGGAGTAGAAGAAGAAGAAGGGGAAGAGAGGAAAGGGTTAGAGGAATCGTTAGAGTTGGAGTTTGAATGATTGTTACCACTGTTTTGGTTGTTTGCCCTCCAGTTGTTGCTATTGGATCCTCTATTGTTGCTGTTGTAATTGTTGTTCCGGGAACCGTTGTTGTTGTTACGGTATCCATTGTTGTTGTTCCTTTGTCCTTGCTCTTCTTTCTTGGTTTGAGTAACCAAGAGTTCCTTCAATTGCTTCACGTCATTCTTCAAAGACGTGAGTTGATTGTTGTTGGGCTGAGTTTCTTGGAAGTTAACTCTTTTAACTCCACCTTCAGCTCCTTGGTGGGTGTATTTCTCCATGTGCAAAGCTTGCTTCTCGATGAAGTCCCAAGCTTCGTCAATCGCCATGTCCATGAAGGTACCGGCGGAGAGTAGTTGGAGATTGAACTGGGTGCTTCCGTCCAGTCCCTTGAAATAAATCTCCAATAACTCTAACTTTGGAATCCCATGATGTGGGCAATCCAAAAGAATGTCCTTGAACCGCTCCCATGACTTGGATAAGCTCTCCTTATCCTTCATGATGAAAACGTTGATCTTCCCTCTCATTTTAGCTGTCTTTGAGGGGGGAAAGAATTTGGTCAAGAATTCCGTCGTCATCTCGTCCCATATGCTTATTTTTCCTAGAGGAAGAGATTGATACCAAGTAAGAGCTCTATTTTTTAAAGAAAAGTAAAAAGGTCTTAGCTTGTAGTTGTTATTTTCAATCCTTGAGGGTCTCAAGGTCTCCATCAAGATCTCGTAGTTTTGACGATGTTGATGTGGTGATTCCATCTCCATCCCTCCGAACTGGCATTGGCGAATCATGGATAGAACTTGCGGTCGAAGTTCATAGTCATGGTCCGCTGGATCTCCTAGGTTAATTCTTGGACGCCTCAGTTGTTGATTGGGGTCCATCCTTTGACCTAGGGTTTGTGGGATTCCTGCAGGAAAAGCGTCTCGGACTGGCATCAGAGGTGGAAGTACCTCGGCCGGGGCGTCAGGTACTGGAACCTGCCTCGGTCGAGGGTCAACGACTGGGACCTGCATCGGTTGAGGATCTGGAACAGGATCTTCCCTCGGTCGAGGTAGAAACTGGTCTCGTAAAGCTGTCATATCAGCTTTGATCGCTTCAGTCCTGGTGCGAGTTTCTTCTCTTTCCTGCCTTAGTTCTTCCCTGCTGAGGCGTAGCAGCTCTAGCGCCTCTTTCAATTCGGCCTCAAGATCGCGGTTGTCTTGTTGGGCCATCTTCGCTTCTCTTAAGCGTCGCTTGTATGTCTTTTCTGGTTCGGGATCGTAAGGAACGATTTCCTTCCCAGTGCGGGTTCTTCGCATAAACCTAAGAAAGAACCTGCAAAAGTCACTCAAGTAGAGTGGTTAGAAGACACGGGGGCAAGTGCCCCAAAAGCAAACCGTAACCGGCTCGGTCTAGACCAAATCCCCGGCAACGGCGCCAAAAATATGTTCGCTCCAAACAGTGTGTGCAAGCTTTAAATTTATACCCTAGACGTAAGCTTAAAACAAGGATGCGAACCCGCAGTGTACGGGTCAATCGTAGTAAAAAGCAAGGAATTCTAGGGGTCGATCACAGGGACTTAGTGAAACAAAGTCCAATTACGGTATGCTTTAGTAATTACTAACCACAAAAGCAATTAAAACAATCAAAGATGATAAACAGTCAATAAAGGAAACATGCAATTCTAGGGATTAAAGCATCTAGTTGTGGTTCCAACTCAAGATCTAAAGATAAGCGGACAAAGCTGAGATTTTTGCAAGGGGAAGGTGTTACTAAAGTGGAATAGATCACCAGGTAAGTCTCACTACTCACTAATCCTAAACCGTAACTCCTATAACCGGGTAAGTCTCAAGGAATTAAGATAACGAACTATAACCTCAAACTAACATACCATCTAAGGGAATAAAATCAACCTTTACCGGGTAAGTCTCAGGCTAACTCACAAAGAAGGGATGGAAGCACACTCAAACCCCAATATAGGATAAACCTTTATTACCTACACTTATGATCTTAGGTACACAAACAAAGGAATTACCGGGTAAGTCTCATCCTAAGCTTGCATTGAACTAGGAAAGGTGTAATAAGAATAGGATTTGGCAAACTCTAACACTTAACTCTCAGTTTAGGATCAGATAAGCCACCTCGGTCAGCCAAATTCCACCCCGGCCGAGATGTTCATCGACTGAGCGAGATGCTTAGGGTTAAGGTTAAAGACTCAAACTTTCAGGGTCCTACTGTGATCAAGATCATTCTATCATTGTTTTTCCCACAACCTTCAGCCAATCACCCTAGAATCACACAAGGAAATTAGCCACTCATCATCATGAAAGCAATAATCAAATATATGGGAAGAAGGTGAATATTTGAACAAGAAGAATTTAATGAAAAGACTTCAATAACTGAATCAAATATCACAACAAAAGCGTTCCTTGGATATAAATCCAACAAGGAAAGACAACAAGGAAGGGAATCTAAGATGATCTTACAAAACCCTTCAAAAGCTATAATCTTCCTTCTTCAACCTTCAAAAAGGTTCTTCAAATCTCCCAACTGGAGTATGGCTGCAGCGGTGTATAAACCTTGATCGGTGGTATAGCATGTTCCAACTGTATGCGGATATATGTAGCGTGTTTTTCGGTGTAAGCGGGATGATAGCGGATGTCGGATTTGTGGGAAATCCGACCCTTTTTATAGGAAAATTACTCTCCAAAGATAAGATATCTTAGAAAGATCTCTTCCCATAAAAATAGGTAAAATATAAGATCTAGTACATCTTCTTCCTTCCAGGAGTCAAGCCCAAAAATATAAGATCTCTTTCCAAAGATAAAAGATCTCAGCCAAGAATAAAATATTCTCGCCGCGTCCCAGGTGTTCGCCTCGGTCGAGTCGAATTCTCTGGATCACCTCGGTCGAGGTGAATCTGTGGTCAACCGAGGTGAGTCAAAACTGAAAGTGAAATCTCTCAAATCTGGTCCAAAGTGAATCTCTAATCCATGGCTATGCTTCCTGGATGGTTCCTTATGTTCCTGAATATAGCTCCAATGACTCCATAGCTCCTTTTGCTCCTTTTTTATGCAAAACGTGCCATTTTACCTACGATTACAACAAAACTAGGTGTAGACCTCGATTCTCGCAAAGGTAGATGAAATGGTAATATAATCACATATAATACATACAAACATGCAGATTATTGAAGATAGAACGTCCAAACAAACCCCAAAATATTGACTATAATTCATGCTATCAAAAACTCTAACAATTATTATTTCAATTCATAAGTTTTGTTCAATTCGTTCAAAATTTTATTAGTTATGTTTTCCTTCTAACTCGATGTAAATTATATTTTATGCATATCCCAAAAAAATTGGGTCAAATTATTTAGTTATGTTTTTATGTTTTTTTTACTTGTACATATTTGAACTAATAAAACACATTGTATGAACTAACAATGCACAATGTTCAAACTAATGATACCTAAATTTTGAAGTAATATTATAAAAGTTCATATTTTTATTGTTATGGTTGATAGAATACTTTTATTATAATATGTTAGTTCAAAGTAATTTATACTATTAGTTTAAAACGAGTTTTTATATTAGTTTAAATATTTTTATATAATTAGGAGAAGCAATATCTTGAACTTATGAAAAAAATATGTAAAATGTATAAACTATTTGTGCAATATAATCTGAACTAACAGAATAAAAAGTTTAAACGAGAAAATGCCTGTTAGAAAAAGAAGGGAAAAATTAGAAGAAAAAAGTTCAAAATTTGTATACTATTAGTTCAAAAATATAGGAACAATTTGTATAATATAATTTGAACTAACTGAATAAAAAATTTGAACAAAAAAGGATGTGGAACGACTTTGGAGTTCTACAAGCACTATTTTCTATTGTGAATAACCCAACACTTGCTTGGGACATTGGTTGCATTGAAAATATTATGAGAGCTTGCATGATTCTACACAGTATGACTGTGAAAGATGAACGAGACACATACACGTTGTATTGGGACCGTCTCAGTTTGAGCAATCAAACGATAGTGACAATACGTATGTGCCTGGGGTACCAAATTCTATGGCGGATTACATAACCAACCGTGTCCAACTTTGGAATAGCACTACACACAAACAATTGAAGCATGATTTGGTTTAACACGTATGGGAAAAGTTTGGCAATACTCTTGTTGAAAATTAGTAGTTTTATGTATGATTTCATATGTATTGGTGTGTTTGTATTTTCATGTTTTGCATCTCAACTTTGCGATTATTATTTTAATATCTTTGTATGGTTTTACTTTTTAATGAAGTGTTTTTTGGAAATATCATTTTCAGTAATTGTTTATATAATTATTATTTAGTTTTTGAAATAGATTTAATTATAAATAAAATTAATCGTAACAAAATTTTAAAAAGAATATAGATATGATGGGTAAATAAATATAGACTTAAGAGATTGAGATTTAAGAAACTATGGATGTAGATAAAAAGTATATAGAGTTTTATAAGCTGATGTGACGGAGAGAGGGTTTATAAAATTTGGTTTAAACACCCACCATTGTGGGTGATCTTATGCAACCATTTGAAGCTTAAACATGAATATCATCGACATTCTCTTCTGACAAATCAATTATCTACTATTACTTGTCAAGAAAACAAAATTGTTACAATTGAATTAATTGCCGCCACTTTTCACCACACTTTCATGAATCTTCTATAGAGAAGCATTATAATTTTATTAATTTTTAAAAATAATTTTTAGTATTACTTAATTTATTAATTACACATTGGAGACTTTGGACTTTCCTTAACTATTTACATGGGTGCAACTTCTTTTGTTTTTTGTCGGATTCCATGCCGTAGCTGATTGTTGTCGACAAATTATCAAATTTTAATTGCTTTTTGTTTTGAACAATATCAAGTATAGTTGAACAATTTTTAGTTGAACAAATACATCTTATATTTGAACAATTAGTATTTCCTATCATAAATTTTTTTCTACTATATGACCCTTTTCTCACTTGAACCTAACCCTATATGTGTATGCGCGCATGCATGCGTGCGTGTGTTATTCAATATAGAAAGGTAAAAAAAGAAAAGAGAATTTATTTGTGTTTCTAGTTGCTGGTTGTGTTCATTTTGGTTTGTGTTTTGTGTTTTATGTGCTGAGTTTTGACTACAATGGAGCTTACTTTTACTATGGTTTCTTGCCTAACCTTGACCTTATTTTAGGTTGCATATTGTCTTTCATAAATTCTTGTTATTAGTTGAGAAAATATGTGAGATTAGTAATGTGTTTTGACCTTTGCAACACATGGATTACCTTCATTATCTATCTTTCTTTGTGGACTATTTTGAGTTTACTTTGACCCAAACATATTTGACTTGATTTGCCATCTTCATCTTTCTATTTTGTTATTGATCCATTCAAGGCATATCACGAGGATTTATTAAACTTTGAAAGAGAGCGATAAACACACGAGTGAGACACTTGTGAGGTGTTTTCCCTAACCATTTACATCTTTCTTTTAATGTGTTGTGTTTAAAGATTTCTCTAAATTGCAACTCCTTTTAACTAACCTCATTTAAAGGAGACACTTTTTGTTTTCTCCCCCCGCATGAGTTCCAACTTTCAGCAAACTCAAGACAGAGGTTACAAATGCTCTCGTTATTCAACCACTAGACCGGTCACTCCGTTTCTTCCTAATGTGTGACGATTCATTCTTTGTAGTAGGGGTTGTGATCAGCCAAACACATAATAAAAATCTCTAGACCATCGCATACACCAACAAGACCCTTGATGAGGCATGACAAAATTACGCAACAACTAGAAAAAGAGTTGTTGGCCGTGGTATTCACTTTTGACAAATTATGAACGTACCTTGTCGGATCAAATGTCATTGACTACACCGATCACACAACACTTTGCTACCTCAATATTAAAAAAGATGTCAAGCCTCGACCGTTGTGTTAGATCCTACTACTCCAAGAGTTCGACATCGAGGTCTGCAACAAGAAGGGAATTGAAAATACAACCGCATATCACCTTTCACGCCTACTGACTGATACCATCGGTCTGCTACTTGCCTCATTCTCAATCAATGATTACCTTCATGATGATGCGCTGTTTAACAATATCAAACCCACCAAGATGAGTGAATCAAGTCCAACTAAAAGACCTAAAAGAAGCACTAATAGGGAGACAACCCTACACAATTTTATGAGCTTCTCTTTACTTCTATCTTGTCTTTACTTACATTGAGGACAATGTAAGATTTAAGTATGAGGTGTTGAACAAAATGGTTTTCAAATGTTACAAAAACCTTTCCTTCTTTTTCAAAATTTTCCTTCCTGAATTTGAAAACCTTTTCCCTCGTCTTTTAAGCCTCAATCGACCGGGATATCCCTAGTGGTCGCTTGATCGAGCACCTAAAAACCCTCATGCCTTCCCATTTTATTTTTTGCACTTCCCTCATATTTGTATCTAGTTCATTCGCTCGATAGTAGGAATACCGGTCGCTCGACCTCCTTGCTCGGCGTCAGGCAATCTCGCTCTCATTCTATCAACATGCGTATTTTGCAATTTTGTGCTATCTAATTTTCCATAAATTTGATTTCTCTCCTTAGTGATTTTGTACTAGTTGAGGATGCTTGAGATCTCGCTCTCTAACCTTGTCAATGTCATTGAGTATTGGGTTTAATGATAAGCGGTTTTGTTTCATGACATTGTCTTGTGAGGGTTCTTCTTGCCATATGCACATATTGTTTGTGTATTCTTTTTATGAGTGTTCTCCTATATACTTTGACTATATAGAACTTACGTTTGACTCTCTCTATAAATTGTATGCTTGTTCTCATAATTACACTGATGAATATGATTGAGACATTTATTTGTTAAGTTTATTATTCTCTTACCACCCTGAGCATGATTTCCATCTCGTTAGCCAATTATTGCCTATATCGACCTTTCTTTGTTACTCCACAAAAATATCCCTAGCCATGTTTAGCCTCATTTGACCCATCTAGGAATTAGGAGGTGATACCATACAATGGAGGAAGAAAGCAAAATTCAAGTATGGGGTTGTTTGTAGTAAAAAGTAGCAACGTATAAAGATCTTTGAGATAAAATTGCATAAAGCGAAGAAGAATAAATTCAAATCAAGGAATACAATTGTGCACCACTTGGGTCTATCAAAAAGAGAAAAAGGAATCATGTTTCCAAAGTATGAAGTGCTGAAATAAAGAAAGTAATGTGTATTAAGAGTGAAGAAATCCAACTTGCAAGAAGATGGTTTGATTTAGTAGACGCAATAATCAAATCAATAGTGAGCTTTGAGATGTCTAAGTTCCCGGATCCTTTTGCACCACATAGCCAAATAAGACTCCTCACCATTGTTCATTACGTGACCATGTTATAACCTATGAAAGACCTCTTGATTCATAATTTTACTTGTAGGAAAAGTTATGGTGGAGATTGAGAATGCCTTGGTATACTTATGGTTAATGGTCGTTGCATATGTGTTGAGATTGAGCGTTATTGTATACATTCCCTAAACACATGTGAAAAAGTTATACACATCCCTTGAGTGATTATGAAACTTATGGGCTTTCAATTTAACCTTATATAATGGTTTGTGTTACGATGATGAGGTTTTGAGTGCTTGATCTTATATCATCTAAGACAAGTATTTGAATCTGATTGAGTGATATCAATGGATCTTACTTGAGGACAAGTAATGTTCATGTATGGGGTATTTGATACAACTCTATCTAGAGTTTTTTTTTCCCATCATCATTCTATTCTATTCCTACCTCTTTTGGGCTAAAGGACATATCTTATCGGTCTATTTCCTTCATAATAGTGTTTTGCAGAATGGTAAGGATCTCCTTGCGGTGAAAGAAGTCAAGGTCAAGACGGAAATGACTGAGGTCGGAGAGTGAAGTGACGACCATCAGGAAATGTGAAAAAGTTCTCAATCACAATAGAGGTCACTCGAACTCTCTTCTTTTCTTTCTACACATGACTCCGAAATGACCTCCCTTTGATGTAAGGAATGTCCTAGAGCAATTTTAGACTAGACCCATAACTTTGGCCCTAGAGGTCGCTCGACTGGCATGCTCAGCGTGCTTATTTAAACCATTATTCTTCTTTCCCTTTTCTCTTGTAGTTGGGCTAGATTTATGGCCCGTCCAATTGTACATTTTATCTTATAGTTTTCAATCTTATCTTATTAGAAGATAAGATCGAGTATAACTAGGGTTTCAAGCTATCTTTGAACCATATAATAAGGCACTCCGCCATTAGGTTTAGGTATCTCTTTATGCATTGCTCAATGTTTTTGACACTAATTCTTGGTGGAGGACTCGATCGGTGCCCAAAAGGTCACTTAACTATCCCTTTTCATGTTTGCTGAGTTTATTTCAGGTGTGTGTGTGTGGCTAATTCTATCTATTCTAGGGTTTGCTCTGCCTAATTGCCTTGATTTATGATGATAGACTGAATTTTTGTATGAGATTCTTGTCTATATGAATTTTGGTAGTGTTTGGAGTATTCATTTGCCATATGTTCTTCAAGGTGATGACAACTTCATATAACGTCTAACTCTCATACCTCCATGCCGAGTTTAATGTGAACATAAGGTGTCGTCTTTGGAATGTGGCAATCAATGGATGACAAAATTGATGTATGTGAAGCAAAGATTTGACCACGTGACAATCGAATGACACTGTCTTTTACATAACTATGACTTACTTTCTACATTATGGAATTGACAATTAAGAGCTATATTATATGCATGTTGTGGTGATCTAGACTGTAAACTTATTTATTTGATGGTGACCTATTGTTTGTCTTTCATCCTCTTTACTACCTCATTTTGAGATTTACAAAATTTGAACTTTCTCCTTCTTTCTCCTCTATCTTATAATTGTTTTAGGAAGCTGTCTAGCAACATCCCCCTAGGAGGTCGAGTGACTAGTCTTACAAAACTTCGAGTTTTCACTCCGATTTTGTCTTTGATTATTTATACATTGATTTTTTTTATAAACTCACGTTTTAACCTGATCAACCTAACCTACTTGGTCGACCTAGTCCCTCAATTAAGAAGATCAATCTAGCAATCATTCACTCAATCATGGATGAATTCAATGCTTTAACAAGTAGATCTAGGTTAGGAATTGAAACCTAAACCACCAATAAATAATATAAATCCAACATGCATAATATTTTCCAGAATTTCAAATTCACCTATATGCTACTAATCATGCTTTAAAATCCCTTCATATCATGAATCAACACTAAAATAGTTTAGAAAGAGTATGATTTGGGACTTTCACCCCCAAATATAGTAAAGAGTTTAGCTACTCATTATAAAATCTAAATCTAAATCAATAATAATCATATCCATAGATAGATAATAGAGAGAAATAGATAAATTATGCAAGAAGAATAAAAGAAAACGGATTTACCTAACAAAAGTTATACAGATTGTTGTTGAAGAATGAATAACAAGATGAAGAACTCGGAGAGCTAGCTAGAACTCTCTCAGTTTGATTTAAACTGACCAATGCCTTTCTCAGTTGGACCATCCGGTGATTTCTTTCAGAATGAAGGATGTAAAAGCGTGCTAGAAAATAGTATATGATATCCCTAATATTACAACCCATGATCTTAAATAAGTGTATAAGGAGTGGTCCCCTCTTACAAAAAAATGTAAGTGGGCTGTTACAAATCGAATATAGTCAAAGCCAATAGAAACTCAGTTTTGAGGAGAAGATTGTATTATCTCAAGTTTTGTAAAACTCAACCGAGTTTCCTATGTAGAGTGAAACTTGGTTTGCTCTTTCTAGCTCGGTCTGGGCTATTAGGAACTTGACCTCATGCATCCCAAAACTTGACTTGTGGGACTTGGTTGTATTCCTTGGCTTCTTCTTGTCCGGTTCTTTCTTGGTTGAGTTTTGGGTTCCTCGGGCTCCATTCTAGACTTGTAAGGGAGGTGTGTTCGACCTTAGGAGTCTCAGGGCTTGGTGAGGATATTCCTTTTGACCTTCAACGATAGTTTGATGAGATCTTCTTCCATATACTTAAGGAGGAAGGTTGGATTGATGATGTTTTGGATGCTAGCCACCAATGGTTGGCTTGGATGTTTCTTCTTGCTTGTTCTATGGCCTAATAATCTACAAAGATACATAAACAAGGGAGTAGACATCTATTTGGAAAATTAAATTCAAATCAAAACATAATGATTATTTCATGCAAAATTAAAACAATCAAACCTAAAACACATTTAGAAAACTAGCATAAAAACATCTTATTAGACACCAAAAAACAAAACCTTCTTTCTGAATAGAATTGTTTCACGTCCAATTTGGAACAAGAACGCAAGCTCGCAAGAAACAAGAAGATATGACTAAAAAAAAGAACAAAGAATGATCAAACAAGACTCAAGACTAGTATGAATGCAAAGTAAGGACTAAACACAACAATCACATACACAAAGGCTCAAGGTAATCATAAAATCAACTATGTTCAAGAACGGAGAAAGAAGACTCAAGAATGGACCAAATATGAGAAGCGATGAAACAAGATAGAAGAATGAATCATGAAACCTTAAAAGAGAGGTCTTTGTTTACCTCTACCTTGTGTCAAAGGAGATTGAGTTTGATAGGATGAAGAGAAGGGGATGTGTTTAATGTGAATTAGGTGAAGGCCTTCACCTAATTCACAGTGTACATATCATTACAATAGAGGTCATTACCTTAGACCTATAGTATTAATGGTATGTCACCCTATTGTAATGTAAGAGCCTTAGTCTTGTAGGTGCTGAATGGTGCTGAGTATAGGCTACGCCGCCCCTGCGCTTCATGAGGGCCGCCCATGCGCCTCAACAGATCCGCCCCTACGGATTTGTTTGACTGCAACCACCTTTGTTGGCTTCCTATATAAGTTTCCCTTGCTTCTTGAGGAGGGTTTGCTTCATCTTCTCCAACCTTCTACCCCTCACGTTCATCTTCTGCTCTTCCTATCTTCCTTTGGATCTCCTTCTTGATCTTCTATGATCTTGTGTGAGCTTGTGAGAGTTTTGAGTTTGGATTTGGATGAGGATAATGGTTGATGTTGCTGTTTGTTGTAGATAGCCAACTGAGGTGAGTTTGTTGTGGATCTTCCCTTCTGCTTAGGTTTCTTTGGTAAGTTCTTCATCTCTCCCTTCATCCTTCCTTCTTTGCTTCTTATCTCTCTCTTTAGCTTAGGATTCACAAACATAGGCTTGTGTGGATCTTTCCTAGACGTTTTGATGTTCATACATGTGTATATATGTATGTGGATGCTTGCTGGGTGGTGAAGAGGTGAAGAGATCGAGAGAAGGATCGAAGAGAAGTCGAAGACCAACCTTCTACACATCATCCGCCCCTACACCTGACTTGAGCCGCACCTACGCCTGGGTGTGAGCCGCCCCTGCGCCTCACTATTGTTGTGCCTTGCGCCTCTTTCTTCCGCCCGTGCGTGTCCTGGGCATACCTAGTTGGCATGTTTCCTTCCTTCCTTTCCTTTGGCCTTGGCTTTGTTGTATGGCTAGGCTAGTATGGTTAGGATGAGCTTGATGAGATGTATGTTGGGAATGTGCCTTAGGCACTCGTATGTTTGTTGAGGATTTGAGGTTTAGATGTGAGCTAGAATGGTTATGGTTATGAGGTGTAGGAGATGCGTCTCCTAACCTTTACAGCGTTTGATGTTGTGTATGCCTTGATATTGCAGGCGTTGATTGTTTTTTTAACGGGAAACCATGACGTGGTACAAGTTGACGTTTGTGACTGGTAAGTCCATAGGACTTACTTAGAGTACAGTTGTGGATTTGAGTGGTTGTAATGGTTTTGTGTGTGTTCATATGATTGTTGCATTTATAACCTAAACTGGACTAGGTTTGACCACTTCATTACCATAATTGGCCCAAGTGTATTATAATCGGGCGGTGCCCGCCTGCCAAAGCTCGTTGAGAGTGGAGGAGGTGCTCGGAAGCCAGTAGCTTTGGGGGAGGTAGATCCCATGCAAATACTGAGTTAAAAGGGAAAGAGACGGGATTCTTTAGGCTCCTCGTGTCACAAAATAAGTTGAATTTCTAATGGAATAACTTAAGTAAAGATTATAGATGGTTGTGTGTGTGGCATTGCATATTGTGATGTGTTGGCGTGTGCTTGTGCTATTACTTCATTCTTATTCATTTTTGTTAGCTAACAGTTTATACCGTTTTGTAGATGATCTGCAGGTTAGGAAGACTGCAGAGTGAGACAGAGAGGGTGATCAGCCGAGGGCTTCTGTACACTAGGATGTTCGTGGGATATGGGATGTTTTGTACTTGGATGTTATGGTTTGCCGATTTGTACTCGGCTGTGATGTTGTAAACCCTTTTGATGATTATATGCCATTATAATCATGCATATTGTATATATTTTATCTCAGTTTCTCATACATTCAAAGATATTTGTGTGCCTTTAAGCTTTGTTTCATATATATTTCGGAAATAGAGGTCTACACGAGTTTTGATTGAATTGTAGGTGAAAACGATGGATTTGGAAGCAATAATGGAGCAAGGAGTAGCTCGAGTTGATAAGGAAGCATAAGAGACCATTGAGGAGTCATGAGGAGCAAGGAAAGTGCGTGGAAGAGTCACACAAGGAAGTGGAAAACAAGCCAAAAGACGAGCACTCTCAATAAAGGAAAATCGGGTGATTTATTCTTAGATAGACCGATTTTCCTGTAGAAAATCAGATGAGCTATAGAGAAATCGGCCGATTTTTGCCTTTAACTGTCTAACAAATATAACGTTCGAAAGCCCAAAGCATTGGGTCATAAGGGGGACATGTCTTGCATCCCATTAGAAAATTTTAGGTTATCTTGGAACCCTAGGAGACGAAAGGAAACGTCGGAACATATCGGAGATTGACGGCTTACGGAAGAGGATTGGAGATCATTATTGGAAAGAAAGGAATTTGTGGAAAGAAGATAGATTTCTTGAAGATTCAAGAAAGTTGTGAGATTCTTGATTATTGTTCTTTCTTGTGGTTTGTGAACATATTTCGTTGAGTGCTTTGAGAGATTTTGTTGGAGTTTTGAAGGTTTGATTACACGTTTTGAATATTTGCCAAGTTTTATGCAAAGTTTGGTTCTTTCTTGGTTTTCTTTATTCAATATTGATTTTTATTCAAAAATTAAAATGATTGGCTAAAAACCTTGTGATTTTGGGGAGAATAGTTGATGATTGAGGCATAGATGATGATAGACTGAACTCATTTAACCTTTTGGACCATGAGAGTTGAGATTTAACTTTTGCGAGTGCAAAAAATCGTGGTGTTCTACAGAAAAATCGGCCGATTTTTCCTAAGAACAGTCAAATTTTTCTAGCCTGACGTACCTTAATGCTTTATCCTTTAACCAAAGTTAAACCTTGCCTAAATCCTGACCTTGTTTAACCTTTTTAACCCTTATCCAAGTGTGAGGAGAGACTTCATCATTGATTCTTCGCTTGGTAACAAAAGTTTACGAGATTTGGGTAATAGAGAGACTCAACATCCTCTATTAAGGTTTGAGTGTGCCTTTCACGTTTACCTTCGAATATCCTTGGGTTTTAGTGAGTGGTTTGAGTGTTAGTCCTTACCTTGAGTATTCATCTTTATGAGACTCAACATCCTTCAAGTTGAGACTTCTAAGTTGGGATAAGTGAGTAGTGGAACTTCGTCGTACATTATTCCTTTCTTCGAAACACATAACCTTGGCTACATCAACTCTGTCCTATGATCTTTTAGAGTGTCTTGAATCGAAAGCCGTAGTCGGATACTTGAATCCTTGGAATTATTTGTCTCTTAACATCTTTACAAAAGTTTTTACTTCTTGCCACACATTATTTGAACTGATTTTACTCTCACCAAATCCCTGAGTTCGACTATGGAATTTCTTGCCTTACTACAACTAATTTGTACACTGCGGGTTCGCTTTTGCTTAATTTCTGGATATAAATTTAAGACTTTGACGCAAACACTTTTGAGCGAACAAGTTTTTGGCGCCGTTGCTGGGGATTTGGTCAAGGCCAAATTCGGTTTTTGGTTGTCTGGTTTGGGAGCTTTTGCTCTTGTTATTTGATCTATCTACTTGAGTGATTTTGCAGGTTTCTCTTTAGGTACATGCGACGGTCTCGATCTGAGAAAGACCTCGTTCCTTTTGACCCTGAACCTGAGAAGACTCTCAAGATACAGTTAAGAGACGCTAAAATGGCTGAACACAATGAAAAGAACCTCCAAGCTGAGTTGGATGAGACTCGTGCTCTCCTTAATCTAAGTGAAAGGAAACTTATTGAGGAGAGAGTTGTAGCTCATGCTGATAGAGAGCGATTGTAAGCTGAGGTGAATGAAATCAGGGCGATGATCCAACAAGTAAACTTAGAAAAAGCCGCCAAAGCTAAGAAGGACGAATCATCCGACGATGATATGCCTGAACTGGAAGAGATAGTGCATAATCCACCATCTATTCCTCGTGTTCCATCTAGGGATACGAGAGTTGCTCCTATCGTGGCTGAACCACAAATTCTTGGGTAACGTATGGATCCGAATCAACAATCACGCTGCTTGGGCGTGAATCTTGGAGATCCAGATCAAAATGACTATGGGTTTCGCCCTCAAGTCATCACTATGATCCGCCAAAGTCAGTTTGGTGGAATGGAAACGGAATCTCCGTATCAACATCTTCAAAACTATGAGATCCTTGTGGAGACTTTGAAGCCTCCAACAGCAACAAACAACAACTATAAGTTGAGACCTTTATTTTTCTCTTTGAAAGACAAGGTCTTAGCTTGGTATCAATCTCTTCCAACTGAAAGAGTTAACGCATTTGAGGAGCTGACTTCGGAATTTCTTACCAAGTTCTTTCCACCATCCAAGACGGCGGAGTTGAGAGGTAAATCAATGTCTTTGCTATGAAACCTAATGAAAGTTTGTTTAAGTCTTGGGAAAGGTTAGAGGACCTTTTATTGGATTTCTCTCACCATGGCATTCCAAAGCTTGAGTTGTTAGAGATCTACTACAAAGGATTGGATGAGGAGACTCAATTCAAACTTCAATCTCTTTCGGCTGGAACTTTTATGGAAATGAGAGATGATGATGCTAGAGATTTTGTTGAAAAGAAAGCTCTAGTGATTGAGAAGTACTCTCATAGGAAGATCAAAGGTGGAGGGCGAAATTCCGGAGATCCCGGACTGAATTTGAATCAAGCAAGTCAAGCTCAAATTTTCTCTCTCAACGATGAGGTTAAGGAGTTCAAAACACTTTTGAAGCCAAACATTCAATCACAAAAGGAGCAAGACGTTGGCTATCTAGGAAGAGAAAACAATCAAGGGAATATGAACAACAATCGGAACAACAATTGGAACAACAACAATTACAACCGGAATGCCAACAATAATTGGAGATCCAATCAACATAATCCCGGTAATCTCATGCTGAAAATGCACTAACACCTCCTCCTCCTCCTTCTTCTTCTTCTTCTTCTTCTTCTTCTTCTTCTTCTTCTTCTTCTTCTTCTTCTTCTTCTTCTTCTTCTTCTTCTTCTTCTTCTTCTTCTTCTTCTTCTTCTTCTTCTTCTTCTTCTTCTTCTTCTACCCTTTTGAAAAAGTCAGGGACAAGCTTCATCGAGTTCGAGCTAGCCGAAGAAGGACAAGCTTGAAGCGATGATGGAAGTAATGATGGGAAAGATGCAAGGGTTAGAGAATTCTATCACTTCGATTTATAAGGCACAAAAAGCTTTGGAAAATCAAGTGTTTAGCAAAGCCGGAGAAGTTCCTAGAGATCAAGGGAAGCTTCCCGGAAGGACGGAGGACAATCCGAAGGGGCGTGTGATGGCAATTACTATGAGGAGTGGTGTGACAACCACCAATCCTAAACTACACACGGATGACAACGAGAAGCAGCCCAAGTTCGTTGAGATCCCGGCCGAAGGAGAGAAAGAGAAAGAGAAGGATGCAATTTTAGGTATGTCAGCTTATGGGAAGTTCCTTAATCTAGAGCGAGAGCGCGTCTAGACAAGCATTTCGGTAAGTTTATTGATCTCATGAGCAAGCTGCATATTAACATACCTTTTATGGATGCAATTTTAGGTATGCCAACTTAAGGGAAGTTCCTTAAGGAGATCCTCTCTAACAAGAGGAAGCTAGAGGATTTCGGTGAAGTTAAGATGAGTTCGGAGTCATCTGAACTTATCAATACTATGACAGAGAAGATGCCCTCTAAACTGCGAGATCCTGGATCATTTGGCATACCCATTAGAGTATAAGCGGTCACGTATGATGCACTTTGTGACCTTGGAGCAAGTGGTAGCATCATTCCACTTGCTTTGTGCAAGAAAGTTGGTTTAGGAGAGACTAAATCAGTGAAGATGACACTCTATATGGCGGATCGTTCCATCACTAGACCCGTTAGAATCATAGAAGACATCCCCGTAAGACTTGGTAAGTGTTACGTTCCTAGAGATTTTATTGTGCTTGACATTCCCGCATATTATCCGGTTCTCATCATACTTGGGAGACCGTTCCTTGCAACCTCCGGACGCTTGGTGGATTGCAAGAACGGGAAGCTATCATTCAACATAGGAGAGGAACAAGTGGAGTTTGTACTCTTCTCTTTAATCAAAGAGCCACCTGTAGGAGAAGATGTTCTTAACATCTTCGATGAAGAAGAGTCTAGAGAAGTGGTGAGTTTGATTTTGATCAAAGATCCGCTTCAAAAGGTTGTAAGCATGAGCATCGTTGAGGAAGGGGTGGAACCTGTTTGGGATGATGAGATTCGAGCATTAGAAAATGTAGAGGAAGAGCCAGAAGCAAGATTTGAAGAGCTGAGGGAAGCCCCGGAAGAAGCTGAAAAACTCGACATACCCAAGAAAAATCAAGTGATTTTTGAAGAAACAAGTCGATTCTTCTCTGAGAAAAAAATCGACCTAAACATCGACCGATTTTCTTTAGAGGAAGTCGATTTTTCTGCCCTTCCTCCGACTTCTACAAATTCAATTGCAAGTGTTCTTGGCTACATTGGCACAATTCCTCAACCTTTAGAGACTTCTCCAATGACACTCCTTGGTCAAGATTCATCAACCAAAGGACCACCATCATTGGAATTAAAGCCACTCCCTACACATCTAAGGTACTCATTTCTTGGATCTAACTCAACATATCCTGTTATAGTTAGTGCGAACTTGAATGATGATGAACCTGAGAGACTTATAAATGTTCTGAAACAACATAGGAAAGCTCTAGGCTATACCGTTGATGACTTAGTAGGAATTAAGCCTTCTGTTTGTATGCATAAGATCTTAATGGAAGAGGATTATAAGCCTTCACGACAACCTCAACGATGGTTAAATCCGATCATGAAAGAGGTTGTGAAGAAGGAAATCCTAAAGTTGCTTGATGCAAGTATCATCTTTCCTATTTCTGATGGCAAGTGGGTGAGTCCAATTCAAGTAGTACTAAAGAAAGGAGGGATGGCCGTTGTTGCTAACAAAAACAATGAAATCATTCCTACGAGAACAGTTACGGGATGGAGAATAATCATTGATTACCGTAAGATAAATGTTGCAACGAGGAAGGATCACCTCCCTCTCCCTTTCATAAATCAAATGCTTGAAAGGTTAGCACAACACTCTTACTTCTGTTATCTAGACGGATATAGTGGTTTCTTTCAAATTACCATTCATCCGGACGATCAAGAGAAGACTACGGTCACGTGTCCTTGGGGTACGTTCGCCTACAGAAGGATCCCATTCGGTCTATGAAACGCTCTAGCCACCTTCCAAAGATGCATGATGGCCATCTTCTCGGAGTACATAGAGAACATCATGGAAGTATTCATGGACGACTTTTCGGTATATGGTTCTTCCTTTGATGATTGTCTTTCTAACCTTTCATTAGTTCTTAAAACATGTGAAGACACTAACTTAGTTTTGAATTGGAAAAAGTGTCACTTTATGGTCACTGAAGGAATTGTGTTAGGACATTTGATATCAATCCATGGAATAGAGATAGATAGAGCTAAGATTGAAACTATAGAGAAGTTACCTCCTCCAGCTTCAGTGAAAGGAGTTAGAAGCTTTTTGGGACATGTCGGTTTCTATAGAAGGTTTATAAACGATTTATCTAAGATTTCAGAACATTTGACTAATCTTTTGAAGAAAGACATAACTTTTGAGTTTTCGAAAGAATGTTTGGATGCCTTTTAAAGAATCAAGGAAGCCTTGATCTCAGCTCCTATCATCCAACCACCTGATTGGACGCTTCCATTCGAGATCATGTCTGACGCAAGTGACGTATCCGTAGGAGTTGTACTTGGACAGAAGAAGGATGGGCGTACCCACGCCATCTACTATGCTAGCAAGACGCTAGACGAAGCTCAACTGAACTACGCTACCACGGAAAAGGAGCTTCTTGCTATTGTCTATGCATTTGAGAAATTATGTTCTTATCTTGTAGGTGCAAAGGTGATAGTCTATACAGATCATTCAGCCATTCGCTACCTATTACTAAAAAAGGATGCAAAGCCAAGGCTCTTAAGATGGATCTCACTTCTACAAGAGTTTGATCTGGAGATCCGTGACAAGAAAGGGTCGGAGAACTCAGTGGCTGGTCATCTTAGCCATCTCCCACACCTTACTTGCGACACAGATGAGCTCCCTATTGATGATTCATTCCCAGATGAGAAGCTGCACAATATTGAAGAGTGTCTTCATCAGATTTCGAAAGGTAATGACCCATGGTTTGCTGATATTGTCAATTACCTTGTTTGTCAAGAAATCCCGCCTAGACTATCACATGCTCAAAGGAAGAAATTCTTTAGAGACATCCGACACTTCTACTGGAATGAACCTCTACTCTTCAAGAGAGGTCCTGATGGCATCATCAGAAGATGCATTCCGGAGGACAAAGTAGAGAGCGTAATTCGCCATTGCCACTCATTACCTTGTGGAGGACATGCTAGTTCTCACAAAATATGTGCGAAGGTACTCCAATCTGGCTTCTTTTGGCCCTCTTTATTTAAGGATGTACAGAACTATGTTGTTGCATGCGATGCTTGTCAAAGGACAAGTAACATTTCAAGGAGGAATGAGATGCCCCTCAACAACATCCAAGAAGTGGAGATATTCGATGTATGGGGAGTAGACTTCATGGGACCATTCCCATCATCTTGTGGTAACTAATATATATTTCTAGCTGTAGACTATGTCTCAAGATGGGTCGAAGCTGTCGCTTCTCCAACTAAAGATGCTATAATGATGGCGAAGTTCTTCAATAGAACGATCTTCCCACGTTTCGGGACGCCCCGAACCATCATTAGTGATGGAGGAACACACTTCACAGCTCGTCGATTTGAGGCTCTACAAGTTAAGTATGGGGTAACTCATAAGATCGCCACTCTATTCCATCCACGAACAAACAGACAAGTCGAGATTTCCAACATGAAGATCAAAGGGATTCTAGAGAAAATTGTCTCTAGAATGAGGAAAGGTTGGGCAATGAAGCTAGATGATGCATTATGGGCATACAAAACCGCTTTCAAGACTCCCAAAGGAACAACGTCATACAACCTTGTGTATGGGAAGTCTTGCGACCTTCCTGTAGAGTTAGAGCACAAAGCATATTGGGCCGTCAAATGGCTCAACTTCAACATGAAAGAGGCGGGAGAAAAGCGTTTGTTGGACATCAACGAACTAGAGGAGACCCGTCTGAATGCGTATGAGAACGCACGGATCTACAAGGAAAGAACAAAGAAATGGCATGATAAGCATATCATTCCAAAGGACTTAAAGGAAGGAGATCTTGTTCTTCTATTCAACTCGAGACTTCGACTTTTCCCTCATGGTGTAGTTGAAGTATGGGTAAAAAGTGTGGAAGTTTCAAAGTAACCGGCCAACGACTAAAGAAGTACACACCGGAAGTTCAGGTTGAGGAGATTGCTCCTATTCTCCTCCATTGATGATCGAAGGAGTAACGTCTAGCTAAAGACATCATATGAAGCGCTTCTTCGGAGGCAACCCACGGCAGTTCTAGCTTTTTACTTCTTTTTTCATTATTGTAGCTTAAATTTGTTTGCTTTGTTTGCTTTACTTTTGTTTTTCCTCGATGCGCTCACGGTTTGTTTGTGTCATATATCTCAAGAACTAGGCACAATCTTGAAGAATTGGTGGGGATTTTGATGCAAGAGTACTTAGGGACGTTTGCAAGGAGCAAAAGACCATAAATCGACTTTACCATGGATAAATCGATCGATTCAGGGGTATGAAGGCTTTAGAGCAAGTCGATTTTCCTTCTCTGAGAAAAAAATCGACTGAAAATTTGACTTACCCGGGAAAAAATTGACTGATTTTCCTTGAAGAAGAGCAAATAGAGGAGAAATCGCACCGACGAAAAAATCGGCCCAAAAAATCAGCCGATTTTCTTTGAAAAAGACCAGCCTATATAAAGCCTTCTCAGCTCTTCTTCCTCATTCTACACTTAGCGATTTTCGAGCTCTCTTCACTCTCAAAGGCCGAAAAATTGCCTCACCCTCATCTCCTCATTTGGTAATCGTTTTGAACGATTCATGAGCCTCAATTGAAGCCCTTGCAATGACAAAGAAGGATCTAGCAACAACAAGTGCAGCAAACTACTCATTCGTCCGGAATTCAGGTTTTTCCATCCAAAAGCTAAGTATTTCGTTCGATCTTGATTCATACATTTAGGTTCTTGGATTGTTGTGTTTGTTAAGGGGTTTTGCTTAGAAACATCCCTAGGGAGTTGTTTAAGGTTTTGTTTGGATAGAACTTTACATATTTGTGAGATTGATTGAAATCAGAGGAGAAATCGACCTAGCCCAGAAATATCGACCGAGTTTTGTTAAGAACTCTCTGATTTTTTCTTACTAAGAATGGAAGTTGTGAGAAGAACCACAAGGAACCTCACCAAGAAGAAAGGGGTCTTCTTCTAAGGCCCCTGCAGCACCCCAGCAACCTCTTCAAGCACGACCAACCCTTCCCCCACCTACTTCCAAGCATAAGAAGAGGTATGAACGTCTCTTGACTTGACCTAGTATCGCCTCTCGCTATGTTGTGTTTGATGATTTAGATGCCTTGTGTGTGAGGGAGGATATCGATTGGATGCTAGAGAGAACAGGTTTGAGTCAGTTTGTGCTTATTAGAGAAGATGCTTATGCTGACATCACCCTAGAGTTCCTTAGCACGTTTGAGCATGATCCAAGAGCTAGAAAGGTGACTTTTAGACTTATGGATATGGATCATGAGATGTCTATCCCTATGTTTGGCCACATGTTTAGTTTTCCCTCATCTTCTGAAGGCACATTCCCAATGGGGGTGAGTGCTAGTGCCTTTTGGGAGAGCATCGCCGCAATACATACCGGAAAAGACAAGTGGAGACCGGGAAACTCAAAAGAGAAAAAACATGTCTAACTTGTCTTTTAAGATAGCTCACCGCATCCTTAGTGAGTCTTTGTTCACGAGAACGAAGACACCTTAAAAGGTTAAGGCGGATAAGCTCTTCCTTCTGCATTGCATGACTACAGGCACTATACCGGACACATCTATTATGCTTGCTGACTATCTTGGGAAGATATCCAACAAGCAAGCGGGAGATATATGTGCTGGAGGCCTTGTCACTCATGTGGCCAAAGCATTAGAGTTGAGTTTCTCGGATTGTAGTCTAGATGCTAGTGCACAACCCCTTGGATCACAAAGGTTAGTTGCCCATCAGGCCTTAGTTCCTTGAGGTAGAGGTACTCTCCATGTGGCCATGCCGTGGTCAAGAGTACCGAAATAGATAGAGTGGAAATTTGAGTACACCATCAAGAACAGAAGCTGCTGGAAAGAGGCATTTGAGCATTACTTTGATGGGGCGGATAAGCCGGTTTAGTATTATGAGGAGGATGATGATAATGACGAGGGAGATGCAGCATACCCTCAATCCATGTTAGAGTTTGAGAGTGACACATTTCAGCAACCATGCTACGGATGCCATGGATATAGATACAAACGGCACTGGACCTAGTAGGGCTGGTCGAGATGATGAGGATACAGAGGATTAGATACCGGCTGAGCAGATGAGACCTCCACGCCATTCTGTCTCTCACGCACCTAGTCATGTGAGAGGACGTGGACGCAGCAGCTCCGGACTTCAGAGGCAGATTTGATCAATGGTTTCTGGCATTCAAGATTTATGTACTGACTACCAGGGCCTCCGCACCGATTATCAAGCTCTACACATCGATTACCAGGCATTGGACACCTAGTTCACTGAGTACCATCAAGCGACGGAGGCGCGGCACTCTTCTTATGATGGACAGATGAGAGACCTTTACTACCATACATTTGGCGCCTTCTATGATCATTGTGCTCCGAGGTAACCATACCCGCCACCACCTCCACCAACAGAGGATTGAGTTCCACTCCTTTTTACATTGTCAGTATTTTGCTTCATCTTGTGCTTGACTTCTCACATTTGGGACAATTTGAAGGTTAAGTATGGGGTGGGGGTACTTACAATCTCTTTCCTATTATCGCACATTTTGTACTCTACATTGCACTTGATGAAATTGGATTGTAATAACTCTTGCATATCGTTTTCGTTATGACATTTGCACTGCATGTTTTCTTCAAATGTTTGTGAAAATTTAAAACTTTTTGTGCTTCTTATGATAAAAATGACCTCTATGATGATGATTGTGATGTGAAAAGGCAAAAGACAACTTATGTATGTTGAGATTTTAATCGTGACATGTATGGATTTGATTGTCTTGCTTGAATTCATGTATAATTTATATGATGTTGATGCCTTGATAGGAGAATGAAATAATGATCGAAGCTATATTCTAAGTTTTTATGCATCATGATGGAATGACTAAGGCAATTTGCTTCTTTTATTTCACATCTTGTTCATGCTAGAACCTCAATGAGAATTGTGGCCTCCTTTTGACAATCCGGGAATTAGGATAGGTGGTAATGTAAGGCATTTTTGATGTGGGAGGGCCTTTGTTAAAGTGCAAAGTGAAAATTTAGCAAAATAGGTTTGGGGACGTTGAACATGAGGATGAGTAACTTGGCACCATTCACATAGCTTGGTGTTTGTGTCTTGCCAAAGTCCGAATGAACGACAAGTCCTAACGGAATACGGTATGTGCATCAAGGGTTTGAGGCATCTCGAAAAATTAAGAATCACCGATCTCCTAGGCTTCAGTTTTTGTGCACCGTTGTCCATACTCTCAAAAAGTAAAGCAAAAGAAAAGAAATTTTACATGCAAAGCATGTGTTGGTGAAGTTATGTTTTTAATGCTCTTGTTGTGTTGTTCCTCTTTCCTGGATTAGCACCACATTACCTTAAAAACTCCCCACCCTTAACACGTTTCTTTAGCCACTTTATGATTGGAAGACCTTGAGACCTTTGTGCACATGTTTAAGATTTCATGGCTTAGATTTGTTTGAGTTAAATTATCTCTACATCTTTATCATGTCTCTTATATGCGTCTTTGAGTAAGAAATAATGATTTGTCCATGGTACGGTTATTAGTGATGCATACTTTGTTTTTTCCATGCCTTGAAACATTACTTTGAGGGTGATCCAAAAGAAGAAGCACATTTCAAAAGGTTTTTGAGTTTTTCGCATCATATAATCCATGACATCTTATGTTCTAGATTTGAACCTTGCTTGGGGACAAGCAAGAGGCAAGTATGGGGTATTTTGATTACATGAATTATATGTCATTATAATCATGCATATTGTGAATGTTTTATCTCAGTTTCTCATACATTCGAAGAGATTTGTGTGCCTTTAAGCTTTGTTTCATATATATTTCGGAAATAGAGGTCTACACGAGTTTTGATTTAATTGTAGGTGAAAACGATGGATTTGGAAGCAATAATGGAGCAAGGAGTAACTCAAGTTGATAAGGAAGCATAAGAGACCATTGAGGAGTCAAGAGGAGTAAGGAAAGTGCGTGAAAGAGTCACACAAGGAAGTGAAAAACAAGCCAAAAGACGAGCACTCTCAGTAAAGGAAAATCGAGTGATTTATTCTTAGATATACCGATTTTCCTATAGAAAAATCGGACGAGCTATAGAGAAATCGGCCGATTTTTGTCTTCAACCGTCTAAAAAATATAACTTTCGATAGCACAAAGCATTAGGCCATAAGGGGGACATGTCTTGCAACCCATTAGCAAATTTTGGGTTATCTTTGAACCCTAGGAGACGAAAAGGACACGTCGGAACAGATCGGAGATTGACGGCTTACGGAAGAGGATTGAAGATCGTTCTTGGAAAGAAAGGAAGTTGCAAAAAGAAGATAGAGTTCTTGAAGATTCAAGAAAGTTGTGAGATTCTTGATTATTTTTCTTTCTTGTAGTTTGTGAACATATTTCGTTGAGTGCTTTGAGAGATTTTGTTGGAGTTTTGAAGGATTGATTACACGTTTTGAAGATTTGTCAAGTTTTATGCAAAGTTTGATTCTTTTTTGGTTTTCTTTATTCAATCTTGATTTTGATTCAAAAATAAAAATGATTGGCTAAAAATCTTGTGATTTTGGGGAGAATAGTTGATGATTGAGGCATAGATGATGATAGACTGAACTCATTTAACCTTTTGGACCGTGAGAGTTGAGATTTAACTTTTACGAGTGCGAAAAATTGTGGTGTTCTACAGAAAAATCGGCCGATTTTTCCTAAGAATAGTCCGATTTTTCTGGGCTGACGTACCTAAATGCTTTATCCTTTAACCAAAGTAAAACCTTACCTAAATCCTGACCTTGCTTAACCTTTTTAACCCTTATTCAAGTGTGAGGAGAGACTTCATCATTGATTCTTCACTTGGTGACAAAAGTTTACGAGATTTAGGTAATAGAGAGACTCAACATCCTCTATTAATGTTTGAGTGTGCCTTTCACCTTTACCTTCGAGAGTCATGTCCTTGGGTTTTAGTGAGTGGTTTGAGTATTAATCCTTACCTTGAGTATTCTTCTTGATGAGACTCAACATCCTTCAAGTTGAGACTTCTAAGTTGGGATAAGTGAGTAGTGGAAATTCGCCGTACATTATTCCTTTCTTCGAAACACATAACCTTGGTTACATCAACTCTGTCCTATGATCTTTTAGAGTGTCTTGAATCGAAAGCCGCAGTCGGATACTTGAATCTTTGGAATAATTTGTCTCTTAACATCTTTACAAAAGTTTTTAATACTTGCCAGACAATATTTGAACTGATTTTACTCTCACCAAATCCCTAAGTTCGACTCTGGAATTTCTTGCCTTATGACAGTTGATCTGTACACTACGGGTTCGCTTTTGCTTAAGTTCTGGCTATAAATTAAAGACTTTGACGCACACAGTTTTGAGTTAACATGTTACAAAGTTGGTATCAGAGCCTTAGGTTGACAACAATGGCACTTGCAATCTGCAATAAAGGTGGAGTAGATAAATAAACCGAACCCGAAAGGGATCTTACTTTTCAAAAGGATTTTGGTTTTTAAACGAGTACAAATGTTTTGGGATAGTGTGTACAAGAAGTTGTTCGCTCAAAAGTGTGTGCGTCAAAGTCTTAAAATTTATAAAACTGAAATTAAGCAAAAGCGAACCCGCAGTGTACGGATCGGCGTAGTAAAGCAAGAATTCCAGAGTATCGAACTCAGGGATTTGGGGGAAAAAATTCAGTTCACAAATTGTCAAGCAAGTAAATATAGAAGCTTTGCAAATAATATTGGGAAAACAACAATTCTAAAGATCCGGATATCCAATTGTGGCAATTGATTCAAGATATTCTATAGATGTAAGGACAGAGTCGGGATTGCAAAGGTATATCTAATGTAAGGTTATGTACAGTGAAGTTCCAAAACCCTATATGTCTCACCCAAAGACTCTCTCTATAAAGGTTGTTGAGACTGCATTATAGAAAGGATCAAAAGATAAGAATTACTCGCAAATACCCATGCCCAAACCCAAGGGAATCAAAGATAAGCCAAAACGGTTAAGGTAGTGACACTCGAAACCGAAGTAGATGATGTTGAGTCTCACTACTACCTAGTAAAAAAGGCAAGCCAAGGCTAGGTTAAGGCAAATCTTTAACTTTAGATCAAAGCAAAAGCAAAGGACGTACGACAGAGGAAACCACGGTCGGATCTTGAAGAACCACGGCCGTGGAACTCAAGAACAGGCCGTGGAAAAGGTCGACGACGAGGTTTCTCGCAACTCTCAAGGTCCAATCTGTTTTGGGCATCATCTATGCCACAACTATCAACCCTTCACCTTAGAATCGCTTAAGGTTTTTAGCCAACAATCACCATTGTAAAATCAACAATCAAATAAGAAAAGAATAAAAGTTGGAACTTTGGAAACTCAATAATGTCAAATATCTGAATCCTGAAAATATCAAAATAACAAAGCCGTTCTTGTGTTCAAAGAATGTAGAATCAAAGGAACAGAAAAACCTCACAAAATCTCTAGGGATAATAAAGAGCGGGATGTCAATCCGCCTTCAAATGTAAACCCTAAGATCTTTCAACTCCAAAAATAGGAAAGTGCGTCCTTCCTCAAATCTTCCTTCTACGCAATAAAATTTTTAAGCCTCCCTCTTTTTGGCGATTTTGGCTCCCTTTAGTCTCCGGGTCTCGGATCTGTCACCGTCCGCCTTTCAATGTTGAAGGTTATCCGATATTTGTAGGGATAAACCTAGGATTTAAAGACAAAACCCTAAATATTTGGGCTGAAAAGAAATCGAGCTTGTTGGTATCATAAAGTTCTTTGGGCCGCGTCAAAGCATCTTCATCCCAGACATCCTAAGTTTCTTCCCTAATTAATTTTGAAAAAATAAAAATTAATGTTAGAAGGTGGTGTGGGAATAGAGACAATAAGTGGAGAGAAGACTCTTCTTCAAGAAATGGTATCTGACAATTTTCTGCACAAAACACAGAAATCAAAGAGCTTTTTTGTTTTGTTTTTAATATTTTTGCTATAAAATAGGGAAGTAGATGAGTTATTTAAAATTTTAATTCAAATATTAGACGTAAAGTTTCAAGGTTTAAAATATATAGTAAAAGTAATGAAAATAAAACTGAAAATTTTATGTTTAGTTAGAAAATATTTTTATCTATCTATAGACATTAATATTGATTATATTTTAATTATATTTTAATTATATTATAATAAAAAAATTTTTAAAATATCAATATTATAAAGTGATGAACACAAATTTAATTTCTACATACATCGATGAACACAAATAATAATAATAATAATAATAATAATAATAATAATAATAATAATAATAATAATAATAATAATAATAATAATAACAACAATAACAAATGATACATACACAAATAAAAGAATAGAGGCTACATAAAGTAAGTAGGGGTGTAAGCTAAGAAACTATCATGCAAATATGGGATGGAGAATTGAATTTCTTTAGATGAGGTGGAAGAGAGATACAATTATGAAAATGAATTAAGAAACTCAAAAACAGTTTATGAGATGAAGATGCTCTCAGACGGTATCAGAATATACTTTGGCGCGTCACACGGTATCAAAAGATACTTTGACGCGTCAGACGGTAGGGGTGGGCATCGGATCGATCCGATCCGATCCGAATGACCGGATATCTCGGTATAAGTTTTTAGTGAAAGTCCGATCCGGATCCGATCCGAATCCGGCCGGATATCTGAGAGTTTTTTCCGGATCGGGTCGGATAATTATCCGTGGATATCCGGCCGATCCGTTTGATCCGAATTATAAAAATTGGTATCCGAATAGGATTTATCCGGATCGGGTCGGTTCATTATCCGAGGAAACCTGATTGACCCGGCTGACCTGGTTGATCCGGCTGATTCGAAAGTGCAAAGTGCAAATTATAAAGATTAAATACCAAATTCCAAAACTCCAAACAAATAACTAACAAGTCTAACATCATCCAAACTCCAAACTCCAAAGAAATACAAAATTACATCAAAATATTCCCAATAAAACATAGTTCTAAAGTTGCAAGATCTAAAATAATTAATAAAAAGTTGTGAAAATCTGGATTGAAATAAAGTCTTTCAAGTCTTCCACCCTACAAAATCAATACAAAGAAACAAATAAAAAATATAGTTATATTAGTAACTTTTAATTGTAAATTACAAGATTTAAAAGGTAAAACTTACTAGTTCAAGCACAGTAAGTGAACTACTATACACTCTCACATGTAGTTAAGCACTTTCACATGTAGTTAAGCACATACACTTTCACAATTAAATATAAACTAGTAATCTAAGTATACACTTTCACAATTAAATATGACATTACACTTTCACACTTTCAATTCGTAACCTATACTTCACAATTTGACAATACACTTTCATACTTTCAATTTGCTAATTAAATATGAACTAGTAATC
Source organism: Fagopyrum esculentum (assembly GCA_033239045.1). Taxonomy (NCBI): domain Eukaryota; kingdom Viridiplantae; phylum Streptophyta; class Magnoliopsida; order Caryophyllales; family Polygonaceae; genus Fagopyrum; species Fagopyrum esculentum. The sequence continues at coordinate 52,003,758 of BSUD01000004.1, forward strand.
TAGTATACACTTTCACAATTAAATATGACAGTACACTTTTCACACTTTCAAGTTTCAAATTGCTAATTACTGAGCATTCACTACGCCAAGTAGTGGACTACAATCAATGAGCAAGAGTCGAATTTGACAGTAGACAACCTAATTCACAATTTGAAGTACACTTTCACACTTTCAATTGTAAGATTGTAACTCATATTTCCTTCACATTTTGACAATAGACTAGACGAGATGGAGTTAGTAACTTACCATGAGCGTCGAACGAGTTAGGGAGCGGAGTAGCGGACTGCAATCAGTGAGCAAGTGTTGAACTAGTGAGGGAGCGGAGTATGCGGAATGTAGTAAACGAGAATGAGCGAGGGAGCGGAGTCCGAACGAGTGAGGGAGCGGAGTCCAAACGAGTAAGGGAGTGGAGTGCAGGAGCGGAGTAGTGGACTACCGGACTTCCCTTTCCTGAGCGACGAACAGCGAACGGCGAAGTGAGTGCTCGACACTCGACAACCTTGAGTGCTTGAGACTTTGAGTTTGACCGGCGGGATTTGAGAAGTGAAAAGACTGAATGGGAAAGAAAGGGTTAAAAAGAAAACCTTAGCATCACATTGTATTTTTTTATTTTTAAAATAAATTTAATTATTAATTATCTTTATATTTTTGTATTATATGTGTCTTATTTGGAGATGGAGATCAAACCTATATTAAATATTTAAATGATAATTAATATTACGTTGAACATTTGTAAATCTATATCTTATAATAATAAAAAAAATGAGATTATTTTTATTAAATGATTGTTAGAATGAACATTTTGTAAATTTTAATTTTTTAAAAATCTATATTTTGAAAATGAAATCAACTTATATAATAAGATTATTATGAATGTTTGTCCATTTAAACGAGCCTAATTTTTGATAAAATGAGATCAACATGTTATAAGATTATTGTGAAATTTTGCTCATTTAACCTATAATAACTTCTAATACAAGATTATAATCATAATATTTATAATAATTCATAAAAATCTACTTGTAACTTTATATCTTCATACAACTTTACATCTTCATAAAAACCTATAATTTTGTTTATCATGAACGTTTAATCATTTAAACGAGACTAACTTATAATAAAATGAGATCATCATGTTAAAAGATTATTGTGAAAAAATTTAAATGATACTAACTTCTAATATAAGATTATCATAAT
>BSUD01000004.1:52005362-52023575 GCA_033239045.1 Fagopyrum esculentum
AAAATGTGATCAACATATATTAAAAGTTTATTGTAAATGTTTGTTCATATAAAAGAGATCAGCTTATAATAAAAGATTATTACTGTGGTCAACTTATAATTATATTTATAAAAATCTATATCTTAAAATGAGAGCAACTTACAACATTATTATAAACATTTGTTCATTTAAATGAGATCAACATAACTTATGATAAAAGATTATTATTATTATTATTATTGAATTCAAATTGTAACTTTATAAGTTGTAAACACACAATCATAATATTTATAAAAATTTATATCTTCAAACAATATCAACATATATTAAAAGATTATTATGAACGTTTGTTCATTTAAATGAAACTAACTTCTAAGATATAATTTAAGATTTTTATTGAGACCATTTTATAATCACATGCATCTATAAAAATTTATATTTTTTTAAAATGAGATCAACATGTCTTAAAATATTATTATGAACGTTTGTTCATTTAAACGAGACTAACTTATAATAAAATGAGATCATCATGTTAAAAGATTATTGTGAAAAAATTTAAACGAGACTAACTTCTAATAAAAGATTATAATCATAATATTTATAAAAATGTATATCTTAAAATGTGATCAACATATATTAAAAGTTTATTATGAATGTTTGTTCATATAAAAGAGATCAATTTATAACAAAAGACTATTATCGTGGTCAACTTATAATTATATTTATAAAAATCTATATCTTAAAATGAGATCAACTTATCCTACAAGATTATTATGAACATTTGTTCATTTAAATGGGATCAACATAACTTATGATAAAAGATTATTATTATTATTATTATTATTATTATTATTATTATTATTATTATTATTATTATTGAATCCAGCTTGTAACTTTATAAGTTGTAAACACATAATCATAATATTTATAAAAATTTATATCTTCATACAATATCAACATAATATATTTTGTCTAACTCAAAGATTAAGATGTAAATTGAACATTATTAATTCATTATTTTGTCTAACTCAAAGATTTTTACAACATAATATATTTTCAAATACAAATATTAGTATAAAATTATAATATACAACCTTTTTAGTATAAGTTTATTGTTTATTTTATTAAATATGTCAAATATAGTATTAGTAAAAATGTATTATATGTACTATGTAATGTAGTATATTTATATTTATTTATTTATTTTAAAACCGGATATTCTCGGATATCCGGTGATCCACCGACCCGTGGATATCCAGCGATCCGCGGATATCCGCCGATCCGTCGATCCGTGGGTATCCGAAAAAAATCGGATATCCGTGGGTATCCGATTTTTAACCGGATATCTGAATGCCTAAAACCCTGATCCGTATCCGATCCGGTGATCCGGGGAAATCTCCCGGATCGGATCGGATTCGGACCGGATCAAAACGGATATAAAATTCTCGGGTTTTTTCGGACCGGACCAACGGGTTTTTCGGACCGGATCGGCGGATCGGATTGCTTTTGCCCACCCCTATCAGACGGTATCAGAAGATACTTTGACGCGTCCGAGCTTCCTTTTATTGCTCCTTTTTGCCCCACTTCAAGGCTTAATCTTTAAATATGTCATTTCACTCCATAATTTGCCAAATTACCTACAAATGCAATAAAACTCTCTGTAGACCTCTATTCTCGCAAAGTAGGTGAATATAACCACAAATGCAATGAATCTATGTCTATGCATGCAAAATAAAGGGAAAATCTAGATAAATACATGCCTAAATATAGGTCATAATTCATGTTATCAAAATACCCCATACTTGCCTCTTGCCTGTCCCCAAGCAAGATTTAAACTTAAGATACAAGATGATATGGATTATGAATATGCAAAAAATAAAGAAAAACCACAATATTTTGGTTGTGCTTCTATTCATTGATCACCCTCAAAGAATTGCTTCATAGCTAATAACAATCATCATATGGTCAAAAAGAATTATATCATCAAAAGGATAATCACACTTTGCAAGAAAATTATAACATGCATCATAACTTGCAGTAAATCAAAATCAATCATGAGGAATCCAATTTAGACCACAAAGCCAAACAACATACTTAAAGATCTTAAGGTCTTTCAAGTAAAGGTCAAGAAACGTGAAGAGGTGGGAAACATATAGGGTATGTGGTGCAAAAATTCGGGAAAAAGGAACAACACAACACAACTTCTTTTTGCAAACTTGAATCAACCACCATTGCGAGCTTTGCTCTCACTTTTCAGCACAAAATTCTTTTTTGACTTTACTTTATGGAAGTATGGACAACGGTGCACAAAAACTAAAGCCTAGGAGATCGGCGATTTTCAACTTTGAGATGCCTCAAATCCTTGATGCACATACCATAATCCGTTAGGAATATCGCACAATCCGACTTTGGCAAGACACAAACACCCGGCTATGTGAATGGTGCCGAGTTACTCATCATCATGATTGACTTCCCCAAATCTATTTTCTATACTTTGAATGCACAATTTTCTTTCATAGCCCTCCCACATCAAACATGCCAAAATTACACTTTTCCTAATTCCTGGACATGTAAAGGAGACGAATATTTTTCATTGAGGGGCTAGAAGAACAAAGAAGAAGTAAGAAAAATCGAGGTGCCTTAATCATATCAATAAGAAGTGTAAGAACTTATCATGCGGTTCAACCTTCAAGACTCAACATGATTTAGAATGAAAGCAAAAAAAAAAACAAACATGCATGAAATTCTAACAAAGTATCCCACATATGTCATAAATCAATTCAAACATATCAAAATCATCATAGCTATTCCACAAAACAATATTCATCATAGAGATCATATTCATCCTAGAAGAACAAAATTTTTAAAAAATTTTTAAAATCAAAAACTTGCAAGACATAAAACATGCAAATGGTAGCAAATACCTTCACTCCATACTTAAAACTCACATTGTTCCCAATGTAAAAGAAAAGAAAAGATGGAATAAGATACTCACAATGTAAGATGGTGAGTCCTTCATCGGGTGATGGTGGTGGGAATCTATATAAGCTCAATAGGGAACTCTGGATATTCCAATCGGTGTCGAAGAATGAAGAAGGGGCCTTTCGGCCGAAATAATGTTCCGAGGAACAAATTTTTTATTTTTTTTCCACGGCCTATCGGGAATTTCCACGGCCGTGGAAACGTACGGACACCCGTGGTTTCTGGTTCTTTTATTTTGATTAGCTACGACCTGCTTTTCCACGGCCCAATTTAGCAAACCACGGCCGTAGTTTTGCCCTTTTGGCCGTGGAATCCTCTGTTCTCGCCAAAAATCCAAGTTACGTTGCTCCTTTGGCTTCCTTCACTTCTTTTGGTCCTTTCTCAACTCTGAAACCCAAAGACACAAACATACCGGAAGGTATCTACGAAAAAAAAACAAAAACTACTTTAATCTAAACTAAGAAAAAGAAACGGGAAAAAGGATGCATTACCTTGGGTTGCCTCCCAAGAAGCGCTTTGTTTTAGGTCCTTAGCTAGACCAATCTCCATAGATGACTCAATGCACATTGAACATCTTGGATTGCTCCTTAAATCCATAATTAAACTCTTCCAAGAAATCTCCGGTTCCTAATTTCACCGGCAAGTGGTAAGATCTCCCACTTACAAGCTTGTACAGTTTGATTCTCACCGGAATCCTCCTAGCTTTCCTATGCTTTAATGGGACATAATTCAGCCTTGCGTCCCATCCTTTCCTAGATCGAGACATCAGTTTCTCGAGAATCCTTCTAGCTTCCCCATCTCCAGCTTGGGTATGATGTATGGTCTTCGCCATGTTAATGACCCCATACTTGAACAAGAAACACTTATTAGCATTAGCGTTGAAGCGCTTGCCAAATTTACTCCTTGTAGTCTAATGAGCATCTTCTTCCAGTAATTTCAATGCAGGCTTCATCTTCACCTTAGGAGGTTCTTTTGGAAGAGACCTCCAACTCTCCGGTGCATTCCTGAAAAAATCAGAAATTTTAATAGGACTTTCAAATCAAGTAACAGAATGTACCTTGTAAAGTTCTTCAAGGCTTGGGACAAGTTTCATGTTGGGATGATGATCCACACATGAAATATCTCCCAACTCAGCTGGATCCTCTTCAACCTTGGCCACAACTTCAGTAAATTGGCCAAGGTTCTCCACTTCTTCCTCTTCTTCAATGAGGACTTCAAGAGGAGCTTCAGGTTCGATAGGAGGAAGGCTTAAGACTTGGAATTCTTCTTCATTGGATAGATGATTTTCCATGGCTTTATAAGATTCAGAAATAACCTTCAGGCCGTCTTCCACCTTTTCTATCACTTTTAATATCTTTTCCAGCATCGTTTGTGTCCGATCCTCGGATGGTTGTTGTGAAGGTTGCACTTGAGGAGGTTGCTCATAAAACTTATGAGGGGGATTGAACTCATCCCAATAGGCAAGCTCATCCTCAAGGACTCCTTCACGTTCTCTTTCGTCGCTGAACCAATAATAGGCATACTTCTCCTCCAAATATTCATAATGGTCCACCCTAGTACCTTGCCATGTTATCTAGGCTGGATTAAATGCACGTTCATAGCTCCATCCAACCATTGGAAAACCTGAAAACTCAAAAACTCATACCAAAAAGATTTAAAGCAAAAGAAAAAGCTCACAAGCCCAACAACCGAAAACCGAATTTGGCCTAAACCAAATCCCGGCAACGGCGCCAAAAACTTGTTCGCTCAAAAGTGTGTGCGCCAAAGTCTTAAAATTTATAAAACTGAAATTAAGCAAAAGCAAACCCGCAGTGTACGGATTGGCGTAGTAAAGGAAGAATTCCAGAGTATCGAACTCTAGGATATGGAAGGAACAAATTCAGTTCACAAATTGTCAAGCAAGTAAATATAGAAGCTTTGCAAATAATATTGGGAAAACAGCAATTCTAAAGATCCGGATATCCAATTGTGTCAATTGATTCAATATATTCTATAGATGTAAGGACAGAGTCGGGATTGCAAAGGTATATCTAATATAAGGTTATGTACGGTGAAGTTCCAAACCCCTATATATCTCACTCAAAGGCTCTCTCCATAATGGTTGTTGAGGCTGCATTGTAACGCCCGTAAATTTCATTTCTAATAAATTTTGACCGAACCGGACTTTGACCAGTTTAAATTTCTTTCATTCTAATTTCCGGCCATGAGTGGTACTTCCAAGACCGACAGTCTAGTTGATCCACCTTTTAATCATTTTATGTGATAGTTAAAATTTCTAGATTACATTATATTTCGTTAGACACAATTTTACTCACATTTATTTTGTCTTTTTAAACCTATTTGTTTTTCATTTTCAAAGAAAATAACCCTTAATTTTATTTATATTAATTTAATTTCCCCTACCCTTGAAAACCCTAATCCCCTTCTCACAAAAGTCGTCCTCCCTGCTTGTATTTTTTTGAGAGCCGTCACTGTCCATCCCTTCCCCTCATCTCCTCTCACGCAACTTCCATGGAGATCCGACGGCCAGTCCTTCCCCGCTCTAAGCCACTGCACCTGCTTCCTTCATTCTTCTCCTACAACTGCCGAAACTGTCCCTCCGAACCGTCTCTCCGTTCTCCTTCTTCAGCCGTCGAGGACCGGCGCTGCCCGCCTCAGTATCCCCCTTCGCAGCCGGCCGTTCCTCCTCCTCCCTTCCGAGCAGCGCAGTCCGCCTCCTCTCTTTCCGTCGGAGCCGCCAAAACAGCCCCTCCAGATGGGCTTCATTTCTCCCGCTAGCAGTCCAACCGGAATCGCCAGATTTCGCTGAAGACGACACAAGCTACCGGGTTGGTTGCACAGAAGGCCGCCGCCGAGTCCGTCGGGGCTCCGCCTTCCTCTCCGTTGCAGGTCGATAACCGGGTCTCCTTCATCGTTGCTGCAGACCGATAGGTGGAGACTCCCCTTCCTCTTCACAAGTAACCGGTCGCCGGGAGGTCTCTTACACCTTCGCCACCGACTGGCCGCCACCTCCATCTCGCCGGTTGCTCTGTCAACCTTCCGTCTTCTCTCTTCCAGTAGTCCAATGAATGGAATTGTGGTAGGCTTCCAGTAGTACAATGAATGGAATTGTGGTAGGCTTCCAGTAGTACAATGAATGGAATTGTGGTAGGTGAGCTTTTTCAACAGTAACTTAATTATATGAGTTATAGATAATCATGTATAATTTCTGTAGGTTTTAGCTTTAAGAATATGTACATGGTTAGTGTTAGTATAATTGTTTAGCATCGATTAGTTAAGAGAGTAAAGTTAAATAATTAGAGAGCTTAATTATATATATATATATATATATATATATATATATATATATATATATATATATATATATATATATATATATATATATATATATTACATAAATTAAAGAGCTTAATTAGTTTATACATAGGTAAGTGTGGTTTAGTGCTATAGAATTTGTAATTGGGAATTATTAGAGAATTCAGTAGTGGGTTGTTGACATGGCAAGTAATTATGCCTATTGTGTTTTAGGTGTTTAGTTACATTACGTGGATCATTTCGCTTTGGATCAACCTTGTGGTATTCTTCCTCTCGAGGCGTTTGAGTATTTTTCTTGCGGGAAACTGAGCGTGGATTGGTAGCTGAGATTAGAGTTTATCTAGAGACAGGTAAGTCTCCGGACTGACTTAGCTCGTATTATTTGTATTAGCGTTAATGTGTGTTGGGTGGTGTGTGTTTATTATTTATTGTTTTTAACAACTAAACCGGAAATAGGATTACCGACCTTTATATTATTTTGGCCCAAGTGTATGATAACGGGCGGTGACATCATCTGCCTAGCTCTTGTGAGAGTCTAGGAGGTTCTCGGCGACTAGCCGTGCTGGTTAGACGGTCGGAGGCATCCGTACCATTCCATGCCGAAAATAGGGACCGAGGCGGGACCACGGTGGTCTCGTGTCACAAAACTAAGTTGAATTAGAACGGGATACGACTTAACAATAACAAAGATAATATACCGGATTGGTGTGCTTTTGAGTATGTTGTGTGCTATGTTGATTTACGTGTGTTTGTGCCTTTCCCATTAGTTCTAATGCCTCGGATATGAGCTAACGGTTTTATACCGAATGTTGTAGTTTGTCTTGCAGGTTAGGATTGCGGCCGAGAGATCCGGAAGGGTGGGCAGCCGGGGTCCGTACATTTTAGGAAGGGTTGTGAGTTGGAGTTGTCTTGTGTTTTGTCTTCCGGTTATTACGTTTCGTGTGCCGCTTGTTTGGCATTTGGTTTGAGTTGTACCTCGGCTGAAGTTTGTTGTTGCATTCTTTCGGGTTTCTCATCATTTGCATTAAAATTAATTTATGTTTTTGCCTTTATTTGTGCCATGTTGGAAAGGTCCGGTAAAATTGTTGTCAAGCTAAGGGTCGGGACCCATTTTGAGGTCTCGCCCGTAGCATCCCGATATCCCGCGGATTCGGGGTGTTACAAAGTGGTATCAGAGCCCTAGGTTGACAACAATGGCACTCGCAATCTTCTAAAGGCCGAATAAGGAATAAACAGAACCCCACGGGTTCTGAGTTTTTGTTTTCATAATCACATGCATGAGTCGGGGTAGAATGTACGGACCACCACTCCTTCCGAGGACCTCGGCAGCTTAGTTTATTGGATTTTTGATATGTATATATATGTATATATAGATATGGATATGAGGTTTGTAGTTATGCATGATAGAATTGATGTGTATTTTTGTGATTGTATGTTGCATGATGAATTGGATATATGTGTATAGTTATATATGTGGACAGTTATATGTTTTGGGACCTTATATTGTTGATGGACTGCTGGATGGGTTATGTTGATAGTGATATGGACTTAGGACTTATATAGTTACATATACATATTCTTATTATATATAGTAGTAGCATATGGAGTTATGGGACCTTTTAGCTAAGATGACCATATGATATCATCATCCTTGGACGATGTCGTTTGACTTAGGATAGTGTACATACGAGGACGAATATGCTCAAGTATCGAGTTGAGAGCTACGTTCGGGCGAACGTCTTGGAGTTCTTGTACTCCTTTAAGAGGATGCCGAAGAAGAGGATTTTAAATGATGTAAACAAAGGGCAACCAAGTAAAAGAAAACTCGAGACGACTTAAGGGAGATCAAGATGGAAGCAATACAAGAAAAGGGAGCGACATTAAATTGTAATAGCGGTCTTAAAGAAGCCATGATCGAACGACGACGAGACCAATGGAGATAACGAACTTAAATTCTTCAAGAAGACCCGTGGACAACTAAAGATGGAAATCGAGGAGGAGATGGGTGCATTCTAACAAGGTTAAAGGTGGTGTTCCATTACGAGAAGTAAAGCTTCTCTTAGACGCTCCTAAGCTTTGGAGTCAAGACAAGAAGAGTGATCGAACCATTGGCGAAAGATTAAGACACCGTAAGTTAAGCTTACGAGGTACCAATAAGTGAAGTGTCAACATTACTGGAGTTATGAGAAGAAGGGCTTGGTGGGGATTCACGTGGAGTTGACCGGTTTCCATTATAATGATAAGGCTAAGAAACGCCAAGAAGAAAGAAGTGTGCGTAGGCGTGATCCCGAGAAGATAAGTAACACAACAAGGAGCTTTTAGTTATGAAAAGACTTATGAAAACAACCAAGAGAAATGCAAACGGTTGCTGAGTAACATTAGAGATTTGAGAAGACACACTTACAAGATAGCATGAGGCGCGGTTAAGCTTATGAAGGTGAGTTATACGGCGTGCGGGGCCTAGAAGGGTATAATTATCTTATGAAAGAAGAAGGAAGTAGTGAATGTGGGAAAAGTTAACGGAGTTTAAGGTAGAGTACCCCGAGGAGGGTAGAGTTCATGAGTATGGTAACATGGGAAGTGTAGTAGAATGGTAAGTTGCTGACGTTAGAGAAGGTCAACTATAAGCTGACCGACGACAACCAAGAACGCACGGGTGCGGGTTGGCTATTGATGAGCATAGATGAAAAGAGTGGACAAGACAATAGCATGAAGGATTTCCGGTGGTTCAGTGTAAGTAGTAAGGAAGTACGTCAACGGAAGCGCATTTGTCTTAAATCAAATAATGTTGAATGAATTCAAGCAAGTAGATGTTACAAACCTCCTAGAGGAGGATGGAGATGACCTTTGCGACCTTCTTAGGTCATGAAAGCGACATATGGGAGAACAAATTGGATTAGAAGTTTTAAGGTTTGATCATGGTAAAGGGAACTAGTAGATCAAGAGGAAGGTAAGGTTTTCATGGTTTGTGGTGCGTTGACGGGAGTATTATAAGAGGATGCGTAATATGTTCGTTCTAATGGAATGATGGTATGTTTTCGCGAGCAAATCCGAGTCAGATGATTTAAACTCACACGGGGCATATTAGTACGGCAACGCTGCAAGCTTATAGTTATGATGTTAAAACTTGGTGAAGTATTGAGTGGATCTTTCAGTGATTGTGGTTGGGGAATTTCTCCTAGCGTTCTCCACGGGGCATATTAGTACGGTTGTGAATAATGTTCATGGAATACCAAGAGATGCTTAAGGTGACCAACAAGAGTAAGAGAAGACCGAAGTTTTGAAGTTTGTTGTCGATATGAGATGTACAAGAAGTACATGAAAGATTGAGGTTTGGGGCTCTACGGTCGATTGGACCTTACATAAGAAAATGAAGTATAAATTTCTATGCCAACTTGAAGAAAAGGATGTCTATGGTGAAAAGTTTATGTAGAATACAAAGAGCTTCTCCCTTATGTTGGGATGTCAGGAAAAGAGAAGAAGATAAGATCAATTTGTTGTAAGGCATCGACTGGAGTTAGTATCGGTGGATCCGTAAAAGAAGAACTATAGAAGTAAGAGGAAGAGGTTGATTTTGATTGTCTTACGACAATAAAGGCAAGTAAAGAGGGGGGCATAATATTCTGTCCAAGTGGGACTAATGGTGTGTTCTCACAAAGTAGAGACGGGTCAATCTTTCAGACTCCCGGAGGAAACTGTTGTAATTAATGGGGACAGCCATAATAATTGGATTCATAGCGGCGATGCAAGAGTACAAATTATGACTTTAGCACCATGGTAGAGTGACGTGTTGAGTTTAAGGCGAATTTAGTTGGAGGATACACCTTGATTGAAACGGACAGGAGATAGGTTATGGTGGGTGACTGAAGACTTTCATACGGAGCTTGTATCACTCCGACAAGATTGATACAGAATGGTGGTTATATAAAGAGGTTATTGAGAGTTGATGGTACTCCTATGCAAATTCATGCCAATCATGATAACCTTACCATATGTCGACCGCTGGATAATTATTGGAATCGCATACATAAAAGGAGTAACCTAGAATCATTCTCTGATTGATTAGAGAAGAGTTGAGGAAAGTAACCAATTTATTCAACGTGGTCCGTGGAGTTGCGCGAGAAAGCTCGAAGAGAGTAACCATTATACTTAGGATAAGGACTTATAAGTGGTAAAACGGCAAGATTATACTTGCAACCAATAGACTGTGAGTCGGGAAATCGGTTCTTGGGAGAAGAGTATGTATAACTAGGGAATCCTATTCAAACAACAACAAATGTGGTGGAGTAAAAGTTATTATCAGGTTAATATATCCTTTATGGACAACGTGCAACATTAGATGGACAAATCAACTAGTAAAGAGAGAACACCAAGTATCAAGAGTCAGTCTTACTACCAGAGTATATAAGGTGGAATAATGATAAAAGGATATCCTTGGGGATTTATTTAGGAGCATTATAAAGCCGATAATTTAACATTGGAAAATGACTAATGATCAACCGATCATAGCGAGGTTATTCCTGATAATGATCAATTGTTCCGATGTAGATTTGCTACCGCACCTCGAGAGGCCGGGAGCTAAGTACGAAGTTCAATGTCATGTTAATGGTCAATCAAGATAAAGAACTATACAACATTATGATGATGCCAAGTGTTTGCAGGATGATAACCACATGGATTTCTATTACTGAGTTGTATCAAAGTTTAAGTTCCGAAGAGTCATAAGTAAATTGATGGATTAGGTAAAGACCACCCGTTTCATCCTTACGGTGGGGACGTAGTCGGTGAGGCGTCTAACCGGACACTTTAAATAGATTATTGAGCTTTGTGAAGTGTCGATGACTATTGCTTCAGGTAGAATTGGATGATTTACCTCCTCAAGGTTTTGAGAGAGAGTGCACACGGCCTGGATTACAGACTTCACCTTAATATAAGTTATTATTCCCAGACTATCGGTCATTCTGAGGGAGATCGTTCGGACGTTTGAGGATATATATATATATATATATATATATATATATATATATATATATATATATATATATATATATATATATATATATATATATATATATATATATACATATATATATATACGGACATATGCGTTAGTTTGTCGGGATGACTCCGTGTAAGACATTACATGGACATAGATGTCGTACATCACGATGCTAGTATTATATTTGATCTTTGAGCGTATTTTGGTAGTAAAGGGTCGTTAGAAATCAGAAGCTTACAAGAGGCCGCCGACCTCTAGAGTTTTGGAGTGAGTGCCATGTTTGAGTGAGAGAACACCGGCGCAAGATTTTGGTATTTTGGACATTTCGGCATTAAGGGGAGTTGAGTCCCCGATATGTCCGGCCCTTGAAAACGGTAGAACGGTCGGAAAAGTTTGTATACCGACAACCGCTTCTATCCGCATTAAAGGGTGTCCACCCTAGTTCCCACGTGTCTTAGTTGAGAAACCATATACTAGATCCGAGATATTTCATCGGCTACTAGGATGTGACCGTTGAGCCTAATCCTACTTTCATGGAGTATCTGGTAGCAATTCTAGAGCAAAGTACCATATGCTTACGGTCTAAGTATGTGCAAATATTACGGTTATTATGACGAGATAGGGTGCCAATGAGGCTACATGGGCGACCGATATTAGTTTTGCGGGTAATCATTCGGAGATGAACATAGATTTAGTAGCAACCTCAAGGCTGACAAGTTAATACTCGGACTTGTATTTGCGTGATATCGTTAGATTTCTTTTTGCTTTCAATCTTGAGTGTTTAAGCTTTAACGTGTGTTACATTTACGATTATGTTACGAGGGTCACTAAGATGGAAGACCAGACTTGTGATTAGCGGTTAGATACACCGGATATATACCTTGAAAGCTGACTTTATGATTGTCTTACTTTAAGTTTCGGGACGAAACTTATTTTTAGGGAGAACTGATGTAACGCCCGTAAATTTCATTTCTAATAAATTTTGACCGAACCGGACTTTGACCAGTTTAAATTTCTTTCATTCTAATTTCCGGCCATGAGTGGTACTTCCAAGACCGACAGTCTAGTTGATCCACCTTTTAATCATTTTATGTGATAGTTAAAATTTCTAGATTACATTATATTTCGTTAGACACAATTTTACTCACATTTATTTTAACTTTTTAAACCTATTTGTTTTTCATTTTCAAAGAAAATAACCCTTAATTTTATTTATTTTAATTTAATTTCCCCTACCCTTGAAAACCCTAATCCCCTTCTCACAAAAGTCGTCCTCCCTGCTTGTATTTTTTTTGAGAGCCGTCACTGTCCTTCCCTTCCCCTCATCTCCTCTCACGCAACTTCCATGGAGATCCGACGGCAAGTCCTTCCCCGCTCTAAGCCACTGCACCTGCTTCCTTCATTCTTCTCCTACAACTGCCGAAACTGCCCCTCCGAACCGTCTCTCCGTTCTTCTTCTTCAGCCGTCGAGGACCGGCGCTGCCCGCCTCAGTATCCCCCTTCGCAGCCGGCCGTTCCTCCTCCTCCCTTCCGAGCAGCGCAGTCCGCCTCCTCTCTTTCCGTCGGAGCCGCCAAAACAGCCCCTCCAGATGGGCTTCATTTCTCCCGCTAGCAGTCCAACCGGAATCGCCAGATTTCGCTGAAGACGACACAAGCTACCGGGTTGGTTGCACAGAAGGCCGCCGCCGAGTCCGTCGGGGCTCCGCCTTCCTCTCCGTTGCAGGTCGATAACCGGGTCTCCTTCATCGTTGCTGCAGACCGATAGGTGGAGACTCCCCTTCCTCTTCACAAGTAACCGGTCGCCGGGAGGTCTCTTACACCTTCGCCACCGACTGGCCGCCACCTCCATCTCGCCGGTTGCTCTGTCAACCTTCCGTCTTCTCTCTTCCAGTAGTCCAATGAATGGAATTGTGGTAGGCTTCCAGTAGTACAATGAATGGAATTGTGGTAGGCTTCCAGCAGTACAATGAATGGAATTGTGGTAGGTGAGCTTTTTCAACAGTAACTTAATTATATGAGTTATAGATAATCATGTATAATTTCTGTAGGTTTTAGCTTTAAGAATATGTACATGGTTAGTGTTAGTATAATTGTTTAGCATCGATTAGTTAAGAGAGTAAAGTTAAATAATTAGAGAGCTTAATTATATATATATATATATATATATATATATATATATATATATATATATATATATATATATTACATAAATTAAAGAGCTTAATTAGTTTATACATAGGTAAGTGTGGTTTAGTGCTATAGAATTTGTAATTGGGAATTATTAGAGAATTCAGTAGTGGGTTGTTGACATGGCAAGTAATTATGCCTATTGTGTTTTAGGTGTTTAGTTACATTACGTGGATCATTTCGCTTTGGATCAACCTTGTGGTATTCTTCCTCTCGAGGCGTTTGAGTATTTTTCTTGCGGGAAACTGAGCGTGGATTGGTAGTTGAGATTAGAGTTTATCTAGAGACAGGTAAGTCTCCGGACTTACTTAGCTCGTATTATTTGTATTAGCGTTAATATGTGTTGGGTGGTGTGTGTTTATTATTTATTGTTTTTAACAACTAAACCGGAAATAGGATTACCGACCTTTATATTATTTTGGCCCAAGTGTATGATAACGGGCGGTGACATCATCTGCCTAGCTCTTGCGAGAGTCTAGGAGGTTCTCGGCGACTAGCCGTGCTGGTTAGCCGGTCGGAGGCATCCGTACCGTTCCATGCCGGAAATAGGGACCGAGGCGGGACCACGGTGGTCTCGTGTCACAAAACTAAGTTGAATTAGAACGGGATACGACTTAACAATAACAAAGATAATATACCGGATTGGTGTGCTTTTGAGTATGTTGTGTGCTATGTTGATTTACGTGTGTTTGTGCCTTTCCCATTAGTTCTAATGCCTCGGATATGAGCTAACGGTTTTATACCGAATGTTGTAGTTTGTCTTGCAGGTTAGGATTGCGGCCGAGAGATCCGGAAGGGTGGGCAGCCGGGGTCCGTACATTTTAGGAAGGATTGTGAGTTGGAGTTGTCTTGTGTTTTGTCTTCCGGTTATTACGTTTCGTGTGCCGCTTGTTTGGCATTTGGTTTGAGTTGTACCTCGGCTGAAGTTTGTTGTTGCATTCTTTTGGGTTTCTCATCTTTTGCATTAAAATTAATTTATGTTTTTGCCTTTATTTGTGCCATGTTGGAAAGGTCCGGTTAAATTGTTGTCAAGCTAAGGGTCGGGACCCA
Organism: Fagopyrum esculentum; assembly: GCA_033239045.1. NCBI lineage: Eukaryota > Viridiplantae > Streptophyta > Magnoliopsida > Caryophyllales > Polygonaceae > Fagopyrum > Fagopyrum esculentum. The sequence goes on from BSUD01000004.1 coordinate 52,019,875, forward strand.
TTTTGAGGTCTCGCCCGTAGCATCCCGATATCCCGCGGATTCGGGGTGTTACAAAGCATCATAGAAAGGATCAAAGGATAAGAATTACTCTCAAATACCCATGTCCAAACCCAAGGAATAAAAGATAAGCCAAAACGGTTAAGGTTGTTACACTCGAAACCGAAGTAGAGGATGTTGAGTCTCACTACTACCTAGAAAAAAGGCAAGTCAAGGCTAGGTTAAGGCAAATCTTTAACTTTGGATCAAAGAAAAAGCAAAGGACGTATGAGAGAGAAAACCACGGTCAGATCTTGAAAAACCACGGCCGTGGAACTCAAGAACACGCCGTGGAAAAGGTCGACGACGAGGTTTCTCGCAACTCTCAGGGTCCAATCTGTTTTGGTTCAATCTATCATCATCTATGCCACAACTATCAACCCTTCACCTTAGAATCGCATAAGGTTTTTAGCCAACAATCACCATTGTAAAATCAACAATCAAATAAGAAAGGAATAAAAGATGGAACTTTGGAAACTCAATAATGTCAAATATCTCAATCCTGAAAATATCAAAATAACAAATCCGTTCTTGTGTTCAAAGAATGTAGAATCAAAGGAACATAAAAACTCACAAAATCTCTAGGGACAATGAAGAACGGGATGTCAATCCGCCTTCAAATGTGAACCCTAAGATCTTCCAACTCCAAAAATAGGAAAGTGCGTCCTTCCCCAAATCTTCCTTCTACGCAATAAAATTTTCAAGTCTCCCTCTTGTTTGGGATTTTGGCTCCCTCCAGTCTTCGGGTCTCGGATCTGTCACCGTCCGCCTTTCAGTTTTGAAGGTTATCCGATATTTGTAGGGATAAATATAGGGTTTAAAATAACACCCTAAATATTTGGGTTGAAATGAAATCGAGCCCGCTGGTATCAGAAAATACTCTGGGCCGTGTCAGACGGTATTAGAAGAGATATACTTTGGCACGTCAGACGGTATCAGAAGATACTTTGACGCATCAGACGGTATCAGAAGATCCTTTGATGCGTCCTAACTTTCTTTTATTAATGGAAGAAGATTCGCCGGACATTAATCTATATATTATGCGGTATCGTCACATATATTCGGCGATATACTCACATATATTCGGTGTTTACACGTTCACACGATAAGAGTTGTTTATATATTAGTCAGGATCTATATATATATATATATATATATTGAGTATAGATCATATGAGAACAGGCTTATCGTGTAATCATGAGAACGTATTCGTAATTATTATTAGTTTTGTTACGAAGGTGTCATATCGTTTAATGTATTATTCGTAGTTATTGTATATTGAGTGGATTATTCGTAGTTATTGGTGGTTGAATGGATTATTCCTAATTATTATTATTCGTAGTTATTATTAATTATGATATCTATTCTAAATCTCGACCCTTAATAGTCACCATCCGACGGTGTAAGATTGTTCTCATGATTACACGATAAGCCTGTTCTCATGGGAACCGCACCCTATTTATATATATATATATATATATATATATATCTTTTATGTGATGTTGTGATTGCATGTATGCTGGATTAAGTATTATATATATCTATACATATATATAATACTTGTGGTATTCTTCCTCTCGAGGCGTTTGAGTATTTTTCTTGCGGGAAACTGAGCGTGGATTGGTAGTTGAGATTAGAGTTTATCTAGAGACAGGTAAGTCTCCGGACTTACTTAGCTCGTATTATTTGTATTAGCGTTAATATGTGTTGGGTGGTGTGTGTTTATTATTTATTGTTTTTAACAACTAAACCGGAAATAGGATTACCGACCTTTATATTATTTTGGCCCAAGTGTATGATAACGGGCGGTGACATCATCTGCCTAGCTCTTGCGAGAGTCTAGGAGGTTCTCGGCGACTAGCCGTGCTGGTTAGCCGGTCGGAGGCATCCGTACCGTTCCATGCCGGAAATAGGGACCGAGGCGGGACCACGGTGGTCTCGTGTCACAAAACTAAGTTGAATTAGAACGGGATACGACTTAACAATAACAAAGATAATATACCGGATTGGTGTGCTTTTGAGTATGTTGTGTGCTATGTTGATTTACGTGTGTTTGTGCCTTTCCCATTAGTTCTAATGCCTCGGATATGAGCTAACGGTTTTATACCGAATGTTGTAGTTTGTCTTGCAGGTTAGGATTGCGGCCGAGAGATCCGGAAGGGTGGGCAGCCGGGGTCCGTACATTTTAGGAAGGATTGTGAGTTGGAGTTGTCTTGTGTTTTGTCTTCCGGTTATTACGTTTCGTGTGCCGCTTGTTTGGCATTTGGTTTGAGTTGTACCTCGGCTGAAGTTTGTTGTTGCATTCTTTCGGGTTTCTCATCTTTTGCATTAAAATTAATTTATGTTTTTGCCTTTATTTGTGCCATGTTGGAAAGGTCCGGTTAAATTGTTGTCAAGCTAAGGGTCGGGACCCATTTTGAGGTCTCGCCCGTAGCATCCCGATATCCCGCGGATTCGGGGTGTTACAAAGCATCATAGAAAGGATCAAAGGATAAGAATTACTCTCAAATACCCATGTCCAAACCCAAGGAATAAAAGATAAGCCAAAACGGTTAAGGTTGTTACACTCGAAACCGAAGTAGAGGATGTTGAGTCTCACTACTACCTAGAAAAAAGGCAAGTCAAGGCTAGGTTAAGGCAAATCTTTAACTTTGGATCAAAGAAAAAGCAAAGGACGTATGACAGAGAAAACCACGGTCAGATCTTGAAAAACCACGGCCGTGGAACTCAAGAACACGCCGTGGAAAAGGTCGACGACGAGGTTTCTCGCAACTCTCAGGGTCCAATCTGTTTTGGTTCAATCTATCATCATCTATGCCACAACTATCAACCCTTCACCTTAGAATCGCATAAGGTTTTTAGCCAACAATCACCATTGTAAAATCAACAATCAAATAAGAAAGGAATAAAAGATGGAACTTTGGAAACTTAATAATGTCAAATATCTCAATCCTGAAAATATCAAAATAACAAATCCGTTCTTGTGTTCAAAGAATGTAGAATCAAAGGAACATAAAAACTCACAAAATCTCTAGGGACAATGAAGAACGGGATGTCAATCCGCCTTCAAATGTGAACCCTAAGATCTTCCAACTCCAAAAATAGGAAAGTGCGTCCTTCCCCAAATCTTCCTTCTACGCAATAAAATTTTCAAGTCTCCCTCTTGTTTGGGATTTTGGCTCCCTCCAGTCTTCGGGTCTCGGATCTGTCACCGTCCGCCTTTCAGTTTTGAAGGTTATCCGATATTTGTAGGGATAAATATAGGGTTTAAAATAACACCCTAAATATTTGGGCTGAAATGAAATCGAGCCCGCTGGTATCAGAAAATACTCTGGGCCGTGTCAGACGGTATTAGAAGAGATATACTTTGGCACGTCAGACGGTATCAGAAGATACTTTGACGCATCAGACGGTATCAGAAGATCCTTTGATGCGTCCTAACTTTCTTTTATTAATGGAAGAAGATTCGCCGGACATTAATCTATATATTATGCGGTATCGTCACATATATTCGGCGATATACTCACATATATTCGGTGTTTACACGTTCACACGATAAGAGTTGTTTATATATTAGTCAGGATCTATATATATATATATATATTGAGTATAGATCATATGAGAACAGGCTTATCGTGTAATCATGAGAACGTATTCGTAATTAT
>BSUD01000004.1:52023585-52037537 GCA_033239045.1 Fagopyrum esculentum
AATAATGTCAAATATCTCAATCCTGAAAATATCAAAATAACAAATCCGTTCTTGTGTTCAAAGAATGTAGAATCAAAGGAACATAAAAACTCACAAAATCTCTAGGGACAATGAAGAACGGGATGTCAATCCGCCTTCAAATGTGAACCCTAAGATCTTCCAACTCCAAAAATAGGAAAGTGCGTCCTTCCCCAAATCTTCCTTCTACGCAATAAAATTTTCAAGTCTCCCTCTTGTTTGGGATTTTGGCTCCCTCCAGTCTTCGGGTCTCGGATCTGTCACCGTCCGCCTTTCAGTTTTGAAGGTTATCCGATATTTGTAGGGATAAATATAGGGTTTAAAATAACACCCTAAATATTTGGGCTGAAATGAAATCGAGCCCGCTGGTATCAGAAAATACTCTGGGCCGTGTCAGACGGTATTAGAAGAGATATACTTTGGCACGTCAGACGGTATCAGAAGATACTTTGACGCATCAGACGGTATCAGAAGATCCTTTGATGCGTCCTAACTTTCTTTTATTAATGGAAGAAGATTCGCCGGACATTAATCTATATATTATGCGGTATCGTCACATATATTCGGCGATATACTCACATATATTCGGTGTTTACACGTTCACACGATAAGAGTTGTTTATATATTAGTCAGGATCTATATATATATATATATATTGAGTATAGATCATATGAGAACAGGCTTATCGTGTAATCATGAGAACGTATTCGTAATTATTATTAGTTTTGTTACGAAGGTGTCATATCGTTTAATGTATTATTCGTAGTTATTGTATATTGAGTGGATTATTCGTAGTTATTGGTGGTTGAATGGATTATTCCTAATTATTATTATTCGTAGTTATTATTAATTATGATATCTATTCTAAATCTCGACCCTTAATAGTCACCATCCGACGGTGTAAGATTGTTCTCATGATTACACGATAAGCCTGTTCTCATGGGAACCGCACCCTATTTATATATATATATATATCTTTTATGTGATGTTGTGATTGCATGTATGCTGGATTAAGTATTATATATATCTATACATATGGCATATATATAGCCTTATAAGTTAGGTGTGCATACCCCGTAGATGGGTCGGACTAGAGCAACATCTACAATTGGATGAGAAAGAGGTGGATCATCCTTTCCTCCAGTAATGATAGGTCAGGGACCAGCTCCCGCTGTTGACCCGCCGATAGCAAAGGAGGTAGATGAGAGTGTTGTTCCTGAGACGAGGAGCGGTGGATCTAGGAGACAACGATCACAGCGAGTCCCGATAAGATGACTCGGATCATGTCTTTATGAGGAGACAATAGTTCTGAGCTTACATCAGACAAGTCGAGGAGGCTGCCAGAGCGGGTAGACGTGCCCCGGATCAGCTAACACAAGTGGGATCTTCTGAGTTATCCTAGGGAGCTACTCAGATTCCAATTGTACTGGTACATGCTGTTGAGGTTGCTAGAGCTCCAGAGGAGTAAAGAGGGCCTCGACTAGACACTTGTTTGAATGTATTTCATTAGCTATGAGTACAACCTTTCTTTGGGAAGGTGAGATTGGAGACTGAGGTTTGGATTGGGCATATAGACTCAGCCTTTAAGTCTATCAGATGTCCAGAGGACAAACGGATAGAGTTAGTTCAGACTTTGTTCCGTGATCTAGCTCATCAGTGGTGGGGGACTATGCGAGCCCAAGCTACCAACTATGACTAGATTAGAGATATGATCAAAGAGCATTTTGTCCCTGCCTCACTGAGGAGGGAGAAACTGCAGGATTTTGTAGAGGTACGCTTCGAGGATGTTCCAATAGCTAATGCCATCAATCGTTTCCAGACGGAGCTGTCATTATTGGGTCCAGCTGCACCTTGTGAGGACCAGCACGTGTATCCGTTCTCCCGTCGATTGAGGGAGAGTGCGCGGTCTTACATGACGGGATTCTATTGTGAGTCTCTGACAAACTACCAAGATGGAGCCTCAACTTACGAGCATGAGCGGGCTAGCCAGAGGAGGACTTCTCAAATGGGACGGTATGAGAAGAGATAGCGTATATGACAAACTGACAGAGGAGCATCTGGGTAGGTCCACTCGAGTGGTCTAGTGTCTCTACAGACTTTTGGGAGAGGCCGGTAGTGTTACAATTGCTGGGCATATGGACATATGAGGACGGAGTGCCCGAGAGCACCACTGACTTGCTTTTCTTGCGGGAAGCTAGGACATAGGACTACGTTTTGCCGTCAGGTGAAGGCGTTATCACAATAGGATTCTTCCCTACAAGTGCAGCAGGAGGTGGGTAGAGACCGCCTCAGCACCAGAAACAGGGACAACAAAGAGTCCTAGACACACGTGCTACTTAGGGCTCTACTCCAAGACCGAGAAGAGGTAGGGGTAGATATGGTGGTACTAGTGACACTAGAGGAGCTCGAGGCCGATTTTTTGATCTGAGGAGTGTTGAGGAGCCGCCAACATCAGCTGCTAGAGGTACCATTCTGATTCATGGTGTACTTGTTAGAATTTTGTTTGATACGGGTGCGATGCACTCTTTCATGTCTGATGCATGTGTGGATAGACTGACCTTAGATACAGTAGAAGGTAGACCTTTCTTGATAGGGTTAATAGATGGGGGTTAGGTTAGAGGTACCCGAGAGGTACATGGTTCTCCTATACATTAGGAAACTTTGATTTGGTTGTAGACTTCTTTGTCATGTCATTGGTGCATGAGGAAGTCATTCTTGGTATGGATTGGATGGATAGACATCATATTGTTTTAGATATTGGTAGGAGGACCGTGACGGTCTTTGCCGAGTTAGGCCAGATAGAGGTCTTCCGAGGTTGGGACCTGGGAAGACGGGTATGGTTATTAGTGCAGTACGTGCAACGAGGTTGATTGCACAAGGTAGTGATGTCTTCTAGTGTTATGCCATGAAGGAGGGCGAGAGTCCAACATTAGAGGACATCCCAGTGGTCTGCGAGTTTTTGGATGTGTTTGTTGAGCCATCCAATTTGTCGCCTTAGAGGAGCGTAGATTTCAGTATCGAGTTGGAGCCTGGTACGAGACCGATCTCAAAGGCCCCATACCGTATGGTGCCTGTCGAGTTGTTAGAGTTGAAGAAGCAAATCAAGGAGTTGGCTGAGAAGGGCTTCATCCGCTCTAGTGTATCCCCGTGGGGAGCACCTGTCCTCTTCGTGCAAAAGAAGGACAGATCGCTGACACTGTGCATTGACTACAAAGAGCTGAACAAGGTGACCATCAAGAACAAGTATTTATTGCCTCGCATTGATGACTTGTTAGATCAGCTTCAGGGAGCGACTGTGTTCTCCAGGATTGACCTATGCTCGGATTATCACCAGCTGAGGGTAAGAGAGCATGATGTGCATAAAACGGCATTTCAGACTCGGTATGGCCACCACGAGTTTGTAGTGATGCCATTCGGGCTCACGAATGTGTCCACCATCTTTATGGATTGATGAATGGCATATTCATCGACTTTTTGGATCAATTTATGGTGGTCTTCATAGACGACATCCTGGTGTACTCTCGTAGCAAAGAGGAACATGCAGGACATCTGAGGATAGTGATGCGAGTTTTGCAGGATAGAGAACTATACGTCAAGTTCTCAAAGTGCGAGTTTTGGATGCGAGAGGTAGCATTTCTAGGTCATGTTGTCTCCGCCGATGGGATCAAGGTTGATTAGGAGAAGATAGAGTCAGCTGCAGAATGGACGACATCGACGAATGTCAAGGAAGTGTGTAGCTTTCTTGGCCTAGCCGGTTATTACCGACACTTTGTGGAGTGATTCTTTATGGTTACTCGTCCACTTACAACCTGTTGAGGAAGACTACCAGATTTGCATGGTCTGATCAGTGTGCCTATAGTTTTGAGGAGTTGAAAAGATGTCTGACTTCTGCTCCTATCTTGGAACAACTAGAGGGTACATATAACTTTGTGGTCTACAGTGATGCATCCAAGCTAGGCTTGGGGTGTGCACTGATGCAGCGTGGCAGAGTGATTGCATATGCATCTAGACAATTGAAGACGCATGAGGAGAACTATCCGACTCATGATCTGGAGTTGGCAGTGTTAGTTCATGCATTGAAGATCTAGAGACATTACCTGTATGGTGCTACATGTCAAATCTTCACAGACCATATGAGTCTAAAGTATATTTTCATGCAGCGGGAATTGAATAACCACCAACGTAGATGGCTTGAGCTGATCAAGGACTTTGAACTTGAGATTATGTACCATCCAGGGAAGGCGAATGTTGTCGCCGATGCCCTGAGCAAGAAGACGCCTCGAGAGAAGGAGATTGCGAGATTGACAGTTCAACCTCGCTTCAGAGATATCTAGCTTTGCTAGAGCTGGACATCTAGTTTCTTCATGAGGATGCCCAACTGAGTACTTTAGAGGTTCTACCTGATTTGTTGGGTGAGATCCAATGGAAACAAGGGACCTGCCCTACATTGATGAGGATACGAGAGAGGATGTCTCGTGGTGATGCCCCATAGTTCTCCATAGGAGCAGATGGAGTAATGAGACGCCGTGACCGCATTTGTGTACCCACTGATGCGGAGCTGAGAAAGAGGATTCTGCAGGAGGCTCACTCCACACCTTACTTTGTACACCCCGGTGCGAGTAAGATGTGTGAGGTTGTGAGACGTTCCTATTGGTGGGGAGGGCTGAAGCCCAATGTGTCCAGATTTGTGGCTCAGTGTGCGACTTGTCGGCTGGTCAAGATAGAGCATTGCAGACCAGGAGGAGAGCTCCATCCACTACCAGTACCACAGTGGAAGTAGGAGGACATCTCCATGGACTTTGTGACAAGATTGAGACCGAGCAAGAGCTTTGATGCTATTTGGGTTATGATGGACATATTGACGAAGACTGCACGTTTCATCTCTATCAAAGAGACGTGGCTAGTGAGCAAATTGGCTGAGGAGTTCACTGGGCAAGACTCCATGGTGTACATAGGACAATCGTCTCAAATCGTGATGGATGATTCACCTCGAGGTTCTTGCAGCAGATTCAGACTTCTTTGGGGAGGAGTTTGCACTTCACGATTGCATTTCATCCCCAGACAGATGGTCAGTCAAAGAGGACCATTCAGACATTAGAAGATATGTTGCGAGCTTGTGTGTTGGATTGGGGACAGGGATGGTCAGATTACCTCCCATTGGTTGAGTTCTCATACAACAACAGCTGGCATGCATCGATTGGGATGGCCCTATATGAGGCACTGTATGGGCAGAGATGTCGTATACCGTTATGCTGGGATGAGCCTAGCAGTGTCAATGGTATAGCGCCAGAGCAGATTCATGATGGTATGGCTCGAGTAGCACTGGTTAAAGAGAGGATGCTGGCCACATAAAGTCACCAGAAGTCGTATGCACACAGGAGGCGTCGACCTCTAGAGTTCAGGGTAGGAGCTCATGTCTGGCTGAGAGTATCTCCGACGCAAGGCATCAAACATTTTGGCATAAAGGGGAAGTTGAGTCCCCGATATGTCGGTCCTTTTGAGATATTGGATAGAGTTGAGAGATCAACATACAAATTGGCTTTGTAACCGAGATTAAAGGGTGTTCATCTTGTATTTCATGTGTCTCAAATAAGGGAGTACATACCAGATCCGAGACAAATTGTCAGTTATGATGATATGGTGGTTGAGCCGGACCACACTTTTGTTGAGCATCTAGTTGCAGTCCTAGAACGGGGTGTAAGACGTCTGCCTTCGAAGGAAATTCCTATGTTGAGGATACAGTGGTCGAGACGAGGACTTGATGAGGCTACATAGAAGACCGAGGATAGTTGATGTGATCCCCACCGGGGAAGAAACCATCGTCATCAAGCCGGAACCAATCGTTTTGCCACCAACCGTCCAAGTCAAAAGTCAGCCGGAACCTATCAAAATCAATAGTAATGTGTTGGAGGTCATGCCTAAAACTGAGCCAAAACCTATTGAAATCAAACCGAAAAAGCTTGCTCCGAGCATGCCCAATGCAAGCTAATTTTCACTCTCTCCGGCTAAGTTGTCAGGTTTGCGCACCCTCAGTAAATCACCTCTAACTAAGGAAATACTTGGAATTAAAATACCCATGAGTACTACTTTGAAAGGTATTTTCAATATCTACAACTTTATAGTTTACTCAAAGTCGAGATTCCAAGAGGAAGAGGGTGAAATGACCCTACATTGTAGCAAATGCGGTACTTGTATGGATTGTTAAACAAGATCATGTATGGAGGCATGAAAGATGGTTATACAAAACATATGCATGTCCCACCTATATATATTTCATGCAGCATACCATGCTTATATTATTCATATATTATGCATGAATTTATGTATTAATCATGTGAAGGTCAACATGTCAACATTCAATTAAACATTGAAGACATCTTCACACACATACATTGAATGGAGGCCAAGTTAGTTCAATGGTCTTCTTCTCCTTCAATATGGACGTCCAAGACTTGATTAGACCATCCTTGATGTGTTGTCCAAGTGAAGAGAATAGGATCAAAGAGTCATCTTTGAATAAAGGCCAAATGTGACCATTTATGTGTTTGAATTTCCTAGAAAAACTTTTGAATTTCTTGCATTTCCTTTTGTTTAATCTTTGATATTTTTAGCACTTAATTAGGGAGTTTCTAGGCTGAGTTTTGTGGCTATATAAAGCCTTGTATCCTCCAATTGTAAGACAAGTCAAGTTAAATGAAGTAAGTTAGTCTTTGTGCTTTCAAAGTTGTTGTTTGCTTTAAAACAAAACCAGAATTCTAGGTGAGATGATTAGTTTTCAAACATTTAGGTGAGATGCTTAGGTGGTTCTAAGGTGAGAGGCCGAGAAACGAAGGTTCGAACCCCAAAGTGAGATTCCGAGGGTAGTTCGTTCGAGTTGAGGGATTTCCAAAGTGAGAGGCCGAGGGAATTTGCTCTTCATATCCAAAAACACAAAATCAAAAAAAATAAAGTTTCATTTCACCGATTCCAATCGAGTGTGAACTTGTGCCAGTGGATCTTCGTGTTCGAATCGACTTTGATCACATCAATAGTATCCAGAGGAACTATCTAGAGTTTTATGTCGAGATAGATGCACTTGTAGGATCCACGAGTATATCTTAGTGCTATCTTGGTGAGTGTATGCTATGTTATATGTTTATGTGATATGTTGTGTTTCGTGATAGCTGTGATGTTTGCATGCGATCTTTCAGATCTTGTTTACTAGCGCGAGTTAAGTATAGTTAGAGATGGTTCTTTCCTCCATTCTATTGTGATATGTTTAGGATTAGCTGGAGATGGTTATTCCTCCATGCTATGGTTGATGGACATAGTGTGAATGGAGACGGTTTTCCTCCACGTAGTTGCGTTATGTGTACGATTTGGCTGGAGAAGGCTTTCCTCCATGCCAATGTGATGTGGTTAGTGGTTGGCTAGAGATGGTTTTCCTCTATGCCTTGTTTAGAATGTGAGATGATGTTGCTGGAGTGATGCTTCCTCCATGTTGTGCTTGAGGTTATAGAATGCTATAGGTTGTGATCTTATGAGTGGAGTTGTGATGTCTCCGAGAAGGAGAGTGTTATACCTCGGCATATGGGTCCGAGAGGATTTGGGATCATGCATGTTTCAAGACGAAACTTGTTTTTAGGGGAGTGTGATGTAAGAGCCTTAGTCTTTTAGGTGTTGAGTGGTGTTGAGTATAGGTTGAGCCGCCCTTGTGCCTCATGAGGGCCGCCCCTGCGCCTCACTAGATCCACCCCTGCGGATTTGTGCGGCTGCAGCCACCTTTATTGACTCTTGGACCGTGCTTTTGGCTAGCTTCCTATATAAGCTTCCCTTGCTTCTTGAGGAGGGTTTGCTTCATCTTCTCTCGCCTTCTACCCCTCACCTTCATCTTCTTCTCTTTCTTTGGATCTCCTTCTTGATCTTCTTTGATCTTGTGTGAGCTTGTGAGAGTTTTGAGTTTGGATTTGGATGAGGATGATGGTTGATGTTATTGTTGTGTTGTGGATAGCCAGTTGAGATGAGGTTGTTGTTGTTGATCTTCCCTTCTGCTTAGGTTTTTATGGTAAGTTCTTCATCTCTCCCTTCATCCTTTCTTCCTTGCTTCTTATCTTCCTCTTTAGCTTAGGATCCACAAGCATAGGCTTGTGGGGATCTTTCCTAGACGTTTTGATGTTCATACATGTGTATATTTGTATGTGTATGCTTGTGATAGGTGATGGAATCACTATCATTTAGGGTAGTTTTTAGAGTCTTTTTATTGCATTAGTGTCGGTTTATGCTACTAACTCCTTGGTCCAGAAGAAGAAGATCAAAAGAAGCTAAGGAAGGAGTTATAAGCACTTAGGTGTAAAGATCGATCAAGAAGCAAAGTTTCTGTTGCTCCACCGCCCCCGCGGGCCCTTGCAGCCGCCCTTGCGGTAACTTGCCTTGACGAGACGAAGACCATCTCCCCTGCGCCTCCCACTGCGCCCTGCCTGCGTCTCGCCTTGGGAGCTGGAAGGCGAAGAGTCTATGTCACCGCCCCTGCGTTGGCCATAAGGCGCCCCTGCGCCTTGACATCAGAAACATCACGAAGGCGAAAGGTCTGACGTTGAAGTGCATTAAAGATCCGCCCCAACGGAGTTGTGTAGCCACCCCGGCGGTTCTAAAGAAGATCAACCGATTTTGCCTAAACCGCCCCTGCGGTTCCTGAAGGACGCCCCTGCGGTGAAACGCCAGAAGCTTTACTCCGGCTTTTTACACCACCTTTATGGCATTAAAGGTGGCTGTTTTAGGCCGGCTATTTACTCCTAATTTAGTGTCTTTTGTAGTATAAATAGTCCATGGCTGATTTCTAGAATGATCCATGATTTTCCTCACAAAATCCATTTTTAGACTTGAGTTTTCCATTGTAATGAGTTGCTAACTCCCTTGCTACATTGGGTTAGTTTGAAGCTGCTTTGTTACTTTGGTTGTAAGTTCTTTTAATATAAGTTTTTATTCAGTAATGCTTTGTGTTTCCTTGATCTCCATTGTTTAATTGCATGTTAACTATTACTTCAGATTGATCACCTTAGGTTCTAAAGTGCATGTAAACAACTAGGATTAATAGGTTCGGGTCTTTAATCTAGTAGTAACTTTAAGTAATAACGGGTTGTAATTAGCTAAAGAAAAGGAAAACAAATATAAAGATAAGTTTAACGGTATTAATCTTTTCTTTATATCCCTTAGTCTTTGTTTAAATGCTAACTTGTTATTTGTTCTTGTAGGTTTACGGAACTTTAATAAGTTAAGTTGTGTTGATGCCGGTTGGCTCAACACATATGTATGATCGAGACGGAGTATTACTTAAAAACTTGTAATAGGAATGCACCAAAGTAGCAATTGCATGCTTAGAATCAACCTAGTGTAGATTCATCCATTATTGTCTTATTTGTCGCTTTAATCGTTTTCATAAGTTTTTGTGCATCAATTCAACCAACCCCCCCCCCCTTTTGTGTCACTTGTCATTATAATCGATAATTGCATCTAAAACACCTTAACTCTCTTGGGTTCGACCCTTACTTAATCACTATACTTGTTCTTAGTGCTAAGTCGGGATTTACTTTTGATTGGGTATAGACGACCATAGAAATACCTTCGGTCAAATTTTGGCACCGTTGCCGGGGAGTTTTTGTGTTTTATTGTTATTATTGATTATTGGTTTGAACCATTTTTATGGTCCAAACCCGTACTACTAATTCCGGCTTTGTTTCTTTTGATCCAGAAATTGAGAGGACGCACATCCGGCAACGAAGACAACAACAACTACAACAAGAGATGGTTCACCGTACTCTTCGTCAACTTACGCAGCCCACCTTGGCTCAAAACCCTCTTGCGGTCGCTATACCGGCACAAGGGGAAGGAGTCAACTTTGAGATCAAACCGGGCCTTATTCACTTGTTTCCATCCTTCCATGGGCTAAGTGGTGAAGACCCCATCAAGCACCTTGGGAAGTTCCACACCGTTTGTATGAGCATGAAGCCGGCCAACATTACCGAAGAACAGATCAAGATGAGGGCATTCGGCTTCACACTTAAAGATTCGGCGGATGATTAGTATTACCACCTTCCATCCGGGAGCATTGACACTTGGGAGAACCTTCACAAAGCGTTTTTGGAGAAATACCTTCCAGCTAAAAAGGCCAATAGCTTGAAGAAAGCTATAAGCAACATCGAGCAAGAGGCAACCGAAACTCTCTACGAGTATTTCGAAAGGTTTGCACGCCTCCGATCCAGCTGTCCTTTCCACGGATATTCAACTCAAGACCTAGTCTTGTACTTGTACAATGGCTTTCTAGACAATGAAAGGAGGATCGTCGATGCGGCTTACGGAGGTAATATTCTTAACTCTACTCCTGACCTTGCTTTGGAAAAGATACAGGAACTAGCGGAAGGAACTCGAAACTTTGGAAGGACCCTGGCTAAGAAGGGAGTTCATGCCATGAGTTCCGGGAAGAACGAGATTTCCACCGAGCTAGCGGAATTGAAGGAAATGGTGAAGAGGCTAACACTTATGGGAATACCGCAACAGCTCAAAGCTTGTGGATTTTTGTGTTGACCCGTATCATCCAACGGACATGTGTCCACAAGTTCAAGATGACGATGCTGAAGTAAATGCAATGGGTTATGGACAACCACAACAACAAAGACCTAGGAACGATCCCTATGCACAGAATTTCATGTCAAATTGGCGTGACCAACAAAATTTTCGTTAGAGGGATCAACAAAACCAACAACAGCAACCCCGCCAAGGTAAGTCACTCAACTGAAGATATGTTGCAGGTTTTGACTAAACATTTTGCTACTCATGTCCAAACAACAGAATCAAGCATCAAAAACCTTGAGAAGCAGGTTGGTCAAATGACGGAAGCCATTACAAGAATTGAAACTAGGGCCTCCGGAGGATTACCGTCGCAAACGGTTATAAACCCAAAAGGCATGCAGGAGGAGGTTCAAACATAGAGGAAGAGTCCTTACGTCGAGCCAACGACGTAAAACAAAGGTGCTAATCTGGGAGGCAACCCGAAGGAATAAGAAGAGGAGCTTCTGTCAAGAAAACCGCCCCTGCGGCTCTAAAAACACGCCCCTGCGGCGACACCCCTAGCCAGCGCCACCCCCGGCGCTGGGCCTGCGTCTGCTCACGTAGGTCACCGCCCCCGCGGTGTCAAACCTACGCCCCTGCGGCGGCCACCGTTGACACGCACCCTCAGCTCCGCCCCCGGCGCTGAGGCTGCGTGCCCCCTCTCTCTTGTCACCGCCCCCGCGGCGACACACACCGCCCCTGCAGTACAGTTAAGGAAAGAAAAAAATACACTTCCCAAAAATAACCTACATCTACCACCTTCTCCACTCCCTTTTCATTCACTCTGCGAAACCTAGCCGCCTCACCCCCCTATGCTCTTGCGCCCTCCAGCAACTCATCGCCACCACCTCGTCGCGCCCCCTGCGCCACCTCCGGTAACCTAGTGGCGCCACCCCCTTACCAACACGAACAACCTCCACCACACACAACCCTTCTACTCTCGCTCGACTGCTCCACCTCCGGCGACAGCCGCATGAACCAAAGAAAGCGCCGGAAAAAGCCCCATCGCCACCACCTTCGTCGAAACGACCAAACCGCCTTCTGCTCTTCGACTGCACCTACGCCTGCAAGCTCCCGCCCCTGCGTCGACCCGCCCGTGCGCCTGTTGCAGCCGCCCCTGGCGGATTTTACGACAGAAGGTTCGTCTTTTGATCAAATTTCTGAACTTTCTAACTCTCTTACTTGATCAATTGCAAGAGATGGAACCACAAAGGAAATACAAGTTGACGGAAGGTGAGAAGGATCGATATAGGATTTCTCAAAGCCGGGAGGTGCATGCAACCCGGTTCCTTGATGTTTCCACCTTGGAAAATCTTGGGATGTTGGAGAGTATGCAGGAATTTCTAAACAATGCCGGGTTGGGAGATTTTCTGATAAAGACCGCTCCAACACACCCCGACCTTAGGAGACAATTTATAACAACATTCAAAATGGAGACGGTAGACCAAATGTGTGTTGGGCTTTCATTCAAGTACAGCAAGAGGAAGTACACATTGGATTACACCTAAATATCGGAGGCTTTAGGGGTGACAATAGCAGCTTCTGATGACTGGTGGGAACCATTCCGACACCGGATTTGCTTGAGTTTTGGCAGGCCACCACTAGGTCAGAGTTCCATGCAGGTGGTGAGTACTCCAACAAATTCACTCACCCCTGCTTGAGGCTCATATCAAAGGTGTTCATGAGTGTCTTCTGTGGACACAAGGAGGAGAATAAGGTCGCTCTCAAGGACCTTCCATTGTTATATGCATGCCTCTCCACGAATGATTGGGTGCCGGATTGGGCATATCTCTTCCTTACCGCTCTTAAGCGGATTAGGAAGAATGAGCCTCGTGACATAGTGGGCGGAGGTATCATTTCATTACTAGCTGCGTGGGTTATGGATCTTCCTCCATTGGAAGAAGTTTTGGAGGCACCCTTATACAATGAGGGTTTTTGAGGAGGTGCAGGCTCCTCAGGAGAGACGGGGAGCATCGGTTCTGGATCTCCCTTGTAGATGGGAGTCACATCACATATCTTCCCCGACGACTCCCCTTGGGAGAAGAGCTCTCCGACCTATATGTACCGGCTGACCCTGTCCCTCCGAGACGACCTCAGGTTAATATTGTTGGGAGGTACGTAGCCGGCTCTAACAGGGCCCACACCACTGATGAGGAGATGCCGACGGCGGGACATGACAGTTAGACCATGGAGAGTCTGCAGGCTCATATGGCTGCTTTGACTACACAGCACCAGGCATGGCAGACAGAGTATCAGCGGTCCATGCTTGAGCAGCAACAGGCGTGGCAGTCCAGCTTCGCCTCCTCCATGACCACCCACTTTGACCGCCGTCAAGATGCTTGACAGGCGGCTCATCAGCAGTAGTTGGAGACTCAGCAGCTAGGTTGGCAGGCTAGCTATGAGACTTCATTTCGAGAGAGGATGGAGGCTCAGGAGGACCGGATTGACACCCTTCACCAACGCCAGGAGCATTTCTTCCGCCACTTCCCTTACCCGCCAAAGGAGGGTCCTGGTGGTCCATCCGGACCACCCCAGTGAGGGGTACATTTCTTTGCCTTCTCCCACATTTATCTTTGACTCATTTTTACTTTGAGGACAAAGTGCACTTCAAGGATGGGGGAGGGATATATATCATTGCTTGTACAATTTGTTAGTTGTTTTTGGCATTTGTTTTGCATTATTGAAATCAGTTTGAAAAAAAAAAAAGAAAAAAGCCAAAGAAGTGAAAAAAGGCATGAAAATCCTTGGATAAACCGAAAACCCGAAAGGGCGGTTTAGGTGAAAAGAAGGTAGTCCGACCAACCTTAGGTTGGTGTAAAATTGGACTTGAGGGATGTGAGTTTAAGTGAGAAAAGAAGAAGAGTGGCAAGGTGAAAACCCGAAAGGGCGCCTTGGCAAGATGAGCGACACCGAGTGTAGGTTTCCCTTCCGGCGTTTTGGCGACATAAGAAGGGGAGTCATAAGGAGGTTGTCCGGGTAGGCCACTCTTGGATCAATAAGGATGGTAGTTTCTCTTTTCTCACATTTCCTCTCTTTTCCTTCTTTCTTTCTTGGCTTTTCTCTTGTTTTCCATTATTTATATCCCTTAGTCTTTGTTTGAATGCTAACTTGTTATTTGTTCTTGTAGGTTTACGGAACTTTAATAGGTTAAGTTGTGTTGATGCCGGTTGGCTCAACACATATGTATGATCGAGACGGGAGATTACTTAAAAACTTGTAAAAGGAATGCACCAAAGTAGCAATTGCATACTTAGAATCAACCTAGTGTAGATTTATCCATTATTGTCTTATTTGTCGCTTTAATCGTTTTCATAAGTTTTTGTGCATCAATTCAACCAAACCCCCTCCCC
>BSUD01000004.1:52041679-52105465 GCA_033239045.1 Fagopyrum esculentum
TTTTTTTTTTTTTTTTTTGCCAGAAAAAACGGTGACGTGGCATGCCACGTGTCACCACCATAAAAATGAACAATTAGTAATAAAAATATGACGTTCATGGTTGTTAAAGAAAATATTGTTCATATTTTTACAAGTATGTGTTCATGGTTTTTAAAGTAAGTGTTCATGGTTTTTAAAGTAAGTGTTCATTTTTTTAAAAGTCATTGTTCATATTTATTAATAACTGTTCATTTTTTTTCCCAACACTAATTGTTCATGTTTTCACACTAAATGTTCATTTTTGTATTTTTGTAAAAATTTTCTTTTTGTTTCAAATCGTGTAAAAAAAATATGATGGTCATTATTTTACAAATGTGTGTTCATTTTTTTACAATTACAGTGTTCATATTTTTCAGAGTAAGTGTCATATTTTTCAGAGTACGTGTTCATATTTTTCAGAGTCAATGTTCATAATTTTATTAATGATTGTTCTTTTTTTTGTTATAGGTAGTATTCATATTTTTATTACTAACTATTCATTTTGTGGTGATGTCACGTGGCACAATCACGGCTCTCCTAATTCCTATCCACAAGGGTTCTCCTCACTTGAACCTAAATCTATATATATATATATATATATATATATATATATATATATATATATATATATATATATATATATATATATATATATATATATATAGGCTGGTTCCGGTGAGGAGCACCCTTGTGGATAGGAATGAGGAGAGCTAGGATGGTGACACGTGACATGACACGTGTCACCACCACAAAATGACAAAATGAATAGTTAGTAATAAAAATATGGTGTTCATGGAAAAACGTTGTTCATATTCTTACAAGTATGTGTTCATTGTTCTTACAACTATGGTGTTCATGGATTTTAAAGTAAGTGTTCATGGTTTTTAAAGTAAGTGTTCATATTTATTAAACACTGTTCATTTTTTCTCAACACTAATTGTTCATGTTTTAACAATAAATGTTCATTTTTGTATTTTTGTAAAAAATTTTCTTTTTGTTTCAAATCGTGTAAAAAAAATATGATGTTCATTATTTTACAAGTGTGTGTTCATAATTTTCAAAGTAAGTGTTCATATTTTTCAAAGTAAGTGTTCATAGTTTTCAAAGTAAGTGTTCATAATTTTATTAATGATTGTTCATTTTTTTGTTATAGGCAGTGTTCATATTTTTATTACTAATTGTTCATTTTATGGTGGTGCAACGTGACATGCCATGTCACTTTTTTTTTCCTATATATATATATAGATGCTGGTTCAAGTGAGGATGACCCTTGTGGATAGGAATTAGGAGAGCTCTGATGATGCCACGTCACTTTTTTTTTCCAGTTATATATATATATATATATATATATATATATATATATATATATATATATATATATATATATATATATATATAGATTTTAGTTCAAGTGAGGAGAGAGCTTGTAGATAGGAATTAGGAGGGCTGTAAGCCATTGGATGTATTTAAATCAAGGGCTCTCACACGCTCATCATTAATGGCATTTTTGTAAATTGACTTAAAATCTGAAAAAATACCCTCACGTTCAAAATAGTCAACGGTGTTCATACTTTTATATGTCATTGTTCATATTTTTATACATCAGTGTTCATAATATTTTTATTCATCAAAGTGTCATGTCCATTTATTCTTTTGTGTTCATTTTATAATGCATAGATGTTCATTTATAGTATATAACCATAAAAATAAAATAAAAAACTCATAAGAAAACGTTAAAAGATGATCATAATATGTTATGTACGTGTCAAAGTTATACATAAGTCATCGGTGTTCATACTTTTATACGTCTTTGTTCATGTTTTTATTCGTAAGTGTTCATACTTTTTATGTCATTGTTCCTGTAAATATTATAACTATTTTTCTATAAGGCATTTTGCCGAACAGTTTGCATGCACACACAAAGGAGCATATAGATTTTTCAATTGGAGCTATTAGACCAACTCAACATATGTATATACATGTATTTTCTCAATCAAACTTATCAAACACAAAATGATTCAAACAAATTTGATTTCGAAGACAAACATCAATCATAATGAAACATAAACCTTAAGAATGGAAATCTAATCAGTGAGAGTAGAAATTCGAAGACACGATCTTTTATTCTCTTTGATTTCACAATTTGTATGTAATCGATCTCTGAATATTATCAACACGATTTTAAAGAAAATTATAATTTTCAACAAAAATGAACATCATATTATAAACACCATAATTGTAAAAAAAATGAATACATACTTGTAATAAAATGAACATCATATTTTATTAACACAATTTCTTTCAAATAGTATAATTTTAAAAAAAAAAATCCGAAAAAAAAATACAAAAATGAACAATTAATGTTAAAAAATGAAAAGTTAGTGTTGGAAAAAAATGAACATTTATTGATAAAATATGAACAATGACTCTTTTAAAAATGAACACATACTTATAAAAATATGAACACCAATTTTTATTTACAAAAAAAAATCTGGAAAAAAAAAAAAAAAAACAGTGACGTGGCATGCAACATGTCACCATACCGGCTCTCCTCATTCCTATCTGCAAGGATCCTCCTCACCGGAACCAGACCCTATATATATAGGGTCCGGTTCCGGTGAGGAGAACCCTTACAGATAGGAATGAGGAGAGCCGGTATGGTGACATGTGGCATGCCACATCACCGTATTTTTTTTTTTACAGATTTTCTTTTTGTAAATAAAAATTGGTGTTCATATTTTCATAAGTATGTGCTCATTTTTAAAAGAGTCATTGTTCATATTTTATCAATAAATGTTCATTTTTTCCCAACACTAATTGTTCATTTTTTAACATTAATTGTTCATTTTTGTATTTTTTTAAAAACGTTTTTTCGGATTTTGGTTTGAAAATTATGCTATTTTTTCAAATCGTGTTAATAAAATATGATGTTCATTTTGTTACAAGTATGTATTCATTTTTTTACAGTTATGGTGTTTATAATACGATATTCATTTTTTTTGAAAATTATACTTTTCTTTAAAATCGTGTTTAATATTCAGAGATCGATTACATAAAAAATTGTGAAATCAAAGAGAATACAAGACGATTCAAGTTTTGTTTCTTTGATTTTTTTACTTTCACTGTTAAGATTTCAATTCTTAAGGTTTTAGGTTTCATTTGATGTTTGTGTTGGAAATCAAATTTGTTTGAATCATTTTCTGTTTGATAAGTTTAATTGAGAAAATACATGTATATACATATGTTGAGTTGGTCTAATAGCTCCAATTGAATAATTTATATGCTCCTTTTAGTGTGCACGCAAACTGTTCGGCAAAATGCCTTATAGAAAAATAGTTTATAATATTTACAGGAACAATGACATAAAAAAAATATGAATACTGAGGAATAAAAACATGAACAATGACGTATAAAAGTATGAACACCGATGACTTATCTATAACTTTAACACATACATAACATATTATGATCATCTTTTGATGTTTTGTGATGAGTTTTTTATTTTTTGTGGTTATATACTGTAAATGATCATCTATGCATTATAAAATGAACACAAAAGAATAAATGGGCATGACACTTTAATGAATAAAAATACTATGAACGTCGATGTATAAAAACATGAACAATGACATATAAAATTATGAACAACGATGACTATTTTGAACGAAATGGTATTTTTCCAGATTTTAAGTCAATTTACAAAAATGTCATTAATGATGAGCGTGTGAGAGCCCTTGATTTAAATTCATCCAATGACTTACAGCCCTCCTAATTCCTATCTACAAGTTCTCTCCTCACTTGAAATAAAATCTATATATATATATATATATATATATATATATATATATATATATATATATATATATATATATATAAATTACTTAGATACGGAAGTCGTAAATGTACGGCAAATCGGCGATAAATTAAATTAATTTAATTTAAATTAACACTAAATCGGATTACTTTGAATTTCAGTTTATTTATAATTATAATTTAATTTAATTTAATTACTTTTAATTTCATGTTAAATGAGGTTGAATTAAATTTCAATGAATTGAAACTAAATTAAATAAAAATAATTTAATCAACATTAATTTAATTTAAAATTAATTCAATAGATTTAATTAAATGAAATTATAATCAACTAAATTAAATTAAAATAAACTAAATTAAATGAAAATAAATAAATTATATTGAATTAAAATAAACTAAATAAAATTATCTGTATCTATCAAACTAAGTTGTATTAAAATAAAATTAATTATATTTATGAAATTAAGTCACATTTAACTTACAAAATAGCTTATTGTAATTAATTAAAATCAATTACATATAATTACGTAACACATTTATTACTATAGATATTACATGGAATGGAGAGACGGAAGTGTCCTACGGCCTCCGCTCGTAGAGAGAGAGCTCATGCGACGGAGAGTAGCTCTCAAGTTGCTCGCCCGGATGCCGGCACACCACCAGCTCAGCTGCCAGTAAGGCTTTGCCTATCGGAGGCCTCTCCAGCAGTCCGTATGGACACTCTTCCATCGCCGACGTACGCGACCGAGTCAGAGGGTGAGGAGGACGCTTCATTTATACATCCGGAGGAGTAGATAGATCCACAAACTAGCAACCATACTGATATTATTGCCGATGAGTAGATGGATTCACAACAGACGTACATGCCGATCCACCAGCTGGCAACCATATTGAGGCAACTGACTTTCATTACGAGATTCCAATTGAGGAGCATGTAGAGGCGCCACATGAGCCATTTATCCCTGTTGATCAAGGCCGTGTTGTTGCAGACACGGGGGTACCCTTGATCAACAATGTGTTGAGATGCTACGTTGGTCATCGTGCTCGTGGTGTGTCACACTTGTAACAAATTATGTTACACAACTAGTCGATAAAATATTTAATTCAATCAAAAACTTTTATGAGGAAGGACTATAGGAGGCCCATTACCGCATTGTTGTGGATAGAACACATCACTATGTTGAGCAGATGATGTTCAGATGTTGATAGAGAAGACCCCACTTGTTGGTTTGTTATCACATCACAGAGTAGTTTGCCAAATCTGCTTGATGTGTCTTTCTCTTGTGTTGACCACGTGCTCATACATGCCTTCGTGGAGAGATGGCATCTAGAGACCAACAACTTCCACCTTCCATGGGGTGAGATGCCCATCACACTCCACAATATAGCCATCATCCTAGGTCTTAGGATTGGCGAGGACCCTTGGTGACACCGTATTCTACACACGAGAGTACACAATGATTGACCGAGGTGTTCCACATTCTTGTGGCCGAGGCACGGGGACACCATACACCGTTTCCTATAGATGCCTTGAGGATGGCATTCGATACCATTTGTCGCAACCCAGCCACCCCACCTGAGGATGTCACTTCAGTGTTCCCCCTCTTCTACTTGGGGTCATTCTTGTTTGTCGATAAATCGACGGACAAGATTCGCCCTTGGTTGATAAATCTGGTACGAGATCACCAGCGTACATGAGGATATGCATGGGGCACCGGTGTCTTGTCCTACTTGTACTCTTACGTATTACTATTACTTTAGTTAAATATTTTATATTTTCATTTTTTTTATTACTATTATTAATCTTCAGTTGACAAATTGTCGTACAATATGATGAGCGACACTTAACGGCTGAAAATGAAGACGATCGGAGGTTGTACGTCTAATGTGGGACCATCCTTGATAGCGCCTACATTACATAGACCCATAGTTGAGCCAAGAGCAAAAGAGACTCAAGGAAGGGTTGCTAACAAGTTGCATCCATGGAAGAATCCGAGAGAATGGAGGATTGCATAGAAAATGCAAAATCTCGGCCAACACTCAGGAATCTCGGCTGAGATTCCACCTGATATTTCGTCCCTGCGCATGCTAGAAGATCCGGCCAAAGATCTTTTAATTTTGGAAACTATCTTTTATATTTTCTTTCCTTAAAGTTCTCAAACAATCTTAAGGAAGTTGTTAGTTGTTAATCCTATCTTTTGAGATTATTTCTTTTTCCTAGAATATCTTTTAGAAAATATCTTTTTCCTAGTTTACATAGAAGATCTCCCTTATAAATAGCCTTAGTGGGGGAGATTGTTAGATAGCTTAGTTGTGATTATTGATTTCCACATTATCGTGAGATACTTGTGACTTTGCTCACGGGGTTTGCATTTTGTCATTTCTATTCAATCAAAAGGAGAATTTTTGATTGAAAAGTTGTGGGTCTTTGCTAGATTGTTCTTGTGTGTGTTAACCTTTTTGAAGGTTGGTGCTACAAGTCAGACTATTCCCTCCTTGAGCTTGTATTATCTAGAAGACTTGTGTAAGGTTAAAAAAGGAAGGGTGAACGGTAATTCTTTGTATCGGGTTTTGACACATAGTTGGTCAAGATTCTTTGCAAGTCTTATAATAGTCCTATTTTCCTATATTTATCATTTATCATTTATCATTCCATATTATCATCTTCTTATCTAACTAATTTCATCATCATTCTGCATTCTTTTTGGTTCGATTTTCTAAAATCTTGGTATGTACTTGGTAAATCTCATGCGAGATTCTCTCAAGAACTCTCTCAAGATTTCCTTTATATGTATGTTCAAGGATTTTTAATCTAGATCGAGAAACTGTGGCTTTCACCCCGCATCAACGTCATTGCTCTAGGTAACATTTGTTATTCATTTAGTCACTTCAAAATATTTACCAAATAATACTGATGATTTCATAATTAAATGGTTGTAGTTTTGGATCTACGCCCACTTCTTGTCATTGGGTTGTTTAGCGGCGGAGAATCCTGGACCTCATGGTTTGACGATGTGGGCTTCGAGACTTTCTGTCTCGAAGACCCCACCTCAGATACTTAAGAGGTTGAGATCCTTACGCTCACATTGGATCAGATGTGAGCGGAAGACATCAAGTTCAAGCCCTACAAAGACAAAGTCTTAGATTTTGAGGGCGAGTTTACAGTTTCCACTTATAGAGGGATGATCCAGGTTGGAGACATTGTCGATCCGTACATGCCGGATCAGGTCCTCTAACAGTTTGGCTATGTACAAACCATACTGCTTGAGAGGATCATCCCATATCTCGAGCTCCGCCCCCTACTAGCAGCAAGGGGTACATGGTCAGATTCCATTCATTACATGACCGGTGGGCTACCAGAGATGATGATACTCAGGGTTAGGTGAGGGCTCCAAAATCATGGACTGTATCTCAGGATTACATGTCATGGTCCAGCGAGCGGTGCCATCCATTCTTACTACCCGGCTCGGCTGTACAAACTCCACCACTAAATCGTCCTCCTACAGTTCTTGTCTCAAATACCCGGGTCATGTTGTTGATGCTTGATTCTGTCCAATCTAATCATTTACCATCAAACCGATGTTCTCCATCACCAACTAAAATCTTTGC
Source organism: Fagopyrum esculentum (assembly GCA_033239045.1). Taxonomy (NCBI): domain Eukaryota; kingdom Viridiplantae; phylum Streptophyta; class Magnoliopsida; order Caryophyllales; family Polygonaceae; genus Fagopyrum; species Fagopyrum esculentum. Next base: position 52,049,120 of record BSUD01000004.1, read on the forward strand.
ACGCTAAAACACAACGTACATTTCAACAAAGAGTGTGTGGACTCACATCTAAAAACAAATATCAATTCAATATACTATTGCACTTTCATAATTAAAAAACTAATAAACAAGATATAATTTAGTTCTTACGGATTTGTTGTCCTCGTGCCAAAGTGAAGATGCAAGTCGCACCAAGCTCGAAGTTAAGTCCAAGAGAGGAAGGAAATAAAATCGAAGTATGATAGAAAGAGACGCTAATTTGAGTGATATCAATGTAATCCAAGGGTTTGAACCCTTGAGTCTACTTGTGTTGCCCGATCTTTTGAAGGTGATCTTCATTATCCTCTCTAAAGGAAACCTAAGCTCATCAATAATAGGTACTCTAGGGAAAGTTTGTCCTAACCCGATACATATTGTTACGCTAAGAACGTATAGCACAAAAGTCTTAAATTTATAACTCGATATATTTTTCCTAACTCCTAGCGAACCCACAATGTATGGGTCGTTTTGTAGCAAGGATAGTATTCCGAGGTCGAACACAAAGACTAAGGTGAAATCGAATCAAATAAGTGACTAAGGATAGTGTAAATCTAGTCTAAGAAAAGAGAAGGAAATAAAGAAAAGAAAATCATGATGTTTTTGGGTTGGTTTTGTGGTGATCAATCAAGATCACAATTGATGCAAGATTATAAAACGAGTTAACAAACTAAGCTAGCAACACAAACAAGCAAAACAAACACGAGATATGTAATCATGGAGAGAAAAGTGGATTCTAGGGGTTAGGAATTCCGGTTATGGCATTGGACTCAAGCTTCTAATCAACCTTGGACTAGCAATGGTGTTTTGGGAAAGAATGGTTCTCAAATAGGATCAATCACCGGGTAGGTCTCATGATCCACTAATCCCGTACCTAAGGTCCTATCACCGGGTAAGTCTTTAGGAACCTAAGGTTGGGAATTCTACACAAACCGGATTGTTATCTAGGGATCTAACCTCTCCTTACCGGGTAAGTCTTGGGAAGGCAAGTCCTAAACATCAATCCTAGCACACTCAGTCCAATAGCAGCTTATGAGGCTCACTACTACCTAGAGTTCATCATCATCGGTATCTAAGATCGAGAATTACCGGGTAGGTCTCTTCTCTCACTTAGTTTACTAGCATTAGGTCACCCTAGGCTAGGTTAAGCTTAATAAACTCTAAGATTTCAACAATCTAACATCCTAACATTCAGATTTATCAATACAAGCACAACAGAACAAAACCACGGGCTGATAATCAGAACCACGGCCGTGGTTATGCTAGAATAGGTCGTGATTTATAACAGCAGTTAAGTTCGAGCAAGCAAATCATCCAAGGTACACGTTAAGTCTATTCTATCATAGTCCAAGCCATAACCATCATTCCATTATCCTAGAATCACAACTATTTAGCCAACAACATCTATTATAAGATTCAAACTCAACAAGCATACATTCTTGGCTTCCATAGCAAGAAAATGAAATGAAAGAGAGATGAAACAAGTAGAACAAGAAAACCAAGCTGAATATATGTTTAAGAGAGACTTACAACCCTTCAAAAGAAGGTTCAAATCGTTCCTTACAAAATGTCTTCAACAAGTTCACTCAAAAATCTCTCAAAAGCTATGAAAACTCTAAAACTAGTGTTCTTCTTCTTCTTCTTCTCCAAATGAGAGTGTTTTTGCTCCTCTCCAAGAGTAGCCTCCAATGTAATGGTGTAGAATGAGAGAGTGTGGGAGAGGATCCTCTAGCATCAGCCTGCGGGACCACTTATATCCTCCATTAAGGGCAAGAGTCGGTTATGGAGATCGTGGGACAGCTGTCACAACTGTCCAGAGAGAACCAAGGCCAAAACCACGGGCGTGGAAATGGCCTTTGGGCCGTGGTTTTGGTTAAACAACTCTCTTTTGATCGTTAAGCCATGAGTTGGTGCGAGGCATGCACCAACAAGGTCCTATGTGTTCTCCTTTTCTCCTAGCTTGCTTCTCAATGAGTCCGGAAGTGTGTCATCATGAGGAATGATCCTCGAATGTATCGATTAAGCTCCAAAAGTTCCCCAAAATACCTACAAAACCGACAATAGTTCGTGTAGACGTCTATCTCGACAATATGCATGAATTAAACGTAAACGTCATGAACTAATGCCAAACCATGCATGAATAACGGTAAAAACTATCTAAATGGATGCCTAAACTAACGTCATAAATCGTGTTATCAAAATACCCCATGCTTAAGACTTGCTCGTCCCCGAGCAAGATCCAACTATAGGCTAAGAGATGACATGATTTATGAATGCAGAAAAAAACAAAAATTCTTTTTGGAATTGTGCTTCATAAGATGGATCACCTTCATAGTCATGTTTCACGGAAATGGTCAAGCAATCATGCATCAAGTGAATGAAGGCATGGAAAGACAATTATACTTAACTCAAAAGCATGCATGAAAGGTAAAAATGAAGAAGTCAAGATGATCATGAGTATGTCCAATCTAGATCACTAAGTCTGACACACATGCAAATAGGTCACAAGGACTTAGGAAAGAAGAGGCCAAGAAACGTTGTGAATAGGTGAGAATTTTTCTAGGTCATGTGATGCTAATCCGGGAAAGGAACTAACTCCACAATTTCATTTTTGATCAACTTCCCGCAAGTGTATATTTTTCTCCATCTTTTCTTTCTTTTCTTTTCTTTTTCATTTTCTTTCACTTATTTTTGAGACAATGACATTGGTGTACAAAAGCCGAAACCTTGGTGATTAGCGGACCTCGGGATTTTTCCGAGGTGCCTCACACCGGGCACACATACCAAGGCTCGTTAGGACATTCGGTTTATCTGACTTTGGCAAGGCACAAACACCCGATTATATGAATGGTTCCGAGTTACTCGTCATCAAAACCAAAGTCCCCAAACCTTTTTTTTATTCTACACTTTTCACAACAAATTCAGCACTTCATTCACAACATTCATTCATCAACAACTTCACCCCACACTTGCTTTTCACACACTCAACACACTAGCATGCTCCTATTCCCGGATGGGTCAAAAGAGGTCAAATTTTTATATCAATGGAGGTGCTCAAACAACATGATCAAGATGAGAAGTAGAGAAAGATGAATTGCTTTAGTCATTCCTAGATGATGTGCAAGAACTAGCATGTAATTTCGACCATCAATCCTCAATCCAATCAAGGCAAACATCATAATCACAACTCATAGATGGGATTCAAGATAAGTATTTCAAGTCCACATATGCATACATCCTTTTAACACACAAGGTCATCCATATCCAATTCACAAGACAATCTCATCATAAGGTTCATACACAAACTTAGAAGCACTAAATTGTTTTTTTAAGTTTTCTGATTTTTTTGGAATTTTCGAAATATATATGTACAATGCAAAAGCTAATGAAACATGTGATAATATGAAACTATCCTAGGTGCAATCATGCAAATGATCATGAAAACCCCACCCCATACTTAGAAACACATTGTCCCCAATGTGCAAATCAAGTAAAGAAGGGTGAAAGAGAGTCCTCACAATGTAAAAATGGTGTTGCTTTCGGTATTTTGGTTCACATCATGTGGAGTGATGGTGGATGATCAATCAAAGGTGGTAGAGAGCTCTTGATGTTCATTATGGCGTCGGGACCCGCGCTAAGCACCGCTAGCCGTCCAAGTCCCACGTCCGCTCCACCCACGTTTGATGCGGGATCATCATCATCATCCTCATGCCTTGCAAGACTTCCATGCTACTTAGACTCTAGCACACAAACAACCAAACACACAAACACAAAAGCAAAAACGAAAACGAAAACAAAAACTGAAAAGGGAAAGATATGTACCAATGGGTTGCCTCCCATTAAGCGCTTCTTTAAGGTCATTAGCTTGACCAAATTCGGGGGCGTTTCACTCAAGGTGAAGTGGGGCAATCATATCCACCGGAGCTTCCGGGATATACTTCTTCAAACGGTGCCCATTCACCTTAAAATCTCCACAATGCTCCCCTCCTATCTCAACCGCTCCATGGGGAAAAACCTTTTTCACCACATAAGGACCCGTCCATCTTGACTTTAGCTTTCCGGGGAAGATCCGCAGTCTTGAGTTGAAGAGAAGGACTAAATCACCTTCACTCAACTCCTTTGGGATTAGACGTTTGTCATGCCAACGCTTGGTCCTTTCCTTGTAAATCCAGGCGTTTTCGTAGGCATCCAACCGGATCTCCTCAAGAGCATTAATTTCTAGCAACCTCTTCTCACCGGCTTCCTTGAGGTAGAAATTCAGCCACCTTATGGCCCATAACCCTAGATCCTTTGTGCATTTGATATACCGAAAGATTCTTTTCATAGCTATCAAGTGTGACTCTTTTGGATCAACTTGAAATCTTGCACACATGCACACGCTAAACATAATGTCAGGACGACTAGCAGTTAGATACAACAATGAACCTATCATACCTTGATACTCCTTTTGTATTACACTTTTGCCATCCTTGTCATGGTCAATCGAAAGTGTTGAACTTATAAGAGTCTTTGCAATCTTAGATTGATCCATTTTGTACTTTTTAAGCAAGTCTTTAGTATACTTGCTTTGATTGAGAAAAATTCCTTTCTTTGCTTGTGAAACTTGAAGTCCAAGAAAGAAATTAAGCTCTCCCATTAGACTCATTTCAAATTTCCTACACATAATATCTGAAAAACTCCTTGCAAAGGGAATCATTAGTAGCACCGAATAATATATCATCAACGTAGATTTGTACTATTAGAATGTCATTGCCTCTGGTTTTGATAAGTAATTTTTTATCAATCAAACCTCTTTTGAATTTGTTTTCAAGAAGATATTTAGACAATCTTTCATACCAAGCTCTAGGAGATTGTTTAAGACCATAAAGAGCTTTGTCTAATTTAAAAACGTGATCTGGAAATTCATCATTTTCAAAATTAGGAGGTTGAGCAACGTAGACTTCTTCTTCTAAGAAGCCATTTAGAAAAGCACATGTTACATCCATTTGAAAAAGTTTTATGCTCATAAAAGATGCAAATGCAAGTAGCATACGTATGGATTCTATCCTGGCAACTGGAGCAAAAGTCTCCTTATAATCAATACCTTCTTCTTGGTTATAACGTTGTGCTACAAGTCGTGCTTTATTTCGTATGACTTTTCCACTTTCATCCAACTTATTTCAAAAGACCCATTTCGTGCCAATGACGGATTGGTGTTTTGGACTTGTTTCTCTCAAATTCGTTTAGTTCATTTTGCATAGCAATAATCCAATCAGGTTCTTGAAGAGCTTGGACATAGTTCTTTGGCTCGACAAGAGACACAAAGGCGGAGAAAGCACATAGATTGTTCACTTTAGATCGAGTTTGAACTCCAGTGTTTGGATCTGAGATCACATTCTCTTGTGGATGATATGAAGAGTGTTGAACTTTTCTTCATTTGACAGATGGAACAGATCCAGAAGGTTGAGCCTCATATGTTTGACTAGATTCAGGTACCGTTGATATATTACCCTTGGATCCAATCTCAAGGCCTTGAAGTTGAGTATCAAGCCCTTGAAACGGAGTTCTGTCATCACAATTTTCTGTTTCAAGGTCTTGAGGGTTTTCTTCGGTATCTTGAATCTTTTCCAGCATCTTCTTTTCTTGATCTTTAGGATCTTCCTCTTAATTTGAATTATGATGTTCTCGTTGATTCAGATTTAGATCTGCAAAACTTTCACTCAAAGTACCATCATTGCTTTCATCAAAAATAATATGAATGCTTTCCTCAACAGTTTTGGCACATTTGTTATAGACACGATAAGCTTTGCTACTTGAATCATATCCAACGAATATTGCTTCATCACCACGTGCATCAAATTTCCCACGGTTATCTTTGCCATTGGTATGAACAAAACAAGTACATCCAAAGGGTTTGAAATATAAAATATTTGGTTTCCTTCCTTTAAAGAGTTCATAAGGAGTCTTTTTCAAGATATGGCGAATTAAACATCTATTCCAAATATAAATTGCAGTGTTTACTGCTTCAGCCCAAAAACCTTTTGGCAAATTGTTTTTTAAAAGCATCGTCCTAGACATATCTTCAAGAGTGAGGTTCTTACGTTCCACAACTCAATTTTGTTGAGGAGTTCTAGGAGCTGAAAAGTTATGTGAAATATCATATTTTGCACAAAACAAATCAAATTTTAGTTGATCAAATTCTCTACCATGATCACTTCTTATAGAAACGATTGGTAGGTTATTCAAAGTTTGTAACTCCTTACATAATTTTGAAAACTCAAATAATGCTTCAGATTTTTCTCGTAGAAAAGAAATCCTTGTGAAACGAGAGAAATCATCCACAATAACAAGGATGTACTGCTTGCCTTTGGGAGATTTGACACGCATAGGTCCTCAAAGATCCATATGTAAAAGTTCGATGGGTCGAGAAGAACTTACAACTTTCTTAGGTTTGAATGAAGCTCTTGTTTGTTTACCTTGTGTACAAGCCTTACATAGTTCATCTACCTTGAAATATAGGTTTGGCAAACCACGTACCAAATCCTTTGTAAGTAGCTTCTGCATTGTGTGCATGCTTACGTGACCAAATCTTCTATGCCAAGGCCTTGGATCATCAGTCAAGGCCTTTAGACATTTTAGCTTAGTTCCTAAAACTTGGTTAGTACTCATGGCATAAACATTGTTACATCTAGGGGCAGTAAGCACAACTTCACCCGTCTTTTTGTCTTGAACCTCACATTTTTCTAAATCAAATAAAACTTTATTGCCTTTATCACATATTTGAGAAATACTAAGCAGATTATACTTCAAACCGTCAACCAAATAAACATCATCAATAAAGTTAGATGAATTATAACATATTTTACCAATGCCAATAATGTCACACTTTCCTTTATCACCAAGCGTAATGATTCCAAATGATTGCTTCTTTAAATATGAGAATAATGAGCTTTTTCCACTCATGTGTCTTGAGCAACAACTATCTAATATCCATTTATGATCCTTTACCTTGGTGATATCCTGCAAAACAACAAACATCAACCTTTCCGGGTCGACCAAATGTCATATTTTGGTCCATATTCAGGTTCGATCATGTTTGGTGGTCTAGTACCTTTAAGAACCCAGATTTGTTTGAATTGTTTCCTTAAATATAAAGGATAGGTGTTTCTAATAATATAAGGATCATTTCTTCTATAAGGACATGTAGATTTAACATGACCCTTTTTACAATAGTAAAAGCAAGTAGGCATATGAATACTTCCTTTGACTTTGACAAAAGTGGTGGTAGGTTTTTTAGGAAAGCTCCTATGATAACCTATACCATTTTTGTTAAGGGACGTCTGTTGTTCACCCATCATTCTCTCAAGATTAGCTTTTGAACGAGTAAACTTAACAAGTGCAGCCTTCGTGTCTTGACACATCAAAGTTAGATTAACTTTCTCTTTCTCTAGATCGATATAGTTTCGATGAAGAGAGGAGAGGTTGTCCTTGAGAATCATGTTTTCCGATTCCAAGGCCTTGATATTGTCATCAAGGTCTACTTTTTCTGTGTTAAGATTTTCAATCTCCAGAGACATCTCACTTAGTTGGCTTTCTTGTTCAAGCAGCTTTTCTTTTAAAGAATTTATCCTTATTCTATATTCCTTGTCACATATGATAATATCTTTAAGGAATTGTTTCAGGTCAGATTCAGGTTGTGACATAATTGTACTTACCATATTGTCAACATATATATTTGAATCTTCTTCATGATCGGCCATGAGACACAAGTTTGCTTGTTCTTTTTCGTCTTTTGATTCACTTGATGATTCTGAATCACTCCATGAAGCTACCATAGCTTTCTTCTTTCGATCATTTTCTTGAAGTTGGTCCTCTTCTTTTGTGGACAATCCTTCACAAGATGAACTGTTTCACCACATCCAAAACAAGTCAGTACTCTAGTTTTCTTGTTAGAGTTAGAAAACTTACCTTGAGGTTTTGATGTTCGTGGATATTTTCTATTGTTAGCAGATTGTTTCTTTAAGTTGAGAATTCCCGCAAGACCCTTAGAGATCATGGCAATTGCATCTTCATCATCATCATCATCATCATCATCACTATCTTCCTCGTCTGATGGTAATTCATCCTTTCTTGATTTTAATGCCAAATTGTTGGAGTTGGATGAGAGCTCTCCATCTTCTTCACGAAGAACCATTTCATGTGTGATGAGTTTTCTAAGGAGGTCATCAAGAGGAAGAGTTGAGAGATTCTGAGCTTCTTCGATAGCAGTCATCTTTGGTCCCCACTTAGCTTTAGGTAAGTTCCTTAGAAACTTCCTAACTTTCTCTTCAATTGTGAAGATCTTTCCTAGTGAGTCCAAATTGTTCACAATCTCAGTGAATCTTGTGAACATTTCCTTGACTTTTTCATTTGGATTCATCTTGAATAGCTCGTATTGTCTGAGGAAGATGCTAATCTTTGTTTCCTTCACTTGGCTTGTTCCTTCGTAAGTGACAACGAGTTTGTCCCATATTTCCTTTGCACTCTTGCATGATGAGATGCGGTTGAATTCATTGGCATCTAATCTGCAGTAGAGTAGATTCATTGCTTTGTAGTTCTTTGACACACTATCGAGATCAGCTTGTGTGAAGTCAACTTCTTTCTTCGGCACTTGGATACCTTCAACAATTATAGTAGGGACTTTGGGGCCATTTTGAACGATGCTCCATAGTTCCATGTCCTGATCAATAATGAACATACGCATGAGTGCTCTCCAATGAGCAAAGTTGTTGCCACAGAAGAGTGGTGGTCGAGATGAGGATCTTCCTTGAGCAAATCCTCCATCACCTACAGGATTCATGATTAGTCTGACTGATGGTTAAATCAATATACGTGAGTCTAGCTATGATACCAATTGAAGAACCGGTAGGTGAAATAAAAGGTTAAAAGATACTCTAGATGGGGGGTTGAATAGAGTATGAGAACTTTTCGCAAAACCAATCTCAAGGCCTTGAAATCAATTTCAAGGGCCTTGATATCAATCTCAGTTCATTGTGAAACTTTGATTCCAAGGGCTTTGAAACAACTTTTATGGGCCTTGACTTTGAACTCTTGCAAAACAAAGTTAATCACAATAAACAAAATATGGTGCGGAATGTAAAAGATGGACACAAGGATATGTTTATGAAGCTCGGCTCTAAATAGCCTACTCTCCGTCCCAAGGTATAGCCTTAGAATCTAACTATCTATTATCAACTTCAAAGAGTCATATATACAAACTAGAAGAAATCCCCTTCTTCTCTCACTGTAGCCAATGCTACGATCTAGCTCCAACTTTTTACTTTGCTATAATATCCTAGTTACTTTGCACAGTAACACACACTCGAGTATAACACTCTTTATATATGCCAATGGAGCTCTCGAGTTTTATCTCTCTCTAGGGGATAAAACTTTTTAGAAGGAGAGAAAGAAAAACTATGTTTCGAAATGAAGATAACTTTGGATCACTTGAAGACTATAGATATTTTTGTGCAGGCTTATTCTCTGTTCTTCAATTGCCATCTTCATTTATAATTCTCTATGGAGAGGTCTTCTAGCCATTGGAGAGATGACCATTCAAAGATAATTCTTCTTCTCCATGAAGATCGCTTTCTGGTTAAGATGAGATAGACGTTGTAGATCTTCATCTCTTGAGAACACGTTGATCTCTCGGCTCCGTAATCTCCTCGTTAATTGTTGAAAAAATCTTCAAATCCAGATGAGAGAATCTTCGTGCTTTTAGGTTAAGGATATTTGTAAGATCTTCTTTGTTGGTCGGTTGAGATCTTAACCTGATCATATCTTCTCAAATCTTCTTGTTTGAGCAAATCTCTTGTGAAAGATCTTCTTTGTGATTTAAAAACTTTTCGTTGTCTAGCCTTGTCTTCCTTGATTCTTTGGAATCTACTTCAATGCTTTTGAGATCTTTTCGTTGTGCATCCTTGTCTTCCTTGTGCCCTTGAAATCCATTTCAAGGCCTTTGAATTCTTTGACAAAACCTGCACTAAATCCAAACCAACCAAGCAAATCTCAAAATATAATAATTCATTGGTTAGTGTATCAAACTACTTCATTTGTGTTTACGTCTTCCATCAGCACCGCAACACCTATAAAACTTTTATAATCAAGGTGGAGTTTTCAATGTGGATAATGGAAGACTTAACATTATGAGCGGTTTATAAACTAACAAATATCGATTGTCTTTCTAGATTGCATGGTTTGGTTTTGTGTTTGTTAAATGTGTGCAGGCCTTGAAAAAGTTTTCAAAGGATGAACGCACACCTTGAAACACGTTACAAGGGACAAGCGCGGCGATATTGAAAAGTAGTTCAAGGATTCAACACGGAGGCCTTGAAATACATTTCAAGGGATACAAGCCAAAACCTTGAACAACGATACAAGGGACACATCGGTTGGAAGATTTTTAAAATCAAGATTCAATCTCAACAACCAAATCTGCCAAGGATCAATAGAAGATCTTCAAACAAGATATCAAGAGAAGATTTTGACCATCTCAACAATGAAGATCTCCAACGGATCTTGAAGAGAAGATATCGGCCCAACAAAAAGATCTTGTAAAGAGTTTTACCGACGCAAGATTGGAAGATCTCCTCCAACGGATCTGGCACAAAGATTTCATATCCAAGGAAGATCTCCAACAGTCCTCAAAGAGAGATATCTTCAAACAAAGATCCCTAACAACTTAGAAGATCTCGGATCTTGAAACAAGGACTTCAACGACAAGATCTTCAACGGCTCTTTCAAGAGAAGATCTCGAAGAAGACTCTCAACATACGTCAAGGAGATGAATAAGATAGAAGATCTTACACCAGCTACTTCATCTCAACCTAACACCGTTTTCCATGGAAAAAGAAGAACCTCACAACGGTCCTTTTTACAACGGCTAGAAGACTTCTCCATTGAAGACTATAAATAAAGATGGTGAATGAAGAGAACAAAAAACAAGCTTACACGGAAACATCTAAGTCTTCAAGCGATCAAAAGCATCTTCATTCATTCCAAAAGTTTTCTTCTTCTTCTTAGTTTACAAAAGCTTACATCTCTAGAGAGAGAAATACACGAGAGCTTCATTGGAATATCTAGAGAGTGTTATAGTCGAGTGTGTGTTCCTGTGCGAAGTAACTAGGCTATTATTGCTAGGTTAAGATTTGAAAATAGATCGTAACATTGGCTACAATGAGAGAAGAAGTGGTTATAGGTTGTATCTAGGACTCTTTGAAGTAGATAATAGATAGATAGATCCTACGGGCAAAGAAATTCTAGGACGGAGACGTAGGCTGTTAGAGCCAAACTTCGTAAATATATCACCGTATTGATCTATTCTTTCCGCATATTTCTTGCTTAATTGTGACTAACGGTGTTTTGCAGGTTTTCAGAGTAAAGGCCTTGAAATCACTTTCAAAGCCCTTGAAAACTAGTTGTCTCACAAAGAACAAAATCGACATCAAGGCCTTGAAATCAGTTTCAAAGCCATGAGATAGGTTTTTGCGAAAAGTTCTCATACTCTGTTCAAACCTTCCTTATAGAGTATTTATATCCTTTATATTCACCTATAAGGTTCTTCAATTGGTATCAGAGCTACACTCACGTATATTGATTTAACCATCAGTGAGACTAATCATGAACTTTGTAGGTGATGGAGGATTCTCTCAAGGAAGATCCACATCTCGATCACCACTCTTCTACGACAACAAATTTGCCCATTGGAGAGCACTAATGTAAATGTTTGTTATTGATCAGGACATGGAACTATGAAGCATAATTCAAAATGGCCCTAAAATCCCAACCAGCACGGTTGAAGGAGTCCAAGTTGTAAAGAAGGAAGCAGACTTCACTCAAACTGACTTGGATAACATTTCAAAGAACTACAACCATGGGCTTGCTCTATTGTGGATTGGATGCAAATGAATTCAACCGTGTCTCATCATTCAAGAGTGAAAAAGAAATATGGGACAAACTAGTTGTCACATACGAAGGAACAAGTCAAGTCAAGGAAGATAAGCATCTTCCTCAGACAATATGATCTATTCAAGATGAACTCAAACAAATCAGTCAAATAAATGTTCACACAATTCACCAAGATAGTGAAAAACCTCGACTCACTTGGAAAGGTCTTCACAGATGAAGAGAAAGTAAGGAAGGTTCTAAGGAACTTACCTAAAACCAAGTGTGGACCAATGGTGACTGCATGCGAAGAGGCTCAAAATCTCACAACACTTCCTCTAGATGACCTTCTTGTAAACCTTATTACCCATGAAATGGTTCTTGGTGAAGAAGATTGAGAGCTCCCATCAAAAACAAAGAACCTAGCTCTAAGATCCAAGAAGGACGAAATGTCATCAGAGGAAGAAGATAGTAATGATGAAGATAAGGAAGATCCGTTCGCCTTGATTTCAAGGGGTCATGCAAAAATTCTTCAAATAAAGACTACCCGCGAACATCAAGACCTCGAGGTAAGTTTTCTAGCGCTAATAAGAAAACTAAGATATTGACTTGCTTTGAATGTGGTGAAGCAGATCATCTCGTAAAGGATTGTCCACAAAAGAAGAGGAACAACTTTAGGAAGAATGGTCGAAAGAACAAAGCTATGGTAGCTTCATGGAGTGACTCGGATTCTACCAATGAATCAGAAGACGAGAAAGAACAAGAAAACATGTGTCTAATGGCCAATCATGAAGAAGACACAAACCAATACTCAGTTAGTCTAGTGGGATGTGGTGCTAGACTCCTTAAGTGGTTAGCCTGGAGATTCGAGTTCGAATCCTCCCGGCAGCATGTATGAAAATACTGATATTGGGAGGGTATCCCCCAACAATGGGCCATGATTTACTACCCGATCCGGACGTAGATCGACAAAGCCGATCGAACCGGGTGTTCTAATTACCTCTTCAAAAAAAAAAAAAGAACATAAGGTAAGGATAAGTTCCTTAAGAGAAAAGATTCTCAAACAAGAGAAATGAATAAGTGAAATGTCTTTGGAGATTGAAAGTCTTAACACTGAAAAGTTGGACCTTGATATCAATATCAAGGCATTGAAATAGAAAATGCGATTCTCAAGGGCAATCTCTCTTTTCTCCATCAAGAATATATCGATCTAGAGAAAGAAAAGGTTGATCTAACTGTGACGTGTCAAGACTAGAAGGCTGCACTTATTCAATTCACTCGTTCGAAAGCCAACCTCGAAAGGATGATGGGTGAGCAACAATCTTCTCTTAACAAGAATGGTATAGGCTATCACGTAAGTTTCCCTAGAAAAACGACTACCACTTTTGTTAAAGCTAAATGAAGTATTCATATGCCCACATGTTTCTATTGTTGCAAAAAGGGTCACGTAAAATCAACATGTCCATATAGAAGAAATGACCCTTACATCATTAGAAACACTTATCCTATATGTCTAAGGAAACAAGTTAAGCAAATATGAGTTCCTAAACGTACTAGACCACCAAACATGATTGAGCCTGAATATGGACCAAAATGTGTCATTTGGTCGACCCGAAAAGGTTGATGTTTGTTGTTTTGTAAGATATCACCAATGTTAAGGAGCATAAATGGATATTAGATAGTGGTTGCTCATGACATATGAGTGGAAAAAGCTCACTATTCTCAGATCTAAAGAAGCAATAATCTAGAACCATTACGCTTGGTGATAAAGGAAAGTGTAACATCATTGACATTGGTAAAATCGGTTATAATTCATCTAACTTTATTGATGATGTCTATCTTGTTGATGGTTTGAAGTATAACTTGCTTAGTATCTCTCAAATATGTGATAAAGGTAACAAGGTGATTTTTGATTCAGATAAATGTGAAGTTCAAGATAAAATATCGGGTGATGTTGTGCTTACTACTCCTAGATGTACATTGTTTATTCAATGAGCACTAACCAAGTTTGAGGAACTAAGCTAACATGTCTCAAGGCATTGACAGACGATCCAAGGCTTTGGCATTGACGACTTGGTCACGTAAGCATGTATACAATGAAGAAACTTCTTTCCAAGGATTTGGTACGTGGTTTACCAAACCTAAACTTCAAGGTAGATGAACTATGTAAGGCTTGTACACAAGGTAAACAAACAAGAGGTTCATTCAAACCAAAGAAGGTTGTAAGTTCTTCTCGACCCATTGAACTTTTACATATGGATTTATGCATGTTTATAATAGACGTACCAAAATCGTTGATGAAAGTATTCATGCTATATTTGATGAAAGCAATGATGGTCCTTTGAGTGAAAGTTTTGCACATCTTAATCTGAATCAACATTGAGGTCACAATTTTGATGGGGAAGAAGATCCTGAAGCTCAGGAAACGAACTTGAAAGAAAAGATTCAAGATACCGGAGAACAAACTCAAGACCTTGAAACGCATCTTCAAGACCTTGAAACGGCAAACTACGATGTCAGAAGTCAGTTTCAAGGCCTTGAAACTCAACTTCAAGGCCTTGATATAGGATCCGAAGGCAATACTCCAGCGGTACCTGAATCTAGTCGAGCAAATGAGCCCCAATCTTCAGGATCTGCTCCATCTTACAAAAGGAGAAAGTTTCAACATTCTTCATACCATCCACCAACGAATGTAATCTCAGATCCAAACGCAAGAGTTCAAACCCGATCAACGGTTAACATCTTATGTGCTTTCTCGGTGTTTGTGTGCCTTATTGAGCCCAAGAATTATGTTCAAGCTCTTCAAGAACCCGATTGGATCATGGCCATGCAAAATGAACTAAATGAGTTCGAGAGAAACAAAGTTTGGACCCTCACGTCTAGACCTAAGAAACAATCCGTCATTAGCACAAAATGGGTAGTTCGAAACAAGTTGAATGAAATACCGGAATGTCATTCGAAACAAAGCACGACTTGCAGATCAAGGTTATAACCAAGAAGAAGGTATTGATTATGAGGAGACTTTTTCTCCGGTTGCTATTCGCTCTCAGACATGTGTGAATAATGAACGAAATAAGCTTTAAATTTATAACCTAAAATAAAAGCCTAAATGATATGCAAACCCATAGTGTACGGATCAATTGTAGTATGGCAAATACTCCAGGGTCGAACACAAGGACTTTGGTAAAATCAAACACGATAAATATCAGGTTGTCAAACAAGAACTAAGCAGCAAAACAAAGACGATATATAAATCAGATAAAGAAATGCAAATTCTAGAGGTCAAAGCATCAAGTTATGGTTTCCACTCAAGATTTCTAAGGATAACGTGGACAAAGCTGAGGTTTGCAAGAGAAGGTATATCTAAGGTGGGAATAGATCACCGGGTAAGTCTCACTACTCACTATCCCAGACCAATGATCCTATCAGCGGGTAAGTCTCAAGGAAATAAGGAGCAGAGCTATAATCTCAAACCAACACGCCACCTAAGGGGATAGAACTAACCTTTACCGGGTAAGTCTCAGGCTAACTCTCAAAGGTAGGATGAAGGCACACTCAATCCCTAATAAAGGATAAACCTTTATTACCTAACACTCATCATCATAGGTATACAAGCAAAAGAATCACCAGGTAAGTCTCATCCTAGGCTTACGTATAAACCAGGAAAGGTGCAACAAGGATAGGATTCGACAAAATATAACCTAAACTCAGGATAAGTCGAATAAGGTTATGTCCCACCCAGTTCTTATCGATCTCGGTCGAGATGCTCCACGAACTGACCGAGACGAGGTTCAGTTTGGTTAAAGCTCGAGCTTTTAGGGTCCACTAGGATAAAGGTCTAATCATTCATCGTCTATACCACAACCTTCAGCCAATCACCCTAGAATCACAAGGGAGTTTAGCCAACAATCATCATAATTAGAACAATTAAATATATAATTGAAGAAGCAATAAGGGAACAAGAAAACCTTAACAAAAAGGTCTCGATAATCAAACAAACAAATCAAACAAGCAGCAAACTGTGCTCCTCAAGAATCGAATAAAAAGACAATAATTAACATTCCCTAATAAAGCCTTACAACTCTCCTTCAAACTTTCGCTCCAAGCAATCTTCCTTCGATTTCCTTCCTCTCTCTGGAATACACTCCGTTCCAAAGATAATCAGTTGTCCTTCCATCGATAAACTTCCTTCCATCTTATAGGGAAATTATAGGCCAAAAATAAATAACTCATTGGGCTGCGGGTTGGCTGTCTCGATCTAGGCCCAATTAGCCATCTCGACCGAGATGCTAATGTGGTGAACCGAGATGGTTGAGCTGTTACGTGCAAATCTCCATAACTAGTCCTATATCTCCTTTCTATCCAACTTCTAGGGTTCTTATGCCTTCCTTGTAGCTCCTTGATGCTCCATAATGCAACTCCTATGACTCCTTTGATCCTTTGGCTCGATATCGACCCATAACATGCCATTTTCCCTACAATTCCAATAAAACACGGTGTAGACCTCGATTCTTGCAAAGTAAACAAAACGGCATAATAATCTAGAATATATAACCATGCATGCTGATTTATGATGATAAAATGTCTAAACTAATCCCAAAATATAGACTATAATGCACGCTATCAAAATACCCCATACTTGTCCCTTGCTTGTCCCCAAGCAAGATTCAAATCTTAGATACAAGATAGAATGGATTATAATTCATAAAAATATCAATGAAAAACATTTTTCAAAACTTTTGGTGTTGTGCTTCCACTCGTAGATCGCCCTAAGATAATGCTTCATAGCAAATAAAATCAACACATGCCCAAAACATATTATGAATATAAGAAAGTTGATCATCTTTTGCATAAAATCATAGAATGTGTAGTAAATCATATTTACCGAAATCAATCATGTATAATCTTGTTTAAACCACAAAGTCAATCAACATACTCAAGGTCTCAAGGGCTTTCAAATAGAGGCCAAGAAATGTGTTAGGGTGGGATGTATATAGGCTAATGTGGTTTTGAAATCCGGGAATAGGATCTTTACTTCACACTCTTGAATTCCAAACATCTTCCAGCAATAAGCTTTGCTTATTCTTTCTTGCATACTTTCATTTCTTACTTTATTTTTGAGAACATGGACAGAGGTGCACAATAACCGAAGCCTAGGAGATTAGCAATTCTCAATTTCTCTGGATGTCTCAAACCCTTGATGCACATACAATAACTCGTTAGGACTATCAATCAATCAAACTTTGGCAAGACACAAACACCCGGCTATGTGAATGGTGCCGAGTTACTCATCATCAAGATCAACGTCCCCAAACCTATTTTTCTAACACTTTCAACCATAATCTCAACTTCACTTCACACGCCTTTTATCAATTGCATCCATATTCCCGGATAGGTCAAGGGAGGAAAATATATATATGAAGGGCTAAAAGCATGATCAAGAAGAAGAAGAAGAAGAAGAAGAAGAAGAGTAAGTGAAGTGCCTTAATCCTCCCATGAAGAATGTGAGAGAACTTATGAGGTGGTTTCAACCTTCAAATTCAACATGATATTGATAAAATAAAATAGTAAACATGCTAGAATTTCAAACAAAACATTCAACAACTTAAGCATATCATAAAATCCTTTGAACACATAAAGATTTCAAAGCTAATCTGCAAGAAAATATCATCATCGAGGTCATATCTAGATTAGAAGCACAAAATGTTTCGAAAATTTTTTCAGTTTCAAAGTCATTTCGGTCGAGATAGTTTGACAGCACCCGAGATGATTGACCGAGGTGAACCTCAGTTGTTTCAATCTCGGTTGGCCAAGTCATCTCGGTCGAGGTCAAAAAAAATTTTCAATCCAGTTTCAACGTTTATCAATAAAAATCCTTATGTAGTGCATATAAAGAGACATATAAGCACATGTAGGCAAATAAGATCATAATCTAAAGTCATAGAGCCAAGTCAACAGTTATTACAGATTAAAGATCCAAGTAATTCAAATACCTCATACTTGAGACACATTGTCCCAATGGGTCAAGAGTAAGTCAGAACAAGGTACTCACCTAATGAAAAAGCAGAACAACATAATAGAACTAGTACATGATCCAGATGAAACTCAATCGTCAGCAGAAGGTGAAATGTATGGATACTGAGTAGGGTCGAAGGGATACCCCATCTGCTGCTCAAAAATCAACATCGCCATCTGACGCTTGTGGTGCTGGCTCTCTTGTATACCCTGTGTCCAAGTCCGAATAGAGCGAGTGTGAGCTGCGAAGCACAAGGTCATGTCAGTCCATAGAGCCTGAAAAGACTCCGTCATCTATTGAGTGAGGTCATCTATCCTCCTGTGCACCTCGGGATCATGGAGGCGGCGAGCTCGCTGCTGCTGTGCAGTCTAGGGGACCTCCACCGGAACAACTGGTCTCTCTCTCTCATCCTTAGTAGTCTCGTCGTCAATGTCAACAGTAGGAGCACTAGGACCAACTGTAGTTGTACCGGTATCCATCGCTGCAGCTCCATCAGCGCCTTCATCATCGTCAGATCCAATCTCCGCCTCCGCAACAACTTCTTGCATGATAGGGTACCAAGTAGTCGACCAGTTATGAGGATCGAAGATGGTGAACATGGGTGACCATGGAATGCCTCTAGGAGCTTTCGTTTCCCAAGGCATGGCCACATAAGGAAGACCACGACCTCAGGGAACGAGAACTCTCCGTGTAAAGAACTCCTGAAGACCAAGCGGCTTTGCCGCCGCAACCAAGGTACAAGTTGACAAATCTAGATCCAAGATAGTGGCGATGTGACTCACCAAACCGCTAAAGAAAATGACTCCCTTTTCTTGCCCTTGACCTTGTGAAGCTCCTCAGCAAGCATGACAGAGAAGTCCGGCATACCACATGTAACAATACAAAACATAGCAAACAACTCACCTTGTGGATCTTCTGGGGCGTCTCAATACACTCCAGAAGCATCTCGTTGAGGATCCTATGGGTGATACGGAAGACGAGATGGTAAATGATACGCTCCTTGGAGTCTCTTGGCTACCATTTTTCTTGATGGGAGGTGATGTGTGCAATGCTCTCCCAGAAAATACGAGCATCCCGGCGGGAAGGGAAATCTATAGCAGTAGGAGGTTGAAACCCGAAGATCTCCCCAAATTGGTCGATGGGGATAACATAGTTCTTGTTGAGTAGACGGAGTTTGGTTCCTTTCTTCTCCGGTACATAAGTAAGGAAGCTCAGAAACTCGTACGTCGGCTTCAGATAAGCCGGCTCATGAATGGCTAGGAAGGTCTCCATTCCGACCATCGCTATAATCTTCTGCAAATCCTCAACAACATGTAAACAATCAAAGTCACTAATATCCACATACCGCGGAGCGATGATTGTGCAGCCACAAATGAGATCAAAATCCTCTTGGACCTTCTCATGGATAACTAGCACCCGTGGCTGCGGGGGAGGTGATGGAGAAGGCGACCGAGCAGTAGGACGGTGTCGGAGAGCCAACTGACAATCAGAACGACGCAAATTTTCCATTGCAGCAGGTGATGTCGGTCTGTTCTTGTTTTTTCTCGTCCGAGATGAACACAGTGGACCGAGGCGAAGAGCTGCATCGATCAAAATTCCAAAACTACAACCTTTTTCCCCCATATCTCACTACCAAAGGCTTCTGAAGGGGTACTTAAACACTTTTGAACAACAAACAACAACAAACAATTTCCAATCTGAACAAATCAAACCGAAACCTAACGAGAAGGGTTTCGAACAAAATACCCGGATTTTCTGCAGCTTGAGATTGTTTTGAGCGAGATTTGATGATGGAGATCCATATGCCATGCTTCCTTGATGATTCAGAGCCAAGAATCAAGCAAAACAATGAAGATTTGAGGATTTGGAGGAAAGAGGCGCCGGCTCGGTCGAGGCGAGGAGACAGAGTAGGGTAGGATGAAGAGAGAGAAGTTCTTTCCCTTTTTTAAACCCCTTGAAAAATTTTATTTCATCTCGGCCGAAATGGTCGCCTTACCGAGATGCTGGACCGAGGGGATCTCCAATTAACCTCATTTCGGTTGAGTGAACTTCATCTCAGTCGAGATGCCTTGACAACATCCGAG
Organism: Fagopyrum esculentum; assembly: GCA_033239045.1. Lineage (NCBI taxonomy): Eukaryota > Viridiplantae > Streptophyta > Magnoliopsida > Caryophyllales > Polygonaceae > Fagopyrum > Fagopyrum esculentum. Next base: position 52,069,136 of record BSUD01000004.1, read on the forward strand.
ATGTGTGTCAGTCGAACTTTGTTCTCTCAAATTCTGGAACAGCAATCCATCCATGTGTTTCCTGAGTTGCTTTCTTCTTGGGTAGTAGCAAATTCCTGTCTAAGAGGACACACAAACACGAAGCAAATTATCTAAACTAGTCTAGGAAAGGGAAAAGAAAAGCAATACCTTGGGTTTCCTCCCAAGAAGCGTTTGGTTTAAGGTCGCTAGCTGGACCGTACGTCACTTTAAGCAAGATGCAAGGGTGCAATCTCCATAGCTGGAACTTCCGGTTCATACTTCTTCAACCGATGACCGTTGACCTTAAAACTTCCACTAGTTTCACCCCATACTTCAACTACACCACGGGGAAAAACATTTTTCACAATGTAAGGTCCACTCCATCTAGATTTTAACTTACTTGGAAAGAGACGGAGGCGGGAGTTAAAGAGTAGAACAAGATCCCCTTCTTTGAGCTCCTTATGGATGATGTGATTGTCATGCCATTTCTTAATTCTCTCTTTATAGATCTTGGCATTCTCATAGGCATTCAAGCGTAACTCCTCCAACTCATTGATATCCAAAAGTCACTTTTCTCCAGCTTCCTTGAGGTCGAAATTTAACCATTTGATCGCCCAGTATGCCTTATGTTCCAACTCAACGGGAAGATGACAAGACTTCCCATATACCAAATTTTAAGGGTTGGTACATGTGGGAGTCTTGAATGCGGTCCTGTATGCCCAAAGAGCATCGTCCAACTTCATAGACTAATCTTTCCTTGTTATTGAGACGGTCTTCTCCAAAATTTCCTTGATTTCTCTATTAGAGATCTCCACCTGTCCACTAGTTTGAGAATGATAAGGGGTTGCTACCTTGTGGGTTATCCCATACTTCCATAGAAGTGCCTCAAACTTCTAGGCTGTAAAATATGTTCCTTCGTCGCTAATGATTACTCGAGGCGCTCCAAAGCGTGGAAAGATATTCCTATTGAAGAACTTCACAACCACCGTGGCGTCATTAGTGGGAGAAGCAATGGATTCTACCCATCTAGAGACATAATCAACTACCAAGAGAATGTAGAGGTTTCCTGCAGATGATGGGAAAGGTCCCATAAAATCAACGCCCCACACAATAAAGATCTCGACTTCTTGAATATTGTTAAGACGCATCTCGTTCTGTCTAGATATATTTCCTTTTTTTGGCATGCATCACAAGAAGCATCAAACGTTTTCACATTGTTAAATAATGAAGACTAAAAGAAAAAGAATGTAATACCTTAGCGCACGTTTTGTGAGCGGTAGCATGTCTTCCACAAGGAAGTGAATGGAAATATCGTATGACACTTGTAGTCTTGTCCTCCGGAACGCAGGGTCTAAGCATACCATCCGGTCCTCTCTTGAAAGGTAGAGCTCATTCCAATAGTAGTGACATATGTCTTTGAAGAACTTCCTCATTTGGGTGTATGTCAATCCTTGAGGTACTTCATGACAAACAACATAATTAACAATATCAGCATACCAAGGCTCATTACCGTTAGAAATTTGGTAAAGCCAATGCTCCACCAAATGCAATTGCTCATCGGGAAATGAATCATCAAAGAGGAGATCGTCCCTTTTGAACGAGTTAGGTGGTAGCCGACTGAGGAGATCCGCTTCAGAATTCTCGGATCCCTTCTTATCGCGAATCTCCAAGTCAAATTCTTGAAGCAAGAGAATCCAACAAATAAGACGCGGCTTTGCTTCCTTCTTAACTAGCAATTATCGAATAGCTGCATGGTCAGTATAGACAATAACTTTTGCTTCCACCAAATAAGAATGAAACTTCTCAAATGCAAAGACAACTGCCAAGAGCTCTTTCTCGGTGGTAGCATAGTTCAGTTGAGCCTCATCTAGTGTTTTGCTAGTATAGTAAATGACATTGGTCCGGTCATCTTTATTCTGTCCAAGAACTGCTCCTACAACCACATCACTAGCGTCACACATGATCTCAAAGGGTACGGTCCAATTAGGAGGTTGAATGATGGGAGCGGAGATCAAAGCTTTATCTTGTAAAAAACATCAAGACATTCCCGCAAGAACTCAAAAAAAATCCTTATTCAATAAATTAATAAGCGGTTTAGAGATCTTAAAGAAATCCTTGATGAACCTCCTGTAAAAACCTACATGCCGAAGGAAACTCTACACACCTTTCACATTACAAGGTGGGGGTAGTTTTTCAATTGTCTTGATCTTAGCTCAATCGACTTCTATACCTCGGTTTGAAACGAGGTGCCCTAGAAACATTCCTTCACTAACTATGAAGTGACACTTCTCCCAATTCAAAACGAGATTAGTGTCTTCACAACGTTGTAACACTAGAGAAAGGTTAGCCAAACAATTTTCAAAAGAAGAACCGTATACAGAAAAATCATCCATGATCTCCTCTATATACTCGGAAAAGATATCCATCATACAACGCTAAAAAGTGGTGGGTGCGTTACACAATCCGAATGGCATCCTCCGATAACTCTTGATCATCCGGATGGATAGGAATCTGAAAGAAACCATTATAACCATCTAAGTAGCAAAAATGGGAGTGATGTGCTAACCGTTCAAGCATTTGATCAATGAATGGAAGAGGAAAATGGTCCATTCTCGTTGCCAAATTCAATCTTCGATAGTCAATGTACATTCTCTAGCCTGTAACGGTGCTTGTGAGGATCAAGTCGTTGCTCTTGTTGGTTACAACGGTCATCCTACCCTTCTTGGTAACTACATCCACTAGACTCACCCATTTTCTATCCGATATGGAAATATGATTCCTGCATCAAGCAACTTAAGGATTTCCTTCTTCGCAACCTCTTTTATGATCGGATTTAACCGTCTTTGTGGTTCCCATGAAGGCTTATGATCATCATCCATTAGTATCTTATGCATGCAAAGAGAAGACTTAACCCCAACAAGATCATCAATAGTATAACCCAAAGCCTTTCTACGTATTTTCAACTCATGCATTAACCTAGACAGTTCATCTTCAGTAATAGTAGCACTAACAATGACTGGATATGTAGAATCCGGACCAAGGAAATCGTACCTTAAGTGATGTGGAAGAGGTTTAACATCTAAGATAGGAGGTGTCTTAAGTATTTAATTCGTACATCCTTCCTCTTTGGAAGAGGATTTGAAAACTTCAGAAGAGATGGAAGAAACATTTGCATCATCTAATAAGAAAACGTCCTTTGAAGAAGTGGACGTGTCGTTTCCCTCAAGTTGGTCTCGGTCGAGGTGTTGGGTAGTAACCGAGATGATGGACCAAAATGATCTCTAGTTGACCTTATCTCATTTGCTTCAGAATTTGTCTCGGTCAAGATGTTGGATGATGGACCGAGGTGAGTTCCATTTAACCTTATCTCGGTTGCTTGAGAAGCCATCTCGGTCGAGATACTGTGAGATGAACCGAAACCTAATGTGCTTTTCGGCTCCTCGACGAGTTCTTCAAATCCAGCTCTTGGATCCTCTTCCAAAGCTTCCAAGCTTCGTATATCTACATGACACGAAACATCTATACCTTCCTCCATCATACTAAAACTCAAAACTTTCTCAAGAGGATCTTTAATTAGGATAAAGCCCACTAGTTCTCGAGAATCTTCTATATCATAGATGTTGAAGATGTCTTCTTCCAAGGGTTGTCCCTTCATTGTGGCTTAGAGTGTAAACTCCACATGATCTTCCTCAATATTGAATGAAAATGTGGCGTTCTTGCAATCAACCATGCATCCCAAAGTTGCAAGGAATGGTCTTCCAAGAATGATGGGAATGGGATAATCTACAGGAATGTCCAACATCACAAAGTCGATAGGTATGTAAAACTTACTTAGCTTGACGGAAATATTCTCTAAGATTCCAACGGGACGAGTAATGGAACAATCCACCATGTATAAAACCATCTTCACGGGCTTACATTACCCAAGACCGATCTTCTCACAAAGTGCAAGAGGAATTATGCTCATGCTTTCTCCTATATCACAAAGTGCATCGTAAGTCACGTCCCCAACTTCGATGGGAATTCAAAATGAACCGGGATCTCTTAGCTTTGGTGGCATATTTTCTTTCATGATTTGAATGAGCTCCGAAGAGCTAGAGATCATCCGTACTTCGCCAAAGTCTTCCAACTTTCTTTTCCTTGATAAGATTTCTTTCAGAAACTTCCCATAGGCGGGCATACCTAAGATTGCATCAATCAAAAGGTATGTTAATATGTAGCTTATTCATAAGGTCTAGAAATTTACCAAAATGTTTGTTTAGACGCACACGTGCCCTAGACTGAGAAAACAGAAGTGGAGGCTTGTAAGTAGGTGACGGGACATAGACATCGGATGTCTCTTTCACTTTCTCAGCCTCCGTCTCGACCGGCATCTCAATCAAGGTGTTCTTAGACCATAACGTCGTACGACCGAGGTATTGGATCAGTCGTCCTCACTCCACTTCATGTGGTGATTGTCATGACTTGACCTTTTGGGTAGTTCTCCGTCCTTCCTGGGAGTTTACCTAGATCTCTAGGTGCTTCATTAGCCTTGTTGAAACATTGATGTTCCAAAGCTTTTTTTCCTTTGAGAATGTATTCATAGAGCTTTCCATGGCGATGAGTTTGGTCATTATTGCATCTAATAAAACATCCGTCTTTTCCTTAGGCTTTTGGGACGAACTTGAAGATGGCTCTTGACTCTTCAATGGAATAGAAGAAGAAGAAGATGGAGGAGTTAGAGCATTTTCAACATGAGAATAAGGATTACCGGAATTGTTTTGATTTGATCTCCAATTGTTGTAGTTCTTGTTGTTATTATGTTGAAATTGTTATTCCCTTGTCCTTGATAGTTTCCTCGCCCCAAGTACCCAACATCTTGCTCCTTGGGTGCTCCTTTAGCTTGAGATAATAAAAGCTCTTTCAAAGCCTTAACTTCATTGTTGAGGGTAGTAAGTTGAGCAACGCTCGAAGTGGTGACATTCAGTTCCGGAGGTCCAACTCATTTTCCTCCATCTTCAACCCTTCGATGGGAGTAGTTCTCCATATGTAGAGCTTGCTTCTCAACAAACTCCCAAGCTTCATCAACCGGTGTATCTATAAAAGTGCCCGCATATAGTGATTGGAGTCTGAATTGAGTTTCATCATCCAAACCCTTGAAGTAAATCTCTAGCAACTCAATCTCCGGAATCCCATGGCAAGGACAATCCAATAAAAGGTCCTTGAACCTTTCCCATGACTTGAACAATCTTTCTCTATCTTTCATGAAAAAAGCATTAATCTTAACCCGCAACTCCGCAGTTTTGGATGGTGGGAAGAATTTAGTAAGAAATTTCGTAGCCGTTTCTTCCCATGTGTGAACTCATCCGGATGGAAGAGATTGATACCAAGCAAGTGCTTTAACTTTCAAAGAGAAGTAGAAAGGCCTTAACTTGTAGTTGTTGTTCTCCACCCTTGAAGGTCTTAAAGTCTCCATAAGAATCTCATAGTTCTGCAAGTGTTGATGTGGAGATTCTCTTTCTAATCCTCCAAACATACATTATCGGATCATTGAGATGACTTGAGGTCGAAACTCGTAGTCATGCTCAGCCGGATCTCCTAAGTTAACGCCCGGACGCCGTACTTGTTGATTCGGGTCCATCCTTTGACCTAAGGTTTATGGTTCTTCTACAAACGGGTTAAATTGGTCAACCCTAGTTGGAAACCGAGGTGTTAGAGGTTACACATCGACCGGTGTAGGTGGCACCTCAACCAGTGCTGGAAGTCGTATATGAGCCTGTAATTCGGCCATATCAGCTCGAATCTCCCGTGTTCTTGCACGAGCTTCCTCTCTTTATCTTTGTAAAGCTTGATTACTAAGCCGAAAATTTTCTAATGCGTCTTTCAATTTAGCTTCAAGATGTCGATTGTCTTGTGTTGCCATCTTAGATTTTTCCAATCTTCTTTTGTAGACCTATTCTGGTTCAGGATCGTAGGGAACAATTTCTTTCCCAACACGAGTTCTTCGCATAAACCTAAAGAAGGATCAGCGAAATCACTCAAGTAAAGCAATCAGTAGTAATAAGGACAGCAGCCCTGAATGACAACCAAATACCAAACTTGGTCATCACTAAGTCCCCGTCAACGGCGCCAAAAACTTGTTCGCTCTCAGACGTGTGTGAATAATGAACGAAATAACCTTTAAATTTATAACCTAAAATAAAAGCCTGAATGATATGCGAACCCGCAGTGTACGGATCAATCGCAGTATGGCAAATACTCCAAGGTCGAACACAAGGAATATTGTGAAATCAAGCACGATAAATATCAGGTTGTCAAACAAGAACTAAGCAGCAAAACAAATATGATATATAAATCAAATAAAGGAATGCAAATTCTAGAGGTCAAAGGATGCAATTGTGATTTCGACTCAAGATTTCTAAGGATAACGTAGACAAAGCTAAGGTTTGTAAGGGAAGGTATTTCTAAGGTGGGAATAGATCACCGGATTAGTCTCACTACTCACTATCCCAAACCAAAGATCCTATCACCGGGCAAGTCTTAAGGAACTAAGGAAATGAACTATAATCTCAAACCAACATGCCACCTATAACACCCTAAATTCTGAGAACTCGGGGAGCTACTGGTTAGGACCTCACAATGGGTCCTGACCTTAGTTTGACAACAATTTAACTTGGATCTTACAACAAGGCACAAAAGTATTTAAATCATTTGAAAACTTTAAACAATATATACATGAAGAATATGTATCAGCCTTACAAAGCAAAGGTACCAAAACGACACATAAGAAGAACAAAAGACATCCCGTCCCCAACTAAATAAGTACGTGGACCCGGCTGACCATTCCCTTCGGATCTCTCTACAGCTGTTTTAACCTACAAGACATCTACAAGCGGTTTAAAACCGTTAGCTAACATTCTATGCATAAGTATAAAGGTAAAAGCACAAACACACAACATACACAATCAACATGCAACACTCAATCCTTTTATTATCTTTAATTAGGTGATAGGTTATTACTAATGATACTTATTTTGTGACACGAGGGATTCCCAAACCTCGCCTCTGTCCCCGTTTACCAACGCGGAATGATACTAATGCATCTGACCGTCTACCGGACTGGGCCGGTCGCAGGGAACCTCCTAGACTCTCGCAAGAGCTAGGCAGATGATGTCACGACCCGTTATCATACACTTGGGTCAATTACGTAAATAATAAAGTCGGCCTAATCCGGTTTCGTTGTTTATCATAACTAGCAAACACCACTCGTACACATTACACTCATACAAGAAAGCCAGCTAAGTAAGTCCGTGGACTTACCAGAATGAAATCTCGACTCTCTCTTAACCGCCACTAAATCCGTAAGTGCAGAACTCAGTTGCCTGTCAGAGGAGGCACGTGAGTCAACACATTTCCCTGGATACTTATAAGTCTAAAACTCTTAAGATATACGATTCTATGTGCAGAAGTTATTACGGTGTTTATTTAAGGTAAAATGACTATTTTACCCTTAGTCCCGGAACTTCCAAAAACTCGGAATATGTACTTAAATTATAATTTGAGGCTATCTAACCATATTCTACTCCCTATGATGATTTTAGGTAAGAACTAGAAAAATTACCCATTTTCTATTTCCCGAAAAGTCACTAAAGTCCAACTACAGCTTCAAATATAAAATTCGAATAATCTTATAAAAATTCCGAAATAATTCCCTAACACATATATGATATCCCATCTACTCATAGGAGAAAGAATTTCTTAAAACTGTTAAAGCATCGCTTCTACAAAAATTTCTAAAGTTGGTTACAACACTTAACAAGCAACACACTGTCTTAACTTTGAAAAATCATAACTCCTAAATTACTCGCTGGATTTATCCCAAATTTTGATATGTTCTACTATAAAATATTATCTCTAATATATCCAAAATTCAGACGCAAAGGAGATCAAAATCCTATTTAAAACTATCTCAGAAAACCGAATTTCAGCACAACAGAAAAACTCCTTACGACTCAATCTTGGAAAAATCATAAATCCCAAACCACTCCCTGGATGCCTCTCAAATTTTAATATGTTCTACAACAATATGTCAACTATATCATATCCAAAATTCAAGCCCAACGGAGATCAAGAGCTAATTTAAAACCATCTCACAAAACAGCATCACTTGCTGTTTTCCCCAACACTCAGCACATATATAAAAACTGCATGAGAAGTCCACTTTGCAACACCATAACTCTCAAACCGTAACTCCGATTCTTCCCAAATTTTAGTATGATTTACTATATACTACTGACTACAACATATCCAAAATTCAGCAACAAATGATGAGTATAACTTACTCAAATCTTGACCCGAAGTGACTGTTTTCCAATTCCGAAAACTCAGAAAAACGCATGAATCTGTACAGCTCTTCTATAATTGTTCTGAGTAGGTTTAAAGACGAAACTGGTCCATGTTAGGCAAGGAAAGAAGTAGACTGAAGTGTAGTGTAGCAAGGGGTACAAGCCTTACCCGATTCCGAGACTCGAAGGCATGAAGATGGCACGAATTCTGCTGTCACGAACCGAAGGGGATGGAAGGTTCAGTTTAGGGTTGTGTCCAAGGTGTGCTGCGCCGCTGAGCATCTGGACACATTCGGACTCCTTGCTAGTGTCGGCAGTAAAGGAAAGCGAGCCTCCCTGGGTGCCGGGTCTAGGGTCGACAGAAGGAGAAAGAGTGACCCCCCCTGGTGTCGTCGCTAGAGTCTTCTGCAGAAGCCAACGCGGCTGTTGGCTCAGGGGTGGACCGTGGCTGGAGAGACGGACAGCGGATGGAGAAGATGCCGACTTGCTGCTGCGTGACGGAGATGAAGTCCTGGTGGTGATGTGCCCAGAGGCGGACAACGACATCGAGGGGAGAGGCGGATCGAAACATCGTGTTCCTTGGCGTGCAGCAGTTCACAAGGGCTTAGGGCAAGACGTCTCTCACATATGGGCCGAGTAGCAGCAGATATGTGGGCTGGAGCAAGGAGTTGCAAGGGAGAGTGGGCTGAAACAAGAAAAAAAAGAAAGAATGTGGGTTGAAGCAAGGTAGGAAAGAATGGGCTGAGGTTGTCAGGACTTGTCAAAACTCGTCATGGCTTCGTCAAGCCCATGCATGACTTCGTCACAGAGTTGTCGGGCTGCAACAAGGAATGGGCTGAAGAACAGCAGCTGAACGTTACTGGGCTGGCAAGCCATACTCGAGATCAGGCCTTGTCTGGGCCTTGTCAACTGCTTGTCTAGGCCTCGTCAACTGCTTGTCTGGGCCTCGTCAACCGCTTGTCTGGACCTTGTTAACTGCTTGTCTGGGCCTCGTCAACTACTTGTCTAGACCTCGTAAACTGCTTGTCTGGGCTTCGTCAACTGCTTGTCTGGGCCTCGTCACAACTTTGTCATGGTCTCGTCACAGCTTTGTCACAGTCTCGTCTCAGCCTTGTCATGATCTCGTCTAAAGTCGTCGTTAAGGATTAATTATAAGAATTAGGGTTTGATATAATTCTATCATTTTATGTGAATTAAATTCTACATAAAATGATAAATAATTATAAGAATTAGGGTTTGATATAATTCTATCATTTTATGTGAATTAAATTCTACATAAAATGATAAAATTTGTGAAGAAAGAAATACTAGATAGAATGGTAACCGTCAACGGCTCGAAGTCCAAATTGATTCGGAATTAAACGGAATAAAATTCCGTATATTACATTAGTACCCCCTTAAAATAAGTTTTGGCCCCGAAACTTAAAAGAAGACAACATAATGTCGGAATCCATACTAAAGAACTAAAGCGCCGAAACGTCATAATCGGTCAAGTTCTTATTGATTCGGGACTAGTCGGAAGAAAATTTCCGGGTATTACATCAATTCCCCCTTAACAATAAGTTTTGTCCCGAAACTTAGGGTAAGACAATCCTGATTGGCCTTTAAGGCACTAAACGGGTATATTTGATCACTACTCAAAAGTCTCATCGTTTCCACATCTAAGTATCCCGCACATCAAGGTTACCAAAAGCACACATCACTGACTAAGCACTCAATCATGAAATGAACGAGTAGTCAAACAATATCACACATACAAGGTCAAACCCTAACTCGTTACTCCCGAGGTTACAACTATCGCTACATAGGTCTTTGAAAGGTTACGTCATTTACTATCCCAATATCTTAGGTAGCCTTATCAGCTTTTCCTAAAACCACTTAATCTTAAATCTTTTCAGGTACTTACATCACAAGCGTCTGCCACCACGATCTAGAGTGGTTACCGGATATCTCACCGGTATCATCCGGCTCAACTGTCTGCTCCTCTAATCTGATCACCTAACTCATGTCTAGTAGGTATTTCTCCAACTGAAAATCTCAAACTCAGTTCCCAAACTTAGTCTCTGTGGAAAACTGAAGCTGCACTCTCCAATAGGGTGAGGAGTAATAGTCCATCAGTCACTTTTAAACCTCTTTAAAACTTATAATGGTTGCCTTACACAACTCACTTCCAGATCCTTTGATGACCCTAGGGAAAATAATCTATTCAACTTCCTTCCCTTCGTTATGACCACTTGCTTCCGGCCTTCTAAAAAGGTTCTGACTACACACTCAGGCCAGCGGTCTTGAACATCCACCACACTTACCAAGTGCCCAATGCTCTTCGTATCACGACCCACTTGGTCTTGTCTTTTAATATTACTTAGTCATCTTATTCCTCAGGTAAGGAATCATCACTTTTACCCTTTTCAAGTCTAACACTCGAGACAACTAAAAATCAAATCTATTGGTCATCCTCTTTGTTCACTTGGCATTATTATATTATTTATAGATCTCTAAATCATCCTTATCTCTAACCTAGGCTTTCAACGCATTTCCCAAGATCTTAAGTGACATATTATTCAGTCAAACAAGAACTAAGCAGCAAAACAAATATGATATATAAATCAAATAAAGGAATGCAAATTCTAGAGGTCAAAAGATGCAGTTGTGATTTCGACTCAAGATTTGTAAGGATAACGTGGACAAAGCTGAGGTTTGCAAGGGAAGGTATTTCTAAGGTGGGAATAGATCACCGGGTTAGTCTCACTACTCACTATCCCAAACCAAAGATCCTATCACCGGGTAAGTCTTAAGGAACTAAGGAAATGAACTATAATCTCAAACCAACATGCCACCTAAGAGGATAGAACTAACCTTTACCGGTTAAATCTCAAGCTAACTGTCAAAGGTAGGATGAAGGAACACTCAAACCCTAAAAAAGGATAAACCTTTATTACCTAACACTCATCATCATAGGTATACAAACAAAGGAACCACCGGGAAAGTCTCATTCTAGGATTGCGTATAAACCAGGAAAAGTGCAACAAGGATAGGATTTGGCAAACTATAACCTAAACTCAAGATAGGTCGAATAAGGATACGTCTAGCCCATTTCTTATCGATATCGGTCGAGATGCTCCACAAACTGGCCGAGACGAGGTTCAGTTTGGTTAAAGCTTTCAGGGTCCACTAGGATAAAGGTCCAATCTTTTATCGTCTATACCACAACCTTCAGGCAATCACCCTAGAATTGTAAGGGACTTTAGCCAACGATCATCATAATTATAACAATCAAATATATAATTGAAGAAGCAATAAGGGAACAAGAAGCAACTGTGTTCCTCAAGAATCAAATCAAACAAACAAATCAAACAAGCAACAAATTGTGTTCCTCAAGAATCGAATCAAAAGACAACAATAAACATTCCCTAAGAAAACCTTACAACTCTCCTTCAAACCCTTCAAACTTTCGCTCCAAGCAATCTTCCTTCGATTTCCTTCCGCTCTCTGAAATATACTCCGTTCCAAAGATAATCAGCCGTCCTTCCATCCATAAACTTCCTTCCATATTATAGGAAAATTATAGGCCAAAAATAAATAACTCATTGGGCTGCGGGCTGGCAGTCTCGATCTAGGCCCAATTATCCATCTCGACTGAGATGCTAATGTGGTGAACCGAGATGGTCGAGCTGTTACGTTTCAAATCTTCATAATTGGTCCTATATCTCATTTCTATCCAACTTCCACGATTCCTATGCCTTCCTTGTAGCTCCTTGATGCTCCATAATGCAGCTCCAATGACTCCTTAGATTCTTTGGCTCCATATCAACCCATCACGTGCCATTTTCCCTACAATTACAACAAAACAAGGTATAGACCTCAATTCTTGCGAAGTAAACAAAATGGCATAATCATCAAGAATATATAGCCATGCATGCAGATTTTATGATAAAAAAACGTCTAAACCAATCCCAAAATATAGACTATAATGCATGCTATCAGTTGCCAAGTTAGAAGTCATACGTATGCTACTTGCGTTTGCATCCTCCATGAACAAAAAACTTTTTCAAATGGATGTTAGATGTGCTTTTCTAAACGGCATTTTAGAAGAAGAAGTCTACGTTGCTCAACCCTGTGTTTTTGAAAATGATGAATTTCCGGATCATGTATTTAAATTGGACAAAGATCTTTATGGTCTTACGCAAGCCCCTCGAGCTTGGTATGAAAGATTGTCCAAGTATCTGCTTGAAAACGATTTCAAAAGAGGTTTGATTGACAAAACTTTATTTATCAAAACCAAAAGCAACGATATTTTAGTAGTGCAAATCTATGTTGATGATATATTATTTGGTGCTACTAACGATTCTCTTTGCAAGAATTTTTCAAATATTATGTGTAGGGAATTCGAGATGAGCTTAATGGGAGAGTTGAATTTCTTTCTTGGACTTTAAGTCACACAACCAAAGAAATCAATTGTTCTTAATCAAAGCAAGTATACCAAAGACTTGCTTAAGAAGTATGAAATGGATCAATCCAAGGTAGAAAAAACTCCTATGAGTTCCACACTTTCACTTGATCAAGACAAGGACGGTAAAAGTGTTGTACAAGAGGAGTATCGAGGTATGATCGGTTCTCTGTTATATCTAACCGCTAGTCGACCTGACATTATGTTTAGTGTGTGCATGTGTGCAAGATTTCAAGTTGATCCTAAAGAGTCACACTTGATAGCTGTGAAAAGGATATTTTGGTATATCAATGGCACTAAGGATTTAGGGTTATGGTATCCACGTCAAAGCTCGTTTCACCTCATTGGCTATTCGGATACTAACTTTGCATGCTATAAGGTCAATAAAAAGAGTACTTCTGGATGTTCCCAATTCTTAGGGTCATTCCTAATCAGTTGGCACTCCAAAAAGAAAAATTTGGTTGCCTTATCCACAGCTGAGGCCGAATATATAACTGCGGGAGCCTGTTGTGCACAAATTCTATGGATAGCTCAACAACTTCGTGATCTTGGCTTTGATTTTAAAGGTATACCTATTAAATGTGATAATACTAGTGCTATTTCGATTACTAAAAATCTTGTGCAACATTTAAGAACAAAACATATCGATGTAAGGCATCACTTTATACGTGATCATGTTGAGAAAACATCCAAGCGGAGTTGGATGAAGCTCAAGCTCAACTCAAATTGAGTGAGAAAGCTCGTATGGAAGAATTGGAGCATCATCAATTCCATATAGATGAGCTCAAGGCTATGATGCTAGACATGAAGTTGGAGATGAATGATGCTAAGAAGAAGAAAGTCAAGAAACCTAAGTCCATTAGAGCTGAATCATCTGACGATGATGAAATGACGGACCTAGAGGATATTACACCACTAGTCGGTCCAGTTCGTGATAATCCTAGACCACACATTAATCCTCCCGTTCTCATTGGAGATGTGAGAGTTGCTGATGGAGGGGATTAAACACCAACCCTTGGACAAAGGATGGATGTAATTCAGCAATCACGCCGTCTAGGTGTGAATTTTGGAGGTGAAGACGTCCAAGATTTCGGGTTTAGCCCGCAAGTTATCACCATGGTTCGCCAAAGTTAGTTTGGTGGAATGAGTGCTGAATCTCCACACCAACATTTGTAGAATTTTAAAATTATCATGAAGACATTGAAGTTGAAGAGGGTTGTCAACAACCACTACAAGATCAAGCCGTTCTTCTTCTCTTTGAAGGACAAGGCTTTGTCTTGGTATCAAGCTCTTCCAGCTGGAAGACTTAACACATGGGAGGATTTATCTTCGGAGTTCCTCACCAAGTTCTTTCCGCCATCCAAAACGGCGGAGTTGAGAGGTAAGATTAATGCATTTTCTATGAAACCTAATGAAAGTTTGTTTCAATCTTGGGAAAGGTTTCAGGATCTCTTATTGGATTGCCCACACCATGGCATTTCAAAGCTGGAATTATTGGAGATCTACTACAAGGGGCTGGATGTGGAAACACAATTCAAGCTCCAATCTCTTTCTTGTGGTACATTTATGGACATGAGAGAAGATGACGCTTGGGACTTCATTGAGAAGCAAGTCCAAGTGATTGAGAAGTATTCCCACCGGAAGGTGGATCCTAATAACCGGAATCAAGGGGATCCGGGAACTAAGTTGAATCAAGCTGCACAAACTCAAATATTCTCCCTCAACAATGAGATCAAAGAGTTGAAGGAAGTCATAAAAACTAGCCTTCAAAAGGCGAAGGAGCAAGAGGCCAACTACCTAGGGAGAGACAACCACCAAGGCAATAGGAATGATTACCGGAACAACAACCAGAACAACTAGAACAACAACAATAGGAACTCCAACAACAACAATTGGAGATCCAACCAACAAAATCCAGGTAATCCCTATTCACATGCTGAAAATGCTTTAACACCTCCATCTTCTTCTACTCCTTTGAAAAGCCAGGGTCAAACATCGAATGGCTCGGGCAAGCCGGAGAAGGACAAACACGATGCTATGATGGAGACAATCCTAGGAAAGCTCCAAGGATTGGAGAATCACATCACTTAGGTTGATAAGGCACAAAAACCCTTAGAAAACCAAGTGTTTAGCAAGGCCGGAGAAGTTCCTAGAGATCAAGGAAAGCTTCCCGGAAAGACGGAGGACAACCCAAAAGGAAGGGTGATGACAATCACTACTAGGAGTGGTGTAACAACCACCGACCCGCAACCCAAGTTTGTAGAAGTCCCAGCTGAGAAAGGAAAAGAAAAGGAGAAGGAGAAGGAAGATGTCTATGTTCCTCCTCCAGCTTACAAACCTCCTCTACCATTCCCGCAATCTAGAGCAAGAGCGCTTCTAGACAAGCAATTCGGTAAGTTCATTGAACTAATGAGCAAACTACATATTATTATACCTTTTATTGATGCAATTGTAGGTATGCCCGCTTACGGGAAGTTCTTGAAAGAGCTCCTCTCTAACAAGAGGAAGCTAGAAGACTTTGGAGAAGTCAAGATGAGTTCGAAATCTTCGAAGCTCATCAAAATGATGACGGAGAAGATGCCCCAAAGCTGAGAGATACGGGGTCATTTTGCATTCCAATAGGAGTTGGAAAAGTCACATATGACGCTCTTTGTGACTTAGGAGCAAGCGTAAGTATCATCCCGCTTGCTTTGTGTAGGAAGATCGGTTTAGGTGAACCTAAACCGGTGTAGATGGCGTTGTACATGGCGGATCGATCTATAACTCGACCCGTCGGCATCATTGAAGACGTCCCAGTCAAGCTCGGTAAGTTTTACATTCCAATAGATTTCGTTGTGCTTGACATTCCTGCAGATTGTCCGGTCCCGATCATACTCGGGAGACCATTTCTTGCAACCTCCGGTTGTATGGTGGATTGCAAGAATGCTAGACTAGCCTTCGATGTAGGAGAAGAGAAGGTTGAACTTGTTCTCTATACTTTGGTGAAAGACCATGCACTTGGAGAGGATATGTTCAACATCTATGACAAAGAGCTATCTAGAGAAGAAGTAAGTTCGATCCTATTCAAGGATCCATTGCAAAAGGCTATAACCATGAGCATCATGGGAAAGGGAGAAAAAGAGGATTGCAATACTGAGATTGAAGCTTTGGATGAGCTAAAGGAGATACACAATGAAGATATAAAAAAAATTCTATGATGGCTCGGAAAACAGAAGAAACCACGGCCAGTCGTGCTATTCCACGGCCGTGGTTTGACCAAAACAGCCCGTAGATTGTTATTTTGAGCACAACAGAGAGTTCCATGCCCAAAACCACGGCCGTGGAAGTAACAGGTGTGACGTAATTTTTGGAAATTCAGAGAACAATTCCGTCTTTTGCACAAACACTCTTGAGTCTTCTTCCACAATTCCCACACCCTTAGAGACTCCTATGGAATCATCAAGCACGCCTCAAGACACATCAAAGGCACCAATTGCTTTGGAATTGAAGTTGCTCCCCACACATCTTCGGTATGCTTTTATTGGAACTAATTCTACTTTTGCCATTATTGTTAGTTCCGATTTAAAGGAAGATGAACATGAGAAACTTATGAATGTGTTGAGGAAACATAGGAAAGCTTTAAGCTATACCGTAGAGGATCCTGTAGGAATTAAACCATCTTTATGTATGCACAAGATTCTAATGGAGGAGGATTACAAGCCTTCACGACAACCTCAAAGACGGTTAAACCCGGTCATGAAGGAGGTCGTGAAGAAAGAAATCCTTAAGTTACTTGACACAGGTATCATCTATCCTATCTCCGATAGCAAGTGGGTGAGTCTCGTTCAAGTCGTTCCCAAGAAGGGAGGGATGACCGTTGTGACCAACAAAACCAACGAGCTCATTCCAACAATAACCGTGACGGGCTGGAGGATGTGCATTGACTATCGCAAGCTGAACAATGCAACTAGGAAGGATCACTTCCCACTACCATTCATAGATCAAATGCTTGAAAGGTTAGCACAACACTCCTACTTTTGTTATATTGACGGTTATAGTAGTTTCTTTCAGATTCCGATTCACCCGGACGATCAAGAGAATACCACATTTACGTGCCCATGGGGTACGTTTCCTTATAGGAGGATGCCATTCGGACTTTGCAACGCTCCAGCCACCTTTCAGAGGTGTATGATGGCCATCTTCTCGGAGTATATTGAGGAAATCATGGAGGTTTTTATGGATGACTTTTCAGTTTATGGTTCCTCATTTGACCATTGTCTTGCTAACCTTTCTCTTGTGTTGCAAAGGTGTGAAGACACTAACCTTGTTCTCAATTAGGAGAAGTGTCAATTCATGGTTAAGGAAGGCATTGTTCTAGGACATTTGATCTCCAATAGAGGGATCGAAGTTGATAAGGCTAAGATATAGACTATAGAGAAACTTCCTCCTCCGTCTTCTGTGAAGGGGATAAGAAGTTTCCTAAGACATGCAGGATTTTATAGGAGATTCATCAAAGACTTTTCGAAAATTTTGAAACCGCTAACTAATCTATTGATGAAGGATGCAGTTTTTAACTTTTTGCAGGAATGTTTAGATGCCTTCTATAAGATTAGAGAAGCTCTAATCTCAGCCCCAATAATCTAAACTCCGGATTGGAATCTTCCATTCGAGGTTATGTGTGATGCAAGTGACGTAGCTTTTGGAGCAGTGCTTGGACAAAAGAAGGAAGGCCACACTCATGCCATCTATTATGCTAGAAAAACGCTAGATGAAGCGCAACTCAACTACGCCACAACTGAAAAAGAATTATTAGCCGTTGTATATGCTTTTGAAAAGTTTCGTTCTTATCTTGTAGGAGCGAAGGTGATTGTATACACGGACCACTCAACAATACGGTATTTGCTCGCCAAGAAGGATGCAAAGCCAAGGCTGATTAGATGGATTCTTCTTCTTCAAGAATTCGATCTAGAGATTCGGGACAAGAAAGGTTCCGAAAATTCTTTAGCGGATCATCTAAGTCGTCTACCATACACCGATGGTGACGACCTACCCATTGATGACTCCTTCCCGGATGAGCACTTACACATCATGGAAGAGTGCATCGACAAGATTTCTAGAGGTAACGAACCTTGGTTTGCTGATTTTGTAAATTATTTGGTTTGTCAGGAAATACCTCCCGGACTATCCTATGCACAAAGAAAGAAGTTCTTTAGGGATGTCCGCCAATACCATTGGAATGAACCTCTACTCTTCAAGAGAGGTCCCGACGGCATCATTAGGAGATGTGTGCCGGAAGACGAAATGCAAAGTGTCATTCGTCATTGTCATTCACTTCCTTGTGGAGGACACACTAGTTCTAATAAAACTAGCGCTAAGGTATTGCAATCCGGATTCTTTTGGCCTACTTTATTTAAGGATGTGCAAACCCTTGTTTCTTGTTGCGATGCTTGTCAAAAAACAGGAAATATCTCTAGGAGAAACGAGATGCCTCTCAACAACATTCAAGAGGTGGAAATCTTTGACGTTTCGGGAGTTGATTTCATGGGACCATTCCCATCATCTTGCGGGAGCCAATACATAGTTCTAGTTGTAGATTATGTTTTGAGATGGGTTGAAGCTATTGCCTCTCCAACTAATGATACCATGGTTGTTGTCAAGTTCTTTAATAGAACTATTTTCTCAAGGTTTGGGACACCACGAACCATCATTAGTGACGGAGGTTCACATTTCATAGCCTGACGATTCGAACCTCTACTAGCTAAGTATGGGGTGACTCACAAGATCGTCACTCCCTACCATCCACAAACAAGTGGTCAAGTAGAGATTTCCAATAGAGAGATCAAGGGCATCCTTAAGAAGACGGTGTCAAAGACAAGGAAGGATTGGTCTTTGAATTTAGATGACGTATTATGGGCGTATAGGATAGCTTACAAGACTCCCATAGGTACAACACCATACAACCTTGTGTATGGGTAGTCTTTTCACCTCCCGGTAGAGCTGGAACACAAGGCGTATTGGGTTGTGAAGTGGTTGAATTTCAGCATGAAAGAAGCGGGAGAGAAGCGCCTCTTAGACCTTAATGAGCTAGAAGAACTACGCTTGAACGCCTATGAGAACGCCAAGATTTACAAGGAAAGGGTGAAGCGTTGGCCTGATAAGCATATCATTCCAAAAGACCTTAAAGAAGGAGATCAAGTTCTCCTCTTCAACTCTCGACTTCGACTCTTTCCAGGTAAGCTTAAATCTAGTTAGACTGGACCATAATTGATTAAACGTGTTTTTCCCCATGGCGCAGTTGAAGTATGGGGTGATAAGTGCGGAAGTTTCAAGGTGAATGGCCAACGACTTAAGAAGTACTCACCGGAGCTCCAACATGAGGAAATCGCTCCGATTATCCTCAATTAACATAGGAACGGTCTAGCTACGGACCCAAAACAAAGCGCTTCTTGGGAGCTAACCCAAGGTATTGCATCATCGTCTTTGTTTTCTTTTTTTTTCTTAGGTTAGTTTAGGTTAGATGTCGTTTTTTGTTTGTTTTCCCCTCGATACCTTCCGGTATGTTGTGTTTTTGGATGTCAAGAATATGGAATGAGTAAAGGATGGAAGGAAAAGTTGGAAAGAATGACGAAACTAGAATTTTTGGCACAGATTAGAGAGTTCTATGGTTGAACGTACAAAACCACGGCCGTGGAACACCCCGAGTGACCGTGATTTTCCAAGTTTCCCAAGTTTTTGACATATCAGAGAGTTCCACGGCCAAAACCACGGCCGTGGAACACCTCGAGGGACCGTGGTTTTCAAAAATTTTACGACCACTATATAACCCCCTTTCCTTCTCAAAAAAACACCTATCACCAAAACAACGCCCAGAAATACGCCCCCAATTGCCGATTTCACCCCTTTCCCGTAATTCCTCATCCGAAGTCCGATTCTAGCGATTCTTCAACCTAAACTGGAGCATTTTCAATCCTCTACAAGATCCAAACAACAAACTGAGCAAACAATCCACATTGGAGAAGAAATTTGGATTTTTCAAATCCAAGCCTAGGTTTTATTCTCTATTCTCTTCTTGGTTGATTTGGTTCGTTTTTCTTGCAATATTATAGGAGAACTGAACGAAATTGGAATTAGAAGTAGTTTAGGGTTGTGATTGTCGAGTTTGGTGTGCATTTGCTGAATTTTGAGAGAAACAGACAAATTCAACGGGTTCCGTACAAAACCACGACTGTGGTTTCTGAAGAACAGACCGTGGTTTTCTCTATTTTGAGTAAAAATGTTTAGAAGGAAGTCAGGCAGAAATAAGAAGCAGAAAGGTGATAGTTCCTCTTCTTTCCAACCCCCTCCTAGTGAACCACCATCACCACCACCTCCTAGAATCCCCACTATCCATGAAGATTATCAAAGAGCCATGGATAGGATTCTCGAGAGACCGATAATAGGACCTAGATACCTTGTCCTAGAGGAGCTTGAAGAGCTCAATGTAGTGAATGATTTGACTTGGCTATTGGATAGAGCCGGATTGATCATCTTCTCCACCATTAGGGAAGATGCTTATGAGGAGATAACAAGGGAGTTTATAACTTCCTTTGAGCATAGCGCCGCCGAACGGTGTTTTTTAGGTTGATGGAGCAAAACTATGAGTTCTCCATAGTTCAGTTTGAAACCTTCTTTGGGTTTCCTGAGAGTTTCAATGGAAGGTTTCCCGGGGAGTGTATGCCGAAGACTTTTGGAATGATATTGCTATGATATATGCTAGTGATGATCGTTTGCAACCGGCCGACACTAAGGCTAAACTCATATACCACTTAGCCTTGAAGATAGCCCATAGAGTCCTTTCGGAATGCCTTTTCCCTACGACCAAAACAAAACAAAAGATTAAGGCCCTCTTCATCCGCTATGGAGGTATGGTGACTCACATCGCCAACCAGCTAGGCATTGACTACTCCGCTTGCACTAGGGTAGCTGCGAGACCTTTGGGTCTCAATGGACTTATGACTAGAGGTATCATATTTCTCCGCCACCAAGCTTCACCCACCGCCGCCATGCCATGGGAGGAGAGAGGTGGTAGGGGCATCCCATGGCTTCCGGAGTACTCTATCATGCTAGGCCGTCACAACTGGAAGGAGACTTTCGTACCGATGCATGCCAACAGACTAGTAGCTCCCCCATATGTGCCTGATGAGGTTCCATCTGAGGATGATGAGGAGATGGGAGGAGGAGATGATCAAGATGCAGGAGGGGCTGAGCATGACTTTGGCTCATTCCTAGACCAGCCGGCCGATTTCTAGGAGCCGCCTAGGAGATCTCCCCATCAGTCTAGACCGTCCAGATCTTTTTCCTCACGCCGGGCTAGTGTGAGTGAGCTCCCGACATGGATGGAGCAGCCACCTGCTTGGTATGGACAGCAGCCTTCCTGGATGGGAGCTCCGCCCCCTTGGTATGATCAGCCCCCGGTTGCACCCACACCTATCCAACAGCAGCAGCCGGAGTGGTTGCAGCAGCCTCCAGCTTGGTACGGACAACAACCAGTATGGGCGAGCGATCTTTCTAGGAGAGTAGGAGACTTGGAGATACACCAGCACGCTCATGATGTGGAGCGACAAGAGAATGCCAGGATATTATGAGATGTGTACCGACAACAGTTTGGGCGTCCCTTCAACTCCGACTTCTTTCCATACCTGCCACCTCCTTCACAGTGATCTTGTTGGATGCTTTGAGCCACTCTACCACCATTAGGGAGTTTTCTTTGTTTCTTTTCTTTTCTTTATTTTTCTTGAACATTGAGGACAATGTGTATGTCAAGTATGGGGTGGGGCGTGACTCTCGTTTGTAATAACTCGATACACTTGCTTGCTTTAAATTCCATGAACATTTGCACCTTTCATTTATTTGTCACACTTTTGATTATTGCATTGCATTGAATATCTTTGAAAAATCCATAAAAATTTTGAAAATTTTGTAAAACTATTGTGCTTCTAAGATTAGAGATAATTTCTATGATGAATCTACTTGTGGAATGAGTTTTTGATTACAATTGTATGCTTGAATTGAATTATGAATTGTGAAGAGATTGAGTATGTTGTTTATCCTTTCTTGCAAGTTTCATAATGTGAAAGTTTTATCTAAATCATATTGAGAAATGAAGGTTAAAATCACAATACAAGTTCTTATACTTCTTTATGAGATGATTAAGACACCTCGATTTTCTTACTTCTTTCATTGATCATCTAGCCCCTCAATGAAAATTTATACCTCCTTTATCTATCCGGGATTTAGGAAGAGTTGATTTTTGCATGTTTGATGTGGGAGGGCCATGAAAGAAATTGTTTGAATTCAAAGTGTAGAAAAATAGGTTTGGGGAAGTCAATCATGATGATTAGTAACTCGGCACCATTCACATAGCCGGGTGTTTGTGTCTTGCCAAAGTCGGATTGAGTGATATTTCTAACGGATTATGGCATGTGCATCAAGGGTTTGAGGCATCTTGAAATTGAGAAATGCCAATCTCCTAGGCTTTGGTTTTTGTGCACCGCTGTCCATATTCCAAAAGTAAAGTCGAAAAATTATGTGCAAAAAGTCTAGAGCAAAGCTCTAAGTTGGTGGTTAGTTCAATTGATGAAAAGAAAAGAGTTTGTGTTGTTCCTTTTCCCGGATTCATACACCACATTCCTTCACAAGTTTCCCACCCTTTTCGTATTCTTGACCTTACTTGAAAGTCCTTGAGATCATAAGAATGTTATTTGACTTGGTCATCTAAATTGAAGTTTCACATGTTTGATTTTGACAACACTTGAAGGTTATGATGTTTGTCTTGAAGTTTATGCAATTTATGATGTTCCTTTGCTTTGCATATTTTAGTTTATGTGTATAAACGTTTTCAAGGATGAATAAAGCAAGATTTGAGGATGATCTATTGATTAGAAGCACATTACCAGAAAGATTGTTTTTTTTGTTTTGCATTCATGTTTCATTCTACCTTATGTTCTAAGCTTTTGAAAACCTTGCTTGTGTACAAGCAAGCGACAAGTATGGGGTATTTTGTTAGCATGAAATATGACTATATTTTAGGCACTTGTTTTGATTGTTTTCCCTCTTAGATGTGTACATGGATATGAGTTTGAAGTATTTATGAGCACTTTCACCTATTTTATCGATATAGAGATCTACACAAGCTTTGTTATGTTTATAGGTGAATAAAGGCTTTAATTGGAGCATAATGTGGAAGGATAGGAGTATTTGATCATGCTAAATGGCAAGGAGATGCTTTGGAGAATCTAAGAAAGGAGCATGAGTGAAGAACATCACGAAACAAAGGCTTTCACGAAGGCCTGGGAGTTCCAAGACATAAACCACGAGCGTGGTTATGGATTGAGATCGTGGAGAGTGATTTTGGAGCACAACAGAAAGTTTCACGCCCTAAACCACGGACGTGGAAAGTTGTACTAGGCCGTGATTTCCATGACGAAGTGACGTGTCATATTTGCCACATCAGCGACAGTTATTGGGCTTTTCTCGTAACCCTATTTCGCCCTATAAGAAGGCTCGAGAAGGGAGTTTCGAGGGGGTCTCTTAGGGTTTCATTTTACCTTCACTTGCAATTCAATGCTGAGGATTGATACGAAGGATTGGAGATTCCGGATCGTGGCTTGAGAAAGACGCAATATTAAAGATTATGTACTTCGAGATTTCCTTAGGGTTTGCTTTGAAGACGGATTGACACTCCGTTATTCGTTATTCCTTAAGATTGTTGTGAGGATTCCTATTCCATATTTTGAATTCATTAAACATTATACTTTGTTGTTCGGATTTGAGATTGACTTTGAGTATTTATTGAGTTTTCGAGGGTTTTTATCTTTCTCTCTTTTTGATTTTATATTTGATTCAATGACAATGATTGTTGGCTAAAACCCTTTAGCAATTCTAAAGTGAAGGGTTGATAGTTGTGGCTTAAATGATGATAGATTGATCGTAAACAGATTGGACCCTGAGAGTGTGAGAAACCTCGTTGACATCCTAATCCACGGTCTGTTCTTGAGAACCACGGCCGTGATTCTTCAAGATCTAGCCGTGATTTCCTCTGTTTTACGACCTTTTCTTTTGGTTTAATCCAAAGTTAAAGATTTGCTTTAACCTAGTATTGGCTTGCCTTTCCTAGGTAGTAGTGAGACTCAACATCCTCTATTTCGGTTTCGAGTGTCACAACCTTAACCGTTTAATTTATCTTTGATTCCTTGGGTTTGGGAATGGGTATTTGAGATTAATTCTTGTCCTTAGATCCTTTCTATATTGTAGCCTGAACAACCTTTATAGAGAGTGTCCTTGGGTGAGTTGTATAGGGTTTTGAAACTTCACCGTACTCAACCTTACATTAGTTATACCTTTGCAAACTCGACTTTGTCCTTATATCTATAGAATATCTTGAATCGCTGCCAAAATTGGATACTTGAATCTTTAGGATTGTTGTTTTCCCAATATATTTGCAAAGCTTATACTTTACTTGCTCGATAATTAGTGAACTGAATTTGATCCCCCAAATCCCTGAGTTCGATACTCTGGAATTCTTGCTCTACTACGCCGATCCGTACACTGCGGGTTCGCTTGCTTAATTTCAGTTTTAATAATTTAAAGTTTATTTCCACGCATACTTTCGGGCGAACAAGCCTACTCAAACATCTCTCACCCTAGAAGCCAGAATTGTTTTTGCTGTACTTGTTAGATGTGTTGTTCCGAGAATAAAGTGCAGGGATTTGTTGACTTGTCAACTCTTTGCATTGATGTATTATGTGTTGAATGGATTAGATATTGACCTCCCCAACATCATCCTTAACCACATGCTTAACATGATCAATGCCCCCAGCAATACCCCTCTCCCATATTCCAATATGCTTCCATGAATTTTTCAATACTTCTTTGTTGATACTGTTGATAAGGAAACACAACTTGTTTTTGGAAAAATCGATGAGGAATGCTTCGAAAGAATGGGGATTGAAAAGACGCTCATTGGAGAGTGGATCTTGAAGGAACAACGTGGTTGTTAATCTTCTACATCCCAGAGGCTTAATGAAGTGGAATTTGGTTTGGGAACACTGAGAAAGAACATGTTGGATTTTAGGTATGAGATTAGTGATAAGATGGATGAATCACAAGACCTGTTGGCAATTATGCACAAGAAAATAAACTAGATGTTCCATGTGAATGCACTCACTTTCGCTTCTACGGGAAGTATTAAGCCCTTAATAGAGGACGATGTTGAAGCAACCATGAAACAAGGCGAAGAAGTGATGCTTCAGTGTTACAAAACTGTCAAGGGTTGCCCTATTCGTCAAACAGTAGCCGAGGAACCGGATATTCTGCACATTGAGGAGTTTGGGGTGGTGAAAAAGTACAAGAACCAAAAGAATCAACGAAGAGTGGATGAATACATGAAAACTATTGACCTGGATAATGCTCATGCCCGATGGAAAAGAAATGTTATGATGATATACGAAGAAATGTTGTCGATGACTTTTGGATATGTTGTCGATGGATATATATAGGATCATATGGTAAAAGTTGAGAACGATCCGTTGGGTTAATCCAGATTTAGGATGTTCTGAAGTTGGGTATAAGTATAGTTTAATTTAGAAGAGTTGTGCTAGATTTGAAGTGTCAATCAATCTTATGCGTTTATGTTCTTGTGAGGATGTTGAGCCTAGAAGTCTAAGGACTTCTAGTTGACTAGAGCATTGTTTGATTCATGTGCCTTGTCTTGAACAGTCGTTGTGCGTTTTCCCGAGGGGAACTTGAGAGTGTATTGATCGGTTGCTCTTGGAGACTGGTAAGTCCACGGACTTACTTAGTTGGCTTCTTGTATGAGTGTAATGTGTATGAGTGGTGTTTGTTAGTTATGATAAACAACAAAACCGGATTAGGCCGACTTTATTATTTACGTAATTGACCCAAGTGTATGACAACGGGCCGTGACATCATCTGCCTAGCTCTTGCGAGAGTCTAGGAGGTTCCCTGCGACCAGCCTAGGCAGGTAGACGGTCAGATGCATTAGTACCATTTTTCGTTGGTAAACGGGGACAGGGTTGAGGTTTGGGAATCCCTCGTGTCACAAAACAAGTATCATTAGTAATAACCTATCACCTAATTAAAGATAATAAAAGAATTGAGTGTTACATGTTGATTGTGTATGTTGTGTGTTTGTGCTTTTACCTTTATACTTATGCATAGAATGTTAGCTAACGGTTTTATACCGTTTGTAGATGCCTTGCAGATTAAGACAGCTGTAGAGAGATCCGGAAGGAATGGTCAGCCGGGTCCACGTACCCATTTAGTTGGGGACGGTGATGTCTTTTGTTCTTCATATGCTACGTTTTAGTACTTTTGTTTTGTAAGGCTGATACATATTCTTCATGTATATATTGTTTAAAGTTTTCAAATGTTTTAAAAACTTTTGTGTCTTGTTGTAAGATTCTAGTGAAATTGTTGCCAAACTAAGGTCGGGACCCATTGTGAGGTCCTAACCAGTAGCTCCCCGAGTTCTCAGAATTTGGGGCGTTACACTATATAGGGCAAGGCGCGGAGGCGGACTCTTCACACCTCACCCGTGCTCGTTTTTTCGACCTAGCCGCCGCCCTCCCCATTCGAGTTTTTTTTCTTCTTCGATCCATTTCTTCTCTTCTTCGATACATCCAACAATGGTTCGAGATTTAGATATCGGAAGTTCTAGTGGTAGACCACTTGTGGATCGATTTCAGGTTAGTTATTATTGTTTTTTATCGTTTATGTATTTTTTGCATTAGGTTTGAAACTATTTAGTTTAGTTAGATTCGGTTAGTTAGGAATAATTGAAATTGGATTGTGTCCGAGAGTTACTAGTATTGTTATCGATTTTATTAGTATTATAATCGCACAATTTTATATATAAATATATATAATATTATAATAGAAAAAATAAAGATGTGAATTTAAAAGGTGAATTTATAGTTTAGTTAGATTCGGTTAGTTATGAATAATTGAAATTGGATTCTGTCCGAGAGTTACTAGTTTTGTTATCGATTTTATAAGTATTATAATAGCACAATTTAATATATATATATATATATATATATATATATATATATATATATATATATATGTGTGTGTGTGTGTGTGTGTAATATATCATTATAATAGAAAAATATAAAAAAAATGTGAATTTAAAAAAAATCAGCTTGCGATGAGAAACATTAGAGAGAAGAAGAAGCGAGCAACCAGACTTGTCACACCGTCCGTCCGTCGAGAGGCTAAAGCTCGACGAGATAGACTTGCCTCATTATCCATATAGGCACCTGTAGATGCACCTGTAGAGGCTTCTATTGACGCATTTGTTGATGTATCCGTTCACGCACCTGTACATGGACCCGTAGAGGCTTCTGGCGAGGAGGATGTAGGACTAGTTTCATTTACTGTTGATTACGATATGGAGGAGTCCTCGCACTGTATTTCTCATCTGGATGATATACTGGAGGGTGAGCGTGAGCAAATATTTGTTTAGCCAAAGGATGTACTTGAGAAGATACCTATTGAGGGAGAGCAGGGGCAGGAGGACATACCACAACAGGCACCTATTGAGCAGGAGCATGATGACTTACCAAAGCAGGTGCCCGTTGAGGAGCAAGTAGAGGAGGACATACCTATTTTATTGGTAGGCTATGCTAACCACAAACCTAGCGCTATATGGGCCGGGATGGATTCTGGAGTGATTAAATTTGTTAGGAGAATCGGTGCGCTTAGTAGATTATGCGAGTGGCGGCGAGATCTAGATGACCCATTTTTGTGGTTTGCTTATCAAGTAATCTTCATCCGAGAATCCCTAAACCGCGGAAATTGCTCTATATCCACAGTGGCCGTCTCCTCCTACATCCCTTTCTCTCGATACATAAGGCTCCATGAACTTTGGGAAATGTTCTTCTCTCCAACAAAATCTTGCTTTCGCGGGTTGCTTTTCTTTACGATGTGCCCTACTCGTAGGAGTCAACTCCGGTGTAGAATCTACATCCTTTTCTTTCTTCCCTTTCATCTGCCAAGGACCACGTGTAGTAGAATGCTCAAATGAACTAGGCTCTCTTCTTGTTGATCTTGGGGTTTGGGGGTCATCCCTCTGCCTTGACTTTCTATGTCGGCTCCTTCATCGTTGATAGCATGAATTATAGTCTATATTTTGGGATCTGTTTAGACGTTTTATCCTCAATAATCTGCATGTTTGGATGTATATTATGTGATTATATTGTCATTTCATCTACCTTTGCGGGAATCGAGGTCTACACCAAGTTTCGTTGTAATCGTAGGTAAAATGGCACGTTTTGCATCAAAATGGAGCAAAAGGAGCTAAGGAGTCATTGGAGCTACATTCAGGAGCTTAAGGAAGAATCCAAGAAGCATGAAAATGGATTAAAGATTCACTTTGGACCAGATTTGAGAGATTTCACATTCAGTTTAGAGCCACCTCGGTCAGCTACAGTACCATCTCGACCGAGGTGATCCAGAGGAGCGTCCCGACCGAGGCGAACACCTTGGACGCGGCGAGATATATTTTATTCTTGGCTGAGATCTTTTATTTTTGGAAAGAGGATCTTATATTTTTAGGTTGGATTTCTGGAAGGAAGAAGATAATTCAGCTGATATATTTTTACCTATTTTATGGGAAAATATCTTTCTAAGATCTTTTATCTTCGGGAGGTAATTTTCCTATAAAAAGGGTTGGATTTTCCACAAATGAGAGGAGTGCTTACGGCTGAAAAACATCCGCTACAGCTGGGAGATTTGAAGAACCTTTTTGAAGGTTGAAGGAAGGAAGTTGATAGCTTTTTATAGCTTTTGTGAAGGGTTTTGTAAGACTTTCTTAGATTCCCTTCTTTGTTGATTGTCTTGTTGGATTTTGATCCAAGGAACGCTTGTTTGATTGATAATTGATTCAGTTATTGAAGCCTTTTTCTTAAGGTTTTTGTGTTCAATTATTCACCTTCTTCCCTTATATTTGATTATTGCTTTCATGATAATGAGTGGCTAATTTCTTTGTGTGATTCTAGGGTGATTGGCTGAAGGTTGTGGGAAAAATAATGATAGAATAATCTTAAATTCCAGTAGGACCCTGAAAGCTCGAGTCTTTATCCTTAACCCTAGAACATCTCGTTCAGTCGATGAACATCTCGGCCGGGGTGGAATTCGTCTGACCGAGGTGACTTATCTAATCCGAAACTGAGAGTTAAGTGTTAGAGTTTGCCAAATCCTATTCTTATTACACCTTTCCTGGTTTAATGCAAGCCTAGGATGCGACTTACCCGGTAATTCCTTTGTTTATTTACCTAAGATCATAAGTATAGGTAGTAAATGTTTATCCTTTATTGGAGTTTGAGTGTGCTTCCATTCCATCTTTGTGAGTTAGCCTGAGACTTACCCGGTAAAGGTTGATTCTATTCCCTTAGTTGGAGTGTTAGTTTGAGGTTATAGTTCTTTTCCTTAATTCCTTGAGACTTACCCGATAATAGGAGTTATGGTTTGGGATTAGTGAGTAGTGAGACTTACCCGGTGATCTATTCCACTTTAGTAGCACCTTCCCTTTGCAAAATCTCAGCTTTGTCCGCTTACCTTGAGATCTTGAGTTGGAACCACAACTAGATGCTTTAATCCCTAGAATTGCATATTTCATTTAATTGACTTTTTATCATCTTTGATTGCTTTAATTGCTTTTGTGGTTAGTAATTACATAGAAAACCTACACATGCTTTGTTTCACTAAGTCCTTGAGATCGACACCCCGGAATTCTTGCTTTTACTACGATTGACCCGTACACTGCGGGTTCGCATCCTTGTTTTTAGCACACGTCTTGGGTTATAAATTTAAAGCTTGCACACACCATTTGGAGCAAACAATCGTCGTACCCCCGGGGTTTTCCATTTCCTCCAAAAAATATGCAATCTTATCTTACTCATCCGGGCTTAACATATTTGAGTCCATTCTTTATCTAAACTTGTTCAGCGTCGCTTGACTCGGGTTCGAACGATCATCATCGTCATCAATATCACCTTCGGAAAAATCAATCGGAATTTAGTGAACTTGCTTCCAAAATGGGTTTATCTGAGACAAAGTGATAGGTCTACGAGCCCGGATTGCTATCCTAAAGTCATGCACACATGGAACTCAATGAACCTCTCTCCCATAACTATCCCGACACCCTTCATCATCTCTTGTATGTCTAGCCTTGGTGTAGTTATTCCGCAAGAGCGTGAAACACTCGTTTGTTACGTAGTCGCGGAGCAAGTCAAATATCGGTATATGCACCTACAAAAAAAGGTTTATTACAAAACAAATAAATATTTAACAATATTTACATCAAGTCAAATTTTGGTATACACACCTCTCAAGGAACCTTCTCCCGTGACATCTCTAGAGAAGCTTGTAACTTCTGAATTTGATCCGTGACCATCAAATGTATGCTTTCACAAACCAACTGAAATCCTCCAACACTAGAATCTAGTGTTTGTTTCAACAACTTGTGCGCGGACTCACACCTAAAAAAAGTTTATTACAAAAAAGAAAGAAATGTTTTAACAATGTAATGAATGTTTAAATAGCCTACGTATATGTCGTTCGTGTGCCTAAATGATGATGTAGATCAATCCAGGCTCGAACAATTGCCTTCTTGTACGGATTAAGCCAAGTCGTCTCGAGATAGTTCATTAACCTCGGATATGATTGTCAATACTCTCTCATTTCCAGCAAACGGCGTTGGTAGCTTCCATTGGATCTCGACTCGAACAAGGCATGCCAATGGGATATGAAGACGGTTTTCGCTTTCATATTGCGCAAAACAAGGGCAGCTCTGTTAACTATGTTGCACTTTATACGAAACGTGCACAATATATGCTTCACCTCGGGAAATACTACACACAAGGCGCTTATAAGACCAAGCTCACGATGAGTGGCAATCACCTCCGGGGTCTTTCAGTATAACAAATAACGGACCCTCCTCAAAGCCCACTCGTAGTGATCTCTACTAACCTGTGCCATGAATATAAAAACAATTGTGAATGTCTTCTTTGTGCTAGTGATGCCTACGATCTCCAACAATGACATATTATATCTAAAAGTAATACAAAAACAACGATTAAGTTACAACTTCTAAGGAAAAGATGATTGAGTGTAGGAAATAAAGTAGAAATGTTCCTTGAATTGAAACTTACTTGTTGGTCTTATATGTCGAGTCCATCAAAATAACATAGGGAAACATGCTGAGCAATTACCTCGAATCAGGATGTGAGATAAAGAAATCAATCACCTCATCGGAATCTTGACTTCTCCGAGTGTTTACATAATATCCACGTTCCCTCAACGTATGAAGTGCTTGTTGTAATGAACCTCTTCCTTTGTCTTGTTCCATTCTAATCTTCAAACCGGTGTTGTAAACTTGCCGGATGGAGGTGATATTGTCAAGATCCTCTAATTGCACGGATTTTAATATATGACTCGGTTTTAAGCCGGAATTCAATTCACGCTCCACCTTTCGGCTCTACTTTGGAGTCATACGTCCAAGATATGCATGACGTCTCAACACCGAGGGAATTATGTGGTTCTGGATTCCACATATAACCCTCACCATCCACTTTTCCACTTCAATTTGGGTTCCTACAAGCTCAAACAAACACATACACTTCTTTGAGTTTTTTTTTTCTGGCTAGAACTTGGAACATGATTGAGATCTACATCTTTTTTTTTGGGTCCTCCGTGTCTATCACAACCCATTTGTAGGATACGAAAGCCCCTTTATCCAACCGTGATTTTTTAATGACCAACATCATATTCATTGTGTTTGTCACATACCGAGCACACCCCAATAAGTTCTCTCTATCCGCAAAATATCCATGAAGCTCAATTTTTGACAAATAATCGGTACCGAGTGCACGAGAATATTTCATAAGATCCTAAATAAAATAACATAAAGTATTATTTTAAAAATACACATATTTTATTCTTAAATGTCTAAAACTACAATTTCGATTCTCTATTCTTAAATGTCTAAAACTACAATTCTCATTCTCTATTCTTTAATGTCTAAGGCCATCTTTATCAATGGGTCTTGAAAGCGGGGTCTTGGGCCGTTTTTGTAATATATTTTCAATAAAATCTTATAACTTACTTTTTCTAGTTTATCAATGGGTCTTCATCATTGGGTCTTACCTCGTTTTTCTCACCCAACCATTTATTTCCTCATACCATTTTACAAATATACCCCTACTATTTTTTAATATTACATTTGTTTTAACTATATCTTAAACCAAACTTTTTATTATTATAACATTAAATAATCATTTAATTATTTTTTGTTAATTTAAAATTATTCAATTATATTTAAATAATATTTAATTATGAGAAATACTTAATTTTATTAAAATTAACATAAAAAACATCACACCATAAAATACATAAAACTTAAATCATGAAACAAACAACATTGAAGTGAACATAAAATAACATGAAGCAAACAACATTATTTTATTTTATTTTTTTATCAACAAGGTAAGATGCT
The DNA here is from genome assembly GCA_033239045.1 of Fagopyrum esculentum. Lineage (NCBI taxonomy): Eukaryota > Viridiplantae > Streptophyta > Magnoliopsida > Caryophyllales > Polygonaceae > Fagopyrum > Fagopyrum esculentum. The sequence continues at coordinate 52,101,441 of BSUD01000004.1, forward strand.
CGACTACATTAAAATAACACAATCTTGAGTCGATAACCTAATTTCCAAATTTTTGCCAAATATTCTCCATTAAATCGTTTTGAAGTTGTTGATGTGTAGTTCTGTCTCGCACTTGAATTGTGTTTTGGAGGTAGTCGCGCATATTTATCGGTCTTGTTGTCGTGTAATCCGAAGGATTTACCGAGCCTACAACTCCTTCTTGATCATACTCCAGGAGCTCATCTTCGTATTCATCTCGTTCATCTTCTACAATAATATTATGCAAGATAATGCATGCTCGCATAATTTTCTCAATCTTAATCAATTCCCATGAAAGTGCTGGGTTTCGAATGATTGCAAATCGAGATTGTAAGACTCCAAACGCCCTTTCTACATCTTTGCGAGCACTCTCTTGAACTTGAGCAAATAGTTTAGCTTTTTTTTCGGGTGTCGAACAGATTGCACAAATGTGGCCCAAGGTGGATAGATACCATCGGTAAGATAATATCCCTTGTTGTATTGATGACCATTAACCATGAAATTGATATATGGTGCCCTACCATGTAAAACATCATCAAAAAAAAGGAGAACGATCAAGCACGTAAATATCGTTACACGTACCTGGGACACCAAAAAATGCATGCCAAAACCATAGGTCATTAGATGCCACAACCTCTAGTACAATCGTTGGATATCCATGATCTCCACGTGCATATTGACCTTTCCATGCATTTGGACAATTTTTCCAAGCCCAATGCATACAATCGATGCTACCCAACATCCCTGGAAAACCGCGAGCCTCCCCCTTCACAAGTAGACGATGCAAGTCTTGCACTGTAGGTTGACGAACATATTCACCACCAAAGATGGATATGACTCCATCAACAAAATTTTCTAAGCTCTTCCTAGCAGTGCCCTCATCAAGACGGAGATATTCGTCACTACCGTCTGCAGTTGTTCCATACGCCAACATGCGTATCGCACTGGTGCATTTTTGTAATGCAGATATACCAAGTCTACCAGTCGCATCTGGCCTTTGTTGAAAGTATTCCACTCCATTCTCGAGGCTTTCAACAATGCGCATGATAACATGTTTGCGCATTCTGAACCGACGTCGGAAGATTGCATCTGTGTACGTCAAGACCTCAGAGAAATAATGTCAGCGTAATTGTGCTTCCCCTTGCTCCCTTCCTCTTTCAATGTGTGTTCGACGACGTCTTCTTCTAGAGCTTTTTGCTTGTGCCTCATCAGCTCTTTGGCATGCAAGTTGCCACTCATTGAAAGTAGCAAAGAGCTCATTATCTGTATCAGAGCTACTGCTACTAAGGAATGGGTTGGCGATTGATAGATCAGAATCAGAGTTAGACATTGTGTAGCTATTTGTTTGAAGTAGATAATGATAGAGTTGAAAGAAATCTCTATACTCATATCACATTTATATATCAATCTATTTAGATGATCGTCGTATATGACCGTTGTATATTTAAATATGTCTACAACTTTTCTTTGCCACCTTCACATGCATTGTCGAACCCATCATTATCTTTACCCATTCCCTTCTTTAAACCCATGTCCTGTCAAGACGTGACATGAAATGACAACACTATATAGCTTCACATGCATTAACTTTGCCCAATCTCTGCCACCTTATCTTTATCTTTGCCCAATCTCTGCCACCTTCACATGCATTGTCGGACCCATTATTATCTTTCCCCATTCCCTTCTTTAAACCCATACCTTGTCAAGATGTGACATGAAATGACAACACTCTGTAGCTTCACATGCATTAACTTTGCCCAATCTCTTCCACCTTATCTTTATCTTTGCCCAATCTTTGCCACCTTCACATGCATTGTCGGACCCATCATTATCTTTGCGCATTCCCTTCTTTAAACCCATGCCCTGTCAACACGTGACATGAAATGACAACACTCTGTAGCTTCATTTATCTTGACCACACTTCTGACACAAAGTAGAAAATACATTGATTGTAACAACAAGATCTTACATTAAGAGAGCTGATTACAAAAATATCTTACGTAATATAGCACTAAACATTAGGATACAACAACATAAAACATAAATCAAGAGCATTAACATCATTAGAAAATACATTGATACAACTTCCGATGATTACAATTTCTTCAAATCATTTTGAGTTCCTTCATCAAACTTTCCTTCAATTCAATACCTGCAGGAGTCAATTCCTTATCTGCCATCAAGCTCATCAATAGTTCCATCTTCTTAACTCTCGCGTATTCTTTTTGCCTCTCTAGCTTTTGTGCCGCCTTCAATTTCTTAAACTCTAGTAGCTCGCTCATACGTCGTGATGCTTCATCCTCTCTCTCTTCGTCATCACTTCAACGTGTTCATTACTCGTTGTTGATGCCTTCTATTTCCCCTTTCTCTTGGTGCTTTTGATACCTTCAGGACGATCAAAATGTTGATGATCATGCATGCTTGTTGGAGTTTCAGGAGTTAGGTTAGAACCCACGACATCTTCAGTTGAAGCCCTTGATCTTTTGCCACTTGAAACACTTTCCTCCTTCTCTTGGTTGATCTTTTTCAAATGATCAACTCTCCATTTTTCTTCATTACGAAGAACATACCATCCATGCTCATTTATAAAACTACACCCATATGTAGCTCTATAAATTTCATGTGCTTTATTCATTACATCTTGATCTCCTTTGCCTCTAGCTTTTAATTTGAGAGCTTTTTCATGGCAACCAACAAACTTACCAACCGTGTTGTTTAGCTTTTGCCATCTACACTTGATTTTATTTTTTTCTCGAGGAACTTGGTGAGGCTTCCTCCATTGCATGTAGTTGTTAGTAATTCGACTCCAAAATGCCTCTGAAGTTTGGTTATTGCCATCAATCGAATTAGTACTCACATTTATAAAACCGGAGATAAGCAGCAAATCATCTTCGTGGGACCAATAAACGCGCTCACCATCAACACCACCGCCACCACCGCCACCATTGTCATTATCACCACCACCTCCATGACGACCACCACGACGACGACCTCGACGACCACCACGATCACCACTACCACTAATAGGAGCTTTAAAACCACCACCACCACTATTAACACCATAACCACCACCATAACCACTATCACTACCAACACCACCAATATTAGTACCATAACCTCCACCATACCCACTATCACTACCAACACCGTCACTATTAGCAACATAACCACCACCACCACCATAACCACCACCATAGCCACCACCACCATAACCACCACCGCCATCACCACCACCATTACCACCACCAGAAGAGGGAGCTAAACCACCCTGGTGTTGGGTACTATATGTAGGCATTTTAGAAGGTTGAGTGAGTATTTGACTATAATAATTATATTCAGAATCTAGGGTTAAATCATTAAAACCAAACAATTCACTAAAGTTTTGAGAATTTGGATGATTATCCATGATGGATGTAGAAAGAAGAGGTGTGTTTTGGTGTTTCAAAATGATCCAACACCTTTACTATATATAGACAAGAATATGGGTTAATTTTATTATTTATTATATTTTTATACCTTAGAATAAAATTTAGGTTTATTATTTATCTCTATGAATAATACAATAAGCATTGAAGAGATGAAAAATTGCAATTAAAAATTACCCAACACATAAATGCAAATATAAAGAATAATTTTTCATGATTTAGAATTTTTATACCTTAAAACGAAATTTATTAATTTGTTATATACTTTGATATTTTCAAACCTATAACTTTACTATATACAAAGTTTTTTTTTAAAGTTAATTTAAATATATTCAAAATGGGTATTTATAGGTAGATAAAAAAAATTATGAATTTTGGTATAATTTGTTTTTTTTTTATATTTAAGCCGGAAAATGGTTTTTATAATTAATAAAAAAAACCATTTCCGCTGTCCAATGACAGGCTGCCACGCGTCGCAGCAGGCATCGCACCAATCAAAGCGCGATTCGTGACACTGCCCCCTCTTTTTTTTTAAAAAAAAAGTGGCCGAATGATGCAGCCAATTGGGGGATGACACGTGCC
>BSUD01000004.1:52105595-52309699 GCA_033239045.1 Fagopyrum esculentum
CATCCATGGAACGGGTCTTGAGAAGACCCATTAAATTGTGTTCTGAACCCATTTATTACTATATTTACAAGACCCATCCCCCCCCCCAAGCATCCCGATAATCCTGCCCTAAAACTACAATTCCGATTCTCTATTTAACATTGTTAATTCTACAATTTCGATTCTCTATTCTCACATTGCTAATTCTACAATTTTGACTAAATAAAATAACATAGAGTAAACTATAAATGAGTTTGTACACTTATTTCAAGTTGTGCGAGAATTTCTTCCGGATCACTGTATTTTCAATATCGAACGGTATAATAGAGCTTTCACCATCGGATTCTACATCTCCTTCTTCGGAAAACGTTGACATTTTAACGGATTTCTTTCTTTACGTTGTTGTGGTTTGGATGTAAGTGAATAATACAATGATTTGACATGTTATTATAGGCTCCAAAGTTTTCAACGGATATATTTACAACGGCTATAATTTACAACGGATATATTTACAACGGGTATAATACAACAGATCTTTTTATAAAACACTAACGGCAAGATGGAGGCGCCTCCGCCTCCATCTAGCGTAGGGGCGGACTCCGCCTATGTCAAGGAGGATGTCCGCCCCAATAGTAAGCCTGTAGAAATAATAGGGGAAGGGCAAAAGTCCCAATATTCAAATATCGGAAGAGCATAAATGTAAAATTCCTTCCGAGGAGACAAACTCCAAAATATGTTGGTCCTTATGGATTGTAAAATGAACCATACACGAGAACTCCCAAACAACAAAGAAAGGGCAGTTCTCAAAATTGCTATGGTAAAATATTGTCAAATTAATATGTATAAACGTGTGGCAACAAATTTCTTAATCTAAAGAGAGGAGAACAAAATACAAGAGGTATTCGAATTAACATACACAAGAGCGTAATGCAAAGTGTAAAGTAGAAACGAAATAAATGTACTATAATTGGAAATGAATGAAAATATTGACTCCCAAATACACCAACAACAAAGGATTCAATAAAACAAGAAGTATATACAAAGCCGTTGGGATAATGATAAGAAAAGATAATTATTTCCCCAGATCATCGTAATAGAATTGTTTAATATATATTCGGATTCAAAGAAGGTTAAATCTTTAATACTATCGCTTCATACAGTGTGTTCCATTAGTTTAAATATTTTGTATTATTAGTTCATGTTTTATTAATTTTTTTGATGATTATGTATTTATAAACTTTTATAATATTATGTATTTTAAAATTTTTAATATTAGTTTAAAACTTGTGTTTCATTAGTTTGAACATTATGTTCTGTTAGTGAATATATTGTGTCCCGTTAGTTTAAATATTTTGTATTATTAGTTCATGTTTTATTGACATATGTACAAGAAAAGTGCATAAACATAACTACTAAATATAAGAAGAAAATATATGATGCAAGATTAAAAATATTAAAACAAACAAATTTATGGCTATGAACTCAATTACAAACTTTTCTTGTAAAATTTTAAACAAACAAATTAAAACATATTTAAGAATAAAACAAATAGTTACAAACTTTTTGTTTAAAAATATATGAACTATTAATATATAACTAATAAAATAAAGTTTGAACAAATAAAAACAAAAGCTTAAACCAACGAATTAAAAATTATAATGTTTTATTGTAAAAATGTATGAACTAATAGAATAAAATAGTTGAACATATACAAAACTTTTAAACGAAGAATACGAAATATATGAACTAGCAAAGTGCGTCTTAAAATTATATGTAAACTTTTTGACACGTGTCGGATATAAAAAGTCCCATATTTCCGAATTGAAAATACTGCTCTCTATCTTAACCTTTTAAAAAAAAGCTATTTATTATATATATATATATATATATATATATATATATATATATATATATATATATATATATATATATATATATATATATATAAACGGTGGTTGTTGGGAGTCGATGACTAATTTTTATATTAATCGACACAAAAACAAAATAATTTAAAATTTATTAATTAGTTGAATATTAAAACTTATAATTCTAGATTAAATATTTACTTTTGTGTGCAATGTGATGCCTATTAGGGAAGTGTATTCCTATGATGCAACAAATACGTACATGTACCAAGGGAATTGAATTACAAGAGCCAAACTTTAACTTTACAAAATAATATAATCTATGCGGGATATACGTAGGCAGTACAGAACCGTGTAGCTTTTGTTTCTCACAATTGTCAGACCTTTTGCAAAGCTTATAATCTACTAATTTTAAATTACAACTCCCTATAATTTTCGCACATATAAGTAACATGTGGCAGATATCCATACAAATTATAATAATTTACAACGTAAAGAGTAATGACACCGTCACTACGTGTATATATTTATGTATAAAAAGTAGGTGATACGAATTATCGTATGTCGCACTTAAAGCACATATACTTAAAGTGCGTATACATACATACTCGGTACACACGGATATGACAATATCACACCGTATGTCACCGATGAGTTCTATCACATACTACTTTTTTTTTTTTATGAAAAAAAAGTCGAATCTCCCCGCGCCTAAGCGCTTTTATTAAGAAAAAACGGATTACATACGTAACAAGTGGGGTGAAGACACACCCCTCAGATCGTCTAACAAATGGTTCGGGATCCCTACCGGGGGAACCACCAAACGGTGGGAACATAAATCCATGGAAAGAGCTAAGTTTGCGATAGCATCCGCAACTCTATTGCCTTCCCTGAAAGTGTGCTCGAGCTTCACTTGCCTATCTCGAGTAAGAAAGCCTTGACATCTAGTAACCAGGCTAGAGAGGGGGTGAGTGTGACTAACTCCGTTCTCGATCATGATAATAACCAGCTTCGAATCAATCTCGAACAAAACCTTTTTGAATCTCAGTTCCCACGTCCACTCCAGTCCGAGACACAACCCCCATAGTTCAGCTTCAAGTACCGAAGTGGTTCCCAGATTAGCCGCTATTCCTTAGACCCATTCCCCTTGGTCATTCCTTATTACAACCCCTGCAGACGCCCTTGGCAGTTCTCCCTTTCTAGCCCCATTTGTGTTAACTTTAATCCACCCTTGCTCAGGCTTAGTCCACTGAATCAGCCTTTCTCTCTTCCTCGGTAAGTCCTTATCCACCCTTCTGTTCCGCGGTTCCCTCACTTCCGTATGGTAGGCAAACAGGAAAGCAACCTTTTCTTTGGGTATATGACCTTCATTAAAGGTGCGCATGATTCTCCATCGCCAAATCCACCAAATCGAGATTGCAAAGAGGTTATTCCATGGGCCTTGATGGGAACCTTCTCTATCCATACACACATTCTCAAAAATCCATTCCTCCCATTGGAGCTAGAAGAAGGTCTGCTGGAGATTTGTGGGGACAAACACTAACCAAATATCTTGTGCATAGGGGCAGTCTCTAAGTAAATGTAGTTGAGACTCCACCATACTTGAGCAGACAAGGCAATCAGGAGAGGACGACAGATGTATCCTGTGGCATTCCATGTTAGTGAGGACCACACCCCACGCAAGCTGCCAAATAAAATAGAGTATTCTCTCCGGCACTTTTATTTTCCAAAGCTTGGCAAATAGGTCTGTACGTACATCATTATGGGCTCTCATTTGACGAAGATAGTGATGGGCAGACGCCACTGAGAAGCTCTCATCTTGGGTTAGTCGCCACCTCACCGCATCTTCATGGTCTAACTCCTCCCAAATCTTGGTTGCAACAAGTTTCAGGAAATTTGAGTTGGTAAGCCTACAAGACAGGTAATGCCAATTCCAACCCATATCATCAATCCAAACGTCCCTAACAAAGAGGCTTAACTCATGCTGCGTGAGAGTAATTTGGCAGGCCAATGCCAAGCATTCGTCCGAGAGCCAAATGTCGCTCCAGAACTTTCCCCTTCTTCCATTACCCACATTCCATCCAAGAGTGGGCACTATAACCCGGTTAAAACTCTCCACAATCCCTTCCAGATCCAGGCGTTACCATTTTTGTACCGAAGGATCGAAGGCCAAACCTGGGTGAAGTTGGTATATTTTTTGAGCAGCACCTTAACCCAGACTTGATCTTCAGTCGTGACGAGTCTCCAACCCAGTTTGCTAAGCATGGCTGCATTCACTTCGTTTAACTTACGTATCCCCAGTCCACCTTGGTCTCGGGGTTGACATATATAATCCCACTGAAGCCGATGCATCTTCCTGTTCCCCTCTGAGTCTCCCCAGATAAAGCCTCGACACATTATGTCAATCTTGCTCGTGATGTTGTTGGGCAGCTTTATGACGCTCATGTAGTGCAGAGGGATGGCCGACAGGACAGACTTAACAAGAGTGGTTCTTCCTGCCATGCTTAGCGTCTTCACCTTCCGACCTGCTAACCGGGACGAGATTCTCTCAATAAGAGGATTGAAAGTCTCCTTGGATATCGCCCCCTGAATGAGTGGTATGCCTAAGTATAAACCGAGATTCCTCGTAAAAGGTACTCCACAAGTGTCGCTAAGTCTTTGCTCCAGCTCCCCCCCTGACATTTTGTTACACAAAAATACCGGATTTAGTGAGGCTAACCTTCTGACCGGAAGCATTACAGAATCCTCCAAGATCCTTCGAACTATCCTTAGTTGGTTAGTTGAGGCTTCCGTAAATAAAAGAATGTCGTCGGCAAAGAATAAATGCGAAAGGGGATGACCTCCACGTGAAAGTTTAGTCGGTTTCCATTGTCCCTCTCCAACGGCTGCCTCAATCAAGTGGCCGAGTCTCTCAAGGCAAAGCACAAACAAATAAGGGGAGAGTGGGTCGCCTTGTCTAATGCCACTCGTTGTTTTGAAACTTTCCGTGCACTCCCCACTCCAAAGAACTCTCATAGAGCTAGATGAAATACAAGTCTTCACCCATTCCACCCATTCTTTAGGCATGTTCATGTCTTCAAGGGTATCAATCACAAATTCCCAACGGAGCCTATCATATGTCTTCTCAAGATCTAGGTTCATAACCATCTACCCTCTCTTCCCTCTTTTCTTGCTGAAGGAGTGGATCACCTCTTGTGCAAGGATCACATTATCATATATCAATCTACCGGGAATAAAACTGCCTTGGAGTGGACTGACAAGAGAGTTCATGAGTGGTTTGATGCAATTCGAGAGAACCTTTGTAATCACCTTGTAACTAGCGTTACAAAGGATGATGGGTTTCAGTTGTTGGATCATCTCCAGCTTTGCAACCTTCCCAATTAGAACCAAAAGGGTTTCGTTTGAGGACGGGGGAGGGCGCCTGTATTAAGGAAGCCCCTGATGAAACCGACCAAAGACTCCCCTACCGTGTCCCAAAGCCCCTGATGAAACCGACCAAAGGCTCCGGCAGATCCTTTAGCTTCTCCAAGGACGTCTCAATGTGAAATCTGGGTGGGTGAACCAAGCAACAAGAAAACTGAATGGGTGTCTTCTAGGATTCCCCAAAGGTTTTGGAGAGAGGGATAGGAGCAAGATGTTGTGATCGGAGGAGATTCGGAGGAGGTGACGTACCATAGCATGTGGCCATCTCAAACGTCCCTCAGTAGTTACAAGGACTCTATCGAGTCTTTTGGAAATCCTGGTGGTGGTTGAACGGTTTCTTGTCCACGTAAAAGGAGACCCCAAATACCCCATATCAATGAGGTTGTTTACGTTGAGCCAAGTTCCAAACTCCATCGATTGACGTGGTAAGCGTTGGGCCCCCGTTGGCTTTCCTCCAGGCACTTAATCACGTTAAGATCGCCCCCAATCAATACAGGCAAGGAAGCTTCTTGGATAATGTGTGAAAGGTCACGCCAGATCTCCCCCCACTTTCTAGGACCTGGAGCAATATAAGCAACAATGAGGTAGAATTCTCCCTCATCATGGGTCACCCTGACCTGAATGAACTGACGAACTTCTTGATCACTAAAAACTGAAGGCAGTTGGAGTCGCAAAGTAACCAGATGCCCCCACTTTGGCTCTCCGCTTCCACCCTGTCAAACGAATCAAAACCCATCTTTTCACAAAGGGAGTCAGCCACCTTACCTGAGCAATGGGTCTCGAAAAGGGCCACAAAGCCAAGTTTATGTTTTCTAATCATATAGCGGATAGATCTTCGGAGACTACTTTTCACTGTTCCGAAGCAATTCCATAGGATCCCTATCATTATAACCTTTGGTTTGGGATCTTTTTGCCTACTCTCCTATCTCTGAGAGTCTAATACCAATGATACTTGGGACTCCAGGCATACCTCTATCTTCTCAGGCTCTTCTGTGGGGGTTGGGGTAATGCCCGCTACGAACTCCACATCTTGTAGTATTACTCTATTAAGAAACTTGACTAGTGACACATTCTTAACCACTGGGGTGGATTAGGGGTAGATGTGCTACACATTTTCTTCTCTGGTGCCATAGGCTTTCCCATGTATTCACCACTGGTGATGTTCTGATGGTTCCTGGGGTACGTTCGAACTCGCTTTCGGGATTAAGGTAATGTCCCTCCTGAGTCTCTCTGTCGTGGTGCAACGTGGGTGGAAGTACTATTGTTTCCTCCCCTATCCTTAGGGGTACTCTCCGGTACCTGGTTGGCTTTACCTTTAGCCCATGGTTTCCTACGTTGAACCACCATCCAAGGGCCGTGCTCCTGATCCTTTAAGTTATCACACTCCACAGCTGGTTGGGGATGCTCAAGCTCCTGTACAGTTTCACTTGCCTTTTCCTGGACAACAGTAACAATTTCCTTAGTATTCTTGTTTCCCTGTGAACCATCTACTTACATGCAATTCTCCATAACGTGCCCATAACATCCACACGTGAAGCAGATCGTGTGCAAGTTCTTGTACTCCAACAAGAGACGTTTTTCATTCACAATCAGATCTCCCTTTAGAGGCCTGTTGAGATCGATGTTAATGAAGACCAATGCAAACTTCCCACGTGATATGCCAGTGTGTTTACATCTATTCTCAAGGGGTCTCCTATAGCCGATGCAATCGCCTTGAGAATGCTCGAGTTGTACATAGCAAAAGGTAAACCCTTAATACGTACCTAAACTCCAGTAGACTTGATAACTGATATTGCGGGATCATAGCTTTCATCCCATTTTTACATCATGAGATAATGGCCGAAGATCTTCAATGGACCATTAGTGAGCCCATCTAACATGTCCGATTCCTTCTCAAACCTAATGAGGAAGAAGTCATTAGGTAGATCGAGAACAGTCCATCCTCCAACTGTCTTCCATAATTGTCTCACGCTACTTTCGAAAGCCAAATATGAAATCATACGTCCCAGGATTTTGACGACTATTGAATTACGCCAAGGGGCATTCAAGATACTTACTACTTCAGGAGCAATGGTAATAACTGGTGTTGAGTCGTTACCTTTCGGGTAATCAAGGGTTACTTTACCATTATCAATTAGGTTTTCAGGGAGCACCGGCAGTTGTTTCCATGCAGAGTCACTAAAGAGCATTGTACTCTAGTTTGGGGCCATGTGCACTGGCGCTTTATTTTGATCCGTTTCATGGGACGATAAGTTTGCCGCTTCATGGTTCTAGTCGTATGGGGGAGCGGGGGTCAGGGATAATCGGCGAACAGAGGGTATCTGGAGTAGCAGGGGGGAAACAGGGGGGTTGGGGGAGTCGCCTCGAGAGTCACCCTAAAATTCCTTCCCCGGAGACAAAATCCAAAAAATGTTATTCCTTATGACTAGGTTTGTAGTGTTCAAACGGTCCGCCCGCACCGTAAACCCTCGGACCGGACCTCAAACTCTCGGACCGGACCGTAAACTCTAGGACCGGACTAGACTATTTCACTGCTAGTGTGAAACGGTCCGCCCGCACCGTAAACTCTGGGGAGACGCAGGGTGGTCGGACCTCTTTATTTTTTTAAAAAAAATTAAAAAATTTTTTTGTATGGATTAAATCCGTTCCGGTCCGGGTTTGGATAGGACACTCTTCTTGTTCTAAAATAATTAAAATATAAATTAACGGTCCGGACCGGACTTGATGGGACCATTACGGTCCAAATATACAAGGTAAACAACAAATGTTTGTTCAAAGGGAAGCTGAGTCCTAGATACGTCGGACACGAGGCGTCAGACGTTTCGGCGTCAAAGGGAAGTTGAGTCTCACATACGTCGGACCGTTCGAGAATATTGAGCGAGTTTGAGAGGCAATATACAAACTTGCTCTACCACCGAGGCTGGAGGGTGTTCACCCAGTCTTCCACGTGTCTCAGTTATGGGAGTACATACCGGACCCGAGACACATCGCCAGTCATGAGGATCTAGTGATCAAGCCAGACCACACGTTCGTTGAGCACCCGGTAGCTGTCTTAGAGCGTAGTACAAGACGCTTGCGTTCGAAGGACACACCGATGATGAAGTTCAGTGGTCGATGCGAGGAGCTGATGAGTCGAATTGGGAGACAAAGGATAGTATCGAGAGGAACTATCCGGAGTTTTACGCTCAGCTTGTTGCACCTTTAGCATAGTTGTTATGTTTCGGTTTTTCTTTTATCGAGTGGCGTACACTTTTGTGACGTTTTGAGTTACATGCCCCGAGTGGGAATATATGAGTTGTGTTTAGCATTTCCGTGCTGTTGTTATGTGATCGTTTGAGCTGTGTTAAGTTTCGAGACAAAACTTCTTTTTAGGGGATCTAATGTAAGATACCAGTTTTCACCTTCACCGCCCCGCGGTGAAGGAGGCCGCCCCAGCGGCCTTGGTGTCTGTCACCGCCCCCGCAGTGACAAGGAGCCACCCCTGCGGTTGAGGTGATCCGCCCCTATGGATTCGCTGCAGATCACATCCGATTTGTTTCCATTCGTTTTATCTTCCTTCCACAAATAGAATATCCGATCTTCTATCTTCTGGGCCGGCTTCCTTATCTTCTTCCTAACCCTAGACGTCCTTTCCATCTATATTTCCCGTCTCTTCTATATATTCCCGTCTTTTCTTCTCTTTCTCATTTCTTGCTTACGCTTTTCTCCAACCTTGAAGCTGCAACCGTCTCCCTTGCTTCATGTGATCTTACTGAACATGTAAGTCTTCTTCTCTGAGTTCTTCATCACGTTCATGTAGTTGTTGCATGCCTTTCCCTTCTGTTTTGTTTTTTTTCGTTCTTCCCTTTTCTTCTTCTCCAAGGATCAAGCTTGAGCCTTGATTCTTGCGGAGCGTTCTGTTGTTGATATGTTGTCATTCATAGGTTCCCCTGGTTGAGTTGTAAAGTGTGAGAGTGTTAAAAGAACAAGCTTTGGCCTTGTCTTGGTTTTGCTGTCATCGAGAAGCCGATAGTCGCTTTTATCGAAGATCCGCCCCCGCGCCTCTGTCGTGCCGCCCCCACGGGTTACCGTCCTTGCGCCTGTCCAGCCGCCCCTGTAGTTTCCTCTACATTAACTCCCGTTCTTGTGAGTTGCTTCCTTCCTTGCTTTCCTCATCCCTTTCCTTGTTCCTTTTGGATGTTCCTTGACCCCTGAGTATACTGTAAGACTAAGGTTGAGCCCTTAGCTTGTGGAGATCTCTTAGAGATCATTGAGACTAGAAGTTATAGACGTCTAGCAACCGTTTTGTTCTTGATTCGTGTTGTTTGTGTGAACAGGCTTTCCTTGCTCCTTTCCAGAGGGAAAATGAGTTGTTCGCTGAGTTGTTGCTGAGCTTTTAGATTACATTCGAGTGAGGTAAGTCCCTTGGACTTACTTAGCTTTATTCCATATATTGGTTTGAGTGTTTTGGCTTATTTGCGTTATTTATCGTTTATAACGGATAACTGGAATAGGATTCACCCTTTATAACCCTAACTGACCCAAGTGTATGATAACGGGGCGGTGACCACTTGTCTAGTTCTACAAGAGACTAGAATGTGCTCTTCTAACCCAGGCCCGAAGGTAATGGATAATACTGATATATTCCTATTGGTAGACAGAAGCGGAGGCGAGTTTCGGGAGACTCTCGTGTGACAAAAGAAGTTGAATTAGTAATGGATAACTTTATGAAAGAAAATAACCGGTTGAGTGCAAGTATGTTATATGTTTACTTTACCTTATGTGTGTTTGTGCCATTACGTTCTTTCTGATATCTAGAATGTTAGCTAACAATTTATACCGATGTAGTAGATGTTCCTCAGGTTCAGGATGTTGTTGAGTGATCCGGACGGTGTGGTCAACCGGGGTTTCCGTACTTTATAGGATGGGATCGGGTTTATGCTTATGTTGTTGCTTTCCCTTTTGTTTTGAACTCGGCTGCGAGCCTTTTATGTTTTCTTTTGTTTAAACCTTTGGTTTTATATTTAGTTTTGGTTTTCATTTGTCTACGCCTTGTTGTAAGATCCGTTATGTTTTTGCTACTCTGAGGGTCGGGACCCATTGTGAGGTCCTAGCCCGTAACGCTTTGATTTCCCAAAACTTGGGGTGTTACAAAAAAATTACCTTAACCCTTCCTTTTTCAACCTTCCACAAGTCTCCTAATTGATACAAGCACAAGGAGGGAGTAGTTTGACAAGTAGCACCAATCTTTAAGAAGATTAATAACACACACAAGAACAACCTAGCAAGGACTCACAACGATTCAATCAAAGACTCTCTTTTTCTTTGATAACCAAAGACTCTTAATTTGATTGAATAAGAATGGATAAAACGATCACTTCATAACCAAAGGAACGAGTATTTCACAATATTGAGGAAGTCAATAATCAAAATCAAATACTGATCTTTTGGTCTCCTAAGGGTTTATATAGGCGAGATTTCCTAAGAAATAAATGACTAAAATATTCCTACAAAATATAGGACAGAAAAACAAAACCTTTAGAATGCTTAGGGCTTTAAAGGTAAAAATAGCTAACTATAATCTTGTCTAGATTTAATGTAAATATTGACTAGATTCCTGAGAATCTCGTTTGGACATGAATGAAATCTCGACTAGATGCTTGTAAATCTCGACTAGCCACTTTCCTTGCTCCCTTGACCATCTTCACACATGTAAGGCTCCCTCACATTGGATATCAATGTGACTAAAGAAGACTTAGACACAATTAGATGAACAATGGTCTCATTAGAGGCTAATGATGTCACCAAGATAGAGACCACTTCTTGAATGATTAATCTTGATCTAGTAATTGATCCTTCCATGATAGGACTTGTGGATGATGTACACTCCTTCTCCATTAGTTCTCTTCTCTTGACCTAGTGATAGGTCCATGTACAATAGGAGGTGTTGGGGTGGTCCCTCATCATACTCCCCTTCTTGAAAAGAATTCGTCCTCGAATCATCATCATGCTCATCACTAGACAGAAAAGGACTCAAATCTCCTACATTGAAGGTAGTACTCACGTCATACTCCTCCGGAAGCTCAAATACATAAGAGTTGTATTTAACCTTAAGTAGCAACTTAAAATGTCCATCTCCACGTGGTGAAAGCTTGGAGTTGCGCTTTTCCGGCAATCTTTCCTTAGATGCAACAAAACTAGATCTCTTGGCTCAAATAACAATTCCTTTCGATTCCAATTAGCCTTGGTCGTAACTTGCCTTCCTTTCTCCTCTAGCCTTACATGTCTTCTCATGAAACTTCTTGATGAACTCAACCTGTTTTCCTATATTAAAATATACTCGCTTCTCTGAAGATAACGATATAAGATCAAAAGGGGTCAAGGGATTCAACCCATAAACACACTCAAAAGGAATTAGGTTCGTAGAAGATTGCATAATTTGATTATAAGCAAACTCAACATATGGCAAGACATCTTCTCAAGCATTCAAATAATCTTTCAAAACAGCCATCAAAATGGTAGTCAAAGTCCTATTAGTAACTTCCGTTTGACCATCCGTTTGAGGATGTGACTAGAAGTAGATAAAAGCAACTTAGTTCCTAGCTTTCCTTATAGAGTCTTCCATAAGAAACTAAGGAACTTAACATCTCTATCACTCACTATAGTCCTAGCTACTCCATGCAACGTAACAACTTCTCTAAATAATAAGTTAGTAACATTGTAAGCATCATCGGTCTTATGACAAGCAATAAAGTGAGTCATCTTAATAAAACGATCAACAACCACAACTATCGAATCCCTCCCCTTCTTAGTCCTAATTAATCCTACAATAAAGTTAATACTAATGTCTAACCATGGTGAAGTAGGCGTAGGAAGAGGGGTATACAAACCATGCAATTTCATTCTGGCCTTAGCTTTCAAGCACATAAGACATCTCTTAATCATGTTCTCTACATCCTTAAGCGTATGAGGTGAATAAAAGTGTGAATGTAACATATGAAATGTCTTATCCCTTCTAAAATGTCCCATTAAACCTTCCATATGAGCTTCCTCAACAAGTAAAAGTCTAAGAGAACATCTAGCAATGCACACTTTATCCATACAAAACAAAAATCCTTCCAATAAATAGAACTTATCATGGGAATTTTGGATACTACATTGCTTATAGATATCACAAAAATCAATATCATCAACTTATAGATCCTTAATACAATAGAAACCTAGAATCTTAGAATCCATAGTAGTGATCAAAGAATGTCTCATAGAAAGAGCATCAACAATAACATTGTCCTTTCCTTTCTTATTCTTAATGATGTATGGAAAAGTTTCTATAAACTCCATCCACTACCATGTCTCCTATCCAACTTATCATGACTCCTAAAATGCTTTGAAGACTCATGGTTAGTTTCTGGATAAATTCATTAGGCCAAAGGTAATGTTGTCATGTCTTGAAAACTCGAAATAATGCATACAATTCTTTATCATAGGTCGAATAATTCAATCATGCTCCTTTCAAGATCACTCCTCCAATGCCAATTCCTAGTGTGTCACCCTCGACTCAAATGGTTAAGTGAAGCCCGGAAGTTCTAGAGAGGTGCATGTGATAGCCGCCACTTTCACAACTTCAAGGCCTTCTCTTGAGCATCTCCCCACTCGAATTGAACTTGCTTCTACGTGAAAGACGTGAGGGGGGATGCAATTGTACTAAAATCTCGTACAAAACGTCTATATAAGGTAGACAATCCATGGAAGTTTTGAACATGGCCGATTGTGGTAGGTATTGGCCACTCTTGGATAACTTTAATCGTTTCTTCATCTACCTCTAGACCTAATGCAGTCACTACAAAACCAAGAAAATAATTGATTAGTGCTAAATTCAGATTTCTTAATATTAGCATATAAAGATTCATTTCTAAGAATTCCAAGTACTTCTCTTAGTACTCTTCATGCTCCTCAAGTGATATACTATAAATGAGGATGTCATCAAAGTAGACAACCAAAAATTTTCCAATGAAGTGGCGTAAGACATGATTCATCAACCTCATAAAATGTGCTAGGAGCATTAGTTAAGCCAAATGGCATAACCAACATCTCAAACAATCCAAACTTAGTATTGAATGCCGTCTTCCATTCATCTCCTTCCCGCATTCTAATTTGATGATATCCACTCTTAAGATCAATTTTTGAGAACAAGGTGGATCCGCTAAGCTCATCTAGCATATCATCCAATCTGGGAATGGGATGACGATACTTGATAGTAGTGTTATTGATTGTTATACAATCAACACACATCCTCCATGTATTATCCTTTTTGGGAACCAAAATGATGAGAATTGCACATGGGCTCAAACTTTCTCTCACATAGCCGTTGACTAAAAGCTCTTGAACTTGATCTTGAATCTCTTGACTAACCCGAGGATTCATCCTATAAGGTTGACGCTAAAAAAGTTTTGCACCTGGAATTAATTCAATTTGATGATCGATGCCTCGAAAACGTGGAAGTCTTGCAAGAATCTCATCCAGAAAAACATCACAAAACTCATCGTAAAGGGTTATAATGGTTTTGGGTAAGGTAGCCTTGACTTTATCACTTAAAGTCACAAAGATTTTACATAGGCTCATGAGAATGGCATCCAAAGGGGTATAATCATCAATGTAGTTCTTCTTGGATGTTAAAAGAACTCTCAAATGGGGCGATATATCTTCATTGAGGCAAGAAAATCCTTCTTTGGGGCGAGATTTGGCACTGGGGCAAGATAATTTATCCCTAGGGCGAGAATCTTCACTAAATTGAGAAAAACCTTCATTGGGGCGAGATTTCTCGTCTCTAGGACGAGATTTTCCTTCTTTGGGGTGATATTCATCAGAGGAATGAAAAATTCATCACTGGGTAAGATTTCAAATCCCTCAGGCGAGATTCTAGTCTATTGAGGCGATATTCTTCACTACATTGCTTTTCTCTATAGAGTAATCCAGTTATGAAACAGATAGACAATTTATAACACCATGAGGTGGTGCTAGGTAAATCTTATGCGCAATATACAAGACATCCTAGTGATGGCTGTAAAGTTTCTTAATAAATCTAGGACCATCTTCAAGTTACTTGTTCTGGTTAAAACTACATAGGGTTTTACCTTTCTAGTTCTTATCAAGTGTCTCTATTATTGGATAAAGCTACAAAGAAACCCTACAATTCAAAAGTGGTGATATAACTTGGTGAGCAATTGGACACCATTGTGAATATTATCCTCTTTAATGGAAAAGTTTAGTTCAATTACATCAGAGAGTATGCTACAAATATTAATTGGTCTAGTGATCTTTGGAGTGAGAAATTGATACACTATTGTGAAATTTGAAGGTTTCTAATACTTGTTTTTTGGGTAGCTCCAAACAGGATCACAATTTCAAAGACAACGAACAAACATCCAATATTTTCCTCTTTATTGAAAAAATAAGAAATACCAACATAGACAAAAGATTTATTTGCAGCCAAATGGAGCCAGTAACAATGTTTTTGAAGAGCTTGTACACCTTCAAATCATTACGATCAAAACCAATGACAACATCCATTTCCCAAAGCAAAACAATAACCTAAAATGCCATTGGAGATTTTCATGCAATTAGGTCAAAATAAGTGCATCACGGAGCAACGCATGTGTAACACCCCAAATCCACAAGGCTCAGAGTGTCACATTGGATTAGGATCTCGCAGTGAATCCTGACCCTAGCCTGACAACAAGTTCACTGGACCTTACAACATGACGCTGACAGATATAAAACAAATACAAAAAAACTATATAAATTGTACAACCAAAGGTAAACAACATCATAGCCGAGTATCAAAAAACATCCTCGCACAGGAGGTAAACAAGACATCATCCTCACACAGGAGGGGAAACATAAACAAACCCAAAACCAACCACCTAATGTACGCGAGTCCTCGGCCTGTCACCCTGCCAGATCACCCAGCAGCGCCTAACCTGAAACATCTACAACACGGTATGAAACCATTAGCTAACCATACATATATGAGATAATGCGTAAGCACAAGCACAACCATGAAAGATAAACACATCAGCATGCTATCACACATTTACCCATTTATTATCTTTATATAATATCCATTCACTCAAATCGCGTATATATATAAATAGATGAAAATATGTGACACGAGGACCGATACATCCTCGCCTCTGAGCATGCTAGCCAGCCGTACGAATATCGGTCACACAATCCGTGTACCCTATGGGAGTGGATTTCGCCCTTCCTATAAACCAGTATGGCCTCACATCAGAAAACCTTCCCGGACTCCACGGCGGGATGAAAGGGAAAGGTTATCACAACCACGCAATGGGGCAGTCAATAGAACATAGGTCAGTATAAACTATACCTCATACTATCATAGCAACATATAAAGCACACATCACTCATGCAAACACCCAATATAAGGATGGTAGCTAAGTAAGTCCTACGGACTTACCTCAACCTCGTACACAACCCAAACACGATCAACCAGAAACAACCTCCAATCCTGAGAGAGGGGCACTGCCTAATAACAAGACATAGAAAGATATCAACCTCTATTCATCAAAGGGGTCACACCTAGACCCAAAGGGATCCATAGGGATCATACTCAACCTCAAACCTCAAGTAACATCAGCCTAAGTTCTTTAAAGCCGTACAAGGCATAAACTGATCATAACCTCATCAAAACTCATCCTCACATACCTAGCATGATCCTATACACCAAAACTAAGAAAGGAGGGAACAAAGGCATCCTAAGGAAAGCCTAGAAGCAACACACACCTGCAGAACTAAGTGTAGGACATTTCTGATGCAGATGGGCGTAGGGGCGGCTCACAGGTGGCGCAGGGGCGGCTCAGGCCGGCGTTGGGGTGGTCCAAAAGGGGCGCAGGGGCAGCTGGTGTGCAAAAGATGCACCTCCGGATGTCCTTAGCTTCTTCACTCGATTTTCTTCACTCCTTCAAGCTGAACCTAAACAGCAGCAGAACTCCATCAACACTGATAGCATGAATTATAGTCTATATTTTGGGGTTTGTTTGGACGTTTTATCTTTCATAATCTGCATGTTTGTATGTATAATATGTGATTATATTACCGTTTCGCCTACCTTTGCGAGAATCGAGGTCTACACCTAGTTTTGTTGTAATCGTAGGTAAAATGGCACGTTTTGCATCAAAAAGGAGCTATGGAGTCATTGGAGCTACATTGAGGAACATAAGGAACCATCCAGGAAGCATAGCTATGAATTTAGGACTCACTTTGGACCAGATTCGAGAGATTTCACATTCAGTTGTGACTCACCTCGGTTGACCACAGATTCACCTCGACCGAGGTGATCCAGAGAAGCCGACTCGACCGAGGCGAATACCTAGGACGCGGCGAGAATATTTTATTCTTGGCTGAGATCTTTTATATTTGGAAAGTGATCTTATATTTTTGGGCTTGGCTCTTGGAAGGAAGAAGATATATTAGATCTTATATTTTACCTATATTTATGGGCAAAGATCTCTTCTAAGATATCTTATCTTTGGAGGGTTATTTTCCTATAAAAAGGGATGGATTTCCACAAATCCGATATCTCGCATACCATCGATCAGGGTTTATACACGCAGCAACCATACTCCAGTTGGGAGATTCGAAGAACCTTTTTGAAGGTTGAAGGAAGATTGAAGATTGTAGCTTTTATAGCTTTTGGAAGGTTTTCTTGTAAGATTACCTTAGATTCTCTTCCTTGTTGTCTTGCTTGTTGGATTTATATCCAAGGAACGCTTTGTTGTGATATTTGATTCATTTATTGAAGTCTTTTCATTAAATTCTTCTTGTTCAAATATTCACCTTCTTCCCATATATTTGATTAATACTTTCATGATGATGAGTGGCTAACTTCCTTATGTGATTCTAGGGTGATTGGCTGAAGGTTGTGGGAATAACAATGATAGAATAATCTTAGATTCTAGTAGGATCCTGAAAGCTCGAATCTTTAACCTTAACCTTAAGCATCTCGTTCAGTCGATGAACATCTCGGCCGGGGTGGAATTCTTCTGACCGAGGTGACTTATCCGATCCGAAACTGAGAGTTAAGTGTTAGAGTTTGCCAAATCCTATTCTTATTACACCTTTCTGGTTCAATGCAAGCCTAGGATGAGACTTACCCGGTAATTCCTTAGTTTATTTACCAACGATCATAAGTGTAGGTAATAAAGGTTTGTCCTTTATTGGGGTTTGAGTGTGCTTCCATCCCATCTTTGTGAGTTAGCCTGAGACTTACCCGGTAAAGGTTAATTCTATTCCCTTGGATGGTGTGTTAGTTTGAGATTATAGTTCTTTATCTTAATTCCTTGAGACTTACCCGGTAATAGGAGTTACGGTTTAGGATTAGTGAGTAGTGAGACTTAGCCGGTGATCTATTCCACTTTAAGTAACACCTTCCCTATGCAAAAACCTCAGCTTTGTCCGCTTATCTATAGATCTTGAGTTGGAACCACAACTAGATGCTTTAATCCCTAGAATTGCATGTTTGCTTTATTGACTTCTTATTCATCTTTGATTGTGTTAATTGCTCTTGTGGTTAGTATTTACATAAGCTTACCGTTATCGACTTTGTTTCACTAAGTCCCTGTGATCAACCCCTGGAATTCCTTGCTTTTTACTACGATTGACCCGTACACTGCGGGTTCGCATCCTTGTTTTAAGCTTACGTCTAGGGTTATAAATTTAAAGCTTGCACACACCGTTTGGAGCGAACAAGTTTTTGGCGCCGTTGTCGGGGACTTGGTCTAGACCGAGCCGGTACGGTTTGCTCTTGGGGCACTTGCCCCCGTGTCTACTAACCACTCTACTTGAGTGACTTTTGCAGGTTCATTCTTAGGTATATGCGAAGAACCCGCACTGGGAAGGAAATCGTTCCTTACGATCCCGAACCAGAAAAGACATACAAGCGACGCTTAAGAGAAGCAAAGATGGCCCAACAAGACAACCGCGATCTTGAGGCCGAATTGAAAGAGGCGTTAGAGTTGCTACGCCTCAGCAGGGAAGAACTAAGACAAGAGAAGGAAGAAACTCGCACCAACACTGAAGCAATAGAAGTAGAAATGGCGGTCATACGAGACCAGATTTTACTTCGACCGAGGGAAGATCCAGTCCCAGATCCTCGACCGATGCAGGATCCAGTTGCTGACCCTCGACCGAGGCAGGTTCCAGTACCTGACACCCCGGCCGAGATACTCCCACCTCGGATGCCAGTCCGAAACGTTCTTCTTGCAGGAGTCCCGCAAACCCTAGGTCAAAGGATGGGCCCTAATCAACAACTGAGGCGTCCAGGAGTTAACCTAGGAGATCCAGCGGACCACGACTATGAACTTCGACCGCAAGTTCTATCCATGATTCGCCAATGCCAATTCGGAGGGCTAGAGAAGGAATCACCACATCAACATCTTCAAAACTATGAGATCTTGATTGAGACCTTGAGACCTCCGAGAATTGAAAACAACAACTACAAGCTAAGAGCTTTTTACTTTTCTTTAAAAGATAGAGCTCTTACTTGGTATCAATCTCTTCCTCCAGGAAAAATCAGCACATGGGAGGAGATGACAACGGAGTTCTTGACCAAATTCTTTCCCCCCTCAAAGACAGCTGAAATGAGAGGGAAGATTAATGCTTTCATTATGAAGGACAAGGAGAGCTTGTCCAAGTCATGGGAGCGGTTCAAGGACATTCTTTTGGATGGCCCACATCATGGGATTCCAAAGTTAGAGTTATTGGAGATATACTTCAAGGGACTGGACGGAAGCACCCAGTTCAATCTCCAACTACTCTTCGCCGGCACCTTTATGGACATGGAGATTGACGAGGCTTGGGACTTCATCGAGAAGCAAGCCTTGCACATGGATAAATACACCCACCAAGGAGCTGAAGGTGGAGTTAAAAGAGTTAACTTCTAAGAAACTCAGCCCAACAACAATCAACTCACGTCGTTGAAGAATGACGTGAAACAATTGAAGGAACTCTTGGTTGCTCAAACCAAGAAGGAAGAGCAAGGGCAAAGGAACAACAACGGGTACCGTAACAACAACAACGGTCCCCGAAACAACAACTACAACAACAACAATAGAGGGTCCAATAGCAACAATTGGAGGGCGAATAACCAAAATTCCGGTAACAATCATTCAAACTCCAACTCTAACGATTCCTCTAACCCTTTCCTCTCTTCCCCTTCTTCTTCTTCTTCTACTCCATTAAAGAGCCAAGGGCAAGGATCAAGTTCGTCCCAGCCAGAAAAGAAAGACACAGTTCTGGAGGCTATCTTGATCAAGCTCAACGCTATAGAGAATTCTATGACTTCATTTTCGAAGGCCCAAAAAGCCTTTGAACAACAACTTGCAAATAGGGCGAATGAAGCGCCAAGAGATCCAGGGAAGCTTCCAGCAAGGACAGAAAGCAACCCTAAGGGCCAGATCATGGCCGTAACTACGAGGAGTGGACTGAAAACTACAAATCCAGTGCCTCGGTCGGTGCCAGTACCGACGCAGACCACCTCGGTCCAGATGCAGTCGAAGAACACTTCGACCGAGATGTCAACCGAGGTGGAACCACAAAAAGCGGAGGGGAAGACTGAAATTTATGTTCCACCTCCTGCATACAAACCACAACTCCCATTCCCCCAGTCAAGGGCCAGAGCACATCTAGACAAGCACTTTGGTAAGTTCCTTGACTTGATGAATAAACTACACATTAACATTCCTTTCCTTGATGCTATTCTAGGTATGCCCGCCTATGGGAAGTTCTTAAAAGAGATCCTATCAAGGAAGAGGAAACTAGAGGACTTTGGTGAAGTTAGGATGACATCTAAAACCTCGGAGCTCATACAAATCATGAAGGAGAAGATGCCACCTAAATTGAGAGATCCCGACTCATTTTGCATCCCTATTCAAGTTGGGGATGTCACTTGTGAAGCCCTTTGTGATCTAGGAGCCAGCGTGAGCATCATTCCGGTGGAGCTATGTGTGAAGATCGGACTTGGAGAGCCCAAGCCGGTCAAGATTCGACTTTATATGGCGGATCGCCCCATTACCCATCCCGTGGGCATCTTGGAGGACGTTCCGGTCAAGTTAGGTAACTTCTATCTACCTATAGATTTTTTTGTACTTGACATCCCCGCAGATTATCCTGTTCCTATTATTCCCGGGAGGCCATTTCTAGCAAATTCGGGCTGCAACGTGGATTGCAAGAACGCCAAGTTGAAATTCAATGTTGGTGGCGATGAGGTGGAGTTCGCACTACTTGCAGCCATGAAAGGGGAGCAGCTAACTGATGATATCTTCAACATCTACGATGAAGAAGAATCAACAGAATTGGTGAGCTCTATCCTTATTAACGATCCACTCGAAAGAGTTATTAGCTTCAGTTTAATGGAGGAAGGTATTGATGCTTCTTGTGATGCAGATATACGGAGCTTAAAGGCACTAGAAGAGGATCCAGGAGCAAAAACTGAGAAGCTAATCCAGGAGATGAAGATCTCCAGTTTCGGTTCCAGTTATAGTACCTCGACCGAGGCACTTTCTGGACTGAGCGAAGCGACTAAAGAACATCTCGGTCAATGCCTCTGCGCCTCGACCGAGGTCGAAGGCGAGATGATTTCAACTGAGACTTCTAAAAGTCCAGTTTCTGGATCTACTCCACTGGAAGGAGGAAGCAAGGATCCTCCTCAGAAAGCAACCCCAATTGTGGAGCTTAAACAACTCCCAAATCACTTGAGGTATGTCTTTCTTGGGCCGGATTCCACTTATCCCGTTATTGTTAGTGCTTCCCTTTCCGAAACTGAATCATCTAAACTAATGCATGTCCTGAGAAAGCATCAAAAGGCTTTAGGTTATACTATAGATGATCTTATTGGCATTAAGCCCTCTTTCTGCATGCATAGAATTTTAATGGAGGATGATCATAAGACTTCACGGGAACCTCAAAGACTGTTAAATCCGATCATGAAAGAGGTTGTGAAGAAGGAAATTCTTAAGTTGTTGGATGCAGGTATTATTTATCCTATCTCGGACAGCAAGTGGGTTAGCCCGGTGCATGTAGTTCCGAAGAAAGGAGGGATGACCGTTGTGACAAATAAGAACAACGAGTTGATCCCAACTAGGACCGTTACGGGCTGGAGGGTTTGCATCGATTATAGGAAGCTGAATACGGCCACACGGAAGAACCATTTTCCACTTCCCTTCATTGATCAAATGCTCGAGCGGTTGGCCCAGCATTCGCACTTTTGCTACTTAGACGGTTATAGTGGATTCTTCCAGATTCCTATCCATCCGGATGATCAGGAGAAGACCACTTTCACTTGTCCATGGGGGACATTTGCTTATAGGAGGATGCCATCCGGATTATGCAATGCACCCGCTACCTTCCAGCGATGCATGATGGCTATCTTTTCCGAGTACATAGAGGAGATCATGGAGGTATTTATGGATGATTTTTCTGTATATGGTTCCTCTTTTGATGATTGCCTATCTAACCTTTCGCTAGTGCTTAAAAGATGTGAAGACACTAATCTCGTTTTGAATTGGGAGAAGTGTCATTTTATGGTTAGTGAAGGCATTGTGCTAGGACACCTCGTTTCTAATCGAGGTATTAAGGTCGATCGCGCTAAGATCGAGACTATTGAGAAACTCCCTCCCCCTTGTTCTGTTAAAGGTGTGAGGAGTTTTCTCGGGCATGCAGGTTTCTACAGGAGATTCATCAAGGACTTCTCTAAGATTTCTAAACCTCTAACTAACCTCTTGAATAAAGATGTTGTTTTTGAGTTTTCGCAGGAGTGTCTTGATGCTTTTTACAGGATTAAGGAAGCGTTGATCTCCGCTCCTATTATCCAACCTCCGGATTGGACCTTGCCCTTTTAGATCATGTGCGATGCTAGTGATGTAGCCGTAGGAGCGGTGCTTGGACAGAAGAAGGATGGACGGACCACCGCCATTTACTATGCTAGCAAGACGCTAGATGTAGCACAACGCAACTACGCTACGACCGAGAAGGAGTTATTGGCGGTTGTATATGCTTTCGAAAAGTTTCGTTCTTATTTAGTAGGGGCGAAAGTCATTGTCTACACCGACCATGCAGCCATTCGTTACTTGTTGGCTAAGAAAGATGCCAAGCCACGCCTTATTCGATAGATTCTCTTGCTTCAAAAGTTTGACCTAGAGATCCGCGATAAGAAGGGATCCGAGAATTCTGTTGCGGATCACCTCAGCCGGCTACCTGCATCTTTACGTGAGAAGGACGATCCGCCCATAGACGATTCATTTCCCGATGAGCACTTACACTTGTTGGAGCGTTTGATAGACTTACTTACTTCACCCCACGATGGAGGTGAAGTATGGGGTGAGGGTACCTCCCGTCACATTTGAGACGCATCATGGTCCAGCTAGCGACCTTAAACCAAGCGCTTCTTGGGAGGCAACCCAAGGTATTGCTTTCTTTTCCCGTTTTCTAGTCTAGTTTAGATAGTTTTTTTTGCTTTTGCTTTGCTTTGTTTTGTTTTTGGCGTTCTAGACAGATAACAGGAGACATCTAAGGAAGGAGCATAACTGGAAGGACAGAGGTTCGAGAATTTAAGAAGACATAGGCATCTCGGTTACTGTCAGAGCACCTCGACCGAGACGATTCTTGAGCAACCGAGGCGACTAGGGTTTTCTGACGAACCACCTCGGTCCACACCACCTCGGTCCAGTCGAGACCATCTCGACCGACGTGACAGCAGTCCAGAAAAGGGTATAAAAGGCGGAAGGTTTCTCTCTCCTCACTTTACTCTTTCTCCTCGCCCGCGGCGACAGTTCACCTCGCCTCCTTCGTTTCTTGCTCGTTTTCGAAGATTTCTGTCTCCAAACTATGATTGAAGGATAAAGGATCGTGTTGCAAGTACAGATCTGCAGAAAATCGAACCGATTCGGCCGAAACGAGGTAAAACGAACCGAAACCCTAACCTCTCCGTTTCGCTTCGATTTGGGCTTTGGTTGCCCCTGCATTTGTTGAGGAAAAGCTTAAGTACCCCATAGGAAGCAATTGTAGTGATTTTTGGGGGAAAAGAACTGAATTTTCAAAAGGAATTAGAATCCAGTCTTCCGCCTCGGTCCAGTCGAGTTGTGCCTTGGCCGAGGTGATTCTTGAGTGTTGTCAGTCGACCGAGGTGATCTGACAGTAGGTGAATTGAAAATGAGTTCTGACCGACGCCTTGTCCTTAGGGATAGTTCCTCACCTTCCCCTTCTTCCTCTTCTTTCGACCCTATCGACCGGTGATCCATGAGAGACACCAGGTCGATTATGACCGTATTTCTGGCCGTCCAGTGATTGCACCTCGCTTCCTGGACGTGTCCGCTTTTGATTGCCTCCAGGTAGACGGAGACCTTAGGAGGATGATTTCTACAGTTGGGCTGGATCAGTTAACTGAGATCCGAGCCCCAGCCTATTTGGAGCCGACCTTAGAGTTCGTTAGCTCCTTCACCTACCTTCCCACAGAGCAGTCTGTGAAGTACCGGTTGATGAACCGGAACTTCTTAGTGCCACTTGAGTACTGGAGAGATATTTTTGGCTTTCCGAAGCCCACCGCTGTTGACTTCCCGTCCCGATCAGTAGCTAGAGAGTTTTGGGGGCAGATTGCCCATATTGTTGAGCACGCAGATAGATGGCGCCCTAGAGATTCCAAGGAGAAGGTCATCTTCCACCTAGCCTTTAGGTTAGCCCACCGGATCTTTAGCGAGACACTTCTGGCACGTACTGAGACGCCCCAGAAGATCCGATAGGGAGAGCTTTTCAGTTTATACTGCATGGTTACTGGGGGTATCCCGGACTTTGGCTTGATGCTGGCAGAGGATCTGCACAGGATCAAGGCCAAGGCGAAGGGAGACATCTGATGCGGAGGGCTTGTCACCCACATAGCTAGTTATCAGGACATGGATCTCAGTGCTTGCACGGTGGTGGCAGCTCCGAAGCCGCTTGGATTGTAGGAGATGATCACTCGGCGGATTCTAGTTTCCCGAGGTCTGACTACTCCGTACATGGCTATGCCGTGGGAGCTGACTGCGCCACAAGGGATCAGGTGGTCTACCCAGTTCACTATTTATGACCCTCACTATTGGCAGACCGCTTGGGCTCTACTGATGGAGGATTATAGAGAGGCAGCAACTACTACAGCTGAGGAGGAGGCTGATGATGAGGAGACAGTTGATGAGAGAGAGGGTGGAGTCCCGATGGATATAGGGACAGATACTGCAGGGACGAGCGCACCACCAATTATAGATCTGGAGGATGAGGATACTGAGCCTGCATCTGCTGCATCAGCTGCTAGACATGCTAGGCGTAGGACACGCCGTCATAGAGATTTAGAGGCTCATCGTCGGATCGATGATCTGACGGATCAGATGATAGATTCTTATGCTGCCCTCACTGTGGACATGCATGAGAGATTTGCTGCCCAGCACCAACAGATCGACAGCTGGACTCATCAGATGTTAGAGGGGCAGCACTATCAGCGCAGGATGATGGAGATACAGTTCCAGCAGACTATGGGTTATCCATTCGACCCGACCCAGTATCCGTACGTGCCACCACCACCACCACCGGATCAGAATTATTGAGTGCTGCATGATTTTCTTTATTATTTTTATGCAGTTCAGCTATTTGTCCGGTGAGTACTTTTATCCTTCAGACTTATTTTGACCCACTAGGACAGTGTGTCCCAAGTATGGGGTATTTGATGTATTATTTGACTTCGATGTATGACTCTATTGACCGGATATTTATATTTATGCTTCACTTCTGCATTTATATGTTTATCTGAGATTGCATGCATACTTACAGGTTATTTGATTGAGAAAAACGTCGAAACCGAAAGAAAAAAATGGTTTTTAAAAAAAATTTTTTGACCTCGACCGGGGGAGTTCTGGCCGAACGAGGTGTTTCACCTCGGTTGACCATAAATTCACCTCGACCGAGGTGGGTAACAGAAAGTTTTCGAAAACGATTTTTGTGCTTCTTATCTGGATATGATCTCAGTGAAGATCTTGCTTACTGACTGGTTTTAAATTCTTTATATGTTTGAAAGGTTTTATAATATGTTTAAGTTGCTAAATGCTTTGTTTGAAATTATTGGCATGTTTAATACTTTGTTTTTTATCCAAATTATGTTGAATTTGAAGGTTGACACCGCAGCATGAGTTCTCTCACTTTCTTCCTGGAAAGACCAAGGCAATTCATTCTTCTCTCTTCTTCTTCTTGATCATGCTTAGCCCCTCATATACATTTTGCCTCCCTTTACCTATCCGGAAATTTGGAAGCAAGCAAAGTGGTGAAAGCAAGTGAAGTTGGCTGGAAGTGAAAGTGTTAGAAAATAATCTTAGGTTTGGGGAAGTCAATCATGATGATGAGTAACTCGGCACCATTCACATAGTCGGGTGTTTGTGTCTTGCCAAAGTCGGATTGAGCGATATTCCTAACGGGTCATGGTATGTGCATCAAGGGTTTGATGCATCTCAAGAAATTGATGATTGCTGATTTCCTAGGCTTCGGTTATTGTGCACCTCTGTCCATGCATCCCAAAAAGTAAAGTAAAAGAAAAAAAAAGTGAAATAAACAAAGCTTATTGGTGGAAGATGTTGAAAGTCAAAGTGAAAGTGAAGTATATTCTTTTCCCGGATTCTAGCACCACATTACCTTACATACATCCCTACCCTACACGTATTCTTGACCTTTCTTTTGGGAAGCCCTTGAGACCTTGAGCTTGTTGATTGACTTAGTGGTTTAAACTGGATTATACATAATTAATTTTGATTATGATGACTTATAATGCATTCTATGATTTTATGCAAAGATGAACAACTTTCCTATATTTATAAAATGTTTTGAACATGTTTTGATTTTAAATTCCATGAAGTATTCTCTTAGAGTGATCTATGATTGTAGCACACCATAAAATGTTTTTGAAGGATTTTTCATTGATTTGACTTATAATCCATTCTATCTTGTCTTTTATATGAGGAACTTGCTTGGGGACAAGCAAGGGCTAAGTATGGGGTATTTTGATAGCATGAATTATAGTCTATATTTTGGGGTTTGTTTGGACGTTTTATCTTTCATAATTTGCATGTTTATATGTATATTATGTGATTAAATTACCGTTTCGCCTACCTTTACGAGATTCGAGGTCTACACCTAGTTTTGATGTCGTAGGTAAAATGACACGTTTTGCATCAAAAAGGAGCTATGGAGTCATTGGAGCTACATTGAGGAACACAAGGAACCATCCAGGAAGCATAGCTATGGATTTAGGACTCACTTTGGACCAGATTCGAGAGATTTCACATTCAGTTGTGACTCACCTCGGTTGACCAGAGATTCACCTCGACCGAGGTGATCCAGAGAAGCCGAGTCGACCGAGGCGAATACCTAGGACGCGGCGAGAATATTTTATTCTTGGCTGAGATCTTTTATATTTGGAAAGTGATCTTATATTTTTGGGCTTGGCTCCTGGAAGGAAGAAGATATATTAGATCTTATATTTTACCTATATTTATGGGCAAAGATCTCTTCAAAGATATCTTATCTTTGGAGGGTTATTTTCCTATAAAAAGGGTTGGATTTCCACAAATCCGATATCTCGCATACCATCGATCAGGGTTTATACACGCAACAACCATACTCCAGTTGGGAGATTCGAAGAACCTTTTTGAAGGTTGAAGGAAGATTGAAGATTGTAGCTTTTATAGCTTTTGGAAGGTTTTCTTGTAAGATTACCTTAGATTCTCTTCCTTGTTGTCTTGCTTGTTGGATTTATATCCAAGGAACGCTTTGTTGTGATATTTGATTCAGTTATTGAAGTCTTTTCATTAAATTCTTCTTGTTCAAATATTCACCTTCTTCCCATATATTTGATTAATACTTTCATGATGATGAGTGGCTAACTTCCTTGTGTGATTCTAGGGTGATTGGCTGAAGGTTGTGGGAAAAACAATGATAGAATAATCTTAGATTCCAGTAGGATCCTGAAAGCTCGAATCTTTAACCTTAACCCTAAGCATCTCGTTCAGTTGATGAACATCTCGGCCGGGGTGGAATTCTTCTGACCGAGGTGACTTATCCGATCCGAAACTAAGAGTTAAGTGTTAGAGTTTGCCAAATCCTATTCTTATTACACCTTTCTGGTTCAATGCAAGCCTAGGATGACACTTACCCGGTAATTCCTTAGTTTGTTTACCAACGATCATAAGTGTAGGTAATAAAGGTTTGTCCTTTATTGGGGTTTGAGTGTGCTTCTATCCCATCTTTGTGAGTTAGCCTGAGACTTACCCGGTAAAGGTTAATTCTATTCCCTTGGATGGTGTGTTAGTTTGAGATTATAGTTCTTTATCTTAATTCCTTGAGACTTACCCGGTAATAGGAGTTATGGTTTAGGATTAGTGAGTAGTGAGACTTACCCGGTGATCTATTCCACTTTAAGTAACACCTTCCCTATGCAAAAACCTCAGCTTTGTCCGCTTATCTATAGATCTTGAGTTGGAACCACAACTAGATGCTTTAATCCCTAGAATTGCATGTTTGCTTTATTGACTTCTTATTCATCTTTGATTGTGTTAATTGCTCTTGTGGTTAGTATTTACATAAGCTTAACGTTATCGACTTTGTTTCACTAAGTCCCTGTGATCGACCCCTGAAATTCCTTGCTTTTTACTACGATTGACCCGTACACTACATGTTCGCATCCTTGTTTTAAGCTTACGTCTAGGGTTATAAATTTAAAGCTTGCACACACCGTTTGGAGCGAACAAGTTTTTGGCGCCGTTGCCGGGGACTTGGTCTAGACCAAGCCGGTACGGTTTGCTCTTGGGGCACTTGCCCCCGTGTCTACTAACCACTCTACTTGAGTGACTTTTGCAGGTTCTTTCTTAGGTATATGCGAAGAACCCGCACTGGGAAGGAAATCATTCCTTACGATCCCGAACCAAAAAAGACATACAAGCGACGCTTAAGAGAAGCAAAGATGGCCCAACAAGACAACCGCGATCTTGAGGCCGAATTGAAAGAGGCGTTAGAGCTGCTACGCCTCAACAGGGAAGATGTAAGACAAGAGAAGGAAGAAACTCACACCAAGACTGAAGCAATAGAAGCAGAAATGGCGGTCATACGAGACCAGATTCTACTTCGACCGAGGGAAGATCCAGTCCCAAATCCTCGACCGATGCAGGATCCAGTTGCTGACCCTCGACCGAGGCAGGTTCCAGTACCTGACGCCCCGGCCGAGATACTCCCACCTCGGATGCCAGTCCGAAACGTTCTTCTTGCAGGAATCCCGCAAACCCTAGGTCAAAGGATGGACCCTAATCAACAACTGAGGCGTCCAGGAGTTAACCTAGGAGATCCAGCAGACCACGACTATGAACTTCGACCGCAAGTTCTATCCATGATTCGCCAATGCCAATTCGGAGGGCTAGAGAAGGAATCACCACATCAACATCTTCAAAACTATGAGATCTTGATGGAGACCTTGAGACCTCCGAGAATTGAAAAAAACAACTACAAGCTAAGACCTTTTTACTTTTCTTTAAAAGATAGAGCTCTTACTTGGTATCAATCTCTTCCTCCAGGAAAAATCAGCACATGGGAGGAGATGACAACGGAGTTCTTGACCAAATTCTTTCCCCCTCAAAGACAGCTGAAATGAGAGGGAAGATTAATGCTTTCATTATGAAGGACAAGGAGAGCTTGTCCAAGTCATGGGAGCAGTTCAAGGACATTCTTTTGGATTGCCCACATCATGGGATTCCAAGTTCGTCCCAGCTCTAACGATTCTTTTGAATAACCAAAATTCCGGTAACAATCATTCAAACTCCAACTCTAACGATTCCTCTAACCCTTTCCTCTCTTCCCCTTCTTCTTCTTCTTCTACTCCATTAAAGAGTCAGGGGAAAGGATCAAGTTCGTCCCAGCCAGAAAAGAAAGACAAAGTTCTGGAGGCTATCTTGATCAAAGAAGACGGCTTGGATCAAAGAAGACGGCTGCAGCCCACCACAAACCGCAGGGGCTTCTTGCTTGGCCGTAGGGGCGGGTCACACTTCCGCAGGGGCGGCCAGCTAGGGGCACAGGGGCGGCACACTGCAGCTCCAAAGGTAGACAACAGTTGCGTCTCAGCTGAGGCGCAGGTGCGGGATCTCTCGAAGACTATGGCTCTTACATCTCACCCCCCTAAATACAAGTTTCGTCCCGAAACTTGCAAAATTCCAAAGTCTCTCAGACCCATAAGCTGAGGTATAACTATCACTCTTTCTATCAGAGGTATCACATCTCCGTTCAAAAGATCACAACCTATGACAATATATAACCTCAAACATCAACATGGAGGAGTCATCATCTCCAGAAAACAGGGCCATAACGCTACCCAAAGGCGTAGAGGAATCACGTCTCTCGCCATACCACATCACAAGGCATAGATGAAGTACATCTCTTGCAAAAAACATACTCATAAACATTGCATGGAGGAATAACACCTCCACTGAAACTATGTCCATCAAAGTAGCATGGAGGGAAGAATCATCTCCAACTATATCCTAATCACACTCAAATAACATGGAAGAAAGAACCATCTCCAGCCATAAGTATAAATCATACTCAGATAGCATGGAGGAAATAATCATCTCCAGCTATAACATACATCATGCTAGCACATCAAGATCTACTAAGATCACAAATAACATCATAGCTAGGATGGGATAAACACATCAAGGCATATAAGCACATAAGCACATCATTCATCAAGATAGCACTAAGATCTACTCATGCTCCCACAGATGGATTTGTCCCGACATAAACTCTAGATACTTCCTCAAAATACTATTCTCAGTCTCTCACGTGGCCTCTTCAAGTCCTCATCTCGACCACTTGGTCCTCAACGTGGAAATGTCTTTCGAACGCAAGCGTCTCATATCTCATTCTAGGAATGTAATTTAATGCTCAACAAAGGTGTGGTTCGGCTCAACCACTAGATTATCACAACTCACAAGGTGTCTCGGATCTGATATATATACTCCCTCAGTTGAGACACGTGAAACACAGGGTGAACACCCTCTAACCTCGTGGGCAAAGCTAATCGTTATGTTGCCTTCACAATTCTGTTCAAGATCTCAAGTAAACCGAAATATTGGGAACTCAATTTCCCTTCTATGTCAACACGTTTGACGTCTCCCATCGGAGATACTCTCCGTCAAACATGAGCTCTCACTTTGAACTTTAGATGTTGACGCCTCTTGTTTGCATATGATATATGGCGACTCTGTAAAACCAGCATTCTTCCTCTAATCAGCGTTACTTGAGCTATAAAATCACGAATCTGATCAGGGTTATTCCACTAATACTGCTAGGTTAATTCTAGCATAAAGGTATACGTCATTTATGTCTATATAATGCCTCATAGGGGTCATCCCAATAGATACACGTCAATCATTGTGACATAATAAACTCATTAATGGGAGGTAATCTAACCATTCATATTCCCAATCCAACTTACAAACTTGTAGTATATCCTCAAGGGTCTAGATGGTCCTCCAGGACTGACCATCTTTCTGAGGGTGAACCGTAGTCGGGAAATGTAGACTTGTCCCCAAAGTAGTCTAAGTCTGTTGTCAAACCTCGAGGTAAATCGCCCATCTCGATCAGAAACGATTGTCCTTGGTATACCATGGAGTCTCCCTCTCTGTCTAGGGTACTCCTTCGCTAATTCACTCACTGGCCACATCTCTTTGATAGGAATCAAACGTGCCGGCTCCATTAATCTGTCACCAATAATTCAGATAACATCAAAACGCCTACTAGGCCTCAATCCCCTCACAAAGTCCATAGAGATGTCCTCCCATTTTCACTAGTGCACTGGTAGTGCATGGAGCTCATCTCCAGATCAGTATTGCTCTATCTTGATCTGCTGACTGGTCACGCATTATGTCACAAATCTGATTACATCGGTTTCAAACTTCTTCATCAATAAATCGTCTCACCTTGTGGTACATCTTACTCGTACCTTGATGTACTGAGTAAGGTGTGCAATGAGTGTACTGTAAGATTTTGTGTCTCAACTCTGCATCAGCAGGTACATAGATGCGGTCGCGGCGTCTCATCATCCCATCTACTCCATTGGGGAACTGTGGTGCCTCACCATGAGACATCCTCTCTATAAACCTCATCAAGGTCGGGCAAGTCCCCTACTTTTGCTGGATCTCATCCAACAGACCATGTAGAACCTCTAAAGCGTATAACTGGGTATCCTCATCAGGGAACTGGATGTCCAGCTCTATCCAAGCTAGATTCTCCTGAAGCCGAGGCTGAATAATCAGTCTCGCAATAGTCTTCTCTTGAGGTGTCTTCCTGTTCAAGTTGTCGGCGACAACATTCAATTTCTCTAAATGATATGGAATTTCCAGGTTAAAGATCCTTGATCAACTCAAGTCATTGACGTTGGTTGTATCTCAACTCCCGTTGCGTAAAACGTACTTCAGACTCCTATGGTCTGCGGAAGTCTGACATGAAATATCTCACATGTACTGTCTACAAATCTTGAAGGCTTGAACTACCACTACTAACTCTAGATCATGAGTCGGGTAGTTCCCCTCGTACGTCTTCAGCTGTAGATACACGTATTAATAACTCTACTCCTTTGTATAATACACGTCTTAAGCTTAGATGGGGTGCACCACCGTAAATCACGGGATCCCAAAACCTTCTACCTATAACAGAATAGACGCAGAGGTCAAGTGCCTCTTCAACTCTTCAAAGCTCTAGCATACTGCTTTGACCACGCAATTCTTGTGGTTTTCCTCAAAAGACTCGTAAATGGATCCACAATCATATAAATTTCTTCCTCAAAGCATTGGTAGTAATCGGCTGAGCCGAGAAACTACTTATTCCCTTAATGTTCATCAGTATCGTCCATGCTGCAACATACTCAATCCTCGCTTAATCAACCATGATCCTACTGGCGGGAACAACATGGCCTAAGAAGGCTACCTCTGACATCTCAATTCGTATTTAGATAGCGTAGCAT
This sequence comes from Fagopyrum esculentum, assembly GCA_033239045.1. Taxonomy (NCBI): domain Eukaryota; kingdom Viridiplantae; phylum Streptophyta; class Magnoliopsida; order Caryophyllales; family Polygonaceae; genus Fagopyrum; species Fagopyrum esculentum. Next base: position 52,137,936 of record BSUD01000004.1, read on the forward strand.
ACATCCCTCTATTTCTCAAAATCTGCAAAACTGACCTCAGATGACCGATCTTCTCCTCTCTGTCACGAGAGTATACCAAAATGCCATCAATAAAGACCACCATAAACAGATCAAGTAGTCGATGAAAATGCTATTCATTAACTCCTTGAAGACTGTTAAGGCATTCGTCAGCTCAAATGGCATCACTACAACTCGTAGTGTCTATAACGGGTACGTAATGCTATCCAATGAACATCCTTCTCTCTCACTCTCAATTGGTGATATCCTGAGCACAAGGGAATCCTGAAAAATACAATTGCTTCTTGAAGCTCCCATCAGGTCGTCAATACGAGACATTGAATACCCTAGGGCGGAGGAAGCCCGTCGCAACCAATTCTTAAAGTTGTTAATTACAACATCTCAATAGGCGCCATATAATATGGGCCTTCCCAATCAGTCTCGTATCATACTTCAACTCCATAATGATAGCATGAATTATTGTCTATATTTTGAGGCCCGTTTAGACGTTTTATCTTCAATAATCTACATGTTTGGATGTATATTATGTGATTATATTGTCGTTTCATCTACCTTTGCGGGAATCGAGGTCTACACCAAGTTTCGTTGTAATCGTAGGTAAAATGGCACATTTTGGACTAAAATGGAGCAAAAGGAGCTAAGGAGTCATTGGAGCTACATTCAGAAGCTTAAGGAATAATCCAGGAATCATGGAATTGGATTAAAGATTCACTTTGGACCAGATTTGAGAGAGTTCACATTCAGTTGTGATTCACCTCGGTTGACTACAGAGTCACCTCGACCGAGGTGATCCAAAGGAGCCGACTCGACCGAGGCGAACACCTTGGACGCGGCAAGGATATTTTATTCTTGGCTGAGATCTTTTATCTTTGGAAAGGGGATCTTATATTTTTGGGCTGGATTCCTGGAAGGAAGAAGATAAGTTAGCCCATATATTTTACCTATTTTTATGGGAAGAGATCTTTCTAAGATATCTTATCTTTGGAGGGTAATTTTCCTATAAAAAGGGTTGGATTTTCCACAAATCCAACATCCGCTAACGGCTGAAGATCCTGCACATCGAAGATCCGCTACAGCCATACTCCAGTTGGGAGATTTGAAGAACCTTTTTGAAGGTTGAAGAAGGAAGTCTATAGCTTTTATAGCTTTTTGAAGGGTTTTTGTAAGATCATCTTAGATTCCCTTCTTTGTTGTTTGTCTTGTTGGATTTTGATCCAAGGAACGTTTGTTGTGTTGATAATTGATTCAGTTATTGAAGCCTTTCTCTTAAGGTTTTCTTGTTCAATTATTCTCTTTCTTCCCATATATTTGATTATTACTTTCATGATGATGAGTGGCTAATTTCTTTGTGTGATTCTAGGGTGATTGGTTGAATGTTGTGGGAAAAACAATGATAGAATAATCTTAATCACAGTAGGACCCTGAAAGCTCGAGTCTTTATCCTTAACACTAAAGCATCTCGCTCAGTCGATGAACATCTCGGCCGGGGTGGAATTCTTCTGACCGAGGTGACTTATCTGATCCGAAACTGAGAGTTTAGTGTTAGAGTTTGCCAAATCCTATTCTTATTACACCTTTCCTAGTTCAATGCAAGCCTAGGATGAGACTTACCCGGTAATTCCTTTGTTTGTTTACCTAAGATCATAAGTGTAGGTAATAAAGGTTTATCCTTTATTAGGGTTTGAGTGTGCTTTCATCCTATCTTTATGAGTTAGCCTGAGACTTACCCGGTAAAGGTTGATTTTATTCCCTTAGTTGGAGTGTTGGTATGAGATTATAGTTCTTTTCCTTAATTCCTTGAGACTTACCCGGTAATAGGAGTTACGGTTTGGGATTAGTGAGCAGTGAGACTTACCCGGTGATCTATTCCACTTTAATACACCTTCCCTAAGCAAATATCTCAGCTTTGTCCGCTTATCTTTAGATCTTGAGTTGGAACCACAACTAGATGCTTTAATCCCTTGAATTGCATATTTCCTTAATTGACTTTTTATCATCCTTGATTGTTTTAATCGCTTTTGTGGTTAGTAATTAAAAAGCTTACCTATTCCGACTTTGTTTCACTAAGTCCCTGTGATCGACCCTTGGAATTCCTTGCTTTTACTACGATTGGCCCGTACACTGCGGGTTCGCATCCTTGTTTTAAGCTTATATCTAGGGTTATAAATTTAAAGCTTGCACACACCGTTTGGAGCGAACACATAACAATGTTCACACTTCGCTGAGGCGGCAACTAGACGGCTCACTAACATGTCTATAAGCTCATAAACCATTGAAATATCCTCCAACGTGGAACTATATTTCTCCTTCATGGCATAACATTAGAAAGTATCACGTCCTTGTGTTATCAACCTCGCTGCTCGTACAACACTAATTACAAGACTCGCCTCTTCAAAGGTCGTAACCACGGAAGACCTCTATCCACTCTATCTCAGTTGAGACTATAACAATCTTCCAACTGATATTTAACACATCATGATATCTATTCGTCCAAATCATACACATAATGACCTTCTCATGCACCTGAGGCATGACAAAGAAGTCTACAAGCCACACACAAGTCCCCGAATAAATGGGATAAACACATATCTCGCGAGTACCTCAGACCCCTAACCGATAATCTTGTAAAGGAAAGTATATCTTCTACTGTTCCCACATTCTACTATTAACGCATGCTGATAGGTGATGAAATCATTATCATTTAGGGTAGTTTTTAGAGTCTTTTTATTGCATTAGTGTCAGTTTATGCTACTAACTCCTTGGTCCAGAAGAAGAAGATCAAAAGAAGTTAAAGAAGGAGTTATAAGCACTTAAGAGTGAAGATCGATCACGAAGCAAAGCTTCTGTTGCCTCACCGCCCCTGCGGGTCCTTGCAGCCGCCCCTGCGGATGACGTCTCCACTGGAACACTCCCTGCGCCTTCACCAGCGCCGGCCATGAAGTGTGTCACCGCCCCTGCGCCACTCCTTGGCGCCCCTGCGGTGACCTGCCCTGAAGAAATGAAGACTAGCTCCCTTGCGCCTCCCACTGCGCCCCTGCCTGCGCCCCAACCAATGAGCTGGAAGACGAAGAGGTTGTGTTGACGCCCCTGCGTCGACATAGGGACGCCTTGGAGGCTTGACATCAGAAACGTCAGGAAGGCGAAAGGTCAGACATTGAAGTGCATTAAAGATCCGCCCCAGCGGCATTGTGTAGCCGCCCAAACGACCCTGAAGAAGATCAACCGATTCTGCCTAAACCGCCCCTGCGGTTCCTGAAGGCCGCCCCTGCGGTTTAACGCCAGAAGCTTTAATCCGGCTGTTTACACCAGCTTTATGGCATTTAAGGTGGCTGTTTTAGGCCGGATATTTACTCCTAATTAAATGTCTTTTGTAGTATAAATAGTCCGTGGCCGATTGCTAGAATCATCCATGTTTTTCCTCACAAAATCCATTTTAGACTTGAGCTTTCCATTGTAATGAGTTGCTAACTCCCTTGCTACATTGGGTTGGTTTGAAGCTGCATTGTTACCTTGGTTGTAAGTTCTTTTTAATCTAATTTTTCATTCAGTAATACTCTGTGTTTCCTTGATCTCCATTGTCTAATTGCATGTTTCTTATATCTTGAGGTTGATCACCTTAGGTTCTAAAGTGCATGCAAACAACTAGGATTAATAGGTTCCGGGTTCGGGTCTTTAATCCAGTAGCAACTTTAAGTAATAACGGGTTGTGATTACTTAAAGAAAAGGAACACAAATATAAAGATAAGTTTAACGGTTTTAATCTTCTCTTTATATCCCTTAGTTTTTGTTTGAAAGTTGACCTGTTATTTGTTCTTGTAGGTTTACGTAACTTTAATAGGTTAAGTTGTGTTGATGCCGGTTGGCTCAATACATATATACGATCGAGACGGGAGATTACTTGGAAACTTGTAACAGGAACTCACCAAAGTAGCAATTGCATGCTTAGAATCAACCTAGTGTAAATTCATCCATTATTGTCTTACTTGTCGCATTAATCGTTTTCATAAGTTTTTGTGCATCAATTCAACCAAACCCCCCTTTGTGTCACTTGTCATTATAATCGATAATTGCTTCTAAAACACCTTAACTCTCTTGGGTTCGACCCTTACTTAATCACTATACTTGCTTTAGTATTGAGTTTGGAAATTACTTTGATAGGATATAAACGACATAAGAAAATATCCTTGTAAAATTTTGGCGCCGTTGCCTGGGAGTTTTTGTGTTTTATTGTTATTATTGATTATTGGTTTGAACCATTTTTATGGTTCAAACCCGTGCTACTAATTTCGGCTTTGCTTCTTTTGATCCAGAAATTGAGAGGACGCACATCCGGCAACGAAGACAACAACTTCAACAAGAGATGGCTGACCGTACTCTTCGTCAACTTACGCAGCCCACCTTGGCTCAAAACCCTCTTGCGGTCACTATACCGGCACTAGGGGAAGGAGTCAACTTTGAGTTCAAACCGGGCCTCATTCACTTGCTTCCATCCTTCCATGGGCTAAGTGGTGAAGACCCCATCAAGCACCTTGGGAAGTTCCATACTGTGTGCATGAGCATGAAGCCGGCCAACATTACCGAAGAACTGATCAAGATGAGGGCATTCGGCTTCACACTCAAAGATTCGGCGGATGATTGGTATTACCACCTTCCATCCGGGAGTATTGACACTTGGGAGAACCTTCACAAAGCGTTCTTGGAGAAATACTTTCCAGCTAAAAAGGCCAATAGCTTGAAGAAAGCTATAAGCAACATCGAGCAAGAGGCACCCGAAACTCTCTACGAGTACTTCGAAAGGTTTGCACGCCTCCGATCCAGCTGTCCTTTTCACGGATATTCAACTCAAGATCTAGTCTTGTACCTGTACAATGGCTTGCTAGACAATGAAAGGAGGATCGTCGATGCGGCTTGCGGAGGTAATATTCTTAACTCTACTCCTGACCTTGCTTTGGAAAAGATACAGGAACTAGCGGAAGGAACTTGGAACTTTGGAAGGACCCCGTCTAAGAAAGGAGTTCATGCTGTGAGTTCCGGGAAGAGCGAGATTTCCACCGAGCTAGCGGAATTGAAGGAAATGGTGAAGAGGCTAACACTTATGGGAACACCGCAACAACTCAAAGCTTGTGGAGTTTGTGCTGACCCGTATCATCCAACGGACATGTGTCTACAAGTTCAAGATGACGATGCTGAAGTAAACGCAATGGTTTATGGACAACCACAGCAGCAACGACCTAGGAACGATCCCTATGCACAGAATTTCATGCCAAATTGGCGTGACCAACAGAAATTTCGTTGGAGGGATCAACAAAACCAACAAAAATAGCTCCACCAAGGTAAGTATCACTCAACCGAAGATATGTTGCAGGTTTTGACTAAACACTTTGCTACTCATGTCCAAACAACAAAATCTAGCATCAAAAACCTTGAGAAACAGGTTGGTCAAATGGCGGAAGCCATTACAAAAATTGAAACCAGGACCTCCGGCGGATTACCCTCTCAAACGGTTATAAACCCAAAGGTGATATTGGAAAAGGCTCAATCATAAAGGAAGAATCCCTACGTCGAGCCAACAATGTAAAACAAAGGCGCTGCTCGGGAGGCAACCCGAAGAAATAAAAAGAGGAGGTTCTGTCAAGAAAACCGCCCCGGCTGCTCTAAACCCCGCCCCTGCGGTGACACCCTTGGCCAGCGCCACCCCCGGCGCTGGGCCTACATCTGCTCACGTAGGTCACCGCCCCCGCGGTGACAACCCTACGCCCCCGCGGCGGCCACCCTTGACACGCACCCTTAGCTCCGCCCCCGGCGCTGAGGCTGCGTACCCTCTCTCTTGTCACCACCCCCGCGGCGACACACACCGCCCCTGCGGTTCAGTTAAGGAAAGAAAAAAAATACACTTCCTAAAAATAACCTACATCTACCGCCCTCTCCACTCCCTCTCCATTCACTCTTCGAAACCTAGACGCCTCACCTCCCACGCCCTTGCGCCCTCCGGAAACTCTCGTCACCACCTCGTCGCACTCCTGCGCCACCTCCGGCAACCTAGTGTCGCCACCCCCTTACCAACACGAACCATCTCCACCACACACAACCCTTCCATTCTCGCTCGACTGCCCCACCTCCGGCGACAACTGCAGCAACAAAAGAAAATGTCGGAAAAGCCCCATCACCACCACCTTCGTCGAAACGACCAAATCGCCTTCTGCTCTTCGTCCGCACCTGCGCCTGCAAGCTCCCGCCCCTGCGTCAAGCCGCTCCTGCGTCTGTTGCAGCCGCCCCTGCAGATATTACAACAGAAGGTTCGTCTCTTGATCAGATTGCTGAACTTTCTAACTCTTTTACTTGATCAATTTCAAGAGATGGAATCACAAAGGAAATACAAGTTGACGGAAGGTGAGAAGGATCGGTATAGGATTGCTCAAAGCCGGGATGTGCATGCAACCCGGTTCCTTGATGTTTCCACCTTGGAAAATCTGGGGATGTTGGAAAGTATGCAGGAATTTCTAAACAATGCCGGATTGGGTGATTTTCTAATAAAGAACGCTCCAACACACCCCGACCTCAGCAGACAGTTTATAGACACATTCAAAATGGAGACGGAAGACCAATTGTGTGTTGGGCTTTCTTTCAAGTACAACAAGAGGAAATACACATTGGATTACACCCAAATATAGGAGGCATTAGGGGTGACCATAGCAGCTTCTGATGACTGGATGGAACCCATTCCGACGCCTGATTTGTTGGAATTTTGGCAGCCGCCACTAGGTCAGAGTTTCATGCAGGAGGTGAGTACTCCAACAAATTCACTCACCCCTGTTTGAGGCTCATCTCAAAGGTCTTCATGAGTGTCTTCTGTGGACACAAGGAGGAGAATATGGTCGCTCTCAAGGACCTTCCATTGATATATGCTTGCCTCTCCACAAATTATTGGGTGCCGGATTGGGCATATCTCTTCCTTACCGCTCTTAAGCGGATTAGGAAGAATGAGCCTCGGGACATCGTTGGAGGTGGGATCATGTCATTATTAGCTGCACAGGTGTTGGATCTTCCTCCATTGGAAGAGGGTTTGGAGGCACCTTTATACACTGAAGGATTATTGAGGAGGTGCAGGCTCCTCAGGAGAGACGGGGAGCATCGTTTTTGGCTCTCTTTAGCAGATGTGAGTCACATCACATTCCTCCCTCGACGACTTCCGTTGGGAGACGAGCTCGCGAATCTGTATGTACAGGCTGACCCAGTCCTCCGAGACGGCCTCAGGTTGATATTGTTGGGAGGTATGCAGCCGGCTCTAGCAGGGCCCACACCACTGTTGAGGAGATGCCGATGGCAGGATACGATAGTCAGACCATGGAGAGTCTACAGGCTTAGATGACAGCTTTGACTACACAGCACCAGGCATGGCTGACTGAGTACCAGCGGTCCATGCTTGAGTAGCAGCAGGCGTGGCAGTCCAGCTTCGCCTCCTCCATGACCACTCACTTTGACCGCCGTCAGGATGCTTGGCAAGCGGCTCATCAGCAGCAGTTGGAGACTCGGCAGCTAGCTTGGCAAGTTAGCTATGAGACTTCATTTAGAGAGAGGATGGAGGCTCAGGACGACCGTATTGACACCCTTCACCGCCGCCAGGAGCATTTCTTCCGCCACTTCCCTTACCCACCGGAGGAGGGTCCATGTGGTCCATCCGGACCACCCCAGTGAGGGGTACATTTCTTTTCCCTTCTCCCGCATTTACCTTTGACTAATTTCCACTTTGAGGGCAAAGTGTACTTCAAGTATGGGGGAGGGACATATCATTGCTTGTACAGTTTATTGAGTTGTTTTTGGCATTTCTTTTGCATTGTTGAATTCAGTTAAAAAAAAGAAAAGAAAAAGCCAAAGAAGTGAAAAAAGGCATGAAAATCCTTGGATAAACCGAAAACCCAAAAGGGCGGTTTAGGTAAAAAGAAGGTAGTCCGACCAACCTTAGGTTGGTGCAAAATTGGACTTGAGGGATGTGAGTTTAAGTTAGAAAAGAAGAAGAGTGGCAAGGTGAAAACCCGAAAGGGCACCTTGGCAAGATGAGCGACACAGAGTGTAGGTTTCCCTTCCGGCGTTTTGGCGACATAAGAAGGGGAGTCATAAGGATGTTGTCCGGGTAGGCCACTCTTGCAGCGATAAGGATGGTAGTATTTCTTTTTCTCACATTTCCTCTCTTTTCCTTCTTTTTTCTTGGCTTTTCTCTTGTTTTCCATTATCTTTTTGTTTACTCATGCTTCCTGAGGCCTTTGAGTCTAGTTGATGTCATTTGTTTTTACTCGGGACGAGTAAAAGGTCTAAGTATGGGAGAGTTTGATAGGTGATGGAATCACTATCATTTAGGGTAGTTTTTAGAGTCTTTTTATTGCATTAGTGTCAGTTTATGCTACTAACTCCTTGGTCCAGAAGAAGAAGATCAAAAGAAGCTAAAGAAGGAGTTATAAGCACTTAGGAGTGAAGATCGATCACGAAGTAAAGCTTCTGTTTCCTCACCGCCCCCGCGGGTCCTTGCAACCGCCCCTGCGGATGACGTCTCCACTGGAACGCTCCCTGCACCTTCACCAACGCCAGCCATGAAGTGTGTCACCGCCCCTGCGCCACTCCTTGGCGCCCCTGCGGTGACCTGCCCTGAAGAAATGAAGACCAGCTCCCCTGCGCCTCCCACTGCGCTCCTGCCTGCGCCCCACCAGGGAGCTAGAAGACGAAGAGGCTGTGTCGATGCCCCTGCGTCGACATAGGGACTCCCCGGCGGCTTGACATCAAAAACGTCAGGAAGGCGAAAGGTCAGACGTTGAAGTGCATTAAAGATCCGCCCCAGCGGAATTGTGTAGCCGCCCCAGCGGCCCTGAAGAAGATCAACCGATTCTGCCTAAACCGCCCCTGCGGTTCCTGAAGGCCGCCCCTGCGGTTTAACGCTAGAAGCTTTACTCCGGCTGTTTACACCACCTTTATGGCATTTAAGGTGGATGTTTTAGGCCGGCTATTTACTCCTAATTAAATGTCTTTTGTAGTATAAATAGTCCATGGCTGATTGCTAGAATCATCCATGCTTTTCCTCACAAAATCCATTTTAGACTTGAGCTTTCCATTGTAATGAGTTGCTAACTCCCTTGCTACATTGGGTTGGTTTGAAGCTGCATTGTTACCTTGGTTATAAGTTCTTTTTAATCTAAGTTTTCATTCAGTAATACTTTGTGTTTCCTTGATCTCCATTGTCTAATTGCATGTTTACTATTGCTTGAGATTGATCACCTTAGGTTCTAAAGTGCATGCAAACAACTAGGATTAATAGGTTCCGGGTTCGGGTCTTTAATCTAGTAGCAACTTTAAGTAATAATGGGTTGTGATTACTTAAAGAAAAGGAACACAAATATAAAGATAAGTTTAACGGTTTTAATCTTCTCTTTATATCCCTTAGTCTTTGTTTGAAAGCTAACCTGTTATTTGTTCTCGTAGGTTTACGGAACTTTAATAGGTTAAGTTGTGTTGATGCCGGTTGGCTCAACACATATATACGATCGAGACGGGAGATTACTTGGAAACTTGTAAAAGGAACTCACCAAAGTAGCAATTGCATGCTTAGAATCAACCTAGTGTAGATTCATCCATTATTGTCTTACTTGTCGCATTAATCGTTTTCATAAGTTTTTGTGCATCAATTCAACCAACCCCCCCCCCTTTGTGTCACTTGTCATTATAATCGATAATTTCTTCTAAAACACCTTAACTCTCTTGGGTTCGACCCTTACTTAATCACTATACTTGTTCTTAGTGCTAAGTCGGATTTTACTTTTGATTGGGTATGGACGACCATAGAAATAACTTCGGTCACATGCATCGAAAGACAAGAAGTGTATAACACTCACAACAAATAAAACTCCACTAGGTAAACCATTAATGAGAATGGTACCTATAACAGCTAACGCTAGAAGCTCCACCGCATATCATCACTCAATCTCGGACCTATGCTCCTCAGGTATCACTGAGGTCATCGCCATGGCCTCCACTTCCACTCTTTCTGCACCAGAAAGAGGAAGGTCTTGCTGAGAAGAAACACTACCTTGCTGACAGAAAGGGGCCAGATGGCCTAGTTCACCACAGTTGAAGCAAGCTATCGGTGCCATGGGGCACACAGAGCGCAAATAATCTGGATAGCCACAATTGAAACATAACCATCCCATTCTTGCAACCTGTGCAACTAAAGGGTATCTCGATCTTCGTCGTCCACCTTTAATGATCTTACTCCGACAGGGAACTAGTAGAGGCAGCGCCTTGCCCTGTCGACAAAACTTCGCTCTATGCCCTACTTTACCACATGTAAAGCATATTATTGGCGTCTTTGGGCACACAGCTCGCCGGTGGCCAAACTTATCGCAGTTAAAACACTGTAGTTCCTTGGCAGTCGTCTTCATGGCCAAAGGACCGCTTGATTGTCCTGATATCTGACTTGGTCCAACATTCATCATTCTTGCTTCTCCACTAACTGATTCAGTCCATTGATTATTCACTGCTCCGGAAGCTTCAATTGATCCCACATATGTTGGTAAATCCGGTGTACGTCTACCCGCTATTACAGCCTCATATACTTGGCGCATATATTCTTGAAACTCAAATCTACTCATGGAGACATGATCAGCCTCTTCAAACTCGTTCTCTGCCATAGGCGAAACAACAGCGGAAACTGGTCCCTTACTTGGCGTTACTGGAGGAAGAGGGGATGTGCCCCTACCTCGTCCCACTATAGATATTGCTCTAGTCTGAGCCATCTGTAGGATATACACACTTAAGCTTATAAGGCTATATATAAGCCATATGTATCGATATATATATATATACACACACACACACACACACACACACACACACACACATATATATATATATATATATATATATATATATATATATAAACACACACATATCTACGCTACAGAGATCCATGGCAGAGGTGACGACATCTCGTACATTCAATCCCAAAACCACACTTAAAACCAAACACGTTTTAAAAACGTCAGACCCCTTTCGGGTTCTGTTTATTTTACCTATCAAACCTTATTGCAGGTAGCAAGTGCAATAGTTGTCAACCTAAGGCTCTGATACCAACTCTGTAACACCCCAAATCCGCAGGACTCGGAGTGTCACATTGGGCTAGGATCTCGCAGTGGATCCTGACCCTAACCTCACAACAAGTTCATTGGACCTTACAAGATGGCACTGACAAATATAAAACAAATACATAAAAACTGTATAAATTGTACAACCAAACATAAACAACATCATATTCGAGTATAAAACAACATCATCGTACAGGAGGTAAACAAGACATCATCCTCATGCAGGAGGGGAAACATAAACAAACCCAAAACCAACAACCTAATGCACGCGAGTCCTCGGCCTGTCACCCTGCCAGATCACCCAACAACGCCTAATTTGCAACATCTACAACATGGTATGAAACCGTTAGCTAAGCATACATATATGAGATAATGCATAAGCACAAGCACAATCATGAAAGATAAACACATCAGCATGCTATCACACATTTACCCATTTAATATATTTATATAATAGTCATTCACTCAAATCGCGTGTATATATATATATATATAGATGAAAATATATAACACGAGGACTGATACATCCTTGCCTCTGAGCCTGCTAGCCAGTCGTACGAATATCGGTCACACAATCCGTGTACCCTATGGGAGTGGATTGTGCCCTTCCTGTAAACCGGTCTGGCCTGACATCAGAGAACCTCCCAGACTCCACGGCGGGATGCAAGGGAAAGGTTATCACAGCCACGCAATGGGGCAGTCAATAGAACATAGGTCAGTATAAACGATACCTCATGCTATCATAACAACATATAAAGCACACACCACTCATGCAAACACCCAATATAAGGATGGTAGCTAAGTAAGTCATACGGACTTACCTCAACCTCCTACACAACCCAAACACGATCAACCAGAAACAACCTCCAATCCTTAGAGAGGGGCACTGCCTAATAACAAGGCATAGAAAGATATCAACCTCTATTCATCAAAGGGGTCACACCTAGACCCAAAGGGATCCATAGGGATCATACTCAACCTCAAACGTTTACTAACATCAGCCTAAGTCCTTTAAATCTGTACAAGGCATAAACTAATCATAACCTCATCAAAACTCATCCTGACACACCTAGCATGATCCTATACACTCACACTAGAAAAGGAGGGAACAAAGGCATCCTAAGGAAAGCCTAGAAGCAACACACATTTGCAGAACCAAGTGCAGCACCTTGCTGATGCAGGTTGGCGCAGGGGCGGCTCACAAATGACGTAAGGGCGGCTGGTGTGCAGAAGATGCCCTTCCGGCTGTCCTTTTCTTCTTCACTCGATTTTCTTCACTCCTTCAAGCTGAACCTAAATAGGAGTAGAACTCCATCAACACCTCAAGGTTGGCTCCATCACAAGCACAGCAGCAACAACCATCACAATCAGCAACAAAGGCAAGCTCAAAAGCACACAAACTCACCCAAACTCCAACAAAGATCAAGAAGAGATCCAAGGGAAGAAGAGAGGAGAAGATAAACGTAGGGAGAGATGGGGCATGCAAGAGAATGGGGTAAACCCTCATCTGGAGGAGAAGAAGAGGTTATAAAGGAAGAAGAGGTCAAAAAGCAAGGCTCGGGTCAAAGAAGACGGTTGCAACCCATCACAAACCGCAAGGGCGGGTGGCCTCGCCGCAGGGGCGGCTCACAAATCCGTAGGGGCGGCCAGTCAGGGGCGCAGGGGCGGCCCACTGCAGCTCAAAAGGTAGAAAGCAGTTGCGTCTCAGCTGAGGCGCAGGTGCGGTATCTCTCGAAGACTAAGGCTCTTACAGCATGGTCAAATTCATATGAAATTCAAAATCGAGTAATTTTCTAGCTCCAAGTCGTAGAAATTGAACAAAAAGGGGAAATATAAGGAGAAGAAGTTCCAAAGGGCACTATAGCTCGAGATATCAACAAACTGTGATATATAGAGAGAAGAGATGAATGAAAGACTATATGTATTAGAGAATGTAGTATTGGTTCTTCCTTACATTCCAACAATTTATACACATAGGATAGCTTCTTCACGTAACAAACTAAAGAGTAGTTACCACTTTTTTTATTTACTTAGTACCACCCTATTATTTGAATATTGTCATATGTACATATTTCTATATCCCCCCTCAAGCTGAACTTAGGGAGACAAGTCCCAGCTTGTAAGGAAGGAAGGTATGTTGTTGCTCTCTAAGAGCCTTAGTAAAGATGTCGGCAAGTTGAAGAGAAGAACGAACATGGACAGTGGTGATAAAGCCCTTATATACTTCATCTCGAAAATAATGGCAATCCATACGTAAATTTTTAGTTCTTTCATGAAACACTAGGTTGGCAGCCATATTTTGTGCAGCTTTATCGTCACAATTCATTGAAATGGGAAGAGGAACTTGAATGTGCAAATCTTGCATTAGATATTCAAGCCATATAATCTCCCTAGTGGTGTAAGACATAGCACGATAATTACTCTCAACAGAGGATTTGGACACGGTTTTTGTTTCTTGCTCTTCCAAGAGATAAGTGAAGAACCAAGAAAAACACAATAACGTGTGATAGACCGACAAGTAGAAGCACAAGAACCCCAATATGCATCACTATAAGCAATGAGGTATAAAGAAGAAGTTGATTTATACTCAAGGCCAAGATCAATGGAGCCTTTGAGATATCGAAGAAGATGTAGAGCAACTTGCTAATGTGAGAGACATGAAGAGGCTAAAAATTGGCTAATTTGTTGAACACAATAAGTTATATCTTGTCTGGTAAGAGTGAGGTAGAGGAGGCGACCTGATAACGTGATTTATGACGTTAGTATAGGTATTCAATTAGATAGTTTTTCCCGTTATTCATGCACGGTTTGGCATTAGTTCACGACGTTTACACTCATTTCGTGTATATTTCTAGAAAAGACGTCTACACGAGCTTTTGTCGGTTTTGTAGGTATTTCGGGGATCTATTGGGCATTAATCGATACATTCAAGGGTCAAGCCTCATGGTGGTACACATCCAAGGCTTTGAAGGAACATAATTGGAGCAATGAAGGACACAAAGACCCTAATTGGTGCAAGCAATGGAGCAACTCATGGCTAGATGATCATAACAAGTATCTGTTGAAGAAAATCGGACCAACACTCCGGAAAATCGGCCGATTTATTTGACTGGGTCGATTTTCTGGCCTTTGACAGCTTAAGCCACGTGTCCCACGATCTCTTTGTCCGGCCTTGCTCTTGATGGAGAATATAAGTGGTCCTGCAAGCTGTTGCTGAGGAGCTCTCTCCCACATTCCCTCACACACACCTCATTCCAATTGGAGGATAGACTTGGAGAAGAAGAAAAACTCTCTCAATTTCGGGGAAGAAGAAGAACACCAACTTAGAGTGAAAGTGAGTTTTAGAGTGATTTTTGGTGATTTTGGTTGAAGAACTCTTGGAAGGATTGTTAGGAACGTTTTGGAACTTCTTTGAAGGGGTTGTAAGTCTTGCTTAAACTTATATTCAGCTGAGATTTATTGATTTTACTTGCTTATCTTTCATCATCTATCTATGAAAACCATGTGTGCTTGTGTGATGATTTTGGATCTTGAAATGTATATTATTGGCTAGTTTATTGTGATTCTGGAGTGATGGATTGATGGTTATGGCTTGGGTGATGATAGAATGGAATTATATGTTAGTTTAGGATGATTCGTATGCACAAAACCTAACCCAGAAAGAAAAATCGACCTATTCTTCAGGCAGATCGTCTGATTTTGCTATGATCCACCCGATTTTTCTCTCTGTTGCTCTTTAATTTATGAATCTGTAGGTTAGGATGTTAGGTTGTTGGAATCCTAGTGTTTATTAAGCAAAATTTAGCTTAGGATCACCTAATGCTAGCAACCTAAGTGAGGGAAGAGACCTACCCGGTGATTTCCGACCTTAGATACCTAAGATGATGAACTCTAGGTAGTAGTGAGCCTCATAAGCCGCTATTGGATTGAGTGTGCTAGGATTATTGCTTGAGACTTCCCTTTTCCGAGACTTACCCGGTAAGGAGAGGGTTGCCCCTTAAGTAGAGTCCGGTTTGTGTAGAATTTCCTACTTTAACCCCCTTGAGACCTACCCGGTAATAGGAGTTTGATGCGGGATTAGTGAAGCGAGAGACTTACCCGGTAATTGCTTCCATTAGAGAAACATCTTTTCCCAACACCGCAGCTTTATCCTTAGAATCTTTAGAAGCTTGAGTCCAATGCCATAACCGGAAATCTTGACCTCTAGAATCCATTTTTCTCTCTTTGATCACACATCTTGTGTTTGTGTTACTTGTTTGTTTTGCTAGCTTTAGTTGTTAGTTTGTTTTATTATCTTGCTTGATTTGTTATCTTTGTTTGATCACCACAAAAAGCCAACCAAAAATATCATGATTTTCATTTCTTTGTTCCTTTCTCTTTTCTTAGACTAGATTCACACTATCTATGGTCACTTGTTGATTCGATTTCACCTTAGTCTTCATGTTCGACCTCGGAATACTATCCTTGCTACAAAACGACCCATACACTGCGGGTTCGCTAGGAGTTAGGAAATTATATCGAGTTTATAAATTGTAAGACTTTTTTGCTACACAATCTTAGCGTAACAAGTTTTTGGCGCCGTTGCCGGGGACTAGGTCTAGATTGAGTCATTTTTGTGATTGTTTATAGTGTAGATCTTTCTTGTTGCTTTTGATCTTGTTTGGTTTGTGTCTTTGCTTTTCAGGACATCTCTCATTCTTTAGGTGTATGCGAAGATCTGGTGGCAAGGATTTAGCTCCATTCGATCCCAAACCGGAGAAAACCCTTAGATCTAGATCCAAGAGCATTAGAAAGGAAAAGGAGATGGCCGGAAGAGATCTCCAAGCTGAGTTGGATGAGACTTTAGAACAAATTAGACTAAGAGATGAGCTCTTGGAGAATGAAAGGAGACTTGCCAATGAGAGGCAAGAAGCAACTAGGAGGGAGATTGAAGAGATTAGGCAAGCTCTTGTGCAAAGAGAGCTTAATCGTCAACAACCTCCACCTCCACCACAACCGCAGCCGGCGGTTAATATTCGGGTTGTGCCCATTGCTATTGAAGAGCCACAAACGTTAGGGCAATGTATGGATCCGGCACAAAGAGCACACCGTCCGGGTGTGAACTTAGGAGATCCCGCAACCCATGATTACGAGTTCCGCCCTCAAGTTCTACAAATGATCCGGCATAATCAATTTGGAGGGATGGAAGAAGAGTCTCCCCATCAACACTTGATGAACTATGAGATCTTGATGGAGACTCTTAGACCGCCTAGATTGGAGAGCAACAACCATAAGCTTAGGGCTTTCTCCTTCTCACTTAAGGATAAATCCTTGGCTTGGTATCAATCTATTCCACAAGGGCGAGTGAGTACTTGGGAGGAGATGACAACCGAGTTTTTGACTAAGTTCTTCCCACCTTCCAAGCCTACCGAGCTAAGAGGGAAGATCAATGCCTTTGTGATGAAGAATAGAGAAAGCCTATTCAAGTCTTGGAGAGGTTCAAAGACCTTCTCTTAGATTGTCCACACCATGGTATACCAAAAATTGAGCTATTGGAGATCTACTTCAAGGGACTTGATGAAGATAGTCAATTCAAGCTTCAATCTCTTTCCGGTGGGACTTTCATGGAAAAGAATGTGGATGAAGCTTGGGAGTTTGTAGAGAAACAAGCTTTGGTGATTGAGAAGTACTCCCATAGGAAGAGTGATGGGAGGAAAGCGGGAGCATATGAGGTGAGTGAAGTCACCATGAGTAACTTCAAGCTTGATGCAATCAACAATGAGTGGAAATCTTTGAGGGAGTTGTGTTCTACAACTTTGAAGAGTCAAGCAAGCCCTCAAGTGCAAGTGCAAGCAAACTTGTCTTCCAAGGAGGAAGATGTGAACTACATGGGAAGGGGCAATTGCAACAACTATCAAGGCCCAAGGAACTTCAACAACAACCGGCAATTCAATAATTACCGGCCGAACCATAACCATCCCGGGTTTTCCTATTCTAACCCGGATGGGGCCTTGAACCCTCCCGCTTCCACAAGCGCAACTCCACCACCAAAGGCTTCACAAGAACCTCCACCTGGATTTACTCAACCTCCAAAGGATAGAACCGAGATGATGTTTGAGCAATTGCTTGGAAGGTTGAGTGGTCTTGAGAGCACGGTGACTTCCATTTCTAAAGCTCAAAAGGTGTTGGAAGCACAAGTGTTCCAAAAGGCGGGTGAAGCTCATAGAGATCCGGGAAAGCTTCCCGGAAGAACCGAAGATAACCCAAGAGGCCAAGTGTTGGCTATTACCACAAGGAGTGGGCTGAGCATGAAGGATCCCTTACCTAAGGGAAATGACAAAGGGAAGCAAGTGGTGATAGAAGAAGAGCCATTGCAAGATGGAGGAAAGAGCAAGGATGATGAGCCATCATATGTGACACCACCTCCATACAAGCCACCACTACCATTCCCACAATCATGAGCAAGAGCTCGTTCGGACAAACACTTCGGTAAATTCCTTGAACTTATGTCTAAATTGCATATTAACATTCCGTTCATGGATGCTATTCTAGGTATGCCGGCATATGGCAAGTTTTTGAAGGAAATACTCTCCAACAAGAGGAAGTTGGAGGAGTACGGAGAAGTGAGGATGACAAAGAGGTCCTCGGAATTGATTCAAACTATGAAGGAGGAGATGCCTCCTAAGCTAAGAGATCCGGGATCCTTTTGTGTGCCAATTGGAGTGGGAGAAGTGAAGTATGACGCCCTATGTGATCTTGGGGCAAGTGTAAGCATCATCCCGCTTGCACTTTGCAACAAGGTTGGGCTAGGAGAGCCAAAGCCGGTCAAGATGACCCTTTATATGGCGGACCGTTCAATCACTCACCCGGTTGGAATCTTGGAAGACATTCCGGTGCAACTAGGGAAGTTCTATATGCCCATAGACTTTGTTGTTTTGGACATCCCGGCGGACTATCCGGTTCCTATCATCTTGGGGAGACCTTTCCTAGCTACTTCCGGATGTTTGGTAGATTGCAAGAATAGAATTCTCTCTTTCAACATTGGAGAAGAGAACATCAAGTTTAATTTGTCCACAATGGTGAAGGCGCCAGCCCTAGGTGAAGATGTCTTCAACATTATTGAGGAAGAGGAGTCTAGAGAAGTTGTGAGCTCAATCTTGCTCAAGGATCCACTTGAGAAGGTTCTTAGCTCGAGTTTAATGGAGGAAGGAGTTGAGGAGAGTAGCAATGAAGTGATCAAGGCCTTGAATCCATTGGATGAGCTACCAAGTGTTGGGTTTGAAGTACTAGAGGAAGAGAGAAATACCTGTAGAAAAATCGGACAGAGGGGGCCCAGATCGGCCGATTTTTGCATAAGTCTTGAATTTTCATCCGATTTTGCAAATGCAGAAACTGAATTCGACCCCCAGATCGGCCGATTTTCTTCACAGAGGGTCAATTTTCCTGAGTCTTTTGAGCAACATCCAAGTGTTTGTGAGCAATCATCAAGGGACTTTGGTGAGGCTTCCATGGCTTTGGAATCATCTCAACCTACATTGTATGGATCATCTCCAACCGATAAAGGTCCTCCTAAACTTGATCTTAAACATCTTCCTTCTCATTTAAAGTATGCTTTCCTTGGTTCAAATTCTACTTATCCGGTGATTGTGAATGCATCTTTGAATGATGATGAGCTTAATAGATTGTTGACTGAATTGAAACTACATAGAAAGGCAATAGGATACACCATTGATGACCTTGTTGGCATTAAGCCCTCTTTGTGCATGCATAAGATATTGATGGAAGATGACCATAAACCCTCTATTTAACATCAAAGAAGATTGAATCCTATAATAAAAGAGGTAGTCAAGAAAGAGATCATTAAGTTGCTAGATGCGGGAATCATCTACCCGATTTCGGATAGTAAATGGGTTAGTCCCATTTATGTGGTTCCTAAGAAGGGTGGTATGACCGTAGTAACTAATGAGAATAATGAATTAATCCCAACTAGAACGGTTACGGGATGGAGGATGTGTATAGACTATAGGAAACTAAATGTGGCTTCTAGGAAAGATCACTTCCCTCTTCCTTTCATTGACCAAATGTTAGAAAGATTAGCTCAACATTCCCATTTTTTTACTTAGATGGCTATAGTGGATTCTTCCAAATCCCTATCCACCCCGATGACCAAGAGAAAACTACATTCACATGTCCTTGGGGTACATTTGCATATAGGAGAATGCCATTTGGGTTGTGTAATGCACCCGCCACCTTCCAAAGGTGTATGATGGCTATCTTTTCTGAATATATTGAAAACATCATGGAAGTGTTTATGGATGATTTCTCTGTTTATGGATCTTCATTTGATGATTGTTTAGCTAACTTGTCTTTGGTGCTGAAGAGATGTGAGGAGACAAATCTTGTCTTGAATTGGGAGAAATGCCACTTCATGGTAAGTGAAGGCATTGTGTTGGGACACTTGGTGTCCAACCATGGCATTGAGATTGATAGGGCTAAGATAGAGACGATAGAGAAGTTGCCACCACCTACCTCGGTGAAAGGGGTAAGGAGTTTTCTAGGGCATGCCGGTTTTTACCGGAGATTCATTAAAGATTTTTCTAAGATTTCTAAGCCTCTTACTAACCTACTAATGAAAGATGTTGAGTTTGTTTTCTCCAAGGATTGCCTTGAGGCTTTTTGTAGGTTGAAGGATGCTTTGATCACCGCCCCCATCATGCAACCTCCGGATTAGAGCTTACCATTTGAAGTGATGTGTGATGCAAGTGATGTGGCCGTTGGGGCTGTTTTAGGACAAAAGAAAGATGGGCGTACACATGCCATCTATTATGCTAGCAAGACGCTAGATGATGCCCAACTTAACTATGCCACAACCGAGAAGGAGTTGCTAGCGGTGGCGTATGCCTTTGAGAAGTTCCGGTCATATCTTGTTGGAGCAAAGGTCATTGTGTATACGGATCATGCTGCGATCCGTTACCTCCTCACAAAGAAAGATGCCAAGCCTCGCCTCATTCGGTGGATCCTTCTTCTTCAAGAGTTTGACTTGGAAATCCGGGATAAGAAAGGTTCCGAAAACTCTGTGGCGGACCATCTTAGTAGGCTCCCACCATTGGAGCTTGAGAGAGACGACATCCCGATTGATGACTCATTCCGGGATGAGCAATTGCAAATGGTGGAAGAATGCTTGTTTCAAGTGTCAAGGGGTAATGAGCCATGGTATGCCGATATTGTGAACTACCTTGTGTGTGAAGAGGTGCCACCCGGGTTATCCTATGCCCAAAGGAAGAAGTTCTTCAAGGATGTGAGGCATTACTATTGGAGTGAGCCTATCTTGTTTAAGAGAGGGCCGGATGGAGTCTTTAGGAGATGCATACCGGAGGATGAGGTGGAGAGTGTGATACGGCATTATCACTCCTTACCATGTGGAGGCCATGCTAGCTCACACAAGACATGTGCCAAGGTATTACAATCGGGTTTCTTTTGGCCAAGTTTGTTCAAGGATGTGCACAATTTTGTAGTGGTATCTGATGCTTGCCAAAGGACGGACAACATCTCAAGGAGGAATGAGATGCCCTTGAACAACATACAAGAGGTAGAGATATTTGACGTATGGGGTGTGGACTTCATAGGACCATTCCCTTCTTCATGTGGCAACCTCTACATCCTATTGGCGGTGGATTATGTGTCGAGATGGGTGGAAGCAATCGTTTCTCCCACAAATGATGCCAAGGTTGTGGTGCGGTTCTTCAACCGAGTGATCTTTCCTAGGTTTGGGACACCAAGGGTGATCATAAGTGATGGAGGAAGGCACTTCACTAATAGGAACTTTGGGACACTTTCGGCTAAGTATGGGGTGACTCATAAGGTGGCAACACCTTACCATCCCCAAACTAGTGGCCAAGTGGAGATCTCCAACCGGGAGATAAAAGGGATCCTTGAGAAGACGGTTTCTAGAACAAGAAAGGATTGGACCATGAAGCTCGATGATGCTTTGTGGGCTTATAGAACCGCTTTCAAGACACCGATTGGCACCACTCCCTACAAGCTAGTTCATGGCAAGTCTTGCCACCTTCCGGTGGAAATGGAGCATAGGGCATATTGGGCCATAAGGTGGCTGAATTTTGACCTCAAGGAAGCTGGTGAGAAGAGGTTGCTAGACATGAACGCTCTTGAGGAGATCCGGTTGGATGCTTATGAAAATGCCCGGATTTACAAGGAGAGGACCAAGCGTTGGCATGACAAGCGTCTCATTCCAAAGGAATTGAGTGAGGGTGACTTAGTGCTTCTCTTCAACTCAAGGCTGCGGCTCTTCCCCGGAAAGCTCAAGTCAAGATGGACGGGTCCTTATGTTGTTAAGAAGATCTTTCCTCATGGAGCGGTGGAGATAGGAGGAGATCATTGTGGTAACTTTGAGGTGAATGGGCACCGTTTGAAGAAGTACATCCCGGAAGTCCCGGTGGAAGTGATTGCCCCACTTCACCTTGAGTGAAACGCTCCTGAATTTGGTCAAGCTAATGACCTTAAAGAAGCGCTTACTGGGAGGCAACCCATTGGTACATATTTTTCCCTTTTTATTTTTCTTGTTTTTGTTTGATCTTTCTCTTGGTGTGCTTTGTTTTTCTTTTGTGTTTTTGGGTGCTAGATCTTGTTGATTGTCATGTGTGATGAGATGTTGGAGGTCATGTGAAAACCTCATTGAACTGTTGAAGGTACAAGATCCAAGCACATGGACGAGGAAGAAAGCACCCAGGAAAATCGGACTGTTCTTTACAGATTTCGTCTGATTTTCCTGGGCAGATGGTCCGATTTTTCCTTTTGTCAAGGAAAGTGATGATCTCCAATCAAGTATGGGTGGAGCGGACGTGGAACTTGGACGGCTTGCGGTGCCAAGCGCGGGTTCCGACACCATAATGAACATCAAGAGCTCTCTAACATCCTTGATCGATCATCCACCATCATCATTCGATGTGAACCGAAATACCAAAGCATCACCAAATTTACATTGTGAGAACTCTCTTTCACTTCTTTATTTAGTTTCCACATTGGGGACAATGTGTTTCTAAGTATGGGGTGGGGTTTTCATGATCACTTGCATGATTAGCATCTAGGATAGTCTAATATTGTCACATGTTTCATTATGTCTTGCATTTTACATACATATTTCGAAAAATCAAAAAAAAATCAGAAAATTTTAAAAAAAATTTAGTGCTTCTAAGCTTGGGAATAACCCTTATGATGAGATTGTCTTGTGAATTGGCTATGGACGGCCTTATGTGTTGAATTGATGTATGCATATGTGGACTTGAAGTACTTATCTTGAATCCCATGTGTGAATTGTGATCATGAATGTTTGCCTTGATTGGATTGAGGATTGAAGGTCGAAATTACATGCTAGTTCTTGCACATCATTTAGGAGTGATTAAGGCAATTCAATTTCCTCTACTTCTCATCTTGATCATGTTGTTTGAGCACCTCAATTGATGAAAAATTTGACCTCTTTTGACCCATCCGGGAATAGGAGCATGCTAGTGTGTTGATGTGTGTAAAAAGCAAGTGTGGGGTGAAGTTGTTGATGAATGAATGATGTGAATGAAGTGATGAATTTGTTGTGAAAAGTGTAAAAAAAATATAGGTTTGGGGACGTTGGTTTAAATGACGAGTAAGTCGGCACCATTCACATAATCGGGTGTTTGTGCCTTGCCAAAGTCAAATAAACCGATAGTCATAACGAGCTTTGGTATGTGTGCCCGGTGTGGATGCACCTCGAAAAATAAAAAAACCCGAGGACGGCTAATCACCAAGGTTCCGGCTTTTGTACACCAATGCCATTGTCTCAAAAATAAGTGAAAAAGAAAAGAAAACAAAGAAAAAAATGGAGAAAATTATACACTTGTTGGGAAGTTGAGCAAAAACAAAATTGTGGAGTTAGTTCTTCTCCCGGATTAGCATCACATGACCTAAAAATTCCCACCTAATCACAAGGTTTCTTAGCCTCTTCTTTCCTAAGTCCTTGTGACCTAAATGCATGTGTGTAAGACTTTAGTGATCTAGATTAGATATACTCATGATCATCTTGACTTCTTCATTCTCACCTCTCATGCATGCTTTCTAGTTAAGTATAATTGTCTTTCAATGCCTTCATTCGTTTGATGCATGATTGCTTGTCCATTGCCATGAAACATGACTATGAAGGTGATCCAATGTTAGAAGCACGATTCCAAAAAAAGATTTTGTCGTTTTTCTGCATGCATAAATCATGTCATCTCTTAGTCTATAGTTGGATCTTGCTCGAGGACGAGCAAATCTTAAGTATGGGGTATTTAGATAACGTGATTTATGACTTTAGTATAGGTATTCAATTAGATAGTTTTTCCCGTTATTCATGCACGATTTGGCATTAGTTCATGACGTTTACACTCATTTCGTGCATATTTTTAGAAAAGACGTCTACACGAGCTTTTGTCGGTTTTGTAGGTATTTCGGGGATCTTTTGGGCATTAATCGATACATTCGAGGGTCAAGCCTCATGGTGGTACACATCCAAGGCTTTGAAGGAACATAATTGGAGCAATGAAGGACACAAAGACCCTTATTGGTGCAAGCAATGGAGCAACTCATGGCTAGATGACCATAACAAGTCTCTGTTGAAGATAATCGGACCAACACTCAGGAAAATCGGCTGATTTATTTGACTGGGTCGATTTTCTGGCTTTTGACAGCTTAAGCCACGTATCCCACGATCTCTTTGTCCGGCCTTGCTCTTGATGGAGAATATAAGTGGTCCTGCAAGCTGTTGCTGAGGAGCTCTCTCTCACATCCCTCACACACACCTCATTCCAATTGGAGGATAGACTTGGAGAAGAAGAAAAACTCTCTCAATTTTGGGGAAGAAGAAGAACACCAACTTAGAGTGAAAGAGAATTTTAGAGTGATTTTTGGAGATTTTGGTGATTTTGGTTGAAGAACTCTTGGAAGGATTATTAGGAACGTTTTGGAACTTCTTTTAAGGGGTTGTAAGTCTTGCTTAAACTTATATTCAGCTGAGATTTATTGATTTTACTTGCTTATCTTTCATCATCTATCTATGAAAACAATGTGTGCTTGTGTGATGATTTTGGATCTTGAAATGCATATTATTGGCTAGTTTATTGTGATTCCGGAGTGATGGATTGATGGTTATGGCTTGGGTGATGATAGAATGGACTTATATGTTAGTTTAGGATGATTCGTATGCACAAAACCTAACCCAAAAAGAAAAATCGACCTGCTCTTTAGGCAGATCGTCCGATTTTGCTATGATCCACCCGATTTTTCTCTTTGTTGCTCTTTAATTGATGAATCTGTAGGTTAGGATGTTAGGTTGTTGGAATCCTAGTGTTTATTAAGCAAAATTTAGCTTAGGATCACCTAATGCTAGCAACCTAAGTGAGGGAAGAGACCTACCCGGTGATTTCCGACCTTAGATACCTAAGATGATGAACTCTAGGCAGTAGTGAGCCTCATAAGCCGCTATTGGATTGAGTGTGGTAGGATTATTGCTTGAGACTTCCCTTTTCCGAGACTTACTCGGTAAGGAGAGGGTTGCCCCTTAAGTAGAGTCCGGTTTGTGTAGAATTCCCTACTTTAACCCCCTTGAGACCTACCCGGTAATAGGAGTTTGATGCAGGATTAGTGATGCGAGAGACTTACCCGGTAATTGCTTCCATTAAAGAAACACCCTTTCCCAACACCGCAGCTTTATCCTTAGAATCTTTAGAAGCTTGAGTCCAATGCCATAACCAGAAATCTTGACCTCTAGAATCCATTTTTCTCTCTTTGATCACACATCTTGTGTTTGTGTTACTTGTTTGTTTTGCTAGCTTGAGTTGTTAGTTTGTTTTATTATCTTGCTTGATTTGTGATCTTTGTTTGATCACCACAAAAAGCCAACCAAAAATATCATGAGTTTCATTTCTTTGTTCCTTTCTCTTTTCTTAGACTAGATTCACACTATCTATGGTCACTTGTTGATTCGATTTCACCTTAGTCTTTGTGTTCAACCTCGGAATACTATCCTTGCTACAAAACGACCCATACACTGTGGTTCGCTAGGAGTTAGGAAATTATATCGAGTTTATAAATTGTAAGACTTTTGTGCTACACAATCTTAGCGTAACACGACCTACAAGTCTTCTGTATAACTTTGGATGCTCAAAGATGACACCACTAAGATATGTAAGTTTTAATGTTCCTCTGCATAAAAAAAGGGATAAGCCTTGCAATCAAGCATCTAATTGTCATAAAGAATATCATGGATATATTTTATTTGATTGAGTAAAATACCGTCATTGGTTCTAACAATAACCATGCCTAAAAAAATCGAGCAGCACCAAGATCTTTGATTGTGAAAGTAGAATGTAAGATGCTTTTAAAGTGATGATTTCATGAGGTATATCCCCCGTGAGAAGAATGTCATCAACATAGATCAGAACCACTATAATACCAGTTGCACAAGTCTTGACAAATAATTGTCTAGACTGAATGTAGCCAAGCTGAAGAAGAAATTTGGTAAGCTCCACATTCCACTGTCGACAGGCTTATTTAAGCCAATATAAGGATCTTCTGAGGTTATACACTTGCCCTGGCCGAGCTTTAGTGTAACCTTGAGGTGGAAGCATGTAAACTTCACCTTCACCTTCTAACCATGAAGGAAAGCATTATTCACATCAAGTTGATGCAATGGCCAAGATTTAGTAGTAGCTAAAGCTAAGAGAGTTCTGACATTAGTGAACTTAGCCACATGGGAAAAAGTATGCTTATAATCTTTATCTTTAACCTGATTATATCCTTTTTCTACCAGTTGAGCTTTGCATCTGTCAATGGATCCATCTGGAAGATATTTGACCTTGTATATCCATTTAGAACTAATAGCTTTATGTGTGGGAGGAAGAGAAGTTAATTACCATGTGTGATTGTTTTTCAGGGCTGAAATCTCCTTAGTCATAGCATCAATCCACACTCGTAAATCCTTAGACTGATTGTAATGTGTAGGTTCAACAACAGAAAGAACATTACACATAGAATATTGGTAATCAGAAGGTAAGTGATCAAGAGTAACATGAGGAAGAAATAAATTAGGAGAAAGAGTTGAATTGCAAACATAATCTCGTTGCTTGACAGGTTTGGGAACATTTTTGATAGGTCGAGTAGGGAGTATTTGTGGAGAGGAAGATTCAAAAGATGTTAAATCAAAGGAAGTACGGATAATGGAATACAAATAAGTATTCCCCAGATATCCGAAGACAAAAATAATTCATTCCGTATCGAACCGGTGATTTTTCTAAGATCGTATCGGATACCGAAAACTAGTTATCACACTCAGATATTCATGGATCGGATCAAGGTATTATCGGATCGGAATATTATGAACACCCCTAATCTCATCTACTCTACAAGCATAAGCACATTCACTACGAAACGGCCTGCTAAGAACTCGTGCTCTGAACCTATCAAAAACTGAGATTACGGGTGACATTCTAACCATCATTAACTCGACAACAAAGGTCTGGAAATCACCATGAGAACTTGATATCATCATCTCTGATATTTCTCTCGTTCTCTCTCAATTATCGTTGGTTGATGAGTGTCAAATGTAAAACTTTTCAGACCTTAGACTCATGCATTTCATACCTCTTTTACTCTCTCATACATCTCTATTTATTTGGAAACGTTCACTTTCCATATTTCGGTGTCTACTTCGGTTTGATTCATATTTTAGGTCATTCAAGGTTATTATGGAGCATAATGGTATGAAAATACCAAACATGAGGATTCAATCTTCTTTGGAGTCGGAGAATACATGGAAACATCAAGATCGACTAAAGATTGAAGAAGCCAAGTGTGAAAAGTTGGAGTTGGATGCCATTTTATGATGACCTTTGAGAGATTCTTGATTTCAACCATCTTCCTTTGGATTCAGACAATCATGTAAATTGGAAAGCCGTAGATCTTCTAAAGAGCTTCAAAGGTAGTAGTCATGGGTCACGTAGTTCCAACCAAAGCTGCAGAAAAGATAATTGTACTTGATAAGTTCACCTTTGATATTAATTGTGTTATTTAAATGATGGAAGACTTAACATCTAAATGCAGTTTTACAAACTAACAAATATCAATTATATTTCTAGATTGCTTGTCTTTGTTTGTTTGTTAAAATGTGTGTAGGTCTTGGATAGCATTACAAGGGAAGATATGGGCTAATAGATTAACTACAATAACGGACTTACTAAAACCATAGGAGAAGATCTTAAACGGCTAAACAAACCAACCAACGTGAAGATCTAGGAGAGAAGATCTCGGCTAAAGGTGTTTGAAGATAAGATCCTAAGCGAAGATCTCGGCTGAAGATTGTTTGAAGAGAAGATGTTATGAGAAGATTTCTGCTAAAGATTTCAAATGGATATGAAGATCTCAAACGGCCTTAAAGAAGTTTGGTGAGGAGAAGATTACGGTGAAGATTCACTTGAAGATATCCAATGGCTTTCAAGTGAAGAACGTTGAAGAGAAGATCTCGCCTATTGGAAGATCTTATTTGCAATGGGTACTTCTAAAACAACGTGAGAAGATCTCGCTCAAACAAACATCGAATTCTATGGAAGAAAGAAGGCGTTGCAACGGCTGCAAGACAACGGCTAGAAGAAGATTATCCATAGAAGACTATAAAAGAAGAAATTGATTGAAGATGAAGTAATCGAGCCTTCCAACGATCATACAAGACATCTTCATCGATCTAAAAGTTTATCTTCCTCTTTGAGCATACTTTAGTTGATTCGGTAGAGTGAGATAAACACAAGAGACCCATTGGAATATCACTTTAGTGTTATACTCAAGAACGTTACTCTACGAATTAACTAGACTATTATTGCTAGAATAGAGTTGACTAGATCACAACATTGAGGCTACATTGAGAGAAGAAGGGAAGTTCTTCTAGGTTGTATTTGGGGCTCACAACAAGAATATAATATTAGGTAGAATCCTAGAGTCAGAAACCCTAGGCAGAGACTAGGTTGTTAGGGCCGAGTAAACATATCGTGTGTCGATCTTTTCAATTCCGCACCTTATATCGCGTTTTATTGTGACTAACAACTTTCTGCAGGTTTCGAAGTCAAGGCCTTGAGATTCACTTTAAAGCCTTGAGGAACAATATTGTCACTAAGCGCATAGATCGACTTCAAGGCCTTGAGATTAGTTTCACGATATTGCGAAAAGTTCTCATACTCTATTCAACCCCCCCTTTAGAGTATTTATATCCTTATTAATCCCCTACTCGATTCTTTAGTATTGAACTATCAAAAAAGTTGTCAAACAGCGTTGATAAATGGTCAACCTACGGCCGTAGGGATGCCGTATGGTGTCCGTTTCACCAACCATCGAGAAGGAAATGAAATCTTTTCGGTTGTAACTTTGGAAGGTTATGTTTTGCATAACCCTAAACTCTAAGATTTCCCGCTATATATTCATATGTCACCCATAAGGTTAGACATCCAACACATCCACAATCACACTGAGATGTTGATTGATCTAGAATTAGGCATCACTCGGATTTTCTAAACCCTAGCCGTCAAGTAGTTGTTTGCTTTGCTTTGTAGGTTCGTCTTACTAAACCAAACAATTGTGAGTTTATGCCTTTCCTGATTTTATATATTGTCTTTGCTTTATATTTGATCACGAATGGATAAATTTCCTCGTGATATAAGGATTGCATGATCCCTATAATGGTTTTATTTATTGTTTGCATATATATTTATTGAATGAATTGGGTTAAATAGACTCTTTTTTATATGCTTTGTTTTGTAGACCCTTCTAATATTACCCTATATATAATTCTTCCTAGATGA
Source organism: Fagopyrum esculentum (assembly GCA_033239045.1). NCBI lineage: Eukaryota > Viridiplantae > Streptophyta > Magnoliopsida > Caryophyllales > Polygonaceae > Fagopyrum > Fagopyrum esculentum. The sequence continues at coordinate 52,166,929 of BSUD01000004.1, forward strand.
AAATAATTGAGTTAAATAGGGGTATATTAACTAAATAGGGTTACTATTGGGGTGGACATCCGGCTAACAAAAGCGGAGTCCACCCCCGCACAAGAAGAAGGTGGAGGCGGGCTCCGCCTCCGCTTTCTTCTCGCCGTTAGTTTGTTTAAAATGTATCCATTGGAATGTAGCCGTTAGAAATTTACGAGCCTATATATTACATGTCTCATCATTGTACTATACACATCCATCTAAACCACAACAACATAAAGAAATAAATCCGTTAAAATGTCGACGCTTTCCGAAGAAGGAAATGTAGAATCCGATGGTGAAAGCTCTATTATGTCATTCGAAGTTGATAAATACAATGGTCTGGAAGAACTTCTCGCACAACTTGAAGTAAGTGTACAAACTCATTTATATTTTACTTTTAGATTATGTTAAAATAGAGAATCGGAAATGTAGAATTAGTCGGAATAGCTTTAGACAATGTTAGAATAGAAAATCGGAATTGTAGAATAGTCGGAATAGCTTTAGAAAATGTTAGAATAGAGAATCGGAATTGTAAAATTAGTCGGAATAGCTTTAGACATCTAAGAATATAATATGTGTATTGTAAAAATAGTACTCTATGTTATTTTATTTAGGATGTTATGGATTATTCTCGTGCACTAGGTACCAATTATTCGTCAAAATTTGAGCTTTACGGATAGAGACAACTTATTGGGGTGGTCTCGGTATGTGGAAAACGCAATGAATATGGTGTTGGTCATTAAAAAATCATGGTTGGATAGAAGGGGTTTTCGTATCTTACAATTGGCTTGTGATAGACACGGAGGACCTAGAAAAGATAAAGACGTTGAACCCAACCATGTTACAAGTTCTAGCCAGAAGAAAACTCGAAGAAGTGTATGTGTTTGTTTCAACTTGATGGGACGCAAATTGAAGAGGAAAAGTGGACAGTGAGGTTTATATGTGGAACCCACAACCACATAATTCCCTCGGTGTTAAGGGGTCATGCATATGCAGGACACTTGACTCCCAAGCATAGCCGAAAGATGGAGCGTGAATTGAGTTCCGGCTTAAAACCGAGACATATTTTAAAATCCGTTCAATTAGAGGATCTTGACAATGTCACCTCCATCCGACTAGTTTACAACACCGTTTGAAGATTATAATGGACAAGCCGAAGGAATAGGATCATTAAACAAGCACTACATACGTTAACGAACGTGGATATTATGTGAACACCAGGAGAAGTCCGGATTTTGATGAGGTGATTGATTTCTTTATCTCACATCCCGATTCGAGGTATTTTCTCAACATATTTTCCTATGTTATTGTGATGGACTCGACATATAAGACCAACAAGTAAGTTTCAATTCAAGGCGCATTTTTACTTCATTTCCTATACTCAATCATCTTTTCTTAGAAAATTTGAACTTAATTGTTGTTTTGTATTACTTTTAGATACAATATGCCATTGTTTGAGATCGTAGGCATCACTAGCACAAAGAAGACATTCGCAATTGCTTTAGTATTCATGGCACAAGAGAATAGAGCACTACGAGTGGGCCTCAAGGAGAGTCCGTTATTTGCTAGACGGAAAGACCCCGGAGATAATTGTCACCGATCGTGAGCTAGGTCTTATAAGCGCACTGAGTGTAGTATTTCCCGAGGTGAAGCATATATTGTGCACGTTCCATATAAAGTGCAACATTGTTAATAGTGCAACATTGTTCGAGTCGAGATCCAATGGAAGCTACCAACGGAGTTTGTTGGAAATGAGAGACTACTCGCAATCATATCCAAGGTTAATGAACTATCTCGAGACGACATGGCTTACCCCGTACAAGGAGGCACGTGCTTGGTGTGACGTACACCATCATTTTGGCACAAGAACGACAAATGCGTAAGTTTAAACATTCACTACATTGTTAAAAATTTCTTTGTTTTGTAATAAACCTTTTTTTAGGTGTGATTTCGCGCACAATTTGTTAAAGCAAACACTAGATTCTAGTGTTGGAGGATTCCAATTGATTTGTGAAAGCATACACTTGATGGTCACGGATCAAGTCCAGAAGTTACAAGCTTCTCTAGAGATGTCACTGGAGAGGATTCCACGACAGGTGCATATACCGATATTTGACTTGCTTCGCGACTACGTAACAAACGAGTGTTTCACGCTCTTGTGGAATAACTACACCAAGGCTAGACATACAAGAGTTGATGAAGTGTGTCAGGATAGTTATTGGACATAGGTTCATGGAGTGCCTGTGTGCATGACTTTAAGATAGCAATCCGGACTCGTAAACCTATCGCTTTGAATCAGATACACCCATTTTGGAAGCAAGTTCATTGGATTCCGGTTGATTTTTCTGATGGTGATATTGGTGATGATGATGATGATGATCATTCAAACCCAAGCCAAGCGACGCTAAATAGGTTTAGAGAAAGAATGGACTCAACTATGCTAAGATCGGTTAAGCAAGAGAAGATTGCATCTTTACTGGAGGACATCGAGAACCCCAGGAGTACGACGATGAAGGAGCCGGCACAGAAAGTCAAGGCAAAGGGACGACCCCAACCCCAAGATCAACAAGAAGAGAGCCCAGTTCATTTGAGCATTATACCACACGTGGTTCAGGGCGGCCAAAAGGAAAGAAAGCAAAAGATGTAGATTCTACACCGGAGTTGACTCCTACTAGTAAGGCGCGTCGTAAAGGAAAAAAAACCATGGATGCTGAATTTCGTTGGAGACATGGAGAATTCCTAAAGTTCATGGAGCCATATATTGAGAGCAATCGATGTACAAGGAGACGACCACTGTGGATATAGAACAATTTCTGCGATTTTGGGATTCTTAGATGAAGATTACTTGGCAATACGGAGGGATATGCTTATGGATTTAAATTTGAGAAGAGCATTGTATTCGAAGGTAGTTATTATTTCATAAAGTTACGTTTTAATTAGTATCTGTGATTTTAATGTAATGTTACTTGTTAATCTTTGCAGTGTACCGTCTTCAATGAGTTTGACAAACTCCTTCAAAACATTTATTGGACAAGTAAGTCTTCGTGTCCAGAAGAACATTTGATGGAAATACCTATTGTCGCATGTGCAGCAGCCGCCTATTATCAAATTGCATTGGTTGTCCTTGGGAAAATCCCAACGACATTCCTACCTATGATAGCTACCACTCCTAACCAAGAGGCCCCTATAGTCATTTGTTCGATAGTGTTTATATCAAACAACACACGCTTTGTACCGGTAGGTCGACGTTTTACTTTCAATTAAACTCAATATTCAATAACCTTTTTTTGTAATTTCATATTTGTAGGTACGGCTAAAAGATGATGCCCCTTTTACCGAAATTGAGCGATGCTTGGAGACACCATCACCATCCAAGTGTTGATGGATGGGATGCGTCGTTCATTACAAGGATATGTCATTACGAGGAGTTTCGGCGTGCGTCGGGTAACCGGGAGATTAGTGGAGGATATCTTTAGTCGTCTTGATATATTGTTGTCATCATGTTTTAGTCGTTTTGATATATTGCTTTCATCATGTAAGAACTACTTCATTTTGGTGGTACTTGATATATTGATTTTGTTTATGGAGTTTTAACACTTAAATTGAAACATAAAATAATAATACAAACAAATAATAGAACTCAAATGGATAATTCATAAAATAAAAGCAAGTGGAGAATTCACAAAATAAAACTCAAGTTTGATAAAAACAAAATAAAATATAAAAACATTAAACTAGAACTACAAATGTCATGGAGCATGCTGTGAAGCCCGGACTTGAGATGGAGCCACAGGTGGACTACGCCTAGGCCTAACTGCCTCCTCTATCATGAAATCTACGTCCTTGGCTGAATATGGAAGACCGCGAGCTTGCATCTCCCATAGACGACCAATAGAAAAAAATAAATTGTTTTCATCAATTAAAAGGTAAGTTAAGGGTTAGAAAAAAAACGTACTCTAGCATATGAAACGGGAATAGGTAGGGATGGTCTATAGGTAACTGGAGTGCAATGGACGTCGGCAAGATGTAGGGATGACAATGGGCGGTATACCAAGGCATGTATTCATCCTCGACGAGCCACGGAGACGTCGCTGGTATCAGCCCAGCTAGTGAGAATCGGGTCTCCTCCGGGTGGCGGGCTGCCCAATGATCATATGTGGGAGCATATGAAAGCCTAAATCCATGTCTATTCGTGGACATACCTCCTGTTAGGGTGGAATCCGGGGTAGAGTCACGGTCTGTACGTACCCAAACTATCGCAAGAACCGATCCGGCATGTATGCCTCCTCTATGTCGGATATCCGTATAATACCCCGATAACGAGAAACACCAAACTCTCCTCCAAAATCAAGCACACGATCATCATACGGGGTAAAGCATATGTCCTCCGCCCTTATCTGGTCCAACTGAGCTCGTAATGCATGTAGCCTCTCTATGCTAATCGACGGAGTCTTCAGAACAAAAAGTCCCTAAGACCAACGTGCATGCCCAAGCAACTCTGGATCCTCCACAACTGCACATCCTAATGATGGGAAATGTGCGTAAATCCAAAATTGTATTAAAAAAGTTAATAATTTTATCAAACATAAAGTTACGTTTTATAAAGGAAAATATTTATAAAATCGGTCCTATAATAGTGCAGTACATCCTCCCATTGTTGTCACCTTCTTCCTAGTAGCATCCTCCAAACATCTATACAGAAAAGCAAGGGTCCCGGTGCCCCAAGCATTTGCCTCTGTCCTCAGTCCTCACATGATCTCGTACTAAGTCAATAAGCCATGCTCGCATCCTGTTGGTAGATATGTCGACTACCAAGGCCGACGATATGAACAATAATAAATAGGCAGATGCAAAAGCGTCATGGGGAGGCTTTGGAAGGTCCAACATGTCAGCTACTCTAGTCCTAATAGTGTCGCAATATAGTTGTCTGGTCTGACGTCTAGCCTCAGCATGAGATAACCCAAATGATGAACCAGTCAATCATGTCTGACACTATCATCGACGAAAGTCAGTAATGCATCTCTATCAACTGCTACTCTCATAATCACCTGAACATCATGCAGCGCTATACCCATCTCCCCCCACAATATATGAAATGTGCTTGTCTTTGGGTGCCACCTCTCGACAAATGCCATAATCAAACAATGATCGACCCCACCAAATTGAACGTCCTCCAAATTTGTAAGTCCGATGAGTCTAGCCAAGCCAAACCACGAAAATAGGTCATCTAGATCTCGCTGTCACTCGCGTAATCTACTAATTACGTCAAGTCTCCTAACAACTCTAACCAAACCTGGATCCACCCCGGCCCATATAATGCTACCTCTATGGTTAGCTTAGCATGCCAATAAAATAGGTACGTCCTCCTGCTCCTCCTCAACAGGTATTTGCTTTGGTACTTCCTCAAATTCCTACTCCTCCTCAACAAGTACCTGCTCTGGTATGTCCTCGTGTTGCTGCTCCTCCTCAAAGAGTACTTGCTCAGGTACCTCCTCTGGCTAAACAGGTATCTGGTCATGCTCATTGAAGAACCGGTAAGTGAATAAAAGGATAAAAGATACTCTAGAAGGGGGGGGGGGTTGAATAGAGTATGGAAACTTTTCACAAAACCAATTTCAAGGGTCTTGATGTCGATCTGAGCTCTTTGTGATACACTTAGATTTCAAGGGTTTTGAAACAACTTTCAAGGGTCTTGACTTTGTAATCATGCAAAACAAAGTTAGTCACAATAAAACAAGATAAAATGCGGAATGAAAAAGATCGACACGAGGATATGTTTACGAAGTTCGGCTCAAATAGCCTACTCTCCGTCCCAGGGTATAACCTTAGGATCTAACTATCTATTATCAGCTTCAAAGAGTCCTAGATACAAACTAGAAGAAATCCCCTTCTTCTCTCACTGTAGCCAATACTACGATCTAGCTCCAACTCTTCACCTTGCTATAATAGCCTAGTTACTTCACAGAGTAACACACACTCGAGTATAACTCTTTTTAGATATACCAATGGAGCTCTCAAGTTTTATCTCTCTCTAGGGGATAATACTTTTAGTGAAAGAGAGAAAGTAAAACTATTTGATCGAATGAAGATGTTTTGGAACACTTGAATACTATTGATGTTTCCGTGTAAGCTTGTGTATTTGTTCTTCAATCGCCATCTTCATTTATAGTCTTCTATGGAGAGGTCTTCTAGCCGTTGGAAAGATGACCGTTTGAAGATGATTCTTCTTCTCCATGAAGATTGCCTCTTGGTTGAGATGAGATAGACCTTGTGGATCTTCATCTCCTGAGAACACGTTGATCTCTCTACTCCTTAATCTTCTCATATTTGTTGTGATGATAACAAATTCCTTGAGAGAGGATCTCCGTGCTTTTTGGTTATGGATCGTTGCAAGATCCTTTATTGGTCGGTTGAGATCTTTGTTCAATCATATCTTCTTGTTGAGAAAATCTTTCATGAAAGATCTTCTTTGGCGCTTTGTTGGATCAGTGATTTGAATTCCTTTAGCGTGCATCCTTGACGTCTTTTGTTCCCTTGAGATGAATTTCAAGGCCTCCGTCTTTTAATCACTCTAAACACCTTGTTTTTCCTTGCATCCGATTTCAAGGTCATCCAAGGTGCTTTGAAGTCTTTCACAACCTGCACTCATTAAATACAAACTACCAAACCAAACCAAGCAACAACTCGATATATAATTATTAAATTGTTAGTGTATAAAACTACTTCATTTGTGTTTAAGCCTTCCATCATCATCACTTGTACAATTAGATAATCAATGTAACACCCTGAATTCTCAGAACTCAGGACATTACTGGTTAGGACCTCACAATGGGTCCCGACCTCAGTTTGACAACAATATTACTAGGATCTTGCAACAATACACAAATAAGAAAAACCGAAATTTATAAAAATGTATTTTTAAACGGATGGATGCAACAAGATCTAACAGCCTATAGTATTTAAACAACGGAAAAGACTAACTGTCTTTATCATGAAGAATGAAACCACAAGATAACACCCAACCCCACTCTAAGGAGTACGGAGACCCGGCTGACCACTACTTCCGGATCACTCAGCTGCTGTTCTAACCTGCGGTAAATCTAAAAACACAACAAAACAACCATTAGCTAGTTATTTAAACATTAGGAGAATGATAATAGCACACATACACATAAAATCATAAACACTCATCATGCTTTCAACCAATCCATTTATTATCTTCATTTAAGTCGTTCACTCTAATGATACTTATTTTGTGACACGAGGGATTCTCAAACCTCGAATCCGCCCCCGTGTACCCATCAGGAGTGGATCCGATGCATCTCACCGTGTACCTGTATGGTCTGGGTATAGAGAACCTCCCAGTCTCCAGGCAAAGCTAGGCAGTGATGTCACGGCCCGTTATACATACACTTGGGCCTTAACACATAATAACCACGGTCGTCCTAACAAGTTATTATTCTTATTATAACACCCATTGCACACATAACCATTATCACCCAACTAATATCAAGAAACCAGCTAAGTAAGCCGCAAGCACTTACCTGAATCAAACCACAACTCTCACAATCTCAACTCGGTCTGCAACCGTAGAACTCAAACGCCTGTCAAACAAGGCATGTGGATCAAAATCACATTCCATACTCTTAGAAGTTATAAACTTCTAAGATGTACAATCTCATGAAGAGAATTTACTGGAAAAAAAGACCCTCTTAAGGTAGAATGACTATTTTACCCTTGATCCCGAAAACTCCGAAAAAGTCTATCGTTTAGTTCTAATATTCTCTTCTAGGACCTATGTCCTATATCTAGTTCTCCTAGAAAGGTTTAGTGAGGATTTATAAGAGTTACACAAGATTCTAGATTTTCATAAAAATCGTTAAGGTCCGACTTTGGGTTAAGATTTAATGCTCCAATGAAAGATAAAGTTTCCGGAATAAAATTTCTAAACTTCTATGATATGCATACTAAACATAGGGGTAAAGATCTCTCGCAAAAGCTAAAGCATAACTCTCACATAAATCTCCAAAGTTGGGATAAAAGCTGCAATTTCTCATACTTAGTAAATTTTCCTATGTTGTAAAAACAGCCCCACTGTCCTACTTTGAGTACTTATAAGTCTTAATCCGACCGTTAACTTTCTCTCAATTTTTAACACAGTAAACTACCTATATCTATCTACCAGATATCCAAAATTCAACGGTGGATGTTTGAGTTAAGGCATTAAACTGCAGCCTTACATTCAATAGTTTCTACCCCAAACAAATTGAAACTACACCCTTAAGCAGACAAGTTCTACTTCAGTTCCCCAGCCAGCAGCCCTAGATGACAACCCATTCAGAATACACACACAACCAGCAACCTTCCTACCCACTTCTCCCTCACCTACCTTACCCTCTCTATTGTTGTCCCTAATGTAACAGATTCATACCGAAAACAAGAAGAAACGGAAGGCTAAACTGAGGACTCACAGGGAGGGAAAACTTGCGACTGTCCAAGTGTTGTGCGCGGTGTGCCCCGGAACTGGCTGCAAAGAGACGTGATGGGCGTGTCCGGGTCTTGGCTGCAAAGAAACATGTGGGGCGTGTCCGGTTCTGGCTGCCACGAGACCTGCTGTACGATGGTGCTGTTACTCAGGAAAACAGAAGGGAAGGAGGAGGAGACGGCCCTGGGGCTCACCTGGTGGTCGACGGGGAAGGTTGCAGGGCTCCGGTGGCTGCTAGCATCGTTGCGAGGCTTCCGTCAATTGCAACTCGTCCCAGTTCAGAGGCGGAAGTAGGCGGCTTTAGTGACTCGTCTCGCATCTAGTTGATTGCTGGAGGTAGAGTCCCGGTATGCGATTCTCCCTGGGTTCCTAGTGAAGGCGAGCGACGTCCCCAAGAAATCCGTTTGTCCCGGCGGTGGTGGCGGCTAAGCAGATCTAGATGGGAAGGGTATCGGAAATGCGTAAGGTGGTTATTACGATAGAGAGGAAGGAGAAGGCAAGCCGGTTGTACTGCGGCTCTTTAGATTAGAGTTAATTAAATTAGGTTAATTAGGAGGTTAGATTAATTAGGAGATTAGGTTAAGATCGGGCCACTTGAAAGCTTTTGGGCCAGATTTGGGCCTGCTCTTCAAATCAAACAAAATGAGCTGAAAGAAAACTCGTTACCCACCCGAAACCGTTTAAAGTACGGAATCATATAAGTTATCATTTTATGTGAATCAAGATCGCATAAAATGATAGAATTTAATATCGTTTTCATTTATTTTTAATGATTAAGGTTGACGGATCGGAATACGGTTTGATTGGGTATTAAACGGAGAATAATAAAAATTTCCGGGTATTACATCAGTGCCCCCTTAAAATAAGTTTCGTCCCGAAACTTAGAATAATGTAACTAATCATTCGACTTCTTTGTAAAACTTAGTTTAATGAAATTTCCGTTTTCTACCATGCAACTACTCAAACATCATAATCAGGCACGCATTAAAGAAACACAATCACTCAATGTTCGCTCCAAACGGTGTGTGCAAGCTTTAAATTTATAACCCTGGACTTAAGCTTAAAACAAGGATGCGAACCCGCAGTGTACGGGTCAATCGTAGTAAAAGCAAGAAAATTCCAGGGGTCGATCACAGGGACTTGGTGAAACAAAGTCAATACGGTATGCTAATGTCAATGCTAACCACAAGAGCAATTAATACAATCAAAGATGAATAAGAAGTCAATAAAGCAAACATGCAATTCTAGGGATTAAAGCATCTAGTTGTGGTTCCAACTCAAGATCTATAGATAAGCGGACAAAGCTGAGATTTTTGCATGGGGAAGGTGTTACTAAAGTGGAGTAGATCACCGGGTAAGTCTCACTACACACTAATCCTAAACCGTAACTCCTATTACCGGGTAAGTCTCAAGGAATCAAGATAAAGAACTATAACCTCAAACTAACACACCATCTAAGGGAATAGAATCAACCTTTACCGGGTAAGTCTCAAGTTAACTCACAAAGATGGGATGGAAGCACACTCAAACCCCAATAAAGGATAAACCTTTATTACCTACACTTATGATCTTTAATACACAAACTAAGGAATTACCGGGTAAGTCTCATCCTAAGCTTGCATTGAACCAGAATAGGTGTAATAAGAGTAGGATTTGGCAAACTCTAACACTTAACTCTCAGTTTCGGATAGGATAAGTCACCTCGGTCAGAAGAATCCCACCCCGGCCGAGATGTTCATCAACCGAACGAGATGCTTAGGGTTAAAGTTAAAGACTCGAACTTTCAGGATCCTACTGGAATCTAAGATTATTCTATCATTGTTTTTCCCACAACCTTCAGCCAATCACCCTAGAATCACACAAGGAAATTAGCCACTCATCATCATAATGAAAGTATTAAATGTATGGGAAGAAGGTGAATATTTGAACAAAGAAGAATTTAATGAAAAGACTTCAATAACTGAATCAAATATCACAACAAAAGCGTTCCTTGGATAATAATCCAAAAAGACAAGACAACAATTGAGGGAATTGAAGACAATCTTACAAAACCCTTCAATAAAGCTATAAAAGCTATGGACTTCGATCTTCCTTCAACCTTCAAAAAGGTTCTTCGAAAACTCCCAAATTGGAGTATACCGCTGCTGCTGCTGCGTGAATGGTGTATGCGGGCCTTGATCTCCGGAGTATGCGAGATGTTGGAATTGTGAAAATCCAACCCTTTTTATAGGAAAATAACCCTCCAAAGATAATAAATCTTAGAAAGATATTCTCCCATAAAAATAGGTAAAATATATATTCTGCATATCTCTTTCCATCCAGGAGCCCAACCCAAAAATATAAGATCACCTTCCAAGTTTAAAAGATCCCTTCCAAGGATAAAATATTCTCGCCGCGTCCTAGGTGTTCGCCTCGGTCGAGTCGGCGTCTCTGGATCGCCTCGGTCGAGATGAATCTCTGGTCAACCGAGGTGACTCACAACTGAATGTGAAATCTCTCGAAACTGGTCCAAAGTAAATCTTTAATCCATGGCTATGCTCCCTGGATGTAGCTCCAAATGACTCATGACTCCTTTTGCTCCTTTTTGATGCAAAACGTACCATATTACCTGCAATTACAACGAAACTAGGTGTAGACCTCGATTCTCGCAAAGGTAGATGAAATGGTAGTAAAATCACATAATGCACATACAAACATGCAGATTATGAAAGATAAAACGTCCAAACAAACCCCAAAATATAGACTATAATTCATGCTATCAAAATACCCCATACTTAGCCCTTGCTTGTCCCCAAGCAAGTTCCTCATATAGAAAACAAGATAGAATGGATTATAAGTCAAGAAAATCAACGAAAAAGCCTTTCAAAAACATTTTATGGTGTGCAACTATCGTAGATCACTCTAAGAGAATACTTCCTGGAATTTAAAAACTCAATATGCTCAAAACATTTTATAAATATAGGAAAGTTGTTCATCTTTGCATAAAATCATAGAATGCATAATAAATCATAATCATCAAAATTAATCATGTATAATCCAGTTTAAACCACTAAGTCAATCAACAAGCTCAAGGTCTCAAGGGCTTCCCAAAAGAAAAGGTCAAGAAACGTGTAGGGTAGGGATGTATGTAAGGTAATGTGGTGCTAGAATCCGGGAAAAGGATGAACTTCACTTCCACTTTGACTTGCAACACCTTCCACCAATAAGCTTTGCTTATTTCACACTTTTTTTCTTTTTACTTTACTTTTTGGGATGCATGGACAGAGGTGCACAATAACCGAAGCCTAGGAAATCAGCAATCATCAATTTCTTGAGATGCATCAAACCCTTGATGCACATACCATGACCCGTTAGGAATATCGCTCAATCCGATTTTGGCAAGACACAAACACCCGGCTATGTGAATGGTGCCGAGTTACTCATCTTCATGATTGACTTCCCCAAACCTATTATTGCTTTCTAACACTTTCACTTCCAGCCCACTTTTCAACTTTAACTTGCTTTCACCACTTCGCTTGCTTCCAAATTCCCGGATAGGTAAAGGGAGGCAAAATGTATATGAGGGGCTAAGCATGATCAAGAAGAAGAAGAACAGAGTGAATTGCCTTGGTCTTTCCAAGAAGAACGTGAGAGAACTCATGCTGCGGTGTCAACCTTCAAATTCAACATAATTTGGATAAAAACAAAGTATTAAACATGCCAATAATTTCAAACAAAGCATTTAGCAACTTAAACATATCATAAAACCTTTTAAACACATAAAGAATTTAAAACCAGTCAGTAAACAAGATCTTCACTGAGATCATATCCAGATAAGAAGCACAAAATCGTGTTCGAAAACTCTCAGTTAACCCACCTCGGTCGAGGTGTTCTCGGTTCAACCGAGGTGAAACACCTCGTTCGGCCAGAATCTCCCCGGTCGAGGTCAAAATCTTTTTTTTAAAACCAGTTTTCTTTCAGTTTCTACGTTTTTCTCAATCAAATAACCTGTAGGTATGCATGCAATATCAGATAATCATATAGATGCAAAAGTGAAGCATAAATATAAAATATCCGATAAATATAGTACATCAAAGTCATACATCAAATAGTCACGTAGTCAAATAATACAGACAAATACCCCATACTTGAGACACACTGTCCCAGTGGGTATAATAAAGTCTAAACAAGAGAACTCACCGGATGAAAGCCGAACTACATAAAAAATATAAAGAAAATCCTGCAGCTCCTCAATAGTCCTGATCCGGCGGTGGTGGTGGTGGTACATAAGGATACTGGGTCGGATCGAACGGATAGCCCATAGTCTGCTGGAACTGTAGCTCCATCATCCTACGCTGATAGTGTTGCCCCTCCAACATCTGCTGAGTCCAGCTGTCAAGGTGTCGGTGCTGGGCGGCAAATCTCTCATGCATGTCCACTGTAAGGGCAGCATATGAGTCTATCATCTGATCTGTCAAGTCGTCGATCCGACGATGAGCCTCTACATCTCTATGACGGCGTGTCCGACGCCTAGCAGATCTAGCGGGAGGTGCAGCAGGTGCAGGATCAGTATCCTCCTCATCATCCAAGTCTATAATGGGTGGCGCGCTCGTCCCAGATGTATCCGTCCCTGTGTCCATCGGGACGTCACCCTCTCTCTCATCTAATGTCTCGTCGTCGTCGTCATCCTCCTCCTCCTCAGCAGGGGCAGCTGCCGCCTCTCTGTGATCCTCCATCAGTGGAGTCCATGCTGTCTGCCAGTAATGCGGATCAAAGACTGTGAACTGAGCAGACCAGCGGATCCCCTGTGGTGCAGTCCGCTCCCAAGGCATGGCGACATATGGAGTGGTCAAACCACGGGGAACCAGAATCCTCCGTGTGATCATCTCCTGTAATCCTAGCGGCTTCGGAGCCGCCACCATAGTGCATATATTGAGGTCCATCCCGTGGTAGGTAGCGATGTGGGTGACCAGACCTCCGCAGCAGATGTCTCCCTTCGCCTTGGCCTTGATCCTGTGCAGGTCCTCTGCCAAGATCAAGCCAAAGTCTGGGAAACCTCCTGTAACCATGCAGTAGAGGCTAAAGAGCTCGCCTTGTCTGATCTTCTGGGGCGTCTCAGTACGCGCCAGAAGTATCTCACTGAAAATCCTGTGGGCAAGTCTGAAGGCCGGATGAAAGATGACCTTCTCCCTGGAATCTCCAGGGCGCCATCTGTCTGCGTGCTCGGTAATATGGGCAATCTGCCCCCAGAACTCCCTAGCTACGGATCGGGAGGGGAAATCAGTGGCGGTGGGCTCAAAGAAACCAAAAATCTCTCTCCAAACCTCTAAGGGAACTATGAAGTTCCGGTTCATCAACCGGTACTTCACAGACTGCTCTGTGGGGAGGTAGGAGAAGGAGCTAACAAACTCTAGGGTAGGCTCCAAGTAAGCTGGGGCTCGGATCTCAGTAAACTGATCCAGACCGACAGTAGCGATCATCCTCCTAAGGTCAGCGTCTAACCCTAGGCAATCAAAAGCCGATACGTCCAAAAATCGTGGTGCGATGACTGGACGGCTAGCTATCCTCTCATAGTCTACCCGGCATCTCTCGTGGATAACCGGGCGGTAAGGACGGGAAGAAGAGGAAGAAGGGGAGGGTGAGGATCTGTCTCTAAGGGCTAGGCGACGATCGGAACTCATTTTCAAACAACCCTGTCAGACTACCTCGGTTGGCTGACAAACTCCAAGAATCACCTCGACCGAGGTGCAGGTCGACTGGACCGAGGCGAAGACAGTGCGATTTCAACTCTCTGAATTTCAGTTCTTTTCCCCCAAAAATCACTACCGATGCTTCCTAAGGGGTACTTAAGATTTTCCTCAACAAAATCAAGGGCAACCAAAGCCCAAATTGCAGTAAACGAACGAGTTTAGGTTTTCGATCGTTTTTACCTCGTTCCGGCCGAGTTGCTCAGATTTCTTGCAGATTCGTTGTTGCAATCGACTCCTCTACCCTTCAATCTCGGTTTGGAAGCAGAAAACGTCGAAAACGAGCAAGATTTGGGAGTGAGCGAAATGGATCTGTCGCCGCGGTCGAGGTAGGTAAAAAAATGTGAAAAGTAATTTTTCCCCCTTTTATACTGTTACTGGATCTGTTGTCACCTCGGTCGAGATGGTCTCGACTGGACCGAGGTGGTATGGACCGAGGCGGTTCTGCAGAAACCCTAGTCGCCTCGGTTGCTCAAGAATCAACTCGGTCGAGGTGCTCTGACAATAACCGAGGTGCTTCTGTCTTCTCAAAATCTCGAACTTCCGTCCTTCCAGATGTGCTCCTTCCTGTTGTCTGTCCAGAACGCCAAAAACAAAGCAAAGCAAAGCAAAAACAAAGACTATCTAAGCTAGACTAGAAAACGGGAAAAGAAAGCAATACCTTGGGTTGCCTCCCAAGAAGCGCTTGATTTAAGGTCGCTAGCTGGACCATAATGCGTCTCAAAGGAGGTAGATCGGTGCAACCTCCTCAACCGGTGTTTCCGGTTGATACTTCTTAAGTCTATGGCCGTTGACCTTGAAGCTTCCGCTAGTTTCGCCCCATATCTCAACTGCACCATGAGGGAAAACATGTTTCACAACGTAAGGCCCGGTCCATCTAGATTTCAACTTACCTGGAAAAAGACGGAGGCGGGAGTTGAAGAGTAGAACTAAATCTCCCTCGTTAAGCTTCTTTGGAACGATACGCTTGTCATGCCATCTCTTCGTCCTTTCCTTGTAGATTTTGGCATTCTCATAAGCGTTCAAACGCAGCTCCTCCAGCTCGTTAAGCTCCAATAGTCGCTTCTCACCAGCATCTTTAATGTCAAAGTTCAACCATCTGATAGCCCAATACGCCTTGTGCTCCAATTCAACGGGCAAATGGAAAGACTTCCCATATACCAAATTATAAGGGGTGGTACCTATGGGAGTCTTGAATGCGGTCCTATACGCCCAAAGAGCATCGTCCAATTTCATGGACCAATCCTTCCTCGTTCTAGAGATGGTCTTCTCCAAAATTGCTTTGATTTCTCTATTCGAGATTTCGACCTGTCCACTAGTTTGAGGGTGATAAGCGGTTGATACCTTGTGGGTTACCCCATATTTCGATAGAAGTGCTTTAAACTTTCGGTTGATGAAATGCGTTCCTCCATCGCTAATGATGATGCGTGGAGTTCCAAACCGTGGAAAGATAGTCCTATTCAAGAACTTCACGACCACCTTGGCATCGTTAGTGGGAGAAGCAATGGCTTCAACCCATCTAGAGACGTAATGAACCGCAAGGAGAATGTAGAGGTTTCCTCCGGAGGATGGGAAAGGTCCCATGAAGTCAATCCCCCATACATCAAAGATTTCCACTTCTTGGATGTTATTAAGTGGCATTTCGTTCCTCCTTGATAAGTTCCCTGTTCTTTGGCATGCATCACAAGAGACAACAAAAGATTGCACGTCCTTAAATAATGTAGGCCAAAAGAAACCAGAACGTAATACCTTAGCGCATGTTTTATTAGTGCTGGCATGCCCTCCACAAGGAAGTGAATGACAATGCCTTATGACGCTATTAACTTCATCTTCCGGAATGCACCTTCGAAGCATCCCATCTGGTCCGCGCTTGAATAGCAGCGGCTCATCCCAGTAGTAATTTCGTACTTCCTTGAAGAATCTCTTCTTTTGAGAGTACGTCAATCCGGGTGGTATTTCCTGGCAAACAAGATAATTCACAATATCAGCATACCAAGGACCTTTATTATCAAAAAGTTGGTGGAGGGAATGATCTGCCAACTGTGGGTGAATGTCAGAGAAGGGAGTAAGAAAATTGTTATTCTCAGCAATCTCAGTTGACATTATCTCGCTGTCGACCTCGGTCGAGGCGCATAGGCGTTGACCGAGGTGTTCTTCAGTTGCCTCGCTCTGTCCAGAAGATGCCTCGGTCGAGGTACTGCTACTGGATCCGAGGCTGGAAATCTTTGTTTCCTGGATCAGCTTCTCAGTTATAGCTCCTGGATCCTCTTCCAGTGCCTTCAAGCTTCGTATATCTGCATCACAAGAAGCATCTATACCTTCCTCCTTTAAACTGAAGCTAATAACTCTTTCGAGTGGATCGTTAATAAGGATAGAGCTCACCAATTCTCTTGATTCTTCTTCATCGTAGATGTTGAAGATATCATCCGTTAGCTGCTCCCCCTTCATGGCTGCAAGTAGTGCGAATTCCACCTCTTCGCCACCAACGTTGAATTTCAACTTGGCGTTCTTGCAATCCACGTTGCAACCCAAAGTTGCTAGAAATGGCCTCCCGAGAATAATAGGTACTGGATAATCTGCGGGTATGTCAAGTACAACAAAATCTATAGGTAGATAGAAATTACCTAACTTGACCGGAACGTCTTCCAAAATGCCCACGGGATGGGTAATGGAGCGATCCGCCATGTAAAGTCGAATCTTGACCGGTTTGGGCTCTCCAAGACCGATCTTAGTGCATAACTCCAACGGGATGATGCTCACGCTGGCTCCTAGATCGCAAAGGGCTTCACAAGTGACATCCCCAACTTGAATGGGAATGCAAAATGAGCCGGGATCTCTCAACTTAGGTGGCATCTTTTCCTTCATAATCTTGATAAGCTCCGAAGATTTAGATATCATCCTAACTTCACCAACATCCTCCAGCTTCCTCTTCCTTGATAAGATTTCTTTTAAGAACTTCTCATAGGCGGGCATACCTCGAATGGCATCAAGGAAGGGAATGTTAATATGTAGCTTATTCATCAAGTCAAGAAACTTACCAAAGTGCTTGTCTAGATGTGCTCTGGCTCTGGACTGAGGGAATGGAAGTGGTGGTTTATATGCAGGAGGTGGAACATAAGTTTCTGTCGTTCCTCCTGTTTTCTGTTGCTCCGCCTCGGTTGGCATCTCGGTCGAGGTGTTCTTCGACTGGATCTGGACCGAGGTGGTCTGCATCGAGCGAGGTACTGGATCTGTAGTTTTGAGTCCACTCCTCGTCGTTATGGCCATGCACTGGCCCTTAGGGTTAGTTTCCGTCTTTGCTGGAAGCTTCCCTGGATCTCTTGGCGCTTCATTCTCCCTATTAGCAAGTTGTTGTTCGAAGGACTTTTGGGCCCTCGAAAATGAAGTCATAGAATTCTCCATAGCGCCAAGCTTGATCAAGATTGCCTCCAGAACTGCGTCCTTCTTTTCCGGCTGAGACGAACTTGATCCTTGCCCTTGGCTCTTCAATGGAGTAGAAGAAGAAGAAGGGGAAGAGAGGAAAGGATTAGAGGAATCGTTAGAGTTGGAGTTTGAATGATTGTTACCGTGATTTTGGTTATTCGCCCTCCAGTTGTTGCTGTTGGATCCTCTATTGTTGTTGTAGTTGTTGTTTCGGGAACCGTTATTGTTGTTACGGTACCCGTTGTTGTTGTTGCTCCTTTGCCCTTGCTCTTCCTTCTTAGTTTGAGCCATCAAGAGCTCTTTTAATTCCTTCACGTCATTCTTCAATGACGTGAGTTGATTGTTATTGGGTTGAGTCTCTTGAAAGTTGACTCTTTTAACTCCACCTTCAGCTCCTTGGTGGGTATATTTCTCCATGTGCAAGGCTTGCTTCTCAATGAAGTCCCAAGCCTCGTCAATCGCCATGTCCATGAAGGTACCGGCGGAGAGTAGTTGGAGATTGAACTGGGTGCTTCCGTCCAGCCCTTTGAAGTAGATCTCCAACAACTCGATCTTTGGAATCCCATGATGTGGGCAATCCAAAAGGATATCCTTGAACCGCTCCCAAGACTTGGACAAGCTCTCCTTGTCCTTCATGATGAAAGCATTGATCTTTCCTCTCATTTCAGCGGTCTTCGAGGGGGGAAAGAATTTGGTTAAGAATTCCGTGGTCATCTCCTCCCATGTGCTGATTTTTCCTGGAGGAAGAGATTGATACCAAGTAAGAGCTCTATCTTTTAAAGAAAAGTAAAAAGGTCTTAGCTTGTAATTGTTATTTTCAATTCTGGAAGGTCGCAAGGTTTCCATCAAGATCTCGTAGTTTTGAAGATGTTGATGCGGCGACTCCTTCTCTAGCCCTCCGAACTGGCATTGGCGAATCATGGATAGAACTTGCGGTCGAAGTTCGTAGTCATGATCCGCTGGATCTCCTAGGTTCACCCCTGGACGCCTCAGCTGTTGATTAGGGTCCATCCTCTGACCTAGGGTTTGTGGGATTCCTGCAAGAAGAACATCTCGGACTGGCATCCGAGGTGGAAGTACATCGACCGGGGCGTCAGGTACTGGGATCTGCCTCGGTCGAGGATCAACTACTGGATCCTGCATCGGTCGAAGTAGAATCTGGTTCCGAATGACTGCTATTTCTGCTTTAATAGCTGCAGTCTTGGCGCGATTCTCTTCTTTCTCTTGCCTGAGTTCATCCTCGCTGAGACGTAGCAGCTCCTGCGTCTCTTTCAATTGGGCCGCAAGATCGCGATCGTCTTGTTGGGCCATCTTCGCTTCTCTTAAGCGTCGCTTGTATGTCTTTTCTGGTTCGGGATCGTAAGGAACGATTTCCTTCCCAGCGCGGGTTCTTCGCATATACCTAAGAAAGAACCTGCAAAAGTCACTCAAGTAGAGTGGTTAGACAAAACGGGGCAAATGCCCCAAGAGCAAACCGTACCGGCTCGGTCTAGACCAAGTCCCCGGCAACGGCGCCAAAAACTTGTTCGCTCCAAACGGTGTGTGCAAGCTTTAAATTTATAACCCTAGACTTAAGCTTAAAACAAGGATGCGAACCCGCAGTGTACGGGTCAATCGTAGTAAAAGCAAGAAAATTCCAAGGGTCGATCACAGGGACTTGGTGAAACAAAGTCAATACGGTATGCTAATGTCAATGCTAACCACAAGAGCAATTAATACAATCAAAGATGAATAAGAAGTCAATAAAGCAAACATGCAATTCTAGGGATTAAAGCATCTAGTTGTGGTTCCAACTCAAGATCTATAGATAAGCGGACAAAGCTGAGATTTTTGCATGGGGAAGGTGTTACTAAAGTGGAGTAGATCACCGGGTAAGTCTCACTACACACTAATCCTAAACCGTAACTCCTATTACCGGGTAAGTCTCAAGGAATCAAGATAAAAAACTATAACCTCAAACTAACACACCATCTAAGGGAATAGAATCAACCTTTACCGGGTAAGTCTCAGGTTAACTCACAAAGATGGGATGGAAGCACACTCAAACCCCAATAAAGGATAAACCTTTATTACCTACACTTATGATCTTTAATACACAAACTAAGGAATTACCGGGTAAGTCTCATCCTAAGCTTGCATTGAACCAGAATAGGTGTAATAAGAGTAGGATTTGGCAAACTCTAACACTTAACTCTCAGTTTCGGATAGGATAAGTCACCTCGGTCAGAAGAATCCCACCCCGGCCGAGATGTTCATCAACCGAACGAGATGCTTAGGGTTAAAGTTAAAGACTCGAACTTTCAGGATCCTACTGGAATCTAAGATTATTCTATCATTGTTTTTCCCACAACCTTCAGCCAATCACCCTAGAATCACACAAGGAAATTAGCCACTCATTATCATAATGAAAGTATTAAATGTATGGGAAGAAGGTGAATATTTGAACAAAGAAGAATTTAATGAAAAGACTTCAATAGCTGAATCAAATATCACAACAAAAGCGTTCCTTGGATAATAATCCAAAAAGACAAGACAACAATTGAGGGAATTGAAGACAATCTTACAAAACCCTTCAATAAAGCTATAAAAGCTATGGACTTCGATCTTCCTTCAACCTTCAAAAAGGTTCTTCGAAAACTCCCAAATTGGAGTATACCGCTGCTGCTGCTGCGTGAATGGTGTATGCGGGCCTTGATCTCCGGAGTATGCGAGATGTTGGAATTGTGAAAATCCAACCCTTTTTATAGGAAAATAACCCTCCAAAGATAATAAATCTTAGAAAGATATTCTCCCATAAAAATAGGTAAAATATATATTCTGCATATCTCTTTCCATCCAGGAGCCCAACCCAAAAATATAAGATCACCTTCCAAGTTTAAAAGATCCCTTCCAAGGATAAAATATTCTCGCCGCGTCCTAGGTGTTCGCCTCGGTCGAGTCGGCGTCTCTGGATCGCCTCGGTCGAGATGAATCTTTGGTCAACCGAGGTGACTCACAACTGAATGTGAAATCTCTTGAAACTGGTCCAAAGTAAATCTTTAATCCATGGCTATGCTCCCTGGATGTAGCTCCAAATGACTCATGACTCCTTTTGCTCCTTTTTGATGCAAAACGTACCATATTACCTGCAATTACAACGAAACTAGGTGTAGACCTCGATTCTCGCAAAGGTAGATGAAATGGTAGTAAAATCACATAATGCACATACAAACATGCAGATTATGAAAGATAAAACGTCCAAACAAACCCCAAAATATAGACTATAATTCATGCTATCACTCAATCCAAGGTAAAAGCATGAAAAGTCAAATAACACAGCGTCCGAGTGCTAACTCGTCAGTACCGAAGTAACAGCTAACCCCACAAAGAACTTGGGATAACTACGTCTAATACTCTCCTCTGTCTCCCCAAGTGGCCTCATCAACTTCTCGTCTAAATCACTGGATCCTCAACATCGGTATCTCCTTGGACCGCAGACGTCTAGTATTGCGCTCAAGGATAGCTACTAGGTACTCTATAAATGTATGGTCGGGCTCAACTATCAGATCCTCATGACTGATGACGTGTCTCGAATCCGGGATGTACTCTCTCAACTGAGATACATGGAAGACCGGATGGACACCCTCTAGTCTTGGTGGTAGTGCTTAACGGTAGGCAACCTCTCCGACTCTCTCCAAGATCTCAAAAGTTCCGAAATAACGGGAATTCAGTTTCCTCTTAATGCCGAAACGCCGGACTCCTCTCGTCGGTGAAACTCTCAACCACACCTGGCACCCACCCTAGACTCCAAAGGTCGACGCCTTTTGTAGGCGTAGGATTTCTGGCGACTCTGAGCTGCTAACATCCGCTCCCGGACTAGGGCAATCCGAGCGATGTCGTCCTGTATCTGGTCTGGAGCTACTCCATCAGCTCGACTAGGCTCACCCCAGCATAATGGCGTGTGACATCTCCGCCTATACAACGCCTCATAAGGGCCATCCTAATAGACGCGTGCCAGCTGTTATTATACAAAAACTCTACCGATGGAAGATGATTTGGTCATACCTGTCCCCAATCCAGTACACAGGCCCGCAACATGTCCTCTAATGTCTGGATCATCCTCTTCATTGATGACATATCACTTGTCCTTGGTCAAGCTGTCAACTTGCTATAACCTACAAATGGCACTCCATGTGGAGATTTTTCATATCGCTCTATAGTTCCTTAACTGGAGGTTCTAGTTAACCTAACATTGAGTATCATGTTTTGTGGGTTAGAGGCTCACCACGCTTCCACTGCGCTACTCGGATCAGTATGTTGCCCCTATTAATCCTAATGGTGTTCTCTGTGAGTAAGGATAATCTACCTCTCTCCTTGTAACTTTCCTTTTAATAACAGTAAGTTCCCCTCACATCACCCGTCAGTCTAAAAATGGTTCACTTGAGTAAAGAGAAGGCTTATGCTCTAGCCATGAGTATTTGTTGTCTAAAACCTTGGGGTAATCGTCTATATCCGTCGAAACTATGGCTCTTGACCCATGGAATTTCATAATCGGTCTAGATAATTCCTCGCTAAAATAACTCATCGGTAACGTGCGTCTTTAGAAATCCCGAGAATTCCATATGTCTCATCAGAACTCGTCTTACTACTCATGAGGTCTATTCAATGTTGTTATCTTTCCTCAATTCCTTTGACCTCCAAACTTAGGGTACATCACGTTGAGCTACAAGTCTTTACCTTGATCTATTTACAATCTTGACGTGGAGTTTTCTATTTAGCTCCAAGTCCTCTAGGTGTGTAAAAAGTCTACACCGGAGCGATAGTATTAATCATATGATGGTCTTCCATTCTTGTCTTGTGAACTCTTCTACTAGGTAACTCATCTTATATATTTTCTTTCTCTAAATCGGCCTCTAACTGCCAGTTGATCCTTACTATCCATTCCGTGTTGGAACCTTAGTTACTATGTACTCTTGCACATATCTCATAAAGACATCCTCATCTCAACACCTTATTTAAATCCAGCCAGACCCGTCTTTTGTTACATGACTTTCCTTCTCACTAGTTAAGCTATTCACTTGGTTTACACTTTATCAATCATAGTGCTATCGGTCCGATAGTATAACTTGTATATAAAAATATATCGGTACCATTTGTATAAGAAACCTCAGATGCATATGATTTTCTCAAAAATCAAATTCCTCACATCGCATTTATTATGTTTTCCTTAAACTCATGTCGTTTTACCTTCTTTAAATCTTTATCACTAGTAAGGTAGTTAAATCCCTTTGAGTTTCCTCATATACGCCTTGCGGACTACATGGGTTGGTCTTATTACTTTCATTAACTCTTATGTCATTTGTCCAGCTTGAATTTTTTTATTGGAGTACCTCTATTTCTAATTAAACTTTTATATGTACACTTTCCGGTAGTCATCTTATTGGGATAATACCGGATCCATATACAGCCTTTAGTCATTCAACTTTTCTCTTTCTCAGGTTTGTTCCAGCCAACATATAGATTCCATCTGCAATCACCTCACAACTCGACCACACATTTCACCAAGACTTTCAATCATACTCTCCATGTTTGTGCCTCTTCTGTAATTTCAATTATTCTATGTCACTTTTTTTTACAAGGGTTTCCCCCGTCAATCTAGACAGTTTGGCCCCACCTTTTCTCGGAGGAGCACCATCAACCCTACTTATGTGGAATACTAAGACATATAACATGTTCACAATCATCTGTTTCTTCTTACTCTTCTAGTTCTTCTTACAAGGATTCCTTCATACTAACTTTGGTATGCATCTTTCCTTAGTCAGAAGTAAGTAACTACTCACAACACTTCCCTTTACACCATTACTATCATCAATGATCATTACTGACCGCTAAGAGCTTCTCATTAATTTCTTTATTAAAGTTATCATATTGGACTCATTCAATGTTACCATCAAGGCTACTAGTACTTGTATTGATTTAACTTCACCATTGTCGTCGTTGATCTCTGAAAGAAATTCACTAGATGTCGATAAAATTCCTTTATAACCTTGTGGTTATTCTTTTTATCTATCACCCAACCATCACTAGTTAGCCAGTACGTGCAAATTCTCCGTTGATACCAATTAGCCTGTAGTTGACCATCTATAAGATCGTAGACTTACTTTTATTCTATCTCTTTTGAGGTTTGATATACCAGATGAAGATAATTCTCTTCCATTTATACCTCTTTATCTCCTTCTACAAATTACACTCCTATAAGAGCACTATACTCTTACGAGTCTAGTTGTATCTGCGTCTACCGTCAACAAACTTGTAATTTCTTCTACACCCTCCTTCCTTGGGGTGCTGCTTGTACTTCCGCTTTTAGAGAAATCCGGTCTTTGTTGTATCCCGATCCTTGTTGTAATTCTTGTGTGTTCTAGGAGGTCATATCGCTTCCATGGCGGTGAAATTGGCCTTTCCCATTCTAGCAACCTATAAGCTTTCATTTGGCGGCTCTTTAATCTTCGTATCGGGATGAACAAAGTATCTTATCTTGACCCTTACGCTTATGATTGTCTCGGTTTCCTATCTTGATTGTGGTGTCAAGTAGCTTGTCGAGAGTGATCATATTCCGCTCTGCTTCTAGCCTTAACTTTCACCGTCTGGTCCGTCAGTAAGCTTAAATTCAATACCTCTTGTCTAGATCGCTACTATATTTCACCTTGACCTTCATGCCTATTTGTGTTTCTAAAGGCATCCTCTTTGTTTGTGATGACATGAATTATGTATCATCATATTCATGCATATTACAGAAGATTACCTCAGTTTACCTTGCATTTAGAGAGATTTTGTGTGCCTTTTATGTTCTTATCAATTATCTGTCGGAAATAGAGGTCTACACGAGTTTTTGATGAATTATAGGTAAATGGAGTGGAATTGGAAGCAAAAGCAAAGCAAGGAGCATCTAAGGATGTTAAGGAAGCTAAAGGAGTCTTAAAGGGGTCATAAAGAGCTGAGGAATTGCAAAGGAAAAGCATAGAAAATGAGCCAAGAGAAGAGCACTTTCTGTTGAAGAAAATCGTGCCAAGATGCATATAAATCGGACGATTTTCTCCTCAAGAATTCGAACGATTTTGTGCATAAATCGACTGGGTCGATGTTCGCCCCTAGAGGTGTGTGCAAATAAGTTTTAAATTTATAAAACTAGAATCAAGCAGCGAACCCGCAGTGTACGGATCGACGTAGTTAAGCAAGAATTCCAGAGTATCGAACACAGGGATTTGGGTGGGAACAAATTCGATTGCAGGTTATCAAGCGAGTAAATATGAGAGTTTTGCAGATATTCAGAAAACAACAATCCTAAAGATCCAGGTATCCAGTTGCGGCAATAGATTCAAGATATACTAATGATGTAAAGACAGAGTAGAGATATGCAAGGGTATACTAATGTAAGGTAATCGTACGGTTGAGGTTCCAAAAACCTTATATGACTCACCTAAAAGGCACTCTCTATACAGGTTGTTGAGGCTCAATATAGAAAGATTCTAAAGGCGAGAATTAGTGTCAAATACCCAAACTTATAACCTAAAGATCAAGACTAACTTAACCGATTGAGGTTGTTGAGGCTCACAATCGAGGTAGAGGTTGTTGAGGCTCACTACCACCTAGAAAAGACAAGTCTAAACTAAGTTAAAGCAAATCTTTAACTTTGGATTAAAGTAAAAGCAGGCTCGTAAACTAGAGGGAAATTACGGTTGGATCTTGAGATTCCACGGTCGTGGAACTCAAGAACAACCCGTAATTTAGGGTTGTCGACGATTCTCTCTAACTCTCAGGGTCTAATCTGTTTGCGATCGATCTATCATCACCTATGCCACAACTATCAACCCTTCACCTTAGAATTGTTAAGGGTTTTTAGCCAATATCAGTCATGTTGATATTAATTCAAGAATCAAAGGATAAAAGATGAAAACTTTCAAGAACTATTAATAATCTTCAAATGAATCTCAAGATCACAACAAATGTTTATCAAAAGATTCAAAACAAAGTAAACAATCACAACCTTAGGAAAGAAGAGAAACGGGATGTCAATCCGTTTCCAAATCAAACCTAAACAAGAAGAGAGATCTTCTTGCAAAATCTTCCAAGAACTTCGATCTTCCACAAATCCGAAGATCACAACAGCAATCTCCACCGAAAGTGCAAGATTGGGGCGACTCTCCGATGCGAACTTAATCTCCAATGAGATCTCCCAAAAATGCCTCCAAAATGAGGGTTTTGCGATCCTAAGCGTCGATTGCTAAGCGATGTAAGCGGGGATATATGTCTATGCGTGGATGTGTAAGCGATCATGACGGAATCTCCTTTCTTCCGTCCTTTTATAATGCAGGGCAAAGTGTCGGCCCGGCCCGATCTTCAAAAGATCATGGCTTCGAAGTGTGGCGAAAAGATTCGCCAAGATCACAGTCGTGGAAGATTCCACGGCCATAATTCTTGGGCGTGAAAACAATTACGGTTAGTTCCACGACCGTAATATCCTCTGGAATGAACATCGAATTCTGACTCTGAATCCACGGCCGTAATTCTGAACGTGGTTTGGATTCCGGCCGTAATTTAGGGCGTAATTTAGGGCAAGAACGTGATTCTTCCCTTCACTCGCGCATTCCTCAATCTAACACTCCAAATTGCTTCCAAAAAGTGTCCTCGATCTATGGACATATCAACTCAACTCTCCTTTGCTCGATTCCGTTCGGAAATAGCTCCAAATCACCTATAATCAACATAGAACTAGTGTAGACATCCATATCGACAATATAGGCAATACTAGCTCATATATGCGCAAAGATCAATCAAAGACTATCAATATGAATCAAATACGATTAGAAAACGTGCCTAAAATATCACAATATTTCATGCTAACAAATAACCCCATACTTAACACTTGCTTGTCCCTAAGCAAGGTCTTTCAAAAAGCTTTAAAACAAGAGTTAGGATGAAATATGTGTACCTTCTTTTGGTGAATGTGATTTCTAAAGAATGGATCATTCTCAAACCTTGCTTCAATCGTTCATCAAACTTTCACACACTCAATCAAAGAGTAAAAAGCAAAGAGAGTTCATGAATCAATTTAACCTCTAAACAAGCATCACAACCTTCAAACTTTATCAAAATCAATCATAAGAAACTTCAATTTAGATCACCAAGTCATATAACATTCTTTTGATCTTAAGGACTTTCAAAGAAAAGGTCTAGAGTATGGAAGGGAAGGAAAAACTTTAAGGGAAAGTGGTGCATAAATCCGGGAAAGTGGACAACTACCTTCTTCTTCTTATGCGGTTCCCGCAACACTTCAACTTAGAGCTTCGCTCTTGCTTTTCATTTTTCGACTTTACTTTTGGAGTTATGGATAGAGGTGCACAAAAACCGAAGCCTAGGAGATCGGCGTTTCTCAAATTTGCAAGAGATGCCTCAAACCCTTAGCGCACATACCATAATCCGCTAGGAATATTGCTCAATTCGACTTTGGCAAGACACAAACACCCGGCTATGTGAATGGTGCCGAGTTACTCATCGTCATGATTGACTTCCCCAAACCTATGATTTCTTTCTATTCAATTGATTGCAAATAATTGCTCTCATGGCCCTCCCACATCAAACATGCCTTTTTCATTCACTTTTCCAAGTTCCCGGATAGGTAAAGGAGGCTAATATTTCAATGAGGAGCTAGATGATCAAAGAAAGAAGAAAGAAAGTATCGAATTGCCTTAATCATTTCAACAAGAAGTATAGGAACTTATAATGTGATTTCAACTTCAATTTCCTAATATGATTTAGGTAACGTTTTCACATTATAAAAACTTGCAAAAGAGGTAGAATTCATTCATTTAAATTCTTTTCGATTTACAATCTTTTTAAGCATGCAATTGTCATCAAACTCAATTCGCAAGTAGTGATTATCATGGAAATCATCTCAATTCATTAGAAGCACAAAATTTTCAAAATTTTTCAATTTTTATGGGTTTTTAAAGTTCTTTTTCATGCAATGCAAAAATAAAACGTGTAACACATAATGAACATGCAATGATAGTCTCGAAATGAAAGCAACATAGAGAGTAGAGTTATTACAAACTTTTAGTACATCCCACCCCATACTTAGGACGAACATTGTCCCTAATGTTCACAAGAAAGAACAAAAGAAAGGAAAGAAAAAGAAACTCACAAGTGGTGGCGGGAATGTCTAAAACAACGGTCCGGCGTCAAATCACTGCGGCGCCGGTGGAGGTGGGAATGGAGAGAAACTCGGATCATAGAACCGCCCAAACTGCTGGCGGTAGACGTCCCTCATCATGTGGTCAAGGTTGTCTAGGCGTCCGTCTCTAGCATCCGCCCGGATCTCTAGTGCTCCAACTCTCTCTGAAAGTCCGGTAGCCCAATCCGGCATCCTCTCATACCATCCCGGGGCGTGATCATACCATGCGGGGGTATCGGCTGGTGCTGGTGCTGGTGCTGGTGGTGGTGCTGCTGGCTGCGTCGTGGACCAAGGAGGGGGTGTGTCGTACCAAGTGGGAGGTGTAGTCATCTACGTGGGCCTCTCACTCACGCTAGCGCGGCGAGATGACGAGCCTGAAGCTCTAGCTGGGCGTGGAGAGCGCCTAGGTACATCCGGGGCCGCCTCCGGCTGATCCGGAAACGTGCCGAACTCCTGCTCCGCTCCTCCACCACTCTCGTACTGCTCTCCCATGTCCTCCTCATCTACAACCGGTGGTGGAACGTAAGGGGGAGCTACTAGCCTGTTCACATGCATCGCAGCGAACGTCTCCTTCCAATTGTGGCGTCCCGCCACAATGGAATACTCTGGCAGCCACTCAATACCCCTACCCGTCCTGCTCTCCCAAGGCATGCCCGCATAAGGCGGACCTCTATGTGTGGGGAAGATGAGTCCCCTAACCATAAAAGCATGTAGCCCTAATGGAACCGCCGGTATACGGGTGCAAGCTGAAAAATCTACACCAAACGTCCTAGCTATGTGGGTCACTATCCCACCATATCCAATGTTCCCCTTCGATTTGTTCTTGAGTTTACTCATCGTAGCCGCCAAAAGAGTAGCACAATCTGCGCGGCATCCATAAAGCATACTGTAAAGAAGGAATAGCTCATCCGTCTTGATCTTTTGGGGCGTCTCCGTCCTAGGAAAGAGACACTCCGAAAGAACACGGTGAGCTATCTTCAAGGCTAAATGGTACATCAATTTAGCCTTGGTATCTGCGGGCTGCCATCGGTCCTCCTGAGCGTAAATCATTGCCACTTCTTCCCAAAAATCCTTGGCGGAAACGCCTCTAGGAAGTCGACCATTGTAGGTCTCATGGAACCCGAAAATGGTCCCAAACTCAACAATACTAAGGTGATAGTCTCGATTCATGAGACGGAAGGAGACAGTCCTATCAACATGGCTGTGCTCGAAAGATGTCACAACCTCTCGGGTAATCTCCTCATAGGCGTCTTCACGAATGTTCGTGAAGACAAGCAATCCGGCTCTATCCAAGAGCCATGTAAGATCCTCAACTATGTTGAGAGGATTTAGATCCTCCAACAACAAATACCTAGGACCTATCACTGTCCTCTTCTCTATTTTCTCAAACGCAGCAAGGTAGTTCTCATGTATGGTGGGGATGCTAGGGTGAGGAGGTGAAGATGGAGGTGAAGATGGAGGTGAAGGTGAGGATGGTAGTGAGGGAGATGATTGTGGTGGTGCCCTAGAGGTGGAGGGATTGCCTTTTCTTTTCTTATTTTGCTCTCCCTTTTTCTCTTTTATCCTTCCCGACATTCTCCTTACAAAGTCCATTTTTCTCAAAAATCACGGTCTGTTCTTGGGGAATTACGGCCGTGGTTTACCCAGAGACCGTGATTCGTCTCAGAAATTCGTGAATCTCAGCAAATTCACCAACAATCACCACAACAAGCAGTCCTAATCTAATTCCTTCCAATCTTTGCCAGTTCTTCCTAAAGATCTATAGCAAAAACGAACTAAATCCGCGAAATTCGAGAAGAAAGATATAACCTCTTTTTCGGATTGAAAAATCCAAAATGCGCGTTTGTTGATCGATTTCCACTTGATTTGTTGCTTGGATGTTGTTCGTGGTTGGATTTGCTGCAGTTTAGGACGAAGAATCGTTGAAAACGATTAGGAAACGAGGAATTGGGAGAGGATGAGGGTATTCGGTATCTAGGTCGTGGAATTGGGGAAATTTTGGTTAAGTTTGTGAAGAATGTGGCTTATATAGTGGCCGGCAAAATTTCCAAAAATCACGGTCTGTCGGGGCATTCCACGGCCGTGGAAGTGCTTTGAACCGTGGTTTTGATGATTTTTCAGAGGCGTTTGAAAATTACGGTCACTGTAGCTATGACGACCGTAATTTGGACCGTGGAACTCTCTGTAAAGCTCCAAAATCCAAATTTCGTCACTCTTCTTCGACATTATCCTCCCTTTCTCCTTTTCCATCGATCCTACAACCAAAAACACGAACATACCGGAAGAAATCGAGGAAAATAAAGCGAAAAAAAGGTCTATTCTAAACTAAACTATGAATCGAAAACAAAACAAAAATGCAATACCTTGGGTTGCCTCCCAAGAAGCGCTTTGTTTAAGGTCCGTAGCTAGACCAATGTCGTACCTATTCGAGCGCGGTAGGTGCAAACTCCTCAGCTTGGAGTTCCGGCATATACTTCTTGAGTCGTTGGCCGTTCACCTTAAAACTTCCGCTAGCTTCACCCCATACTTCAACTGCACCATGGGGGAAAATGCGCTTAATTAGAAAAGGTCCAGTCCAACGAGATTTTAACTTACCTGGAAAGAGGCGAAGTCTTGAATTGAAGAGGAGAACTTGATCCCCTTCTTTGAAGTCCTTTGGAATGATATGCTTATCATGCCAACGCTTTGCTCTTTCCTTGTAGATCTTAGCGTTTTCGTAGGCGTTCAAACGGAGTTCATCCAGCTTGTTGATGTCTAGGAGACGCTTCTCTCCCGCTTCCTTCATGCCGAAATTCAGCCACTTGATAGCCCAAAACGCTTTGTGCTCCAGCTCTACCGGCAAGTGACAAGACTTCCCATACACAAGGTTGTATGGTGTGGTTCCTATGGGAGTCTTGTACGCAGTCCGGTACGCCCATAATGCATCATCTAGTTTCAAGGACCAATCCTTCCTAGTCCTTGAAACCGTCTTCTCTAGAATTCCCTTGATATCCCTATTTGAGATCTCAACTTGTCCACTCGTTTGTGGATGGTAAGGGGTAGCGATCTTGTGAGTAACCCCATACTTGGCTAGAAGAGCTTCAAAGCGACGGGCTATGAAGTGAGAACCTCCATCACTAATGATCGTCCTTGGTGTCCCAAATCGTGGAAAAATGGTCTTGTTGAAGAACTTAACCACCACCATGGCATCATTTGTGGGAGAGGCAATTGCTTCCACCCATCTAGAAACGTAGTCTACCGCTAATAATATGTATTGGTTTCCACAAGAAGATGGGAATGGTCCCATGAAATCGACTCCCCAAACGTCGAAAATCTCCACCTCTTGGATGTTGTTGAGGGGCATCTCGTTCCTTCTAGAAATATTGCCTGTTCTTTGACAAGCATCGCAACAAGAAACAAAGGATTGCACATCTTTAAATAAAGTAGGCCAATAGAATCCAGATTGCAATACCTTTGCGCTAGTTTTGTTCGAACTAGCGTGTCCTCCACAAGGTAGTGAATGACAATGGCGGATGACACTTTGCATCTCATCTTCCGGCACACATCGCCGAATGATGCCATCCGGACCTCTCTTAAAGAGGAGAGGCTCGTTCCAATAGTATTCCCGGACGTCCTTGAAGAACTTCTTCCTTTGTGCGTACGACAGTCCGGGTGGTATCTCCTGGCAAACCAAATAGTTAACGAAATCAGCAAACCATGGTTCGTTACCCTTGGAGACTACCTTGATGCACTCCTCTATGATATGTAGGTGTTCGTCTGGAAAGGAGTCGTCAATGGGCAAATGGTCGTCCTCTAGATGTGTTAGACGACTCAAATGATCCGCAACAGAATTTTCCGAGCCTTTCTTGTCGCGGATCTCAAGATCGAATTCTTGTAGGAGAAGAATCCATCTAATCAGCCTTGGCTTCGCATCTTTCTTCGCAAGGAGGTACCAGATCGCAGCATGATCCGTGTAGACAATCACCTTTGCACCTACAAGATAAGAGCGAAACTTGTCAATAGCGTAGACAATGGCTAAAAATTCCTTCTCTGTAGTGGCGTAGTTGAGCTGAGCTTCGTCTAGCGTCTTGCTAGCGTAGTATATGACATGGGTTCGTCCTTCTTTTCGTTGTCCAAGAACAGCTCCAATAGCTACGTCACTAGCGTCGCACATAATCTCGAAGGGAAGAGTCCAATCCGGAGGTTGGATAATAGGTGTTGAGATTAGAGCCTGCCGAATGGTGTTAAACGCATCTAAACATTCCTGCGAAAACTCAAAAACCGCATCCTTCATCAATAAATTAGTGAGAGGTTTTGATATTTTAGAGAAGTCTTTAATGAAACGTCTATAAAATCCAGCATGTCCTAGGAAGCTTCTTATCCCTTTCACCGAAATCGGGGGAGGAAGTTTCTCTATAGTCTCTATCTTAGTCTTGTCTACCTCTATCCCTCTACTAGAGACTAAGTGACCTAACACGATTCCTTCCTTAACCATAAACTGACACTTCTCCCAATTAAGAACTAGGTTAGTGTCTTCACATCTTTGCAAAACAAGAGAAAGGTTAGAAAGACAATTGTTAAAAGAGGAACCGTAAACGGAGAAGTCGTCCATGAAGACTTCCATGATTTCCTCTACGTATTCGGAGAAGATGGCCATCATGCACCGTTGAAAGGTGGCTGGGGCGTTGCAAAGCCCGAACGGCATTCTCCTATAGGCGAACGTACCCCAAGGGCACGTGAATGTGGTCTTCTCTTGATCATCCGGATGTATCGGAATCTGAAAGAAGCCACTATAACCGTCAAGGTAGCAAAAGTATGAATGTTGTGCTAACCTTTCAAGCATCTGATCGATGAATGGCAGTGGAAAGTGATCCTTCCGCGTTGTGTTGTTGAGCTTGCGGTAGTCTATACACATTCGCCATCCAGTCACGGTTCGGGTAGGAATGAGTTCGTTGTTCTTGTTGGTGATGACCGTCATTCCTCCCTTCTTCGGAACTACTTGAACCGGACTCACCCATTTACTATCGGAGATAGGATAGATGATACCTGCATCAAGAAGTTTAAGAATTTCCTTCTTGACAACCTCCTTCATGGTCGGATTCAACCGCCTTTGAGGTTGTCTTGAAGTTCTAAAGTTCTCCTCCATTAGTATCTTATGCATGCATAGGGAGGGTTTAATTCCTACTAAGTCCTCAATAGTATAGCCTATGGCTTTTCTATGTTTTCTAAGGACAATCATGAGCTGTTCATGTTCATCTATGCTTAATTCGGAACTAACAATAACCGGAAAGGTAGAATTGGATCCAAGAAAAGCGTACCTTAGATGAGTAGGAAGTGGTTTGAGTTCCATCACTTTCGGAGCTTCCAATGATCCTTGAGGAGCTTCCGATGTTTCCTTAGAAGTTTCTAAGGATGTTGAATGGGTTGGAGAAGAATTAGAAGAAGTTGAAGAAGTATGCCGGTCATCCTCTTCCACGGTCAAAATTACGGCCTCCTAATGTGTTCCACGGCCGTAATATCCTCTGGAATGGAGGTCGATTTTGGTTGTGGAATCCACGGTCGTGGAATACAGGGTATGACCGTGGATTCTAGTATTCTCAGCCTCATCGTGGAGTTTCTCAAACTCCACTTCATGCATCTCCTCTTGTGCTTCCAAGGCTTCAATTTCCTCTTTGCACTCTTCTTCTTCTCCTTCATTGGTTAGACTCATAGTGATAACCTTTTGTAGAGGATCGTTAAAGAGAATCGCACTTACCTCCTCCCTAGATAAACCTTCTTCATCTTGGACATCGTAGATATCCTCGTCAAAGATTGGCTCCTTCACTAGAGTGGAAAGAACGAACTCCACTTTTTCTTCTCCAATGTCAAAAGCGAGTCTTCCATTCTTGCAATCGACCATGCAGCCGGAAGTTGCAAGAAACGGTCTTCCGAGTATGATCGGGACCGGACTATCTGCAGGAATGTCAAGCACGACAAAATCAATGGGAACAAAGAATTTACCTAGCTTGACCGGGACGTCTTCTACAATGCCGACGGGACGAGTAATGGATCGATCCGCCATGTATAACGTCATCTTCACCGGTTTAGGGTCGCCTAAACCGATCTTCCTGCACAACGCAAGTGGTATGATGCTCACACTTGCTCCTAAGTCACATAAAGCGTCATATGTGACCTCTCCCACTCCAATGGGAATGCAAAATGACCCCGGATCTTTCAGCTTTGGGGGCATTTTCTCCTTCATCGTCTTGATGAGATCCGAAGAATCCGAACTCATCTTGACCTCTCCAAAATCTTCTAGCTTCCTCTTGTTAGAGAGGAGCTCCTTCAAGAACTTGCCATAAGCCGGCATACCTACAATAGCATCAATGAAAGGTATATTAATATGCAGTTTGCTCATGAGTTCTATAAACTTACCGAATTGCTTGTCTAGGCGCGCTCGCGCTCTAGATTGAGGGAACGGTAGGGGAGGTTTGAAAGCTGGAGGGGGAACATAGACGTCTTCCTTCTCCTTCCCCTTTTCTTTGTCTTTCTCTATGGGGACTTCAACGAACGTAGGCTGCGGATCGGTGGTAGTCACTCCGCTCCTAGTTGTAATCGCCATTACCCTTCCCTTAGGGTTGTCCTCCGTCTTTCCTGGAAGTTTCCCTTGATTTCTAGGAACTTCCTCCGCATGGTTGAACATTTGATTTTCCAAAACCTTTTGAGCTTTGTCAACCTTAGAAATTTGATCATCAACCTTGATGATGCGGTTCTCTAACCCTTGAAGCTTTCCCAAGATTGTTTCCAACATGGGATCCGGTTTCTCCTTTCCCGTATTGTTTCCTCCATTTGATGATTGCCCCTGGCTTTTCAAAGGAGTAGAGGAGGAGGAAGGTGGAGTTAGTGAATTAGAATTGGAAGGATAGGAGTTACCGGAATTCTGTTGAATGGAGCGCCAATTGTTGTTGTTCGAACCACGATTGTTGTTCCAATTGTTGTTATTCCGGTTGTTGTTTCCATTCCAATTGTTGTTCCGGTTATTGTTCCGGTTATTGTTGTTACGGTTGGTGTTGTCACCGCCATTGTTGTTGCCCAAATAGCCAACATCCTTCTCTTGTTGCTTTGGGAAGTTGGTCTTGATAGTCTCCTTCAACTCTTTGATCTCATTGTTGAGGGAGAAAATCTGATTTTGAGCTTCATGTGTGAGCTTCGCTCCTTGCTCCACACGATTTCCCTCCACTTTCCGGTGGGAATACTTCTCTATGACTCTTGCTTGCTTCTCAATGAAGTCCCAAGCGTCATCTTCTCTCATGTCCATGAACGTTCCACATGAGAGGGATTGAAGGTTGAATTGCGTTCCCGCATCCAGCCCCTTATAGTAAATTTCCAGCAAGGCAAGTTTGGATATGCCATGATGAGGGCAATCCAAGAGCAAATCCTGAAACCTTTCCCAAGATTGAAACAAACTTTCGTTAGGTCTCATGGAAAAAGCATTAATCTTACCTCTAAGTTCCTCCGTTTTGGAGGGCGGAAAGAACTTAGTGAGAAACTCTGCGGAGAGGTCTTCCCACGTCTCTAGCTTTCCACTAGGAAGAGCTTGGTACCAAGATAGCGCTTTCCCTTTCAAAGAGAAAAAGAAAGGTTTGAGCTTATAGCTGTTAGTAGTGGCGTTCTTTGGTCTCATTGTCTCCATCATACACTCAAAGTTTTGCAAGTGTTGGTGTGGAGATTCAGTGCTTGTACCGCCAAACTGACTTTGACGAACAAGGGTGATAACTTGAGGGTTGAAACTAAACCCTTGTACATCTTCAGCATCAAAGTTCACACCTAAGCGGCGTGGTTGTTGTGTTGGATCCATCCGCTGGCCAAGAGTTCTTGGCTCATTATCCACACGTTCGACTCTCACATTCCTAGGTGGAATGCGGCGGTTAGCAGCTCCTTGTGTGTTGAAAGGATTTATGTTGATCGTGGGATCAATCTCTTCTAGCGCGGGCATGGAAGAATCACTATCATCGGCGGATGAGTTACCTCTTCTCCTAGACCTTGTCCTTCTTCTCGAGGACTTCTTTCCCACCTTATCTTCAAGATCGCTCATCTTTATCTTCATTTGAACGATCATGTCTTGTAGACCGTTAACTTGAGTTTGATGACGATCCATCTCATCCTGGAGGAGATTCTCATTCCATCGGAGTTGAGCTTCCTTCTCCGCTAACTTAGTTTGAAGATCGTTTTCGTTTTCTTGAGCCATCCTCTTCTCTTTGCGTTTTTGTCTTAAAGTTTTCTCTAGCTCTTGATCAAGAGGTAAGAGATCTTCGGTGTTCCTAGACCTGCGCATACACTCGAATAATATCAAATAACGAGAGCAAGCTCCCAAGCTTGACAACCGGTTACCGAATTCGGCCGAAACCAAATCCCCGGCAACGGCGCCAAAAACTTGTTCGCCCCTAGAGGTGTGTGCAAATAAGTTTTAAATTTATAAAACTAGAATCAAGCAGCGAACCCGCAGTGTACGGATCGGCGTAGATTAGCAAGAATTCCAGAGTATCGAACACAGGGATTTGGGTGGGAACAAATTCGATTTCAAGTTATCAAGCAAGTAAATATGAGAGTTTTGCAAATATTGGGAAAACAACAATCCTAAAGATCCAGGTATCCAGTTGCGGCAATAGATTCAAGATATACTAATGATGTAAAGACAGAGTAGAGATATGCAAAGGTATACTAATGTAAGGTAATCGTACGGTTGAGGTTCCAAAAACCTTATATGACTCACCTAAAAGGCACTCTCTATACAGGTTGTTGAGGCTCAATATAAAGAGGTTCTAAAAGCAAGGATTAGTATCAAATACCCAAACCTATAATCTAAAGGTCAAGACTAACTTATCCGATTGAGGTTGTTGAGGCTCACAATCGAGGTAGAGGTTGTTGAGGCTTCACTACCACCTAGAAAAGACAAGTCTAAACTAAGTTAAAGCAAATCTTTAACTTTGGATTAAGGTAAAAGCAGGCTCGTAAACTCATGGAAATTACGGTTGGATCTTGAGGTTCCACGGCCGTGGAACTCAAGAACAACCCGTAATTTAGGGTTGTCGGCGACACTTCTCTAACTCTCAGGGTCTAATCTGTTTGCGATCGATCTATCATCATCTATGCCACAACTATCAACCCTTCACCTTAGAATTGTTAAGGGTTTTTAGCCAATAACAGCCATTTGATATCAATTCAAGATTTATAGGATAAAAGATGGAAACTTTCAAGAACCTTCAATAATCTTTCAAACGAATCTCAAAATCACAATCGAAAACAAGTGTTTGTCAAGAGATTCAAATCAAACAATCAATCACAATCTTAGGAAAGAAAGGAAACGGGATGTCAATCCGATCCTAAGTCAAACCTAAGCAAGAAGAGGAGATTTCTTGCAAAATCCTCCAAGAACTTCAATCTTCCTCAACGCGAAGATCGCTCACAGCAATTCTCCAATCACGAACTTTGATCTTCGATGAGATCTCCCAAAAATCGCCTCCAAGAATGAAGGTTTGTGTCTTGCTAAGCTTGCGTTCTTGCCGCTCCCCTTAGGGTTTTAAATGTCGTAAGCTAGGTAGCAAGGTAAAGCGAGATGATGGAATCTTGCCTCATCCGTCCTTTTTATAATGCAGGGCAAAACGTCGGCCCGGCCCGATCTTCAAAAGATCATGGCTTCGAAGTGTGGCGAAAAGATTCGCCAAGATCACGGTCGTGGAAGATTCCACGGCCGTAATTCTTGGGCGTGAAGAGGAATACGGTTGTGTTCCACGGCCGTAATATCCTCTGGAATGAACATCGAATTCTGCATCATAATCCACGGCCGTAATCTAGGGTCAAACCGTGATTTTTGCCTTCATTCGTGCATTCCTCAATCTAATACTCCAAATTGCTTCCAAAAGGTGTTCTAAATCTGGAAGTACTTCAACTCAACTCTCCCTTGCTCGATTTCGTTCGGAAATAGCTCCAAATCACCTATAATCAACATAGAACTCGTGTAGACATCCATATCGACAATATAGGTAATACTAGCTCATATATGCATAAAGCTCCATCGAAGACTATCAATATGAATCAAATACGATTATAAACGTGCCTAAAATATCACAATATTTCATGCTAACAATATCCTCGTCAAAGATTGGCTCCTTCACTAGAGTGGAAAGAACGAACTCCACTTTTTCTTCTCCAATGTCAAAAGCGAGTCTTCCATTCTTGCAATCGACCATGCAGCCGGAAGTTGCAAGAAACGGTCTTCCGAGTATGATCGGGACCGGACTATCTGCAGGAATGTCAAGCACGACAAAATCAATGGGAACAAAGAATTTACCTAGCTTGACCGGGACGTCTTCTACAATGCCGACGGGACGAGTAATGGATCGATCCGCCATGTATAACGTCATCTTCACCGGTTTAGGGTCGCCTAAACCGATCTTCCTGCACAACGCAAGTGGTATGATGCTCACACTTGCTCCTAAGTCACATAAAGCGTCATATGTGACCTCTCCCACTCCAATGGGAATGCAAAATGACCCCGGATCTTTCAGCTTTGGGGGCATTTTCTCCTTCATCGTCTTGATGAGATCCGAAGAATCCGAACTCATCTTGACCTCTCCAAAATCTTCTAGCTTCCTCTTGTTAGAGAGGAGCTCCTTCAAGAACTTGCCATAAGCCGGCATACCTACAATAGCATCAATGAAAGGTATATTAATATGCAGCTTGCTCATGAGTTCTATAAACTTACCGAATTGCTTGTCTAGGCGCGCTCGCGCTCTAGATTGAGGGAATGGTAGGGGAGGTTTGTAAGCTGCAGGAGGGACATAGACGTCTTCCTTCTCCTTCCCCTTTTCTTTGTCCTTCTCTACGGGGACTTCAACGAACGTAGGCTGCGGATCGGTGGTAGTCACTCCGCTCCTAGTTGTAATCGCCATTACCCTTCCGTTAGGGTTGTCCTCCGTCTTTCCTGGAAGTTTCCCTTGATTTCTAGGAACTTCTTCCGCATGGTTGAACATTTGGTTTTCCAAAACCTTTTGAGCTTTGTCAACCTTAGAAACTTGATCGTCAACCTTGATGATGCGGTTCTCTAACCCTTGAAGTTTTCCCAAGATCGTTTCCAACATGGGATCGGACTTCTCTTTCCCCGAAGTGTTTCCTCCATTAGATGATTGCCCCTGGCTTTTCAAAGGAGTAGAGGAGGAGGAAGGTGGAGTTAGTGAATTAGAATTGGAAGGATAGGAGTTACCGGAATTCTGTTGAATGGAGCGCCAATTGTTGTTGCTTGAACCCCGATTGTTGTTCCAATTGTTGTTGTTCCGGTTGTTGTTGTTTCCACTCCAATTGTTATTCCGGTTATTGTTCCGGCTATTGTTGTTGCGGCTGGTGTTATCACCGCCATTGTTGTTGTTGCCCAAGTAACCAACATCCTTCCCTTGTTGCTTTGGGAAGTTGGTCTTGATAGTCTCCTTCAACTCTTTGATCTCATTGTTGAGGGAGAAAATCTGATTTTGAGCTTCATGTGTGAGCTTCGCTCCTTGCTCCACACGATTTCCCTCCACTTTCCGGTGGGAATACTTCTCTATGACTCTTGCTTGCTTCTCAATGAAGTCCCAAGCGTCATCTTCTCTCATGTCCATGAACGTTCCACATGAGAGGGATTGGAGGTTGAATTGCGTTCCCGCATCCAGCCCCTTGTAGTAAATCTCCAGTAAGGCAAGTTTGGATATGCCATGATGAGGGCAATCCAAGAGCAAATCCTGAAACCTTTCCCAAGATTGAAACAAACTTTCGTTAGGTCTCATGGAAAAAGCATTAATCTTACCTCTAAGTTCCTCCGTTTTGGAAGGCGGAAAGAATTTGGTGAGAAACTCCGCAGAAAGGTCTTCCCACGTGTCTAGTTTCCCATTAGGAAGAGCTTGATACCAAGACAGCGCTTTCCCTTTCAAAGAGAAGAAGAAAGGTTTAAGTTTGTAGCTGTTGGTAGTAGCGCTCTTCGGTCTCATTGTCTCCATCATG
Source organism: Fagopyrum esculentum (assembly GCA_033239045.1). Lineage (NCBI taxonomy): Eukaryota > Viridiplantae > Streptophyta > Magnoliopsida > Caryophyllales > Polygonaceae > Fagopyrum > Fagopyrum esculentum. The sequence continues at coordinate 52,206,776 of BSUD01000004.1, forward strand.
CACTATAAGTTCTGCAAGTGCTGGTGTGGAGATTCGGCACTTGTACCGCCAAATTGGTTTTGGCGAACAAGAGTAATAACTTGAGGGTTGAAGCTGAACCCTTGTACATCTTCAGCATCAAAGTTTACGCCCAAACGGCGTGGTTGTTGTGTTGGATCCATTCGTTGGCCAAGAGTTCTTGGCTCATCATCCACACGTTCGACCCTCGCATTCCTAGGTGGAGCGCGACGATTTGCAGCTTCTTGTGGATTGAAGGGATTCACATTGACCGTAGGATCAATCTCTTCTAACGGTGGCATGGAAGAGTCACTATCATCGGCGGATGAATGACTTCTTCTTCTTCTAGACCTTGATGTCCTTTTTGAGGATTTCTTGATCATTTTATTCTTAAGCTCGCTCATTTGTAACCCCATCTGGAACATCTGATCCTGTAGAGCGTTAACTTGGGATTGATGTCGATTCATCTCATCCCGGCGAAGGTTCTCATTCCATCGGAGTTGAGCTTCCTTCTCTGTTAGCTCCGCTTGGAAATCACGTTCGTTTCCTTCGGCCATCTTCTTTTCTTTGCGCTTCTGCCTCAAGGTTTTCTCTAGCTCTTGATCAAGAGGTAAGAGATCTTCGGTGTTCCTAGACCTGCGCATACACTCGAATAATATCAAATAACGAGAGCAAGCTCCCAAGCTTGACAACCGGTTACCGAATTCGGCCGAAACCAAATCCCCGGCAACGGCGCCAAAAACTTGTTCGCCCCTAGAGGTGTGTGCAAATAAGTTTTAAATTTATAAAACTAGAATCAAGCAGCGAACCCGCAGTGTACGGATCGACGTAGTTAAGCAAGAATTCCAGAGTATCGAACACAGGGATTTGGGTGGGAACAAATTCGATTGCATGTTATCAAGCGAGTAAATATGAGAGTTTTGCAGATATTGGGAAAACAACAATCCTAAAGATCCAGGTATCCAGTTGCGGCAATAGATTCAAGATATACTAATGATGTAAAGACAGAGTAGAGATATGCAAGGGTATACTAATGTAAGGTAATCGTACGGTTGAGGTTCCAAAAACCTTATATGACTCACCTAAAAGGCACTCTCTATACAGGTTGTTGAGGCTCAATATAGAAAGATTCTAAAGGCGAGAATTAGTGTCAAATACCCAAACTTATAACCTAAAGATCAAGAGTAACTTAAACGATTGAGGTTGTTGAGGCTCACAATCGAGGTAGAGGTTGTTGAGGCTCACTACCACCTAGAAAAGACAAGTCTAAACTAAGTTAAAGCAAATCTTTAACTTTGGATTAAAGTAAAAGCAGGCTCGTAAACTAGAGGGAAATTACGGTTGGATCTTGAGATTCCACGGTCGTGGAACTCAAGAACAGCCCGTAATTTAGGGCTGTCGACGATTCTCTCTAACTCTCAGGGTCTAATCTGTTTGCGATCGATCTATCATCACCTATGCCACAACTATCAACCCTTCACCTTAGAATTGTTAAGGGTTTTTAGCCAATAACAGTCATGTTGATATTAATTCAAGAATCAAAGGATAAAAGATGAAAACTTTCAAGAACTATTAATAATCTTCAAATGAATCTCAAGATCACAACAAATGTTTATCAAAAGATTCAAAACAAAGTAAACAATCACAACCTTAGGAAAGAAGAGAAACGGGATGTCAATCCGTTTCCAAATCAAACCTAAACAAGAAGAGAGATCTTCTTGCAAAATCTTCCAAGAACTTCGATCTTCCACAAATCCGAAGATCACAACAGCAATCTCCACCGAAAGTGCGAGATTGGGGCGACTCTCCGATGCGAACTTAATCTCCAATGAGATCTCCCAAAAATGCCTCCAAAATGAGGGTTTTGCGATCCTAAGCGTCGATTGCTAAGCGATGTAAGCGGGGATGTATGTCTATGCGTGGATGTGTAAGCAATCATGACGGAATCTCCTTTCTTCCGTCCTTTTATAATGCAGGGCAAAGTGTCGACCCGGCCCGATCTTCAAAAGATCATGGCTTCGAAGTGTGGCGAAAAGATTCGCCAAGATCACGGTCGTGGAAGATTCCACGGCCGTAATTCTTGGGCGTGAAAACAATTACGGTTAGTTCCACGACCGTAATATCCTCTGGAATGAACATCGAATTCTGACTCTGAATCCACGGCCGTAATTCTGAACATGGTTTGGATTCCGGCCGTAATTTAGGGCGTAATTTAAAGCAAGAACGTGATTCTTCCCTTCACTCGCGCATTCCTCAATCTAACACTCCAAATTGCTTCCAAAAAGTGTCCTCGATCTATGGACATATCAACTCAACTCTCCTTTGCTCGATTCCGTTCGGAAATAGCTCCAAATCACCTATAATCAACATAGAACTAGTGTAGACATCCATATCGACAATATAGGCAATACTAGCTCATATATGCGCAAAGATCAATCAAAGACTATCAATATGAATCAAATACGATTAGAAAACGTGCCTAAAATATCACAATATTTCATGCTAACAGTCGATTTCTTCTATTTTTCGGCCAAATGAAAAGACGACACAAAGCCCAATTCTTTTGGGCTAAAAGAGAGTTTTGCCAAACAGCCCATTTGCAAGAAACTATAAAGGAGAACCCTACGAACGAAAACGAAGAGGCCGCTACGGGAAATCTTTACACGTTTGAGAGAGATTGGAGATTCTTGGAGGAAGATTGAAGAACTTTTGTCGGGAAGCCAATCTTGATTCTTGTTTGTGAGATTTCTTTACCCATTGAAGTGATTGTTGTTTTTGAACACGGAATTGAGTTACTCAAGAGATACATTGATTAGTTTCGAGTTTTATTTACAGATTTGAAGGTTATAGAATTTTTATCCAAGATTTGGTTTTCTTGCGATATTTTTATTAAATCTTTAATTTGATTCGATTTTGAAAATGGTTGGCTAAAACCCTTGTGATTCTGGGGAGAGTAGTTGATGATTAAGGCTTAGATGATGATAGACTGAACTCATTCAAACATTAGGACCCTGAGAGTTTAGATTTTAGTTTTGCGACAATAGGAAAATCGGTGTGTTCTTGGAGTAAATCGGCCGATTTTCTTATGAACAGCCCGATTTATTCCTCTGACGAACATCAATTGAATTAATTCTTAACCAAAACTAATCCTTGCCTAAATCTCAACCTTGATTAACCTTTTTACCCTCTAATTTAATGTATGAAGACACTTAAAACCTGATTGTACATTTAATAGATTAAGATTTCAAGATTTGGGTAATAAAGAGACTCAACATCCTTTTTTAAAATTCTAAGTGTGTTTTCTAGTCTTTACTTTGGAGAGTCATATCCTGGAGTTTTAGATAGTTAGTTTGAACATAATTCTTGTCTTTAGATCTTTCTATATTGCAGCCTCAACAACCCTTATAGAGAGAACCTTTAGATTAGTTATATGGGTTTTGGAACTTCACCGTACGACATCTACCTTTGAACATTTAATCTTGGCAATATATACTATGTCCTATATCTATAGAAGTGTCTTGAATCGAAAGCCGAAATCGGATACTTGAATCCTTGGAATCATTTTACCCTTATTTGATCACAAAAGCTTTTCACACTTTTCGCTAGATAATTGAAATCGAACTTATTCTCACCAAATCCCAGAGTTCGACTCTGGAATTCTTACTTTACTACAGCCGATCTGTACACTGCGGGTTCTCTTTGCTTTGAGTTCTAGATATAAATTTAAGACTTTGACGCACACCTTTTCGAGCGTACAAGTTTTTGGCGCCGTTGCCGGGGATTTGGTCTAGACCAAATTCGGTCTTCGGTTGTCTAGCTTGAGAGCTCTTGCTCTTGTGATTTGATTTGTCTACTTGAGTGATCTTTGCAGGTTCTTTAGGTATATGCGAAAGACTAGATCCACTAATGATCTAGTTCCTTTCGATCCCGAATTGGAGAGAACTTTGAGGAGAAAGTTGAAGGAAAAGAAGATGGCTGAGAACGACGAAAGAAACTACTAGGCTGAACTGAATGAAGCTCAACGCCAACTCCAGTTGAGTGAAAAAGCACGAAAAGATGCTGAAGCGAGTCATCAATTTCAGATTGATGAACTAAGAGCTATGATGTTGGACATGAAGTTGGAGTTGAACGAATCTCGGAAGAAGAAGAAGAAAGTTAAGACTCCAACTAAGTCCATTAGGAATGATTCATCCGATGATGAAGAATTTGATCCGGACATGCCGGAACTAGAGGAAATAGACCCATTACTTCGTTCTGTTTGAACCACCCCAAAACAACGGGTCGTTCCTTGCCTCCCAACTAGGGACGCGAGAGTTGTCAATGACGGTGATAGACCTCGCACTTTGGGACAACGGATGGACCCAATTCAGCAACCACGCCGTCTAGGTGTGGATTTCGGAGCTGAAGACATCCAAGAGTTTAGCTTCTCACCACAAGTCATCACCATGGTTCGCCAAAGTCAATATGGCGGAGCAAGTAATGAATCTCCACACCAACACTTGCAGAATTTTGAGATTCTCATGGAGACTATGAAGCCAAAGAAGGCTACTACAAGCAATTACAAGATCAAACCGTTCTTCTTTTCTTTGAAGGACAAGGCTCTAGCTTGGTACCAAACACTTCCCGCTGCAAAGCTAACAACATGGGAGGAATTGTCTTCAGAATTCCTCACCAAATTCTTTCCGCCATCCAAAACGGCGGAATTGAGAGGTAAGATAAATGCTTTTTCTATGAAACCTAATGAAAGCTTGTTTCAATCTTGGGAAAGGTTTCAAGATCTTTTGTTGGATTGCCCACACCATGGCATTTCCAAGCTGGAATTATTGGAGATCTACTACAAAGGTTTGGATGTGGAAACACAATTCAACCTCCAATCTCTCTCTTGTGGCACATTCATGGACATGAGAGAAGATGATGCTTGGGACTTCATTGAGAAGCAAGCCCAAGTGATTGAGAAGTATTCCCACCGGAAGGTGGACTCAAATAGCCGAAATCAAAGCGATTCGGGAGCCAAGTTGAACCAAGCGGCTCAAACACAAATATTCTCCCTCAACAATGAGATCAAAGAGTTGAAGGAAGTGCTCAAAACGAGTCTTCAAAAGACTAAAGATCAAGAAGCCAACTACATGGGGAGAGACAACAATCAAAGGAATGATAACCGGAACTCCAATTGGAACAACAACAACAATAACAACCGGAATTCCAATTGGAACAACAACAATAGGAACTCCAACAACAACAATTGGAGGTCAAATCAGCAAAATTCAGATAATCCTTACTCTCATGCTTAAAGGATCTAACATCTCCATCTTCTTCTACTCCTTTAACAAGCCAGGGACAATCAAGCGGATCAAGCAAACCCGATCCCATGCTAGAGACGATCCTAGGCAAGCTACAAGGGTTGGAGAGTTATATAACTTCGGTTGACAAAGCTCACAAAGCTTTAGAAAACCAAGTATTTAACAAAGCCGGAGAAGTTCCAAGAGATCGAGGAAAACTTCCCGGGAAGACGGAAGATAACCCAAAGGGTAGGTTTATGGCAATAACTACTAGGAGTGGCAAGAGAACTACCGACCCTCAACCGAAAGTAGTCGAAACCACTACCAAAGAAGGAGAGGCAAACGAGAAGGAAGAAGTTTATGTTCCTCCTCCCGCTTACAAACCACCTCTACCTTTCCCCCAATCTAGAGCGCGTGCACGTCTAGACAAACATTTCGGTAAGTTTGTTGAACTTATGAATAAGCTGCATATTAATATACCTTTTATGGATGCAATTTTAGGTATGCCAGCTTATGGGAAATTCCTCAAGGAGATCCTCTCTAACAAGAGGAAATTGGAAGACATAGGAGAAGTCAAGATGAGTATGGAGTCATCCGAACTCATCAAGACTATGACGGAGAATATGCCACCCAAGCTCCGTGATCTAGGATCCTTTTGCATACCCATCACTTTGGTAGAAGCTACCTATGATGCACTTTGTGACCTTGGAGCGAGTGTGAGTATCATACCCCTTGCTCTATACAAAGCAGTTGGTCTAGGAGAGCCTAGACCAGTGAAGATCACACTCTACATGGCTGATCGTTCCACCACTAAGCCGGTGGGGATATTAGAAGACATTCCGGTAAAGCTTGGTAAGTTTTACATCCCTATAGATTTTGTCGTTCTTGACATCCCTGCAGATTATCCGGTTCCCATCATTCTTGGGAGACCATTCCTTGCAACATCCGGATGCATGGTAGATTGTAAGAATGGCCAGCTGTCTTTCCATATCGGTGAAGAAAAGATAGAATTCATACTCTCTTCCTTAATCAAGGAGCCAGCCTTGAAAGATGATGCTTTTGAAATCTTTGATGAAGAAGAGTCTAGAGAGGTAGTAAGTTCGATCTTGATGAAAGACCCTCTTCAAAAGGTTCTTAGTATGAGCATCATGGAGGAAGGAGTGGAACATGATTGCAATGAGGATGTGAAGGCATTAAATGATGTGGAGGAAGAACTAGAGACAAGAATTGAAGAATTAGAATTAACTCCGGAAACTGTGAAGAAAATCGACCTACATACACCAAATCGTCCGATTTGTGAGGAGGCAAACCGATTTTTGTCAACAGAAAGGAAATTCGACCTGACAAAGAAAAATCGTCCGATTTGTGAAGAGGCAACCCGATTTTTTTCAACAGAAAGAAAAATCGTGTCTCAGATCGACCGATTTACTTCAGGGGAGGTCGATCTAGAGGGAAATTTTCTGGATTCTCCAAACGTCTCCGCAGCCGCTCTCGAATCTAATGATGCAGTACCCCCACCTTTAGAGGCCTCTCCCACAACATCCGAAGGCCACGATTCATCATCAATCAAGGTACCTCCATCATTAGAATTGAAGCCACTCCCCACACATTTAAGGTACGCATTCCTTGGCATTAATTCCACATATCCGGTCATAGTAAATGCAAATTTAAATGATGCTGAATTAGAGAAACTCATGCATGTTTTGAAGCAACATAGGAGAGCATTAGGCTATACTATAGCTGATTTAGTAGGAATAAAGCCTTCCCTATGTATGCACAAAATTCTAATGGAAGAGGATTACAAACCTTCACGCCAACCTCAAAGACGGTTAAACCCGGCAATGAAAGAGGTCGTGAAGAAAGAAATCCTTAAGCTACTTGATGCAGGTATCATCTTCCCTATTTCCGATAGCAAATGGGTGAGTCCAGTACAAGTAGTACCCAAGAAAGGAGGCATTACCGTTGTTGCCAACAAAAACAACGAACTTATCCCCACACGCACAGTTACAGGATGGCGAATGTGCATCGACTACCGCAAACTGAACGTGGCCACTAGGAAGGATCACTTCCCCCTTCCTTTTATCGATCAAATGTTGGAAAGGTTAGCCCAACATTCTTACTTTTGTTATCTAGATGGATATAGCGGTTTCTTTCAGATTCCAATTCATCCGGACGATCAAGAGAAGACAACTTTTACGTGCCCATGGGGTACGTTTGCTTACAGAAGAATGCCATTCGGTCTATGCAACGCTCCAGCCACCTTCCAAAGGTGTATGATGGCAATCTTCTCCGAATACGTAGAGAATATCATGGAAGTCTTCATGGATGATTTTTCGGTATATGGTTCTTCCTTTGATAATTGTCTCTATAACCTTTCACTAGTTCTTAAGAGATGTGAGGACACTAACTTAGTCTTAAACTGGGAAAAGTGTCATTTCATGGTCACCAAAGGAATTGTGTTAGGTCATCTAGTATCACAAAGGGGAATAGAGGTAGATAGAGCAAAGATAGAAACCATTGAGAAGTTACCTCCCCCTTCTTCAGTGAAAGGAATTAGAAGTTTCTTAGGACATGCAGGCTTCTATAGGAGATTCATAAAGGATTTTTCTAAGATTTCAAAACCTTTAACTAATCTTTTGATGAAAGACGCAACTTTCGAATTTTCGAAGGATTGTTTAGATGCTTTTTGCAGGATCAAAGAAGCTTTGATTTCAGCACCGATCATTCAACCACCCGATTGGACTCTTCCTTTTGAGGTCATGTGCGACGCAAGCGACGTCGCTATAGGAGCCGTTCTTGGACAGAAGAAAGATGGTCGCACTCATGCCATCTACTATGCTAGCAAAACGCCAGATGAGGCTCAATATAATTATGCAACCACAGAAAAGGAACTTTTAGCCGTAGTATACGCTTTTGAGAAATTTCGTTCCTATCTTGTAGGTGCGAAGGTGATAGTCTATACGGACCATTCCGCAATTCGATACCTATTCACGAAAAAGGATGCGAAGCCAAGGCTTCTAAGATGGATCTTACTCTTACAAGAGTTCGATCTAGAGATTCGTGATAAGAAAGGATCGGAAAACTCCGTCACCGATCACCTTAGTCGTCTTCCACAACTCGCCGGCGAGGCGGATGAACTTCCTATAGACGACTCATTCCCTGACGAGCAGCTACACGAGATTGAAGAGTGTCTTCAACACATCTCAAAAGGTAATGATCCATGGTTTGCTGACATTGTGAATTACCTTGTTTGTCAGGAGATTCCACCCGGACTTTCATATGCTCAAAGGAAGAAGTTCTTTAGAGACGTCCGGCAATTCTATTGGAACGAACCTCTTCTATTCAAAAGAGGTCCCGATGGCATTTACAGGAGATGTATCCATGAAGATGAGGTAGATAGTGTTATCCGCCATTGCCATTCTCTACCATGTGGCGGACATGCTAGTGGCCACAAGACTTGTGCTAAGGTACTTCGTTCCGGTTTCTATTGGCCTACACTTTTCAAAGATGTACAAAAGTTTGTTGTTGCTTGTGATGCTTGTCAAAGGACAGGTAATATATCAAGAAGGAATGAGATGCCTCTCAACAACATACAAGAAGTAGAGATCTTTGATGTATGGGGCATCGATTTTATGGGACCTTTCCCATCTTCATGCGGTAACCAATATATACTTCTTGCCGTAGACTATGTCTCAAGATGGGTAGAAGCAATCGCTTCTCCTACTAATGATGCAATGGTAGTGGTGAAGTTCTTCAATAAAACGATCTTCCCAAGGTTCGGAACTCCCCGAATCATCATTAGTGACGGAGGAACGCATTTCACGGCCCGTCGATTTGAGACTCTATTGGCTAAGTATCGGGTGACCCATAAGATAGCTACACCTTACCATCCGCAAACCAGCGGACAAGTCGAAATATCCAATAGAGATATTAAGGGAATTTTAGAGAAAACCGTCTCTAAAACAAGAAAAGACTGGTCAATGAAGCTTGACGACGCACTATGGGCGTACAGGACGGCCTTCAAAACACCAATAGGTACGACTCCCTATAACCTTGTCTATGGTAAATCATGTCATCTTCCTGTAGAGCTAGAGCATAAAGCCTATTGGGCCATCAAGTGGCTCAACTTTGACATGAAAGAAGCCGGAGAGAAGCGGCTCTTAGACATCAATGAGCTAGATGAGATCCGGCTAAATGCGTATGAGAACGCAAAGATCTACAAGGAACGTACAAAGCGTTGGCATGATAAGCACATCATTCCAAAAGACTTGAAGGAGGGAGACCAAGTCCTCCTATTCAACTCAAGGCTGCGTCTATTTCCAGGTAAGCTTAAATCCCGTTGGACAGGACCTTATGTAATTAAACGAATTTTCCCCCATGGTGCAGTTGAAGTATGGGGTGAACAAAGCGGAAGTTTCAAGGTTAATGGCCAACGGTTGAAGAAATACACACCGGAAGCTCCGGTCGAGGAGATAGCTCCTATCCTCCTCCATTGAACGCAAAACCATACACCGTCCAGCTAAAGACGATAAATCAAGCGCTTCTTGGGAGGCAACCCATGATAGTATAATTTCCCTCTTTTCATCGCTTACTTAGAGTAGATTAGTTGTTTTGTGTCTTTGTTTTCGTTTTTTTGTTTGTTCCTCGATGCACTCTTGGTTTGTCGTGTCATTAATCGCAGGAAATTAGGTCCGTATTGAGAGATCCATGGAGAAAGGGAACATAAATCAGTTTAATCTTCAATATCCATGAAGAATAAGGAAGGAAATCCAGCTACACCAAGTAAATCGACCGATTCAGGAGCAGAGCAAGGCAATTTTTGACAACAGGAAGAAAAATCGACCTGGAGATCGACCTGCCAAAGTAAATCGTCCGATTTTCTAGTGTTCAGAGAAAAATCGAGTTACCTAAAGTAAATCGTCCGATTCAGTAACAGAGCAAGGCGATTTCTGACAACAGGAAGAAAAATCGACCTGGAGATCGACCTGCCAAAGTAAATCGTCCGATTTTCTTTGAATTCAGAGAAAAATCGCCCCGACGATTAAATCGACCTTATAAATCGGCCGATTTTCTTCACAGTTTCTCGACCATATATAAAGACTCAACCACTCGATCTTCCTCATTCCACAACCTTCCACTCTCGATTTCTCTCTCTCAAGAACTCCGAAAATCGCCCATACCCTACAATCCTCATTCCTTAATCGTTTTGAGTGATTCTTGGCTCCAAACTGAAGCATTTTCAACAAGGAAGTAGGATCTAGCAACAACAAGCACGGCAATCGACTCCTCCATACGGAATTCAGGTTTTTATTTCCAAAACCTAAGTTTCTAATTCAAAATTGAAGTTTGCTTAGGAAGTGTTTGTTTGTTGGAATTGATTGAGGAATGTGCTTAGGAATCATTATAGGAGACTGTATGTGGTGATAGTTTGAACAGAACTTTACATAATTGTGAGAATCGTTGAAATCGATAGAAAAATCGACCTAACCCAGAAAAATCGGACGATTTTTGTGAAGAACAGGCCGATTTTTTGACTCAGAATGGATATTGTTAAGAGGATAACTAGAAACACGGGGAAGAAGAAGGGATCTTCTTCCAAAGCCCCTCCCCCACCCCCACCACCACCTCAACACATCCCTAAGCTTCCCCCTTCCCTATCCAAGCACAAGAAACGTTATGAACGCATCATAGATCGCCCATTCACCCCTCCTCGCTACATAGTGCTAGATGACTTAGATTCATTGTTTCTTCGGGAGGATGTTGATATGATGCTTGATAGGGCTGGGTTGAGACAGTTTGCTACGATTAGGGAGGATGCTTATACCGAGATCACCCTAGAATTCCTAAGTACATTCGAACATGATCCTAGGGAAAGGAAGGTCACCTTCCGCCTTATGAGCCAAGATCACACCATGTCTATTGATACTTTTGGCAAATTGTTCGGTTTCTCTTATTCAGATGCAGGCACATTTGCTAGAGGTGTTAGTGCTAGTGATTTTTGGGAGGCTATTTCAGTGGGTGAATACGGAGGAGATAAGTGGAGACCCGGAAACTCCAAGGAGACTAGTATGTACAACCTCTCCTTTAAGGTAGTACATAGGATACTTAGCGAATGTCTATTTGCCCGGACAGAGACTCCACAAAAGCTAAAGGCCGATGAGCTTTTTATTCTCTATTGCATGACATCCACCACCATTCCCGACATCTCTACCATGCTTGCTGACTATCTAGGAAAGATAGCCAACAAAGCTAAGGGCGATATTTGTGCAAGAGGTCTTGTCACTCATGTGGCTAAGACAATGGGATTGGACTTCTCCGGATGCACTCTAGCTGAGAGTGCCCTTCCATTACGCTCTCAGCGGTTGGTTGTTCGACAGGTCTTGATTCCTCGAGGGAGAGGAACACTTCATGTGCCCATGCCATGGCACAGGGATCTGAAGAAGAAGCCATCCGAGATCATATGGAAGTCCGAATACACTATTCGGAACAAGAAAAACTGGAAGGAGACGTTCGAGTCGATGCTTGAGGAGTTCTCCCCTCCTACTTACTATGATGATGATGCAGGTGACTCTGAGGAGGATGATGAGGATAGAGGACAGGGGACCATGCTCGAGTTTGAGAGCGACACTCATAGCGGTCATGCTACAGATGCCATGGACACCGACACTCACGATGTAGGCCCTAGCCGGATTAGTAGAGGCGATGAGGAGACGGAGGATGACATGCAGCCACCTCGCCGCTCATTTGCACGTGCTCCAGGACATGGACGAGGACGTCGCCCTCCCCGTCACTTTAGGGAGCTAGTCTCTAGCTTCCAGAGCCTCAACACCGACTATCACGCTCTCCACACCGACTACGACACCCTAAATACTCAGTTCAGGAACTACAGACAGGAGACGGACGCTAGGCATTCATCCTACGATGGCCAGATGAGAGACTTATACTTCCACCAGTTCGGCCACTTCTACGATCCTAGTGCACCGATGTACCCTTATCCACCACCTCCACCACCGACAGAGGATTGAGCATTCCACTTCTTTTACATTGTAAGTATTTTTCTTCATCTCATGCTTGATTTTCACATTGGGGACAATGTGGATGTTAAGTATGGGGTGGGGGTACTTACGATACCTTTTGTTTCATCTTAGTACTTTATGAACTTTACACTACTCTCTATGCTTTGGCTTGTAATAACTCTTGCACTACTTGCTCTCCACTATGACACTTGCATTTGCATGTTCGTTCTTTTTCAAATCCTATGAATTTTCAAAAAAATTTGTGCTTCTTATGATGGAAATGACCTCTATGATGAGAAATGTGTATGTGGATAGGCAAAAAGATGCTTAGTTGTGTTGAGAAGTTAATCATAGCATGAATGAGTTTACTTTTGTTACTTGAACATATGAATAAGTTATATGATTTAGTTGTTTTGATAAGAGAATGAAATAATAGTCGAAGCTATATTGCAAGTTCTTTTACACCATATAAGGATGACTAAGGCGATTCACTTCTTTTCTTTTCTCATATCTTGATCATGCTAGCCCCTCAATGAAATATGTAACCCTCCTTCTACCATCCGGGAATTAGGATAAGTGATAGAAAAAGGCATGTTTGATGTGGGAGGGCCAAAGAAAATGTATTGAATGAAAGTGTATAAATTCATAAATTTGGGGACGTTGAACATGAGGATGAGTAACTCGGCACCATTCACATATCCGGGTGTTTGTGTCTTGCCAAAGTCCAATTGAACGACAAGTCCTAACGGGATATGGTATGTGCATCAAGGGTTTGAGGCATCTCGAAATTGAGAAACGCCGATCTCCTAGGCTTCGGTTTTTGTGCACCGCTGTCCATACTCTCAAAAAGTAAAGTAAAAAGGAAGCAAAACTTTCTACATGCAAAGCATGTGCGGTGAAGAAAAGAATTCCTCTTTCCCGGATTAGCACCACAATTGCCAAAAAGAATTCCTTCCCTTAATACGTTTCTTGGACCTTTCCTTTGATTAGAAGACCTTGAGACTTCTATGCATGTGTTTAAGACTTCATGGCTCAGATTTGTTTGATTTTGATTACCTCTACACCTTTATCATGTCCTTTATTTGTGTTTTCATGGAAGAAAAGGGAGTTAGTTCATCTTATAGTTATCATTGATACATGCTTTGCCTTTTTATGCCTTGAAATATCACTTTGAGGGTGATCCAATAAGAAGAAGCACTACCAAAAGAGAAGTTTTTGAGCTTTCATACATATATAATCCATGATATCTTATATTCTAAATTTGAGTCTTGCTTAGGGACAAGCAAGAGGCAAGTATGGGGTATTTTGATGACATGAATTATGTATCATCATATTCATGCATATTACAGAAGATTACCTCAGTTTACCTTGCATTTAGAGAGATTTTGTGTGCCTTTTATGCTCTATTCAATTATCTGTCGGAAATAGAGGTCTACACGAGTTTTTGATGAATTATAGGTAAATGGAGTGGAATTGGAAGCAAAAGCAAAGCAAGGAGCATCTAAGGATGTTAAGGAAGCTAAAGGAGTCTTAAAGGGATAATAAAGAGCTGAGGAATTGCAAAGGAAAAGCATAGAAAACGAGCCAAGAGAAGAGCACTTTCTGTTGAAGAAAATCGTGCCAAGATGCATATAAATCGGACGATTTTCTCCTCAAGAATTCGAACGATTTTGTGCATAAATCGACTGGGTCGATTTCTTCTGTTTTTCGGCCAAATGAAAAGACGACACAAAGCCCAATTATTTTGGGCTAAAAGAGAGTTTTGCCAAACAGCCCATTTGCAAGAAACTATAAAGGAGAACCCTACGAACGAAAACGAAGAGGCCGCTACGGGAAATCTTTACACGTTTGAGAGAGATTGGAGATTCTTGGAGGAAGATTGAAGAACTTTTGCCGGGAAGCCAATCTTGATTCTTGTTTGTGAGATTTCTTTACCCATTGAAGTGATTGTTGTTTTTGAACACGGAATTGAGTTACTCAAGAGATACATTGATTAGTTTTGAGTTTTATTTACAGATTTGAAGGTTATAGATTTTTTATCCAAGATTTGGTTTTCTTGCGATATTTTTATTAAATCTTTAATTTGATTCGATTTTGAAAATGGTTGGCTAAAACCCTTGTGATTCTGGGGAGAATAGTTGATGATTAAGGCTTAGATGATGATAGACTGAACTCATTCAAACATTAGGACCCTGAGAGTTTAGATTTTAGTTTTGCGACAACAGGAAAATCGGTGTGTTCTTGGAGTAAATCGGCCGATTTTCTAATGAACAGCCCGATTTATTCCTCTGACGAACTTCAATTGAATTAATTCTTAACCAAAACTAATCCTTGCCTAAATCCCAACCTTGATTAACCTTTTTACCCTCTAATTTAATGTATGAAGACACTTCAAACCTGATTCTACATTTAATAGATTAAGATTTCAAGATTTGGGTAATAAAGAGACTCAACATCCTTTATTAAGATTATAAGTGTACTTTCTAGTCTTTACTTTGGAGAGTCATATCCTGGAGTTTTAGATAGTTAGTTTGAACATAATTCTTGTCTTTAGATCTTTCTATATTGCAGCCTCAACAACCCTTATAGAGAGAACCTTTAGATTAGTTATATAGGTTTCGGAACTTCACCGTACGACATCTACCTTTGAACATTTAATCTTGGCAATATAAACTCTGTCCTATATCTATAGAAGTGTCTTGAATCGAAAGCCGAAATCGGATACTTGAATCCTTGGAATCATTTTACCCTTATTTGATCACAAAAGCTTTTCACACTTTTCGCTAGATAATTGAAATCGAACTTATTCTCACCAAATCCCTGAGTTTGACTTTGGAATTCTTACTTTACTACAGCCGATCCGTACACTGCGGGTTCGCTTTGCTTTGAGTTCTAGATATAAATTTAAGACTTTGACGCACACCTTTTCAAGCGAACAGTTTGTAACATTGTTTTACACCATCTTGAAAGAACCTATGTGTTGTCTCTTCCAATTTGTATACTTGCCGGTCATCCAACGCGTTGTCAGAACTACCCTCATGTATATCCTTCATTTGATCCTATTGAGTTGACTTGGGATTTCCTTCTTGTCATCGTAGTTGGTGTTGTCTTTTAGTCTTCACTTTTCTGTCTCAACGTTCTTAACAAGCTCGAAGGAGTTGTCCGCCATTCGTCTACCCTAATGCACATAAGATGTGCATATTAATCCTCACGTTGACACCCTTCAAAATCTACTTAGATGTGTCAAAGGGGTGAGAAACTCGTTATGTTATCTCCGTTAAGGACATAACATAACTATAATTTCTACTAATCTTCGGCCTACACTTATCTATATCACATAACTTTATACTCAAGCTAATAAGTCCAAAGAGAGTAACAACCGAAAGTCCATACTAAGCATACTGAGATCCGCGGTAGTAGTGGTGGTCAACCGTACTTTCTATTCCCAACCAGACTATGCATGTATTTGAAAACCAAAAGTCCTTTTTAAAACTCAGATCCCTTTTCGGGTTCCGCTTAATTACTTATTCGGAATTTCAGAAGATTTCAAGTGCCATTGTTGCCAACCTAGAGCTCTGATACCATGTTGTAACACCCCGAATTCTCAGAACTCGGGACATTACTGGTTAGGACCTCACAATGGGTCCCGGCCTCAGTTTGACAACAATATTACTAGGATCTTGCAACAAGACACAAATAAGAAAAACCGAAATTTATAAAAATGTATTTTTAAACGGATGGATGCAACAAGATCTAACAGCCTATAGTATTTAAACAACGGAAAAGACTAATTGTCTTTATCATGAAGAATGAAACCACAAGATAACACCCAACCCCACTCTAAGGAGTACGGAGACCCGACTGACCACTACTTTCGGATCACTCAGCTGCTGTTCTAACCTGCGGTAAATCTAAAAACACAACAAAACAACCATTAGCTAGTTATCTAAACATTAGGAGAATGATAATAGCACACATACACATAAAATCATAAACACTCATCATGCTTTCAACCAATCCATTTATTATCTTCGTTTAAGTCGTTCACTCTAATGATACTTATTTTGTGACACGAGGGATTCCCAAACCTCGCCTCCGCCCCCGTGTACCCATCAGGAGTGGATCCGATGCATCTCACCGTGTACCTGTATGGTCTGGGTATAGAGAACCTCCCAGTCTCTTGGCAAAGCTGGGCAGTGATGTCACGGCCCGTTATACATACACTTGGGCATTAACACATAATAACCACGGTCGTCCTAACAAGTTATTATTCTTATTATAACACTCATTGCACACACAACCATTATCACCCAACTAATATCAAGAAACCAGCTAAGTAAGTCGCAAGGACTTACCTGAATCAAACCACAACTCTCACAATCTCAACTCGGTCTGCAACCGTAGAACTCAAACGCCTGTCAAACAAGGCATGTGGATCAAAATCACATTCCATACTCTTAGAAGTTATAAACTTCTAAGATGTACAATCTCATGAAGAGAATTTACTGCAAAAAAAGACCCTCTTAAGGTAGAATGACTATTTTACCCTTGATCCCGGAAACTCCGAAAAAGTCTATCGTTTAGTTCTAATATTCTCTTCTAGGACCTATGTCCTATATCTAGTTCTCCTAGAAAGGTTTAGTGGGGATTTATAAGAGTTACACAAGATTCTAGATTTTCATAAAAATCGTTAAGGTCTGACTTTGGGTTAAGATTTAATGCTCCAATGAAAGATAAAGATTCAAGAATAAAATTTCTAAACTTCTATGATATGCATACTAAACATAGGGGTAAAGATCTCTCACAAAAGCTAAAGCATAACTCTCACATAAATCTCCAAAGTTGGGATAAAAGCTGCAATTTCTCATACTTAGTAAATTTTCCTATGTTGTAAAAACAGCCCCACTGTCCTACTTTGAGTCCTTATAAGTCTTAATCCGGCCGTTAACTTTCTCTCAATTTTTAACACAGTAAACTACCTATATCTATCTACCACATATCCAAAATTCAACGGTGGATGTTTGAGTTAAGGCATTAAACTGCAGCCTTACATTCAACAGTTTCTACCCCAAACAAATTGAAACTACATTTTTAAGCAGACAAGTTCTACTTCAGTTCCCCACCCAGCAGCCCTAGATGATAACCCATTCAGAATACACACACAACCAGCAACCTTCCTACTCACTTCTCCCTCACCTACCTTACCCTCTCTATTGTTGTCCCTAATGTAATAGATTCATACCGAAAACAAGAAGAAACGGAAGGCTAAACTGAGGACTCACAGGGAGGGAAAACTTGTGACTGTCCAAGTGTTGTGCGCGGTGTGCCCCGGAACTGGCTGCAAAGAGACGTGCTGGGCATGTCCGGGTCTTGGCTGCAAAGAAACGTGTGGGATGTGTCCGGTTCTGGCTGCCACGAGACCTGCTGTACGATGGTGTAGTTACTCAGGAAAACAGAAGGGAAGGAGGAGGAGACGGCCCTGGGGCTCACCTGGTGGTCGACGGGGAAGGTTGTAGGGCTCCGGTGGCTGCTAGCGTCGCTGCAAGGCTTCAGTCAGTTGCGACTCGTCCCAGTTCAGAGGCGGAAGTAGGCGGCTTCAGTGACTTGTCTCGCATCTGGTTGATTGCTGGAGGTAGAGTCCCGGTATGCGATTCTCCCTGGGTTCCTAGTGAAGGCGAGCGACGTCCCCAAGAAATCCGTCTGTCCCGGCGGTGGTGGCGGCTAAGCAGATCTAGATGGGAAGGGTATCGGAAATGCGTAAGGTGGTTATTACGATAGAGAGGAAGGAGAAGGCAAGTCGGTTGTACTGCGGCTCTTTAGATTAGAGTTAATTAAATTAGGTTAATTAGGAGGTTAGGTTAATTAGGAGATTAGGTTAAGATTGGGCCAACTGAAGGCTTTTGGGCCAGATTTGGGCCTGCTCTTCAAATCAAACAAAATGAGCTGAAAGAAAACTCGTTACCCACCCGAAACCGTTAAAAGTACGGAGTCATATAAGTTATCATTTTATGTGAATCAAGATCACATAAAATGATAGAATTTAATATCGTTTTCATTTATTTTTAATGATTAAGGTTGACGGATCGGAATACGGTTTGATCTGGTATTAAATGGAGAATAAAAAAAATTTTCGGGTATTACAATCAAGGTGGAGTTTCACTCACCCTCCAGAATGTCATCTAGATGAGAAATACCGTGCGAAGACTCATCCGTATCGTACTTAGGAATAAGTGAAGATGGCCCCACATCCTCCTCGCCGATGATGTGATCATGGGCCTCAACGGATGCATCAACGTATGCATGAAGAGATGCGTCAACAGAAACCTCTAAGGGTGTCTCTACGGGTGCCTAAACGGATGTGAAGGCAAGTCTATCCCGTCGAGCTTTAGCCTCTCGATAGGCGGATGTTGTGACAAGTCTCGCTTCTCGCTTATTCTTCTCTCTAATGTTTCTCATCACAATCTGAGTTTTTTTTAAAATCAAATTTTAATTTGTGCTATTATAATTTTTTTTTTTTTGGTCATCTTCTTCGCCGGAATCACCATTAGAGAGCCAATTTCAAAGTTTAAAAAATAAAACTCATAAAAACGCAAAATGGAGTACACAATCAAATTCCAATTATTCCTAAACTAACCGAATCTTAAACTAACCGAATCTCAAAAATAAAACTCATAAAAACGCAAAAAAAAAAACTAAATCTCGTACAAAATCCAATTCCAATTATTCCTAAACTAACCGAATCTTACTAAATTAACTAATTTCACGCCTAATGCAAAAATTACATAAACGATAAATACTAACTTGAAATCGATCCACAAGTTGTCTGTTAATTAGTTGAACTTCCGACATTTGAATCTCGAACCATTGCTCGATTTATGAAGTTTGGAGCGAAATGGATTGAAGAAGAGATGCGAAATGTACGAAGAAGGGTAGAAGAACTCCGGCGGCAGCTGCGTCAAGAAGAAAAGAAGGGGAAGAAGAGGACTCCGCCTCCGCGCCTTGCCCTAAATAGGGCTGGCGTGTAGGTGGAGTCCGCCTGCGCGTACGTGGGTTGGCGCGCAGGCCCAAGTGCATTGACAATGCGCTTGGCCGAGCGCTGTCGGATTCCGCATGCGCCCCGCCCTCGCGCATACGGAATCCGACTCCACCATCTTGTTTGCCGGCGCCAAATAACATCACTCTTACTAAATGAGTTTATGTTATGAGTACTCTTAATAGAGTAATAGTAGTATAAGGCCTAATTAGTCATTTTATCCATATTTATTTATGTTGAGATTGTGATATTGCTTCTTTTCAAAGTACTTCATTCCTACATTCTATTTACCTTTGAAAGGAGTTGTATTTATAGTTGGTTTAGAAAAAATAACTGAATAGCCACAAACAAAGGGCATTTTATTGGATTTATTAAAAAGAACTTGGTTTTGAAATACCAGTTTATCAAAGCTTTGAGGATTTTTAATTATCGTAGAAAGTTCTTGTGTTTGAAGGTTGTTCATGGTCTTTTCCGTGTTTTTAAGTTTTAATGGGTTATTCTATACTTGTTGAGTCGTAATATTGATAGTTATGTGAGTTCAAAAGCACGAT
Source organism: Fagopyrum esculentum (assembly GCA_033239045.1). Lineage (NCBI taxonomy): Eukaryota > Viridiplantae > Streptophyta > Magnoliopsida > Caryophyllales > Polygonaceae > Fagopyrum > Fagopyrum esculentum. Next base: position 52,226,652 of record BSUD01000004.1, read on the forward strand.
ATTTGTTTGTCTATGTTTATAGGTTATTTTAGATGATTACCTAGCTACAATTATCATTTATCAATATTCATGATATATATATATATATATATATATATATATATATATATATATATATATATATATATATATATATATATATATATATATATATATATATATATATATATATATATATATATATATATATATATATATATATATATAACCATATCTTAAATTCATTATAGGGGGATTCTTGTTTCCTTAGATCACTTCCATCACATATTGTTTACAATCGTTATTGTTTTCGTTTGTTACAATTGCTACCTTATTGTCTTGTTTTTCACTTAAAATAATTAATTATTAGTATTATTCAAGTCAGACGAAATCTTTGTGATTCGATACACGATTATACTACATTCGATCTCGTATTCTTGTGGGGAGGTTGTTGTTACTTTTCGGTAAAAGTTTCACACGATCACATGTCACTATTAAACACGTTCTAAAAGAAAGCCAACGACGTGGCGGACAAACTCACTAACTTAGGCCACGACATTCCTGCTGCTAAAGGAAGTATTTCAGAAATAGCCAAAGTTCTCATCTGCAAAGATGTTATATGATGGCAATCATGCCTAACTGTTTACCGTGTAAAAAAAAAATTATGCAACACCGTGTAAGTAAATGACGTAAACATTTCTAAAATATATTAAAAAAGAGAGTTACAAATTTTATAGAAACAAAAACTTACACAAATTAAAATACACAAACTAACACAATCAATAAATTTGGACATATTATTATATTTTATTAGGGAAACATTGTTAGAAATATAATAAAGATATTATTGAACTTATAAATTAAGTAAAAAAACACTTCCCAAAACCCCCAAACTTTATTTTGTCAATTTGATAGAGCATTATGATATTTAAACACTCTACAAATTCACCTAATTGAGGAATTTAGTAGGGTAGTGAGGTAGACTGTTTATGAAGGTTAAATAAATAGTGGGCAGAAAAAGTAAAAACAAATGAGAAAAAGCAAGTATATATAATTTGGGAGTTGTAGTGGGGAGCTTTCCATAGTTGGGACCCATCAATTTTGTTAGTTTCTGACAACATTCCCTAAGCCAAAAAAAGCAGTGTCAAGCTCATCAACTGCTGAAGCTTCTCATCTTTCCCTTCCCATATGGGTTTTCACACCCTTGTCCCCTCAAGAATCTACAAAAGCTGACTTTCACTTTGCATTTCATGTTCCCTCCCTCCTCTCCTAATATCTTATGCCACTACTCTCTACACCAAATCAATACCCTATAAAGATCTCCCCTCCCTCCTACATCTAACTCTCTGCAAATCAAAATCTTTAATCGATTAAGCAGCTAGCTAGCCATGCCGCCCATGAGTCTCCCCCCTGGTTTCAGATTCCACCCAACCGATGACGAGCTCGTCTCTTACTACCTCGACCGGAAGATCACCGGCAGGAAAATCGAGCTCCAGATCATCCCGGAGGTCGATCTCTACAAGTGTGAGCCCTGGGATTTACCAGGTAATTTAATTCATATATTCCTAATTAGTTTTCAATATTTACATTAATTAATTAAATGGAAATGTATAATACTGCAGACAAGTCGTTGTTGCCGAGCAAGGATATGGAGTGGTACTTCTTCAGCCCCAGAGACCGCAAATATCCGAATGGGTCGAGGACCAACCGGGCAACCCAAGCCGGTTACTGGAAGGCCACCGGAAAGGACCGGTCCGTCAAGTCGCACAAGGTGAAAGCCTTGGGGATGAAGAAGACGCTGGTTTATTACAGAGGGCGGGCCCCACATGGTATTCGTACTAACTGGGTTATGCACGAGTATCGTCTTCTTCGATCTTCATCTCAGACGACTGCAACCACCTCCTCCTTGATGGTATATATGTATATTATATATATATAGATGCCCTAATTACGTAACTGTGTAATTGTTAATATTATTGGTATGTATGTATGTCAGGACTCTTATGCACTGTGTCGCGTGCTGAAGAAGATCGCTGAGAATCCCAAGGAACAAAGCAATAATTGTTCAGGTGAAGATGAAGACTCAGTACTGGAAAAACAAGTAGCTGGGTCAGAAGAGAACTTACCTCGTACAAATGAAGAATGCAACTATAGGTTTCCTTCACAAGCTTCTTCAGAGCTGACACAGGGAACCGACCCCCTTCCTCGTGACGATGAGCAACACACTCCCTTCACCTCCGACGAAGCCAACAGCACCACGCCTTACAACAATGCTCAATATAACGCTGCCAACGCCTTCTATCCCCATCTCTTTCACGAGGTAATTCAGATCCCCAACCCTAATTGCAAATTAATTTTCATCTTCTCATTATCATCCCTATATCACTACAATTGAAGGCCCAAACCTATATAATTATAAAATAATTTCGAGTTAATCTATTCTTATACATACAATAAAAAATAAAACAATTTGGTTTACTACCTTTTTCTAATTTTGTGTTTAGTAAATGTACTTCTTGATAGAAGAGTGTGTAGATTTTAAGAATAAATACAAAAATTTGGGATATATTTACTTAATTGAAACATTAAAAAGCCTAATTATTACTATATTTTTTCAAAAATGCCTAGTTACCAAAATTACCCAATAAAATTGATGTCAAAATCATTTTATTCTAGGCATGCCTAATTATATTTCATTTTGTGATATTTATTATCTATATACCCTATAAAATCAAAATCAGTTAAAATCCACGTGTCATTTTTTTAAACATCGAATAGCACGTCGTAATTTATCTTTTTATTATTTAGTTGTTTTGATTATATCTTCAATTAACTAAAAACTGCCTATTTTTAACATATAAATCAAGATAAAATAAAATATTAATAATCTAAAAAGACAATATCTAACTAGTTAATATATTCAATTGAGTAGAATTTTTTTCAAATTTAATTTATAAATTATCGAATATTATAATATATTACATATTAATAAACCAAAAAATATACTTTTAATTATAATTGATAAGAAAATATAATTATAAAAATGTATTTCACGTTAAATGTTTTTATAAAAAAAAATTTCGTGTAAAGCACAGGAATTACATTAACGTGAAAAAATTTCGTGTAAAGCCCAGGAATTACATTAATTTATATATCATTACAATTTATGACCGGTACATTTTTTTGCTAACAAACAATTTTCAAAATGTTCAAAAAATCAAAATACTTATTATTTTTATGTAAATATGCCAACATAAAAGTATTTTGTATTTTTGAATGTAATGTGGTTAAAAGTAGATTAAGTTAAGCTAGCCTGTGACCGATCTGTTGATACTTTGATTCAGAAAATGTGGATCTTAGTGTCAATCTAATAATCCCTTTTGGCACATTGGCTGTGACAGCTCAATTTATATATATGAATATACAATTGAGCTTGAGAAAAAGATAAAGTGTAGAGAAGCTGCATTTTGAGTACATATAAGCTGGAAAATGGTCCATGAAGAAAAAGCCCTTTGAAGTTCCTCTTTTGATCTCAAAAGTTTAAAACCCTCATTTCTTTTCCTAAAGCAATCTCCATCGCCTTCTTCTCCTACCTCCTAATTATACATAGGCCTCTTTTGACTCATCAAAACGCATCTTTTTCCCCTCTTCATACAAATTCATACTGTCGTTGTTCCTAGCTTGTTAACATAAATTTCGATGCTGCAGGATATGCAGATTCCGGATGCACCCTTGTTGGTCGACGATTTCCCGCAGATAAATGTCGGGGATGCATCCGAGGATAAGTTCAAGGAGTATATGAACGGAACTGTCATGCTAGAAGACATCGTTACACTTTGTTCTTCTCAAGAACCTAACCTAATCCCACCTGCATGGCAAAATTATTGATCCTCTCACACAATATATCATTACTACTATATATATATATGTATACAAGATCGCATACTCACATGTAGCTAGCTAGGTAATAACCAAATTAAGTAGAATTTGTTTTTACTTTTGTTTGTGTTTTACCCATTTCCCATCAAGAGCCAACTTTGTCATGGGATGACTTGGTTGCGAGGAGATGACCAATTTTTCATATTTATTCTTCATCGAATACATTAATTATATTTCTTCTCATCCAAATTCTTCCTGCTTTTGTCTTGACTGTATCTTCGATCATGTACGTTCTTCTCTTCTCGTCAATGAAACACTGCTTCAAACTGTCACATTTTTGTAAGCGGGACGACCAATTTCTGAAGCTTGCAGGATTATGTTCATTGCCGATATGACAGGCACGCTCTTCTTTTGCAGTAAATAAGACATGATGTTTCTTTCTGTTCAATTCATCTCAAATATTTATAATATTGCAAAATGGTATGAATAATATCAATTTTGTCAATTTCGTTTGTTGGAAGCATCCAATTAACGAGCTTGATTGTATGGTCGTACAAACCCTAGTTTTGTCAATGTGAATCGGATCGTGTATCCTGGATCCAACTTCTAAAACGCTCAAACACACACGGATAAAGAACAAGAAAAGATCAACTCGATATGTCTTCACAAGGTTCAACTTCCTCTAGTTCCTTGAGTCTCATGAGGGTGAGAGTCGTGTTTCATGCCAAAAGAGCGCGGTGTTGATATGCTTTAGGAGTCGGAGTTCTTCAAGTTCTTGTATATCCATAAGCCTCTTTTTGTCTATAGCTTCAAGATCCCAATTGAGGTTTATGATTGCAAAAAGCAGGGTGTTTCGTCTCAACACGCACGTGACAGGACATCCCAACGACCGATTGGTAAGGAATAGTTCCAAGATGTGCCTTGTACACATTGCGGTAAGCCTAGGGTGCATCGTCTAATTTTAACGTTGATAGCATGTTTTCATGTTATGTTTTTAGATGTGCTTTTGTGCGTTTTTTCCTTTGCTTTGCATGATTTGGGAATTCATAACTTAGCTAGAGTTTAAATTGTCAAAAGAATGTCAACTTCCCCTGTTTCGGGTCTTTGTAGGTACTTTGGCCATTAATAGAGCTCCAATGGAGATATATAATCACTCAAGCCATCCAAGCATATATCATTAATCAACTCATCATAAACCTCAAGAGCAAAGGAAGAAGGAAAGAAAGCAAGGATTCAAGCATGAAGCCAATAGAGTAAGGAAACTCCAAGGAAGGATCATCGAGTAGCCCCAGACTCGGACTAAGAGGGTGGAAAAACAAGAGCAAAGAAGCCACATACAGGAAATTGTCAACTTCTCTCGAGTGAGCACAAAACTCGAGCAAGGAAGACATGAAAAATCGAGAGAATAAGACAATCCACTTGAGCAAGGAAGAACTACTCATGCAAAAGTTCAACATCTCCTACATTAACATCGAGCGACACTCCACTCAAGCAAAGAAGACTACTTCACTCTAGAAAAGAAGACAAGGATGCAAATTTATCAACGTCTCCCGAGTTGGCCACTTCACTCGAGTAAGAAGACAAGAAAACTCGAGAAGAAGCCATATCACTCAAGAGAAGAATACTGCCACTAAGTGGGTGGAAGAACTCGAAGTTAAGGAGAAGAAACTCAGCCAAAGTGTATTATCCACTCGAGGGTGTCTCTATCGAGTTTCTACGTCAGCTACTTCTAGGATCTTCATCCTAACTAACTTTGCAACTTGACTCACTTGCTTCCTGGGGGACAATGTCTTTTAAGCTTATATAAGGGGCTTTAGTTGAATGTTATTGTACATCTCTTCGTACACTTATCAAACTACTTTCTTAGTTATTATTTTAGATCTAGAAACGAGTTTTGGAGCTGATATGGACGGAAATTTGGATCAATCAAAGAAAGGTTGTTGTTCTTCAATTAGTATTGCTAGTTCTTCACTCTCCCAACTTATTTTGCTCATAACTTTTGATTGGTAATGCCAACCATGACATTTTTTTTGTAATTTTATGATGTCTAGGATTATGATGAATGAGTAGTTTCCCATGTATCTAGATTTTGGGGTGAAATCATTAAATCATGCTAGATTAGTATTGATTTTGTGTTTATTCATGATATAAAGAGAAGTCTAAAACTCTCGCCTACATTTCTTTATCCAACAAGAGTGGTTCGGCGTACCTCCTCGTAAATCATGTGGAGTGGTTCGGTACCCTCCCCGTATACCATGTCTGGCCTAATCGCGGAGATCCTTCCATTCCCTCGGGCTATTGAGCAGTTGATGCCACCACCCATTACTCTTGGGCCAAAATATAAGTTGGTTGTACTAAATTATTATCATACTTATAAACACATAATCAAACACCACTATCACCATTCACACTAACATCCGAAAACTAGCTAAGTAAGCCCAAAGGACTTACATGAATCGAGTCACAACTTTCGTTATCTCAAAAACTCGATCCGTAAACGTAAGAACTCAACCGTCTGATATAAAAGGAAAGTGGATCAATAATGAAAGATTTTCCAACTTCTTAACTTTCACGAAAAGTTCACTAAGGTCTCACCTTGATCGAACTTCAAACTCTCATAACAAAATCCAAAAATTTCAATGAAAATATCTAAACCTTCTATACTACACCCTCTCATCACTGGAACAAAGAAAACCCAAAAATAACCAACTACTAATCCTACACAAAAATCCAAAGATGACTTCATGACACAAAATTTCCCATACTTACCAAATTTCCACTATAAAAACTGCCCAACTTCCCTACTTTACAAGGTCATAATCCTAAATCCGACCATTGGATTAAACCCAATTTTTGATACATCAAACTATGCTAATCCACCTACAACATATGAAAAAGTATATCATAAGCCTACCAACAAATCTTGTGATCAATACTCCCTAGGAGCAAAGCTATATTACCTCAAGTCTGTGCACTGGATGGTCCAGGTTTCGACCTTGGGATTGGCTACAATATATCATTCGCCTCTCAATACTCTTCTTCATGTGTACATGCATCGAAAGGGAAAGAAACCCACTTACTCTTCGTTCTACAATCGGTTATGAGTTGCTTGCTTTGTCCTTGCACGGGTGTAGAAGGCTAAGTCCAGATTCGACTCTTGTTGTTGCGTTTGGAAGGAGAAACTCACGAGCTTGGATGGCGTGACAACACAAGGTATGAGTAGAGGTACTAGTCACGGTACACTGTGATCGACTAAGGAGAGGAGAAAGAGACGGCAAGTGACTAATGATGGATGTGGTCCCTCTAATGTGAGACTAGGAAGGAGATGAAGGCTCCATGGCTACTTGTCGTTGATGAAGACTATATGTGTAGATATAGTAAATAAAAGGGGAATATATGTAAATAATGCAAAGTTGTAACAACTATAACAGAACCATAGTGAGTATATATACTCATGTGTATCTGTTAAAGGCATATATGAGAAATTCATTTCATTACATTCACATGGTATCAGAGCGAATGTAAGTAAATCTCATTTTCCAGATCTGATTTTTTTTTCAGATCTACTTTCCTCTACATTTTTCTTGCTTCCGCTTTACAAACACATTCTTATTTCTTCTCTATCTCCATGGCTACCGGTAGCAATAATTCTATCAATTCACATCTGGATCGAACTCCTTCTGTTGATGTCAATGATCCATTACACCTTTCTAATTCTGATAATCCTGGTATGCAATTAGTCTCAATTCTATTCACTGGAGCCAATTTCACTTCCTGGAGGCGCAGTATTCGGATGGCACTCAGTTCTAAACAGAAGCTTGGCTTCATCGACGGCACTTGCGCTAAACCACCTGTTGGAGAATCTGATCGATTAACCCACTGGATTCGCGCCGATTACATGATCCGGTGCTGGATCCTACACTCGATGCAGTCAGACATCGCTGAATTGTTCACATATGCTGAATCAGCCTTGGCGCTATGCAAGGACATTATCGAACGATTTGAGGTATCCAATGCTCCTCTTATATACCAAATTCACAAGGACTTATCATTGCTCGAACAAGAGAATATTGTTGTAGCTGTATATTATAGCAAATTTAAGAAACTATGGGACGAGCTCAGCTCAATAGATGCAATTCCTTCTTGCTCTTGTCGAGGAATTGTTCACTGTACTTGTGATTTGTTGAAGAAAATCATTGCTAGGGAAGCTAACAGTCGTGTTATGCAATTTCCCATGGGTTTAAATGAGTAGTTTGAGCATATTTGTAGCCAGATTCTTTCTCTTGATATTTTGCCTACTGAGAATCGTGTTTTTCACATGATTTTACAAGTTGAAAAGCAGAAAGAACTTACTTGTCACAATCCAGTTGCACATGACATTTGTGATGTGTCAAGATCTCCTCCATACAGACAATCAGGGGGTGGTCGCAAAGATTTCAAGAAGGATAAACTTGATAGAATGTGTACTTATTGCAAAGAAAAAGGTCACTTACGTGAATCATGTTTTAAGTTGACTAGCGTACCAGATTGGTACAAGGAGTTTCGAAGCAAAGAAGATAAGAATTCAGGGAGTTATGTTGATACACACAAACCTTTCTATCGCAGTGCTAATAATCTTGAAGTTACTGTTGCAGACACTCCTTTAGATCTTGCAGATAATCCATCATCATTCTCCACTATGGATCATTCAATGATCAATGTAGTCTGTCAAGAGGTTATTAAGCTCATGATGGATAATCAAGCCACTTCTCCAAGCAATTTTGCAGGTATTGTTGCTCGATTTGCAAATATTGTTGTTAATATAAACACTTGGATCTTGGATTCAGGTGCTACAGATCATATTACATTTTGCAAAGATCTTTTTTCTGTGATGACTAAACTAGACAGACCATTGTTGATTGGTCTTCCTGATGGCTCGGTGAAAGAGGTGTACTACAAAGGGATTGTTATCATCTCTCCAGTCATTACTCGATCTCCAAGATGTTTTCTATCTGCCTTATTTCAAGCATAATCTCCTGTCTATCTCTCGTTTAATCAGCGACTTCCCTATGGAGATTATGTTTACTCACACATCTTGTTTATTTCAGGACCGTACCAGTAAGTCTATCATTGCTTCTGGTTACAAGGAAGGGAACCTTTACAAATTAGCATCCTCAAGCTTGTTGGAGTCTAACCTTGCAGTGTCTAGTGTCATTAATATACCATGTGGTGTACCACTATTTCATGCCAGAATAGGTCACATGTCTTTATCCAAATTACATCACATAGATGATTTTGTTAATTCCAAAATACATCATTTGGATTATCATACTTGTATTACAGCAAAACAACACAGGCTTCCCTTCGAGTCTAGTCATTCTCATGCTAAAAAGGCTTTTAGTTTATTCATGTGGATATTTAGGGTCCATACCATACTTTAGCCATGTGTGGGTCTCATTACTTTCTAACTGTGGTGGATGATTTCACTAGATGCACTTGGACTTTTTTTATGTCAAATAAGCAACAGGTACTCCGGATTATTACAAACTTTCTGGCATATGTCAAGAACCAGTTTCACACTAAGGTTCAGACTTTCAAATCCGATAATGGGCTCGAATTCATGCAGAAGCCTCTCCAGGAGTTATTTCTAGCTTCTGGCATTATTCACCAAAGGTCCACACCATACGTTCCACAACAAAATGGCAGAGTTGAGCGCAAGAACATACACCTACTTGAGACTGCACGTGCTATTCATCTGCATGCTCAATTACCACTTATCTTCTGAGCTAAATGCATTCTTACTGCAACTTACCTTATGAACATCATGCCATCTTCCATTCTTGCATGAAAGTCTCCTTTTGAAGCTCTCCATCACGTTAAACCAGCTTACAACCATCTCAGAGTAATTGGTTGCTTGTGTTTTAGCTTAATTCCCAAGAGAGACAAATTCGAGCCTGTCTCAACCCCTTGTATCCTACTTGGAAATCTTCCAGGTCAGAAAGCCTACAAATTATATAACCTTACCACAAAAAAAAATCACCATTAACCGCCACGTTGTTTTTCAGGAACACATATTTCCTTTTCAAACACCTTCTTCTTTACCACCTACTTCACCCTCCTCTTTTCCTTTACCATTAGTTACTCCAGCCCCTAATATAGACCAACCTCATTCATCACCTGCTCTCTTATCAAATTTACCACCACAGGCTACTCCCATTGCATCACATGAGCATACTTCTACTCCTCCATCTACTGATTCATTTGCTAATCCCATTCAAGTACCATTTCATCCTATATCTACTCCATCCACTAGTCCATCTCAACCTCCTCTAATTATTCCTTCATCTCAACCTCCTATAATTATTTCATCTACTCGTCCTACCCATACCACTACAAGACCTGCTTACTTACAAGATTACCATTGCAATACGGTCTCTTCTCTTGCTCTTTTTGATCTAGCTCCTTATTCCCAGGATTACATTCATGCTCTCTGTAATATAATTCAATCAGTCGAGCCATCTACTTATCACCAAGCCAAACAATCCCCTCTTTGGATTGAAGCCATGACCAAGGAAATCCAGGCCTTGGAAATGAATGACACTTGGGACATTGTTCCCCTTCCTTCTAGCAAAGTTGCTATTGGTTCCAAATGGATTTTTAAGCTTAAGTATCGAGCTGATGGCACAATTGAACGACATAAGGTCCTGCTAGTTGCTAAGGATTACAATCAAATTAAAGACAAGGATTACAAGCATACTTTTAGCCTAGTGGCAAAGTTTGCTACCATTCGTACAGTGTTGGCATTGGCTGCTTCTCATTCGTGGCCATTGCATCAACTCGACATTAATAATGCCTTCTTACATGGCTATCTTGATGAGGAAGTCTATCTTTTGCCTCCTCAAGGTTATAATAAGGTTCCTTCAGGTCATGTCTGTCGACTGAAGCGTTCCTTATATGGCCTCGAACAAGTCAGTCGGCAATGGAACAAAGAGTTCACCAAACTACTTATTCAGTTGGGTTTTGATCAATCTCACCAAGAATATTCTTTGTTTGTTAAAAGTTCTTCTCTTGGTATTACCATTGTCTTGGTATACGTTGATGATGTGTTGATTACTAGTGACATCCCAACTAAAATCCAGTCACTTAAGGCTGCACTCGATCGAGCATTTACCATCAAGGATTTGGGATTAGCTAGATTTTTCCTGGGTATGGAGATTGCTCACAATTCCACTGGCTTGCTTCTCAACCAGCGCAAGTATATATATGATATCTTGCATGATACCTAGATGATAAGCTGTAAATCTACTAATTTTCCCATGCAGCGTAACACACATTTATCATCTGACTCTGGGGATTTATATCATGATCCTGAGGTATATAGACGTTTGATTGGACGGTTACTCTATCTCACGCTTACCAGGTCCGACATTGCATACACCGTCCAACAACTCAGTCGATTTCTAGCATCACCCCGTATTCCACATTGGCATGCTGCAACCTATCTCTTACGTTATCTCAAAGGCACAATGGACTTTGCTCTAGCTTATTCTCCACAATCCAATCTATCACTTACAGCTTATAGTGATGCAGATTGGGGCTCTTGCCCTTTTACCTATCGTTCTATCACAAGTTATTGCATTTTCTTGGGACAATCATTTGTATCCTGGAAGACAAAGAAGCAGCGTACAGTTAGTAAATCATCTGTTGAAAGTGAGTATAGAGCTATGTCAATGACAAAAAGTGAAATCATTTAGCTTGATGGACTGCTCAATAACCTTCATCTCAATATACCTCGCCCTTTTGTGCTCTATTGTGACAATAAAGCGGCACAACACTTGGTTGCAAACCCATTTTTTCATGAACGGACCAAACATCTCCGTATTGATTGTCACTTTGTACGAGATGAAGTTCAGAAAGGTTTCATCAAGACTGCTCATGTCCCTTCTACACTTCAGCTGGCAGATATTTTCACCAAATCTTTGGGTGAACATTAGCACATGTTTTTATCTCGCAAGCTAGGCCTTGTCATCCCTAGTCCAGCTTGAAGGGGGGGTATAGACTATATGTGTAGATATAGTAAATAAAAGGGTAATATATGTAAGTAATGCAAAGATTTAACAACTATAACAGAACCATAGTGAGTATATATACTCATGTGTATCTGTTAAAGGCATATATGAGAAATTCATTTCATTACATTCACAGTTGGCGACTGTAGTTACGTAGGGAGAGAGAGTAGCTCCTGGTGTCGTTGTTGCTATTTGCTAAGGTCCCTGGGGCAGTTGTTTTGTGTGGAAGGTTTAAGCAAGGAGTTGGAACTCTATGGCTGAGGCAAGGTGGTGAATGGGAACGCAAAACAGGAAGAGGAGGGCTAGAGTTGTTAGGATGCGAGGAGAGGGATGAACTTGGACGCTGAAATGGGATGATGAAGGCCGTCCTTGCAAGGTGAATGGATGGTTTGGAGTACGGGTGTGGAAGAGGAAAGAGATCATGTGCATTCCGTTGTTAAGGCAAGTGTATATGCAACCATATTTCCCTTCCCATTCCCATCATCACAAGGACAAGATTATGTCCATAAATGTGGCCAAAAATGAAAAAGGAAGATATACGTGTTGTGAAGGGAAGGGATTGCAGGAAAGGTGGTTGGGAGCAACATTCCCATGACGGACCAGCTAGGGCAAGTCAAGAGAGGCTTGGTCTTGATGGGCTCAAGGCCTTGTCATGACTTGTCTTGATGACCCATTTACTCTAGTATTTGCAAGAAATAAGATAATTAGTCATAAATGTATTTTATGTGAGTACTAATCTTACATAAAATGATAAAACTTTAATTTCTCTCATGATACTAGTATCATGTACAAAGATGAAGTTGGTCGAATTCCGGTCTGACTTGGAATACACAGAAATAAATTTCTGGTTATTACATGGAATACAAGTAGAAGAAAGGACTTGTATGTAATCAGGATGAAGAGGAAGATGGTGTATTATAAAGCACAATACACTAGAAGGTCCTGCATGCATCAATACATACGTGCACATGCACATACAATTAGGAGAAGAAGATTATAAATGAAGGAGCTACACCACACACACTCCTCGGTTCAAACATGCATAGAAGACCCCATACCCACACTTTCCTATCCGGCTCATCCATGCAAGCATATGAAGATGACCGATTATATATCTTCCCCGGAGCGGGGAGGCCATGCATCATCACCAGCTCGGTCGGCCATGCAAACACCCATGTCTCTTTCCCGATTTGGGTTTACCATGCAAACTATCCGGATCGAGCATGCACACGTGAGGAATGGACTACACATGAAACTTCGGATCATCCATGCACACATACGAAGAGGGCCAATTATTGTGGCTGATTTTCAGTCCATTGGATTATAATTTTCAACCCATAAGACATTTTTTAATTATGGGTTATTTTTTAGCTTTTAATTGTTATATTTCTGCCCATGTTTGTTTTAATTATTTTGTAAATAATTTAAGTCTTATAATAGAGAAGCTTAAATATATATTGAGAAAATCATATCTTTCATAAGATATACTTGCTTAATCTTAGAAGATCCTATCTTATTAGAAGGTAGATCTTGTATTAGAGTAGAAGATTAAATCTTATCTTACACAAGATAGATCTTATTGTTATCTTTTTACTTTCTAGGCACTCGAGCCTCTCCTATATATATAGGTTACTCGGCTCATACGTTCATCACCTTATTCATAATACTATTCATAATTTTTGGCAATTGCTTGTGCAATTCTTTTGCTTCCTACGCGGAGTAGAGAGTGGGTGAGGTCTCGTTCGCCCCGTAGCTTGGACTTGTTTGAGTTGCTATGTTTGTGTCTACAAGTTGGTATTCTCTCACGCTTTTCACAAGCCTCCTTCATTGTTCATAGGTTGACGTACCTTTGATCATTGATTGTAGTGGAAGGGTTCTACGATCGTTCTTGGTTGTGTATTAGGGTCTTAGTTTCTCTATCGTGCTCCAAGTCTTTTCTTATGGTTCAACCTTGAAAACTCCACCTTGTTTATAATGTTTTACAGGTGTAGATGATGGAAGACAAAACACAAATGTAGTAGTTGAATATACTAAACTATGTATTGATTATATTCTCTAGATGCTTGGTTGGTTTGAATTCAGTGCAGGTATTATTAAATGTCAAGGGCCTTGATTCAAGGGCCTTGAAGTATAACTTAAGGACAAAGAAGATAGCGCTTACAAAAGGACGATCTCAAAGGCCTTGAAGTTATATAGATGCATGAAGGATTCAAATGCAAAGAAGATTTTCCAGGAAGATTTGTTCAAACAGAAAGATTTTATGGAAGATCTTTTTCAACCGAAGATCTTAACCGAAGATTTTCTAAAAACAAAAGCGGCAGAATATCTTCTCTTTCGATTCAACAGATGATGAGAAGATCAAGGAGCTAAGGACTCGACGTGTTCTCAGGAGCTGAAGATTTACAACGTCTACCTTATCTCGAAACAAGAAACGATCTTCTTGGAGAAGAAGATTCATCTTCAAACGGTCATCTCTCCAATGGATAGAAGACCTCTCCATAGAAGAGTATAAATGAAGATGATGGTCGAAGAAGACAGATACACAAGCATACACGGAAAACATCTTTACGTCTTCAAGCAACCTAAACATCTTCATTCATTGTTTTTTCTTTCTCTCATTTACGCAAAAGCTTTATCCCCTTAGAGAGAGAAAACACAAGAGCTCCATTGGAAGATCTAAATAGTGTTCTACTAGAGTGTGTGTTACTCTGCAAAGTAACTAGGCTATTATAGCTAGGTTGAGAGTTGGAGCTAGATCGTAGCATTGGCTACAGTGAGAGAAGAAGGGGATTTCTTCTAGTTTGTATCTAGGACTCTTTGAAGCTGATAATAGATAGTTAGATCCTAAGGTTATACCCTTGGACGGAGAGTAGGATATTTAGAGCCAAACTTCGTAAACATATCCTCGTGTCAATCTTTTACATTCCGCACTATATTTTGCTATTGTGACTAACTTTATTTTGCAGGAGCAAGTAGTCAAGGCCCTTGAAAGTTGTTTCAAAGACCTTGAAATCAAAGTTTCACAAAGAGCATAGATCGACATCAAGGCCCTTGAAAGGAGTTTCAAGGCCTTGAGATTTGGTTTGCGAAAAGTTCCCATACTCTATTCAACCCCCCTCCCCTTCTAGAGTATCTTTAACTTATTTATTTCACCTACCGATTCTTCAGACCCAATCTATCCAACTACTAACCCATCATCATCATCGAATCACATCAACCATCCCATGCAGCCTTCTCCATACCCACCACCACCCTTTTCAAGATTTATCCCCTGTTTGCTTGATCCTTGTAAAAATGATCGAGAATATGATGTCGAAAGATCGGGACCCAACACACGGCTAACCCCTTATCAAGATTAGTCATTCAAGTTGAGACTTACAAGGTAATATGAGGATATAATGCAACGTTAAGATACCTATCATGCTAGAGTAGGGTTGATTGTTGCCAAAAGGATAATTGAGCCTACTAGTAATGTTGTTATCCAAATTGTGACTATAGTGGATAATGTAAACAAATAGCAAACACCATGTGGTGCTTATATTATGTAGTATTATCATGATTGTGACTAAGCTTAATCAATTAGTATGGAAATATCAAACACCATTTTATGCATATTAATTGATATAAATCTATCATATGAGCTTCAAAAGAGGATTAGGATGCTTAGATGAAATTAACCTAGTTACATGCACATTATTCCCTTCATTGATTGAATATTACTTCTTAAGCGTGCTACTAGTTATGATTTTGGAGTATTAGTCTCAAACCTAGTGTTTTTTCATATGGTTGATACTTGTTTGTTACTTGGTTTTGGCTACACACTTCTCCCAAAGATTTGATCCACTGATCACCCCTTTCCTTTCTTTGAACTTGATCGCAATCTAGCTGTATATAATCTCTTAGGATTTTGACCTTGATGAAAACATTATTTAATTACATATTATAATGATTGTATACTTGCGGAAATTTGTGATTTTTGAGTGTTCACCCATCTCACATCAATTTTTTGGCGCCGTTGTTGGGGATTCCTGACTTTGTTTTGATTGTTTGTTAGTTATTTAGCAGTTTAAGTGTTTTTTACTTTTCATATGCTTTTGTGGGTGTTTGTGATTTGTAGATTGAGGATCAAGAGATTGCTTATAGATTAGCTTCTTTGTGGGCTACAAGAAGATAGACATATGATGACCCAATTGAAAATGATGGATGGAATGCCCAACAAGAAGAGGAAAATGAAGAGTTTCTTTTTTTAAATGAAAAAATGCTAGAGATACTCAATGCCAAGGTTGATTACATTGCATATGATCGATGGATGCTTGAGCAACAACTAGATCAACAAGACAAAGCTATGAGAATATAGCATGAAGAACTTCTTGCTAGAGAAGAAGAAGCTTATAGATTGCTAGTGACTATGAAGAAGTTCCTTCCCAAAGTAGAATCAATTTCAAAATAATCAAGAGATGCTTGAGTAATAATTTGGTCAACAAGTCAAAATTTCAATAAAACCACTTGAGGCTCCTCAAGTTATTTAAGGCCAAGTTTAAGAGATGACGATTGAGGAAGATTCAAGTATTACAAGTTAAAGCATTAAGAAGCCAAGCTTCAAAGAGTCAAGTTTAGAAGTGCCTCATGAGGAAGAAGTTGTCCCAAAAGAGACTAAGGGAAGGGATTTGAAAATGCAGAAAGAGATTGTGGACATGATCATCATGATCAACCTCATTGGAAAGATCCATGACGACCCTCCAATGTCTAGAGATGATTGTTTGATCAAGGATGGGGCAACTCAAATGGTAGAGACTATCATTCCACTCACCCTCACATGTGCATTGTTTGCTAAGGAAGTAAAAGATAAGTATGGGGTAAAAAACTTTATGAAGCAACATAACATAAGCAACAAGGCAAGTCAACATTCTCTCACAAGAATGAAGGGATAAGAAGGCTTGGTGAAGATTTACCAAAGCTCGGAAATAAAATTTAACTCCTTCATGCTCTCACCGTGTTTTTCTCAAGGGAAAGATAACAAGGTGGATAGGATTTCTCTTAACAAAGTGGTTGCCTAAAGATGTAATATGTTTTTCCTAGAGGAAGATGGGTCGAGTCTATGACCTTAAACAAGGGTGCTTAATGGAAGGCAACCCATTAGTATGTTTTTTTTTTTATTTTTGATTTTATTTTGAAATACTAGGAGTGTTAGTTGTGTTGTTTTGATCTTACAAAATAACATATATATGGAGTAAATATTTGAAGAAAATTGTCTAAGGAAACAAGGAGGAATAAAGGATTCAAAGTGGAATCAATTTCAAATAGTCAAGAGATGCTTGAGTAATAATTTGGTCAACAAGTCAAAATTTCAATAAAACCACTTGAGGCTCCTCAAGTTATTTAAGACCAAGTTTAAGAGATGACGATTGAGGAAGATTCAAGTATTACAAATTAAAGCATTAAGAAGCCAAGCTTCAAAGAGTCAAGTTTAGAAGTGCCTAATGAGGAAGAAGTTGTCCCAAAAAAGACTAAGGAAAGGGATTTGAAAATGGAGAAAGAGATTGTGGACATGGTCATCATGATCAACCTCATTGAAAAGATCCATGACGACCCTCCAATGCCTAGAGATGATTGTTTGATCAAGGATGGGGCAACTCAAATGGTAGAGACTATCATTCCACTCACCCTCACAGGTGCATTGTTTGCTAAGGAAGTAAAAGATAAGTATGGGGTAGAAAACTTTATGAATTAACATAACATAAGCAACAAGGCAAGTCAACATTCTCTCACAAGAATGAAGGGATAAGAAGGCTTGGTGAAGATTTACCTGAGTTCGGAAATAAAATTTAACTCCTTCTTCATGCTCTCACCGTGTTTTTCTCAAGGGAAAGATAACAAGGTGGATAGGATTTCTCTTAACAAAGTGGTTGCCTAAAGATGTAATATGTTTTTCCTAGAGGAAGATGGGTCGAGTCTATGACCTTAAATAAGGGCGCTTAATGGGAGGCAACCCATTAGTATGTTTTTTTTTTATTTTATTTTGAAATACTAGGAGTGTTAGTTGTGTTGTTTTGATCTTACAAAATAACATATATATGGAGTAAATATTTGAAGAAAATTGTCAAAGGAAACAAGGAGGAATAAAGGATTCAAAGTGGAATCAATTTCAAATAGTCAAGAGATGCTTGAGTAATAATTTGGTCAACAAGTCAAAATTTCAATAAAACCATTTGAGGCTCCTCAAGTTATTTAAGATAAATTTTAAGAGATGACGATTGAGGAAGATTCAAGTATTACAAATTAAAGCATTAAGAAGCCAAGCTTCAAAGAGTCAAGTTTAGAAGTGCCTCATGAGGAAGAAGTTGTCCCAAAAGAGACTAAGGAAAGGGATTTGAAAATGGAGAAAGAGATTGTGGACATGGTCATCATGATCAACCTCATTGGAAAGATCCATGACGACCCTCCAATGTCTAGAGATGATTGTTTGATCAAGATGGGACAACTCAAATGGTAGAGACTATCATTCCACTCACCCTCACAGGTGCATTGTTTGCTAAGGAAGTAAAAGATAAGTATGGGGTAGAAAACTTTATGAAGCAACATAACATAAGCAACAAGGCAAGTCAACATTCTCTCACAAGAATGAAGGGATAAGAAGGCTTGGTGAAGATTTACCAAAGCTCGGAAAAAAAATTTAACTCCTTCTTCATGCTCTCACCGTGTTTTTCTCAAGGGAAAGATAACAAAGTGGATAGGATTTCTCTTAACAAAGTGGTTGCCTAAAGATGTAATATGTTTTTCCTAGAGGAAGATGGGTCGACTCTATGACCTTAAACAAGGGTGCTTAATGGGAGGCAACCCATTAGTATGTTTTTTTTATTTTTGATTTTATTTTGAAATACTAGGAGTGTTAGTTGTGTTGTTTTGATCTTACAAAATAACATATATATGGAGTAAATATTTGAAGAAAATTGTCAAAGGAAACAAGGAGGAATAAAGGATTCAAAGCAAGGAGGTAAGTTTCCTACATCGCGTAGAGGTGTACACTTAGGTCGAGTGAACCTTGAGTTTTGGCTTCTATAGCGCCACTTGATCGAGTTTTCCAAAGCTCAACCGAAGGCGACCAAAAACCTACCTCGAGTTTTGAGTGCTAAAATGTTTTTCAAGTGTTCTAACCTCAAATAATGTTTGATTGCAAAAGTGAATGCTTATTTTTCATTTTATTTATCTTTTATGCTAAAGAGGTCAAGTATGTAAATCAAAAGATGAATGCAAAAGTGAATGTAAACCAAGCAAAAAAAAAAAAAAGAGGATTGGAAATGCAAACCAAGTAGAAAACATTGTAAAAAGAACAATCATGTTTGATTGCACCTAAGTATATGTACTTTAGCTAATTTTTATTCATACGGTTGAACAATGCAAACCAAGTGCAAGAATCAATAAAGACCTCTAAGTAGCAAGCTTAAGTTGTGTTAACTTAGGATTCTTGATTATAGGTTTCTTGTGTGAGCATTTAACATTCATCTTTCATGCTTAAAATTCATGATCATTATTCTTGACATTGTCTTATGCCTTTTAATGACACTAATATTTTGAAAAGTGATCGATCATTTGAAGTATACTACCAAAAATATTTTCTTTCTTTGTTTTTCATTCTTTTATCCTTTGTATTTGTTCTTGTTTGGGGACAAGTAAGAACTAAGTATGAGGTATTTTGATAGCATGCTTTCATGTTACTTTTTAGATGTATTTTTGTGTGTTTTCACCATATTTTGCATGATTTGGGCATTCATACCTTAACTAGAGATTAAATTGTCAAAATAGTACATATTTCCCTTGTTTCACGTCTTTGTATGTATGTTGGCAAATAATGGAGCTCAAATGAAGATATCTAATCAATTAAGTCATCCATGCATCATACATCAACTCATCATCAACCTCAAGGGAAAAGGAAGGATGAAAACAAGCAAGGACACAAGCATGAAGCCAATGGATCTAAGGAAACTCCAAGTAAGGAGCATTGAGTAGCCCCTCGGACTAAGAGGATGGCAAAACTCGAGCAAAGAAGCCAAGGAGAGGAAATTGTCAACTTCTCTCGAGTAAACCCAAAACTTGAGCAAGGAAGAACCAGTTGTGCAGAAAGTTCAACATCTCCTAAGTTAACATCGAGTGACACTTCACTCAAGCAAATAAGACTACTTCACTCAAGCAAAGAAGACAAGGGTGCAAATTTGTCAACGCCTCTCCAGTTAGCCACTTCACTCGAGCAAAGAAGACAAGAACACTCAAGAGAAGAAGCCAAATCAATCGAGAGAAGAAGACGACCACCTAGTTGGTGGAAAAACTTGAAGTTAAGGAAAAGAAACTCAGACAACATGTATTATCCACTCGAGGGTGTCTCTACCGAGTTTATGAATCAGCTACTTCTAGGATGTTCATCCTAACTAACTTTGCAACTTGACCCACTTGCTTCTTAGGGATGGTCATGTGTTTTAAGCCTATATAAGGGGCATTGGTTGAATCGTATTATTTCATATCTTCACACTTTTCAAACTACTCTCTTAGTTACTATTTTATAGCTAGAAACAAGTTTTAGAGCTGATTTGGACGGTAATTTGAATTAATTAAAGGAAAGTTTGGTGTTCTTCGATTGTTCTTGTTAGTTCTCCACTCTCTTAACGTGTTTTGCTCACAACTTTTAATTGTAAAGGTCAAATTCTTCCATTCTTCTTCCTAATTCTCTATTATCTTGTCTACTTTCCAACCATGTAATTTATTTCTACTTTTATGATAATCACGTTTACAAAAAGTGAGTAGTTTCCCATCTAAGTTTTGGGGTAAAATTCTCAAATTATGCTAAATTAGTATTGCTTTTGTGTTTATTCATGATACAAAAAGGGGACTTAAGCATGATTAGTATCATATAGGACAAAATAAATTTGGGTTTATTATTCATTCATATTGTATTTATCTCAATATTGGCGTTTAAACTTTCATTAGCTTACAAGGTAATATGAAGATGATTATGCAATTTTAAGATGCCTATCATGCTAGAGTAGGACTGATTGGAGATGAAATGATGATTGAGACTACTAGTGATGTTGTTATCCAAAATTCCAAATTGTGGCTATATTGGATAATATAAGCAAATTGCAAATACTACGTGGTGTTTATATTGTCTGATCATGATTGTGACAAAGCTTAATCAATTAGTATGCATATAACTTTAAAAGAAGATTAGGATGTTTAGATAAAACTCACCTAATTACATGCACTCTATTTCCTTCATTGATTGAATATTACTTCTTAAGAATGATATTAGTTATGGTTTGGGAGTATTAGCCCCAAGTCTATTGTTTTCTCATGCATTTGATACTTGATTCCGGTTACACACTTCCCCCAAACATTTGATCCATTGATCACCCTTTTTTTCCCCTTTCGTTTACACACTTAAACCTTGCTTTGAACTTGATCACAATCAAGATATATAGAATATCTTGGGAATCATTATTGATGAAAATATCATCTACTTACATTGAAAATAACCGTATACTTGCAGGAATATGTAATTTTTGAGTTGCAACCAATCTCACATTAAACATCCAATCCAGGCAGGAACAAAAAATTGTATTTTCAAAGATATTCTTTATCTTCCCGTTCGACACTTCGACCTTCTCGTTGGTTTGTGGATGCTAGGGAGTCACAAAACAATGATTAACAATGTGCTTCCGCAATAGGGTCTTGAAGTAGCATTCAATAAAGTGAGATTTCTTGTGTCTGTCACCACGAGGGCGGTGACAGACCCAGCTTGCCGCTGGGGCGGTGACAACCAAAAATCAGTTGTTACATCAGATCCCCCTAAAAAGAAATTTTATCTTGAAACTTGCAACGAACCATAAGGTCATACAACCACCAGGGTGAAGCAGAAACACTGAACTCAACTCATAACAACTCATAATCCCTCGTGGGGTATATAACTCAAAACGTCACACAAAACACAACTCAACAACGGAACTAAAACTCCAACAACTACGCTATAGGTACATCCAACTCATCAAAACTCCGGATAGTTCCTCTGGATACTATCCTCTGTCTCCCAAGTCGCCTATTCAGCTCCTCGCATCAACCACTGAATCTTCAATATCGTTATGTCCTTCGATCGCAAGCGTCTCGTACTACACTCTAAGACAACTACCGGATGCTCTACGAACGTATGGTCTGGTACGTACTCCCATAATTGAGACACATTGAAGACTGGGTGAACACCCTCTAGTCTCGGTTGTAGAGAAAGTTTGTATGTTGCGTCTCCAACTCGCTCAAGAATCTCGAAAGGTCCGACATATGCGGGGCTCAACTTCCCCTTGACGACGAAACGTCTAACACCTTGTGTTGGGGATACTCTCAACCATACCTGAGCTCCAACTCTGAACTCTAGAGGTTTGTGCCTCTTATCTACGTAAGACGGCGACTTTGATCTGCTAACATCTACTCTCGGATCAACGCCACTCTAGCCATATCATCTTGTATCTACTCAGGTGCTACACAGCTAGCACTACTAGGCTCGTCCCAATACAGCGGGGTACGGAATCTCTGTCCGTATACATCCTCATAAGGAGTCACCCCGATCGATGTGTGACAACTGTTGTTATACGAAAACTCCACTAAGGGAAGGTGATCTGGCCACACATGTCCCCAGTCTAACACGCAGGCTCTCAACATATCCTCTAGATTCTGGACGGTCCGCTCAAACTGACAATCGATCTGAGGATGATAAGCAATCGTGAACTGCAAACTCGTACCTAGGGCGACATGCACTTGCTACCAAAACCTCGAGGTGAACCGTCCGTCTCTGTCAAAGACTATAGTCCTTGGTACTCCATGAAGTCACACTATTTATCTAGTGAACTCCTCTACTAGTTGACTCACCGGCCACGTCTCCTTGATAGAAATGAAACGTGCGGTCTTCGTTAGTAGATCTACTATCACCCAGATGACATCAAAACCTCGACTCGATCTCAGACCGGTGAAAAATCTATCGAGATGTCCTCCCACTTCTATTGAGGAACGGAAAGTGGGTGTAGCTCTCCTCCTAGAATATGATGCTCGATCTTGACCTACTGACAGGTCACACACTGAGCTACATATCTCGTGACGTCTGGCTTCAGACCTCCCCACCAAAAAGAGCATATGATATCCTGATACATCTTACTCGCACCGGGATGCCTTGAGTAAGGTGTAGAGTGAGCCTCTTGTAGGATCCGATGTCTCAGCTCTCGATCTAAGGGTACACAAACGCGCTCTTGACATCTCAAAAGTACTCCATCGGCACCGACTGCAAACAATGGTGCCTCTCCTTGAGACATCCTGTCTCGGATCCGTGTCAAATCTGGACAACTCTCTTGCTTCTATCAGATTTCTACCAACAGATCTAGTAACATCTCCAAGGTAGACAAGTGGTTGTCGGAATCTAGAAAGTGGATATCAATCTCTAGCCATGCTAAGTCTTGCTGTAACTAAGGTTGAGTTATCAGCCGAGTGATCGCCATTTCCCGGGGAGTCTTCCTACTGAGGGCATCAACTACCACATTCGTCTTCCCTAGTTGTATAAGATCTCAAGATCAAAATCCTTAATCAACTCCAACCATCTCCTCTAGTGGTTATTCAAATCCCGTTGAGTGAATATGTACTTCGGACTCTTATGGTCTTTGAATATCTGACACGTTGATCCGTACAGATAATGCCTCCAAATCTTCAAAGGGTGAACAACTGCAGCTAACTCGAGATCGTGGGTAGGGTATTTCTCCTTATACGTCTTCAGTTGTCTCGACGCGTATGCTATAACCTTACCCCTCTGCATCATAACACATCACAAGCCGAGCTTGGATGCATCGCTATAAACCACAAAGTCCTCAATGCCCTCTAGTTGAGCTAAGATAGGAGCGGAGGTCAACCTCTTCTAATTCTCCTCGAAAGTCTGCATGCACGGCTCGGACCACACGAATCTCGTAGACTTCCTTAGGAAGGAAGTGAGGGATCGGGGGATAACTGAAATTCCCTCCACAAAACGGCGGTAGTAGCCCGCCAAGCCTAGGAAGTTGCGTACTTCCTTGACGTTCCTAGGAGGCGGCCAAGATGCTACAAAATCGATCTTCGCCGGATCTACCTTTATCCCTTCAGCAGAAACAATGTGACCAAGGAAGGCCACCTTATACATCCAAAAGTTGCACTTAGAGAGCTTAGCGTAAAGCTCTCTATCATGCAGGACTTGGAGTACGATCCTTAAGTGTCTTGCATGCTCCTCTCTACTACGAAAGTATACCAGAATATCATCAATGAAAACCACCACGAATTGGTCTATGAAGTCGATGAAGATGTTGTTCATCAACTCTATGAACACGGCAGGTGCATTCGTAAGCCCGGAAGGAATCACTATAAACTCGTAGTGGTCGTATCATGTCCGAAATCCCGCCTTGGTTATGTTCTGCTCTCTCACCCTCACCTAGTGATATCCGGATCTCAAATCGATCCGAGAAAACACTGAAGCTCCGTACAACTGGTCCAAAAGATTATCGATACAGGGCAATGGGTACTTATTCTTGATTGTAACCTTGTTAAGCTCTTGGTAGTCAATACATAACCTCATCGACCCGTCTTTCTTCCTGACAAAGAGTACTAGTGCGCTCCAAGGAGATACACTATGGTGGATGAAGCCCTTCTCTGCTAACTCCTCGAGTTGCTTCTTAAACTCAAGCATCTCGATAGGCTCCATGCGGTAAGGATCCTTTGATATCGGTCTTGTCCCGGGCTCTAGATCAATGTCAAAGTCTACACTCCTTTGTGAAGGTAAACATGATGGCTCTCCAAAAACGTCGGTAAACTCGTATGCTACCGGAATCTCCTCCAGCACTGGGCTCGTACTATCCTTCATGACATAGCACCATAAAGCGTCGCAACCCTGACCAATAAGTCTCACAGCTCGAACTACACTGATGATTGTACTGGTCTTTCCGAGATCTCATCATCGGAAACTATCCACATGGCCTGACTCTGTTGTTACCGTCACTGTCCTCTTGTCGATGTCCAAAACCGTCTGATGTCGATCAATCCAATCCATTACCAGAATGACTTCTTCATGTACTAAGTACATGACGAAGAAGTCAATTGGCCAATCACGACCTCTAAATCTAATTGGGCAATCGTGAACCTCTCGTATACCTCTAATCTTACCCCCATCGGGTAATCCTATAAAGAAGGGTCTCCCCTTTACGGTAACTAATGTCAATCTATCTACACATGCATTAGATATGAAAGAATGTGTAGCACCGGTATCAACAAGAACTCTGATAAGAAAACCATTAATATAAATGGTACATGTGGTCGTTGGAGCTGTCAGCTCCACTGCACTCCTTAACTCGTATACTTTGGTTGAAGCATCTCTGTTGTCTGACGTACTACCGACTCGTCCTCTACCTCTCCCCTGTCCTTGAGCGAAACCTTGACAAGTGGTAAGACCATGAGCTCTCTGTTGCTGTTGTTGATACTGAGGTCTCTACCCACCTCCTACAACGTTGACAAGTGAGGAACCCTGTTGTGATAACGCCTTGCCTTGGTGGAAAAACGCAGCTCTATGCCCGGGCTTGCCACAAGAAAAGCAAGTCATTGCAGTCTTCTTGCAATCAGCTCTCATATGTCTAACACCTCCGTAGTTGAAACATTGTCGTCCTCTGTCGGAACAACACTTTCAACAACCTCTTCGATGAACGCCTCATATGCCCGGGCTTGCCCAATCGATTGCGCTCTTTGTGCTCCGGACCTAACGAAGGTCCCGTTCTCAGCCTCGGGAACAACACTTTCAACAACCTTTTCGATGAATGCCTCAACAATAGGCGGATCAACAACTGGGGCTTGGCTCTGACCTCTAGCTAGTGGAGGTCTTCCTACATGTCCTTGTACACGGACAACAGATGGAAGAGGTGGTCGACGACCCCTTCCTAGCCCTACATCAGATGTAGCTCTAGTACACGTCATCTACTATAAGGATAGATATATAGATATATAAGGTCACGCTGTCAACTAATGTAGAAATCTAGAAAAAGCACATAAAGGCCAACATAAAAGAAAACTAACTACTAATATCCGCGGAGGTAGTGATGGTCGCCCGTACATCTATCCCAAACCGACAAGTTTAAAACAAAACCCACTTTTAAAAACGTCGACCCCTTGCGGGTTCTATTTATTTATCTATTCGACCTTTAGAATATTACGAGTGTCATTGTTGCCAACCTAGAGCTCTGATACCATATTGTAACACCCCAAGTTCTAGAAACTCGAAGCGTTACAGGCTAGGACCTCACAATGGGTCTTGACCCTCAGAGTAGCGACAATAACATCGGATCTTTACAACAAGGCATAAATAAATGAAAATCAAAACTGTTATAAAACCAAAGGTAAAACAAAGGGAATCGTCAAAGACTCACAACCGAGTTCAAAACAAAAGGAAAAGAACAACAATTGAAATATAAACTCGATCCCGTCCTATAATGTATGAAAATCCCGGATGACCACATCGTCTGTATCACTCAGCAGTATCTCTAACCTGCATGACATCTACAACATCGGTATAAACCGTTAGCTAACATTCAAGATGTCAGAAAGACAGTAAAGGCACAAACACACATAAGGTAATATAAACATATAGCATGCTCGCACTCAACCGATTATTATCTTTCATTAAGTTAATTATTTTACTAATTCAACTTATGTTGTCACACGAGAATCACTATGATCTCGCCTCTGTCCCTTTTCACCAACAAGAATAGAGCGGATACATCCCTCTGTCACTTGTTGAACTGGTCGCAAGAGCACTTCCACTACTAGAAACGCGGGTCATTAACTACACTTTTTTAAGGCTTTTATCGGCGTTAAATAGAGTCGAGAAAAAACATCTCGACACTTTCACAAAGAATAGTTATTCGCGACGCGGACAATGGTCGACGCTTTTTATCGTCGAACATTGTCGGTGCTATATACGGTCGTTAACTCATTATCGACGCTTTTGTTTTTTGATTTTTCTTAAAAATTCAAATATATTGCACGTTAGAAAGCATCGAGATTTTCGCCTGCCATGTTCCCTCCAAATTCCCGCCAATTATTTTATGCATTTATCGACTCCTAAAAGAGTTAATATGTATTCCCGCCAATTTTAAACCAACTTCCCGCCAATATTTATTTGCATTATCGACACTATCAAGCGTCCATAATATTTCACGCCCAATATTTGCGGACACTAAAAAGCGTCGATATATGAGTAATGGGCAATTAAGTTTTAGCGTCAATCCCTATAAGAGATTGACACTAAACATTATTGACACTTTTATGAACCATTATAAACACCCTGTTATAAAAAAATCATTACAAAAACAAGCATTTACGATACACGTCAAACGTGTAAACTAGTATCAATAAATCAAACAAACATTACATATAATGTACTTTTTACAAAGTGGTAGGATTAATCCACAACCACCCTAGTTGTGACACCAATATTAAATAAATAGAACAAGTATTTGTATCTTGTAAGAAAATTGAAATCCTGTTGTAAAATGCAACTTTACAAATGTGACATCACTTGGCCAGCACATTCATAAATTTTCAGCAATTTAAATCATTTCAACAAGCTGACATTCCTCCATAGTAGCCTCGTAGACAACCTTTTCAACTTCAAAACCAAGTCCACCGGTTACCTCATTAGTATGGAGAATTGTCAAGTTAAAAACAACATACATACTCACATGTGTCCTATCCTTTGCCAAGTTAGCTAATAAATGTATGAACATGAGCAGATATACAAGCAGAGAAGTAAATTCGCATAGTTGATGAGCAGATATAGATGCAGATAAGATGATTACTGGAAGATTCAAAGAAGTAGAGAAGTAAATTCACATAGTTGAGCAGAAACTGAAAACAACATACATACACACATATAAACGAAGTCACGAGTCCACCAAATCAAGCTATGCATCTCCTCCCAACATGATCATTTGTAGACAATGATAATTACTGGAAGATTCAAAGAAGTAGAGAAGTAAATTCGATTCAAACAGTAGAAACAACACTACAGTACATGAGGCAGAATTTTAGTTATCATTCAATTCAAACAACACTGCAGTAAAGGAGGCAGAATTGTAGGAAAATGTAATTCCATACCATAACCATGGTGTATAGACTTGTGACAGAGGAAAGCGAGTGAAGGGGTAGTAGAATCAAGCCATCATAGTGGTAGAAACATTTATGATTTATATCATCCAATTCAAGTAGTCTAAACCTAATCCACTTCAAGCCAATATTATCATCCGTCAACCATTACATACAAAACAGGTACCCAAGGGACACCAGTGGCATGCTGGTAAAAGACATGACTATTTTAAGAATAAGAATAACATATATACATGAGCAGCATAAGTTCGTTGAAAAGGGCTCTTCTTTGCATTGAGGTGGAAATGATAAAGCATCAAAAAATAAATAAAATATTTAATTAATTGATCAAATGATTTGAACTTTCAATCTTAAGACAGATTAGACATAACAATGTCCACGTCCATGTAAATCAGAATTCAAAAGGATTCATTATTGATAATTTTGTTTGGAAATTAAAGTTGCCTAAACCATCACATATGTTCACTACTTCATGAGTAAAAAGCATTTTCGAGTCACTGTCCCATGTAAATACCTACTGAAGAGCGAGCAAGTGAGTTCTATCTTTATATTCAACATTCAAAATATCTCAAAATAGATTTTCAGGTTGTAAAGTAGTTAGAAACTACATCTTTATATACTTCCTAGCTTCATTCTCATTCAGTTTTCCATTTTTGGCCTATCATCAAATGAACTAAAACAATTGTTGCCATATGAAATAGAGAATAATCTAGATGGAGCCATCCATTGAAACCATAAAGTAGAGCACTCCCTAGTATTTCTGAAGACAAATACAGCAAAGGCCTTTGACAACTGAGCATACATTGTTTCATAATATTCATTTCTATAAGCAAAATTTGATTGAATTTTGAAGGGACTAGTAAAACAATCAATAAGTGAGATTCATTGGACGGTTACCTCTAAGTAAGTGAGCTTGAAACTAGAAGTGAAAGAAGAGCTGAACCCAGCTGAATTTTGTTAAGCAACTACACACGCTGCAGCCTTGTTAAATATGAATGGTACAAGTCAAAAGCAAAGAAAAACATTAACTAAAGTTTAAATTTAACACTAACAAAAGATATGAGTCTGGTTTTCCCAAATTGGAGAAGGGTACCATCAGCAAAATCCAATGCATAACAGTAAGTAGAATCAAATTGGTCGGCAGGCCACACCTTCCCTCATATCTGATTAGGAAGC
This sequence comes from Fagopyrum esculentum, assembly GCA_033239045.1. NCBI lineage: Eukaryota > Viridiplantae > Streptophyta > Magnoliopsida > Caryophyllales > Polygonaceae > Fagopyrum > Fagopyrum esculentum. The sequence goes on from BSUD01000004.1 coordinate 52,255,928, forward strand.
GAGGGGAAATATATCAACATTAAAACCACACAGTGATTATTTGTTACACAATATAGTATCCCAAATTTCTATTCTACAATACACTAAAACATAGTTCACTTATGATTCTTCATTCCTCTAGTCATTTTACATAAAGCTGAAGTATATAGATTAATAGTAGTATACAAGAATTTTTATATGTGTCTCCTATATGCGTGTATATGACTGCTAAACTAGCTTAACCACATGGAAACTTTAACTAGAAGTAAAAAATCCATGTAACATTTATGTGCTTAAAGATATGATGACGAATAAAGCAAAGAGTTAGTTAAATATCCATGGTAGTAAAAGTAATAACAATTTCCAAAAGAAGTGAGATTGCCCTTTAAAGTCTCTCTTATATAGGCCAACCTTCTTCCTCTTTTCCAGCTCAGTTTTTGCCATTTGAATGAACATCTTTATTTTGCAACCTAGAATAAAACAAATGATACTTTGATGAAGGTTACTTAACACATGTCCAATATAAGGAAAAACTCAAAGGAATAAGTAATTGAACAATTTCATGTGGCTCTCTTTCAACCATCAATCATAACTTCATTGCCAATGGCTACTAGGTGTCGCTTATGGGCTTCACCCTCAACGGCTGCTATATACTTGTATAAGCACTTGTGCAAAACAGTTATCACTTCAAATAACACAAATTTAGCAAGAAAGTAAGGAGTGATGAAACATAGTTAGGGAAAGAATATGTGATTAAACACACAAGGCCCCATGTTACTAGGAGTATGTTGAACATGATCATTCTACCGGGTTTTAAAATACCAATTAAAGCACCAACAACACAGAAGTAGCTACCAGAAAGAACATGTAGAAAACACAAGAAAGCCCATACAGTTCAGAATCACAAACAAATTTTCTTCCACCAAGCAAGAAAAACAAAAGGAAAGGGATAAATCATAGTTTCCCACTTCGTCTTTCTCTTTCATTTGGATAAGGCTAAAACATGGATTAATTGTTCCAAACAAAAACTCATAGTTTAGTGTTGCGAAATAATTGAGTTGTTATCCTGAAGTTATTGTCAGAATCATAAGATATACCAAATGACAAATCAATATATGGCATACCTATGACAACCCGAGATAACATGGGCCAACAACTCAATAGATAAGCGTCTAAGTAAGTCCAAACCTTAAAAGTCCCCCGCTCTCTAAGAGAGCGGGGGAATTTTACGATAAACAACAGCTAAGTAAGTCCAAGGGACTTACTTCACTCAAAGGTAAACTCAAAGGTCAACTACAACTCAGTTTCCCGAAAGAAAGGAAGGAATGTCTGCTCAAACAAGGCATAAAAAATCAGAAACGAAACAATTGCTAGAAGACTATAACTTCAAGTCTCCACGATCTCTAAGAGATCTCCACAAGCTAGGGTCACAAATTCTAGTCCTACAGATTCCCAAGGGTCAACAACATCAAGACGAGATAAGGGAAGCAACGAGGAAACGATGAAAGGAAGCAGCTCACCAAAGACGGGAGCGACTGCATACAAACCGTGGGGGCGGCCAAACGGCACCGTAGGGGCGGCACTGGGAAAAACCGCGGGGGCGGGAAGATGTAGGCCCGGGGGCGGTCGCTTGAAAAAAGCGACTGTTGTGGCTCTTTTTGACAACAACCACACGGCAAGGGATCCAAAGCTCGATTATTTGTTCCACACTCTTCAAATCTCAACCAAGGGAGCCTGAGAACATCAATGTATCAACAATGGAAATGCCAACATGAGTCAAGGTTCAAACTTCATTCTTGAGAAGAAGAAGAAGAAGAAGAAGAAGAAGAAGAAGAAGAAGAAGAAGAAGAAGAACGAAAAGAGAAACAGAAATAGAAGGAAGGGAAACATGCAATGGCTCATGAACGTGAGAGAGATCAAAGGAAAGAAAGACTTACACGTTCAACAGGGTTCACAAGGAAGAAAGTTGCAAATTGCTCGGGATTGAAGAACGTAAGCAAGAGACGAAAAAAGGAAGAGAAGACGGGAATATAAAAGGAACGGTTGGAAGGATAAGGAAGGACGTTTCAGGGTTAGAAGATTTGAGGAAAGCCGGTCAAAGGATAGAAGATCGGATCTTCTAAGAAATGAAACAAGATATAAACAAAAAAGGAAACATATCTCGCGATTTAAGGTCAACCGCACCTGCGGGATGACCCTTCTACGACCACGGCTAGCCGCAAGGGCAGCTACTTTCACCGCGGGGTCGGTGACAGACACAACTTGTTGTTGGGGCGGTGACAGCCAGAATCCTGTTGTTACACTTTTATACATTCATCTATACTGTAACACACAAATCATAATTTGACAGTATAAAATACTAGCTTTTCATTCAAATATGATAAAAATGTGTGACAAAAAGAAACCGAATTCAAATGAAAACAAAAAAAAACACCAACTAAAATGTAACATTCGGGATTTTTATTCCGGTTGTTGGACGGTTTATCGGTCTTCCCGCAGGCGCGGCTCAGTTTTCCCGCAGGCACGATGTGCTGAGTGACGGGTTTTTACCTCGTTTCTGTTCCGATCTTTCATTTGGGGAGTGACCTTTCGTTTTAGGGATATCGACCCCTCGTTTCCCTCTCCTTTGCTTGCCCATCAGCTGAGTTCCTCTCTCCTCCCATTTCACTTTCACGTGAATTCTTCTTCTCCTCTAGCTCCTATCATTTCCTCTCTTTTGCTCTACCTTCTTCATTGGATCTTCCATGGCCTTCCACCTTTGTTTGTATGAGCTACTCCTCTTGGATACGAGATGGAGACAGAGGATCCAAGCTATACTATTGTAGGTAATCTTCTTCTTCCTCCTTCATCTTCTCCTTCTTCCCCAAGCTTCAATGGTGAAGTCATGGACCATACTCTTTCCCCTTTTGGCTTGCATGTGAGTGGATCTTGTCTAGGATGGTTGTTTGCATGTGGATCTAAGTGTTGGATGATATGGAGCCAAGAAAGGAAGCTAGGAGGCCTTGGAACATCATGAGCCAGTCGAGGAACTCGTCGGGATCGCCTTTCTGGAGTTCGACCGCACCCGCGGCTGGACAGCGCCGCGAGGGCAAGTGGCAATCACGAGGAGAATTTAACATTAACAATATGAGATAAGATAATTTCTGAAAGATTAACTTCTAGCCCATTCAACACATGATACAAAAACACAAGTAGTTGATTTGTCAGCACATCTCTGTTGTTAACCCTTGGTACCACACATCTAACAAAAAGAGTACAAACAATCTGGCTTCAAGGCTTAGACAAGTAGTAGTAGGTTGTGGTAAGGCATTAGGTAGAAGAAACTGTTCTTTGGCCATCTTAACGGTTCTAGCGGGAGTAGGGTGAACAAAAGCATCATAGCGAGGAAGACCAAAAATATCAGCAATAATCTCAAAGGTAATGGTGATTTTCTTACCTTTAACGACAAAGTCCATAATTCATTCTCCCCTTTCTCTTCAAGCGGATAAGTTGATCTAGAATAACTTGGTTAATCTGGGGAAGGATGTCTCCCCTGTGTTGAGAAGAATACAGATAGAGCTTGCTTTTTAAGCACTTCAAGCCCTGGTAGAAAGAGGCATGTGAAAAGTTCTCGATCGACTAATTCACACATGCATTCGTGTCGTTCGTCGAACTCAGTCATCCATTTCTTGACGGCTATTTGACTTCCAAACCATTGTGAGGGAAGGCCTGTCTTGGAAAAAATTTCAGCATCATCCATATGAAATGGGGCACTAGAGCTTGAATCTGAACTTGAGCTTGAGTCAGAATCTGAGTCGGAAGAGATCTGAACCACTCTTTGTCGTTTGGGGGCCGATGATATGGCATCATCTACTGAAGATCTCTTGGATGCCATGATGAAAATTTTTAAGAGAGAGAGAGAGGAAGCGGGTTTGTGAAAATTGAAAGAGTAAAGCACAGAGTTTGCAAAGAGAAGATGAAGCGGAAGAGATAAAGAAAGAAGAGAAGTATTATTTAAAGGAAGAAGTCACATCAACGTAAGATCACTAAGATATTGAGAAACTCAAAATTTTGGGAGAATCATTGTTGATTAAAATTCTTTTCATAAATTTTGTAATCACTTTTCAAAATTCTTTGAATCTGAAAATAAAGCATTTTGAAATCCCTTTTAAAGAAAACTCTTACAAAAATTTAGGAATTTGAATATCTAAACGATATGATTTCCTAAATTATCCGTGTAAATCAATTTACCCTTGAATCTCATTTCAAGGCCCTTGAATTGCCTTTCAAGGCCCTTGAAAAAGATAACTGGGTTGCATACGAAGGAGAAAATAAAATGATTTACTCCCCCTACGTTAATGATTCCTTGTTCAACATATCAAGCTCCAATCTAATAAAATTAAATTGCTGATCAGGAAGAGGCTTGGTAAAAATATCTGCAAGCTGCAAGTTAGTAGATATAAAAGAGATCGAAACATCACCTTTCTCAACATGATCACGTATGAAGTGATGCCTTACATCAATATGCTTAGTCCTTGAATGCTGCACAGGATTTTTGGTTATAGAAATAACACTAGTATTATCACATTTTATAGGTATACCTTTCAAATCAAAGCCAAGATCACGAAGTTGTTGAGCAATCCATAGAATTTGTGCACAATAGGCTCCCGCAGCTATATATTCAGCTTCGGTTGTGGATAGGGCGACAAAATTTCGCTTCTTGGAGTGCCAACTAATTACGGATGACCCTAAGAATTGGAAACATCCAGAAGTGCTTTTCCTATCGACCTTATAACCTGCAAAGTCTGCATCTGAATAGTCAACAAGGTGAAACGAGCTTTGACGTGGGTACCATAACCCTAGATCCTTAGTGCCACTGAGATACCGAAAAATTCTTTTCACAGCTATCAAGTGTGACTCTTTAGGATTAGCTTAAAATCTTGCACATATGCACACACTAAACATAATGTCACGTCGACTAGCAGCTAAATACAACAATGAACCGATCATACCTCGGTACTCCTTTTGTACTACACTTTTGCCATCTTTGTCATGGTCAAGCGAAAGTGTCGAACTCATAGGAGTCTTTGCGACCTTAGATTGATATATCTTATACTTCTTAAGAAAGTCCTTTGTATACTTGCTTTGATTGAGAAAATTTTCTTTCTTTTCTTGCGTAAATTGAAGTCCAAGAAAGAAATTTAGCTCACCTATTAAGCTCATTTCAAATTCCATGCACATAATATGTGAAAATTCCTTGCAAAAGGAATCATTAGTAGCACCGAATAATATCATCAACATAGATCTGTACTACTAAAATATCGTTGCCTCTGGTTTTGATAAATAAAGTTTTATCAATCAAACCTCTTTTGAATTTGTTTTCGAAAAGTTACTTGGACAATTTTTCATACCAAGCTCGAGGAGCTTGCTTAAGACCATAAAGATATTTGTCCAATTTAAAAACGTGATCAGGAAATTCATCATTTTCAAAACCAGGAGGTTGAGAAACGTAGACTTCTTCTTCTAAGAAGCCGTTTAGGAAAGCACATTTTACATCCATTTGAAAAAGTTTTATACTCATAAAAGATGCAAATGCAAGTAGCATACATATGGCTTCTAACCTGGAAACCGGAGCAAAAGTCTCCTCATAATCAATACCTTCTTCTTGGTTATAGCCTTGTGCTACAAGTCGTGCTTTATTTCGTATGACTTTGTCACTTTCATCCAACATATTTCGAAAGACCCATTTTGTGCCGATGGCGGATTGATGTTTTGGTCTAGCAGTAAGATTCAAAACCTTGTTTCTCTCAAACTCATTTAGTTCGTTTTGCATGGAAATGATCTAATCGGGTTCTTAAAGAGCTTGAAAATAATTCTTTGGCTCGATAAGAGACACGAACGTAGAGAAAGCACGTAGATTGTTTACTTTAGATCGAGTTTGAACTCCTTCGTTTGGATATGAGATCACATTCTCTTGTGGATGGTATGAAGAGTGTTGAAATTTTCTTCATTTGTAAGATGGAGCAGATCCTGAAGGTTGAGCCTCATATGCTTGACTAGATTCAGGTACCGTTGATGTATTCCCCTTGGTTCCTATTTCAAGGACTTGAAGTTGGGTTTCAAGCCCTTGAAACAGAGTTTTAACATTGCAGTTTTCTATTTCAAGGTCTTGAAGATGTGTTTCAAGGTCTTGACGGTTTTCTTTGGTATCTTGAATCTTTTCTTGCATATTCTTTTCTTGATCTTTAGGATCTTCATCTTCATCCGAATTGTGATCTTCTCGTTGATTCAAATTTAGATTTGCAAAATTTTCACTCAAAGTACCATCATTGCTTTCATCAAAAATAATATGGATACTTTCCTTAACAATTTTAGTACGTTTGTTATAAACACGATAAGCTTTGATATTTGAAGCATATCCAATGAATATAGCTTCATCACTACGTGCATCAAATTTCTCAAGGTTATCTTTGTCATTGTTATGAACAAAACAAGTACATCCAAAGGGTTTGAAATATGAAATATTTGGTTTCCTTCCTTTAAAGAGTTCATAAGGAGTCTTTTTCAAAATAGGGCGAATTAAGCATCTATTCAAAATGTAATTAGCAGTATTTACTGCTTCAGCCCAAAAACGTTTTGGCAAACTATTTTCTAAAAGCATAATCCTAGACATATCCTCAAGAGTGCGGTTCTTACGTTTCACAACTCCATTCTGTTGAGGAGTTTTAGGAGCTGAAAAGTTATGTGAAATACCATATTTTGCACAAAACAAATCAAATTTTAGTTGATCAAATTCTCTACCATGATCACTTCTTATAGAAACGATAGGTAGGTTTTTCAAAGTTTGCAACTCCTTACATAATTTTGAAAACTCAAACAATGCTTCAGATTTTTCTCGTAGGAAAGAAATCCATGTGAAACGAGAGAAATCGTCCACAATAACAAGGATGTACTGCTTGCCTTTGGGATATTTGAAACGCATAGGTCCACAAAGATCCATAGGTAAGAGTTCAATGGGTCGAGAAGAACTTACAACTTTCTTAGGTTTGAACGAACCTCTTGTTTGTTTACCTTGTGTACAAGCTTTACATAATTCATCTACCTTGAAATTTAGGTTTGGCAAGCCACGTACCAAATCTTTTGAGAGTAGCTTCTGCATTGTGTGCATACTTACGTGGCCAAGTCTTCTATGTCAAAGCCTTGGATCATCAGTCAAGGCCTTTAGATATTTTAGCTTGGTTTCTGAAACTTGGTTAGTACTCATAGAATAAACATTGTAACATCTAGGAGCAGTAAGCACAATGTCACCCGTTGTTTTGTCATGAACTTCACATTTTTCTGAATCAAACAATACTTTGTTGTCTTTATCACATATTTGAGATGCTAAGCAAATTATACTTCAAACCGTCAACCAGATATACATCATCAATGAAGTTAGATGAATTATAACATATTTTACCAATGCCAATAATGTCACACTTTCCTTTATCACCAAGCATAATGGTTCCAGATGATTGCTTCTTTAAATCTGAGAATAGTGAGCTTTTTCCACTCATGTGTCTTGAGCAACCACTATCTAATATCCATTTATGCTCCTTTATCTTGGTGATATCCTGCAAAACAACAAACATCAACCTTTCCGGGTCGACCAAATGGCATATTTTGGTCCATATTCAGGTTCGATCATGTTTGGTGGTCTAGTACCTTTAGGAACCCAGATTTGTTTGACATGTTTCCTTAAACATAGAGGATAGATGTTTCTAATAATATAAGGGTCATTTCTTCTATATGGACAAGTAGATTTCACATGACCTTTTTTACAACAGTAGAAGCAAGTAGGCATATGAATACTTCCTTTGGCTTTGACAAAAGTGGTAGTTGGTTTTCTAGGAAAGCTCCTATGATAACCTATACCATTGTTAACTGAGGACTGTTGTTCACCCATCATTCTTTCAAGATTAGCTTTTGAACGAGTAAATTTAACAAGTGTTGCCTTCTAGTCTTGACACGTTAAAGTTAGATCAACTTTCTCTTTCTCTAGATCGATATAGTTTCGATGAAGAGAGGAGAGGTTGTCCTTTAGAATCACATTTTCCAATTCCAATGCCTTGATATTGTCATCAAGGTATACCTTTTCCGTGTTAAGATTTTCAATCTCCAGAGACATCTCACTTAGTTGTTTTTCTTGTTTAAGAAGCTTTTTTTTAGAGAATTTATCCTTATTCTATGTTCCTTGTCACATATAATGATGTCTTTAAGGAATTGTTTCAAGTCAGATTCAGGTTGAGACATAATAGTACTTACCACACTGTCAACATAGAGATTTGAATATTCTTCATGATTGGCCATGAGACATAGGTTTGCTTGTTCTTTTTCGTCTTCTGATTCATTTGAGGATTCTGAATCACTCCATGAAGCTACCATAGTTTTCTTCTTTCGATCATTTTTCTTGAAGTTGGTCCTCTTTTTTTTTGGACAATCCTTCACAAGATGATCTGTTTCACCACATTCAAAACAAGTCAGCACTCTAGTTTTCTTGTTAGAGTTAGAAAACTTACCTCGGGGTTTTGATGTTCGTGAATATTCTTTATTGTTTGCAGATTGTTTCTTTATCTTGAGAATTTTTGCGAGACCCTTAGAGATCGTGGCAATTGCATCTTCTTCTTCATCATCACTATCTTCCTATTCTGATGGTAATTCATTCTTTCTTGATTTTAATGCTAGATTCTTAGTGTTGGATGGGAGCTCTTCATCTTCTTCACCAAGAACCATTTCATGTGTGATGAGTTTTCCAAGGAGGTCATCAAGAGGAAGAGTTGAGGGATTTTGAGCTTCTTCGATGGGAGTCATCTTTGGTCCCCACTTGTCTTTAGGTAAGCTCCTTAGAACCTTCCTAACTTTTTCTTAATTTGTGAAGACCTTTCCTAGTGAGTCCAAGTTGTTCACGATCTCAATGAATCTTGTTTGACTGGTTCATTTGGATTCATCTTGAATAGCTCGTATTGTCTGAGGAATATGCTAATCTTTGTTTCCTTGACTTAAATTGTTTCTTCGTAAGTGACAACGAGTTTGTCCCATAAATGTTTTAAACTCTTGCATGATGAGATGCGGTTGAATTCGTTGGCATCTAATCCGCAATAGAGTAAGTTCATAGCTTTGTGTTTCTTCGACACACTGTCCAAGTTAGCTTGTGTGAAGTCAGCTTCCTTCTTTGGGATCTGAAAATTCTATTGCGGATCACCTCAGCCGGCTACCTCCTACCTCGCTTGAGAAGGATGACCTACCCATTGATGATTCGTTTCCAGATGAGCACTTGCATTTATTGGAACATTGGATAGAATCCTTTGTTTCACCCCATGATGAAGATGAAGTATGGAGTGAGGACACCTTACAACTTGTTTGAGGATGGCGTACGGTCCAGCTAGCGACCTTAAACCAAGCGATTCTTGGGAGGCAACCCAAGGTATTGCTTTATTTTCCCTTTTCTAGCTTAGTTTAGATAGTTTGCTTCGTTTTGTTTTTGCGTCCTCCTAGACAGGAACCAGGTACTCTCTAAGAAAGGATTACAACTCAGGAGCTGCACTAGAAGGACAGAAGCTCGAGAAATTGAGAAGACGGAGCTTGACTGAGACACATCTCGGGTGCAGTCACAGGACCTCGACCGAGATGTTCTTGGTCAACCTAGGCGATTAGGTATGACAATCCACTCTGACACCTCGGTCCACTCAGGAACATCTCGACCGAGGTGTAACAAAATTCAACGAGGGGTATAAAAGGCGAGACGGTTTCTCACTCTTCCCACCTTTTCCCTCTCTACGACCGACCTCACCGCGGCGGCTTCCACTCCCAAATTCTCGACTCTTGCTTGTTTTCCACGGTTCTTGGCTCGAAATCATCGGAGGAAGCACGAGGTTTAGTTTCCAAACAACAAACAACAAGGAAAACGTTTCATTCTGCAAAATCTGGGGTACTTTGTTCCAAACCCTAACTCTTTCCTTCTTTTGTAGCTTCTGGACAGATCTGGCTTTGGTTGCCATTGATTGTTACTGAAAAGGATATAACTACCCCATAGGAAGCTTTTGGTAGTGTTTTGGGGGGGAAAAGCTTACAGATTCAGGAGTTGCGTTCGAACAACACTTCGCCTCGGTCCAGTCGGCTGTGTCTTGGCCGAGGTGTTCTTGGGCGACCGAGGTGTTCATCCAGAATGGAGTAACAGATCAGATCGTCAGTTGGCCTTGAGAGACAAGCCCAGCAGTTCTCACCATTCTTCCCCTTCTTCAACTTCTCAGTTTTCGATTCCGGTGATCCACGAGCGACACTAGAAGGATTACGACCGGATTTGCGGGCACCCATCATTGCCCCGCGATTCCTTGATGTTGTTGCCTTCGAGTGCCTCCATGTGGCAGAGGACTTGAGGAAGATGATCTCAATGGTTGGCTTGGAGGAGTTCATGGGTATTAGAGCGTCGGCCTATCTGGAGCCGACGATGGAGTTTTTGAGTTCAGTCACGTATATGCCGGAGCATCACGGGATCAAGTACCGGCTGCTGAACAAGAACTACGTAGTTCCTATGGATCAATTTAGGGAGATTTTCGGCTTCCCTACACCTACTATTACTAATTTTCCTTCCCGAGCGGTGGCTCGGAGTTTATGGGGCGAGATTGCCCACATGACAGATCACAGGGACAAATGGCAGCCCGGAGATTCCCGAGAGCATATCATTTTCCACCTTGCTCACCGGATTTTCAGCGAGACACTTCTGGCGCGTACTGAGACGCCCCAAAAGGTCCGTCAGGGGGAGCTTTTGAGTTTGTTCTGTATGGTGACGGGAGGAGTGCCAGATTTTGATGCCATGTTGGCACATGACCTACACAAGATAACGGGGAAGTCAAAGGGCGATATCAGTTGTGGTGGGTTGGTGACCCACATCGCCACTTCTATGGGTTTGGATTTGTCTAGTTATACACTGCTGCAGCTCCAACGCCGTTGGGACTGCAGGAGATGATCACCCGACACATTCTAGTTCCTCGTGGCCTTGGCATGCCCTACATTCCCATGCCATGGGAGACGACACCTCCACAAGGGATTATGTGGTCATCACAGTTTTCTGCCTTTGATCATCAGTATTAGTTTGCTGCTTGGTTCCCTTATATGCAGGATGCTAGAGATGCAGATGATGATGATGAGGAGGAGGAGGAGTATGGAAGAGGAGCTACCATGGAGACCGGTACTGATACCGGCGGGTCCAGCATTCCCATTGTTGACCTTGACGACGAGGCGACGGAGGATGAGAGAGCACCACCACCACCTCAGCGCAGATCCCGCCGCCGTATAGATCCTAAGGCCCACCGACGGATTGATGAGCTGACTGATCAGATGATTGACCCCTACGCGGCTATGACAGTTGACATCTCCCAGCGCTTTGCTGATGAGCAACGACACACTGATGGATGGATTCATAGTATGAAGGAGAGCCAACATTATCAACGCCATATGATGGAGATCCAGTTCCACTAGATGATGGGCTATCCATTCGATCCATCCCAACATCCCTACATTCCACATCCACCACCGCCAATTGACGAGGACTAGAGCTTCATGAATTTTCTTTACTTATTATGCAGTTCAGCTAGGTCCGGTGAGTACTTTATCTTTTAGACTTATATGTGACCCATTGGGACAATGTGTCCCAAGTATAGGGTATTTAGATGTATTTATGTGACTTATGTGCTACTATGGTTTGTATGACTCTCTTTCGGATATCATTGCTTATTTGGCTTAATATACTTATTTGTCATTACATGCATAAATACAGGTTTATGTTTGAGAAAAACGTCAAAAACCAGTCTGAAAAAAAAATTATGGCTCGACCGAGACGTTCATGGCCGATCGAGGATGAACACCTCGGATGACGTCAAAACACCTCGACCGAGATGGTTCTTAACTGAAAGGTTTTTCGAAATGTTTTATGCTTCTTTCTGGATATGACCTCGATGATGATTCTGTTTGCAGATTGGTTTTGAATTGTTTATATGCTCGAAAGGTTTTATGATATGTTTAAGTTGCAAAATGCTTTGTTTGAAATTCTAGCATGTTTAATACTTTGTTTTTATCAAAATTATGTTGGATTTGAAGGTTGACACCACATGATGAGTTCTATCACATTCTTTCTAGGATGACTAAGGCAATTCACTCTCTTCTCTTATTCTTCTTGACCATGCTTTAGCCCCTCATATACATATTTGCCTCCCTTTACCTATCCGGGAATTTGGATGCAGTTGACGAAAAGCAAGTGGAAGTGAAGTTGAGATGTTGGCTGAAAGTGTTAGAAAGAAACAAATTAGGTTTGGGAACGTTGATCTTGATGATGAGTAACTCGGCACCATAAACATAGCCGGGTGTTTGTGTCTTGCTAAAGTCGGATTAATCAATAGTCCTAACGGGTCATGGTATGTGCATCAAGGGTTTAAGGCATCTCGAGAAATTGATGATTGCTTGTAAGACCCGAGGTCTTAGGGACGTTGTCCCCATGCCAACCATACTTCACTACAACAAAATTGTGTTTTTATAGCATTAACTAATAGCGTTTGTCTCCTAAATGCTATAGCTTACTTGTTTAAATTTTTTTTATAGCGTTTCATTATAAAAAACTCTATTAAAAATTTTAAAAAAACAAGCGCTCTTTGTTTTTTCCCTTAGCGCGTTTAGGTTTTTTTTCGCCCATGTGCCGCCAAGACAGAAACGCTGTGGATGGATGAAAGTCTGAAATTTCCCCTCTTCTCTTGAAACGTTTAACAGCGATACGAATTGAAGTACCGGTGGATACAACATCTAGGGCTCCAATCGACGAGGCTAGGGTTGCAATCGACATGGGCTTCAATCGACGAGTGTGGGGGCTGCAATCGACGAGAGCGAGGGATACAATTGACAAGGATTGTAGTTGATGAGGGCTGCAATCGGCGGTTTCTCCCCGCTTCAGGTACGAATCCGTCTCCCTTAATTGCATTTTGATTTCCCCTAAAGTTTACATTTAGATGATTCCAATCTTGTTTGCAACATCCAATGCAACGTGATCTGGAGTCAGGCAACGTATGCCTTCTTGGTTCCATCAGGCTTGATCTTTTTCACTGCATACTTGAATGTCATACATCTTCTTCACTGTGAAGTCATGTGTTAAACTTTTTTGGCTTGAGTCATACATCTTGTTCACTGCATCCTTGATCTTTTTCTTGTCAACACGAATGCCAACGATGAGAACTAAGGTGTTGTGGTCCTCAATCTTCTTTATTGCAGACTTAGTGGTGAGATGATACTTCAATATTTATTATTGGTCCAACTTGTTCCTTGGGGTTGCACTGATCCTTGGGTACTTAGGGCTCCTTACCTTCTTCAAATTCTTCAATCTATGGAAAGTGACTGAATACCTAACCTTCTTGGTTTTATTCTTCAGAGTTGAGGCACATGACTTCACAGCTTTTGCAGCCTTCCAAGCCTGTGCTTTAGGATCAGTCTTCTTAGCAACAAATTTAGAAGGGGGAGCCATCTCGACCAAGTAGTGCTATACCTTTAGGAAGGCGAAGAACGCTCTGAACTGCATTACTAAAACTATAGAGAAAATAGAGGCTGCAGTGAAAGACTCGACCAAGTAGTCCTTGCCTTCTTCAAATCACCTTTGAAGGTTTATTATCACTTTATGTACTGTAGTTATGGTGTTGACGTACCTTTAATTTTTACCAGTAATTGAACTGGAACAGTTCTTTGGATGCTGGAGTATCATGATTCTTACTAGCATAGTGTCGATATGTAATATACAACATCTTAATTCATGAAGACACACCTTTGACTTACTATATATGAATCTGACATGTGTATGGCCTTGATATCAATCCAAGAGCAGGAAAGATTTAATGGATCAATTTATATTTAAATGCTTTGGATGACAATGGTCAGCCTATTTATGATGGTGAAAACAAAACTTTGTTGGACAGAGTGGAGTTTCATGTATCAGATCTCTTGGCCTATTGTAAAGACAAAAAATTAATGCTTGACTTAATTGTTGGCAACATACCGCAGGTGATATATGTCAACATAATTATGATTTTTGTCGTCAGACCATTTTGCATGCACTTTGATCGTTGTCTGATGATAAACAAGTCTTTCTTTGTGTGTTTCTTGTAGATTCTAAATCCTAATCCAGATGCAATGTCCAAGATGATCACTGAAAATGCAAGTGAAGAGTTTTTGCATTCACTCAGCAACTATTGTGCTCTACAGGTTAGCTTTTAACTCAAGTCCTATTTCCTTCTTATGCTACATACTCTAAAGCATGAGATCCGCTAGTTACTCTAAAGCTTTCTATTTTGTTTATGTAGGGTTTTGTTGAAGATCAATTTAGATTAGGACTGATTGCAAGGGTAGTTGAAAAATAAATTTAGGTAATCAAACCTAACGGATTTATGATTTCTAATATGGGAGGACGTCCCGGACAAGCTGTTCGCAAGCGCTTGTTTGAGCGTCGTGGCTTCCATGTTAAGAAGATCTAACAGACTAAAGTCATTCAGGCAAGTGAATTTATAAATGACTTCCAACATTATGTTCTGTTAAATTTGAGTTGACTGAGTTTGGTTTACAGGCTGCTGATACAGATATTACAACATTGGTGGAAATTGAGAAGAATAGCTCACACCGTGTTGAGTTCTTCATGGGGCTTACAAGTGATCAATCGATTTGTGCTCGATCAGCATGGGCATATGGGAAGGCTGGGGGCCATATCTCTCATGCTCTATCAGTTTACAGTTTCCAACTTCGTCAACCTACTCAGGTTCAAATTATTTTATGATACCCTTAATATTAGTTTTTGACTGATGATAGTTTTTGTTTAACTCCTCCAGACATTTTGATAGGTCAAAACAATATTCGAGTTTCTGAACAATGGCTATAAGACATTAGTAACTCTTTGAACTTGTCTTTCAAGACGATATGTTTTTGCTGATGAAATATATCTACCAGTTAGATAACATTGATCTAGAGATTTTAGTTGTTGTCTTTCACTTGCAAGGCAATTTCAACATGACCATGGGTTATGCAATCCTTTTGGTTAATTTGTTTATTGTTACTCATGTTGTTTTTGTATTTATAAAAAATACAGTGTCTTTAGTTTTTAAAATAATCATATTAGCTTTCATGTCCACCGATTTTAAACCTGATGTAGTAGTGCTTTAGATTTGTTCACATAATTAAGGACACTAGGGTGATATGATCTGGTACATTGTTATTTATTGTTTTTCAAATCTTTTGCATTTTTTTATTTTTTAATTAAGCTAACATAAACAATTGATTTCTAGGGTATACATACGTGGCTAAGGTGCTAAAAGTTCCAATACATATATTTTTTTTTACCATGTCCTGGACGTAAGTGTCATTTTGCTATCAAGTTGACCAGTCTTCATTAGATTCTTTACTACTCTTGTCTTTTATGTTGCATCTGTTAGGAATTTAAGATTAGTAAGGGATGTTTATCACTTGTTTATGCATTCTCACCAGCTCCCAACTAGTGAGTTTCCACATCCACTTTCTCGTGTCAAGGCAACTGCTGGATATAGGGCGCGGTTTGTTAAAAACTCATTAAACTATGTATCATTGGTTTTTAGTCCATGCATCTTTACACGCTGCAAATGTCAAAATTACAACTATCTTATCAAATTGTCGATTCATTAATCTGGCATGGAATAAGGGACATGATCAATGATGTGCGCAAGAAGAAGTTGAAGCTACGCCCTGTATCCTATTTGAGTGGTTCACAGGGCTTGAAATCTGATATACCTCATGGGTACATATGGAGCCCTCGTCTTGTTCCTAAACCAATAGGTCGTGATGTTATAATACTTATTTTTATTTAATTTATCATCTGATCTGATGTTACTATTTTTTCTATAAGTGTCATGTGTATTTTTTTTAACTTATTCTTAGTGATGAAATTATTTATTATGTTTGCAGATTGGGGGCCAAGATTGATGTAGTTAGATTTTGCTTTCTGGATCTTTCTTCAAATTTTGAACCACCTCAACCCCTTGTAGAATGGCTTGAATTTGGGGAGAAGCCTATTTATATTGGGTTTGGCAGCCTAGTAAGAATCTGAAACTAACTTTATCTCGTGCACAATTTGCATTTTCCTTTGCGAACTCTTTATATATCTGAACTTTGTTCACTGTTGTGGCTCATTTCAGCGACTATCAATTCGCATTACAAATTCTAATGTCTTCTAGGAATCTTAGAGGAAATATAAGGAAGTTTCAGTGACCATCTATATGTTATTGATATTTGAAGATCAACATGGTTGAAAATTGGAAACAATATTCATTAGAATAATTTCCACTTCACTGAACTCCAAGATGAGGAACTATACCTAATAAAAAGCACAAAAGTTATTTCAACTTGGAACCTAAATTTGAACCGAATTTTAGTTCTCTTATAGTTCTTGAAGGCATGGTACTTCCACTTAATAAAACTTTATTATTTAGGTGCAAATGGTTTTAGGGTGTTAACTTATCTTATGTTGATAGATATATGAACACAAGTTTTTTTAAGTGTCAAGAGTGCAAATGGATCTTGTTGTTCCAATTTATGGATTGACAAAGCAAGTGAGCTTATTTCTTTTACCTTTTAAGAAAATAAAAGTTATATCATTTATACATTCTTTTGAATGAAAGATACAATATGCTTTTTATATTATAAATGCATTTTACATGTTTAAGGTTATATCATGTTTACTCTGTTTTTCTATAAATTATTTACTTTTTTTGTAACTTTTGCACGAGTACATGTTTTCTCTGCACATTGGCTTGTGACAATTTCTTCAGGTGCAGACTATTGGTAGATTCAAATCTTGTGTCCACATGGGTTGTTTTGATCTTTAAAGTTTTGTACAAATGAATGAATGAATGCTCACGGAAGGCATGCTTATTTATCTTGAATTCTCTATTCTTCAGTTGTCTATATGCGCATTTCTTTTCTAAAAAAGATTTTGATTTTAAATGGAAGTGGTTGATGTGTTTGTGCTTGCAGTGGCAGTGTCTTGTTTGCCTCAAGAACTACTCCTTGGAGAACGTGACTATTAAATTGTCCTTCAATCGTATTTTGAATAGGGTAACTCCATCTTGGCACTATGATGATTTATGTTCTCTTTTATCTAGAATAGTCATACTTATTTGTGGTCTTTTCTTCCATGTTTCTTAAAAAGACGTGAGATTGCAAAGAGGAGATAAGTGGCATTGAACTAAAGGCCGATGGATCATGGAGTGTAAAGAATGAAGTTGTCAGTAACGATCTCTCACTATGGCACTACCCTGGTGGTTCGCTGTTAGATATTTCTGGACCTTGAGATCCTATAAAGGCTGAAAATTTAGCATGGAAGCAAATAATACTACACCGGAAAAGAAGGAATATGTGGTTGCTAGGATTGTGGGTCAATGATACATCCCAATTAAATCTACTAGGTACTCAAGTCACAAACGTTGAAGTGGAAGTCATTACTATGACCAACACTTCCTCGGATGGCCACAAAGATGATGCAAGCCTAAGTTTTAAAAAAGATGGTGATCGTGATCACCTTGTAAGACTTTGTTATTATGTAGAACAATTTTTTTTAACTATGATGGTCTTGTATCATTTTGAATCTTTTAAATGAAACAATGTGTTTATGTGTGATGTTCTTTTAAATGAAACAATTCGTTTAGGAAGATGTTATTTGACTAGAAATGATATTATTAGGTTTTATAGTGTTTTATGGAAAACGTTATTATTGGGTTCTATAGCTTTTTCATAACGTTTATAAAACACTATAAATGACATTATTTCCGTAGCATTTGAGGAAACGCTATTATTGTTCACTTTTCCATAGCATTTTTCATAGCATTTCAATAAACGCTATAATAGGTCCACTTTTCATAGCGTTTGCACAAACGCTATAATAGGTCCATTTTTTCATAGCGTTTGCACAAACGCTATAATAGGTCCACTTTTTCATAGCGTTTCAGCAAACGCTATAATAGGCCTCCTTTTTCATAGCGTTTCAGCAAACGCTATAATAGGCCCCCTTTTTCATAGCGTTTGCACAAACGCTATGAAAAGTTGTAACCCTATTATAGCGGGCTCTGTCATAGCGTTTATAAAAACGCTATTACTCTATTTTATAGAGTTTTTCAAACGCTATAAATACTTCTAAATGTTGTAGTGCTTGCTCAGAAAACTTCCCAGGAGGTCACCCATCCTGAAATTTCTCCCGCACGAGCACGCTTAACTCTAGAGTTATTTGTCCTCACTTTACCACTGGAAAAGAAGAATTCTTGTTGACATGGGTAGCAACCCATCCTGGGTGTTACAATCACCCCCACTTGAACTCCTGACGTCCACGTCAGGCCGAAGGACCGTCCACCGAGCCAAGTGACCGCCTACTAGGGCGAGCACACTCGTAACTCAGGGTTACCTCTAATACCATTAGTAAGACCCGAGGTTTTAGGAACGATGTCCCCATGTCAACCATGCTTGCGCAGAAAACTTCCCAAGAGGTCACCCATCCTGAAATTTCTCCCGCACGAACACGCTTAACTTCAGAATTATTTGTCCTCACTCTACTACTAGAAAAGAAGAATTTTTGTTGACATGGGTAGCAACCCATCCTTATAAGTGAACCATAAATCCCCATTCATATTATGCGGGATGACAATTTTGCGGGGTGTTACATTGTTGATCTTCTAGGCTTCGGTTATTGTGCACCTCTGTCCATGCATCCCAAAAAGTAAAGTAAAGTGAAAATAAGCAAAGCTTATTACTGGAAGATGTTGTGATTCAAAGAAAATGAAGTAAGATTTTATTTCCGGATTCTAGCACCACATTACCTTATATACATCCCACCCTAACACGTTTTTTGACCTCTTTTGGAAGCCCTTGAGACCTCGAGTATGATGATTGACTTGGTGGTTTAAACTGGATTATACATGATTGATTTCGATAAATATGATTTATTATGCATTCTATGATTTTATGCAAAGATGAACAACTTTCTTATATTTACAAAATGTTTTGACCATGTCTTGATTTTATTTGTCATGAAGCATTCTCTTAGGGTGATATATGAGTGGAGCACACTCCAAAATTTTTTGAAATGTTTTTCATTGATCTTTTTGATGACTTATAATCCATTCCATCTTGTATCTAAGATTTGGATCTTGCTTGGGGACAAGCAAGGGACAAGTATGGGCTATTTTGATAGCATGTATTATAGTCTATATTTTGAGATTGGTTTAGACGTTTTATCTTCATAAATCTGTATGTATGGATGTATATTCTTTGATTATATTGTTGTTTTGTCTACCTTTGCGAGAATCGAGGTTACACCTAGTTTCGTTGTAGGGAAAATGGCACGTTTTGGACCGAAATGGAGCTAAGGAAACTAAGGAGTCATTAGAGCTATATTCTGGAGCATTATGGAGTTATAAGAACAGTTTAGGAAGCATGGTATTGAGATAGAAGATTGATTTTGGGCCAAATTAGAGAGTTTCTCTCTCAGCTGAAACTCACCTCGGTCAGCTACAGTATCATCTCGACCGAGGTGATCTTCAGGAGCGTCTAGACCGAGGCGAAGTGATGATCGGACATAAGATCTTTATTTTTGGCTGAGATCTTCTATTTTTAGAAAGTAAATATCACATATTTTTGGATGGATTTATAGAAGGAAGAATATCTTTTTTGCTGATATATTTTGGAAGCAATGAAGATTGCAAGATATTTTAAAGAAGGAAATTATCTTTTTAAGATATTTTATCTTTGGAAGATAATTCTCCTATATATAGGCTGATTTTCTGGAATACAGCCATCTTCGGATCACCAAATCTCTTATTCAGAAGTTGAAGGAAGTTTTGAAGGTTGAAAATCAAGGAAGGAAGGAATCTAGTTGAAGTTGACTTTGAAGGAAGTTTGTAAGATTTCCTTAGTTTGTTTGGTTTGTTGTCTTTTCTGATTGTGATTGAGGAGCGCTGATTGTTTGATTGTTTGTTTGTTTGATTCGGTTATTGAGACCTTTGTGTTAAGGTTTCTTGTTTGAATATTGATTCCTTTCTCACATATTTGATTATTGTTATCATGATGATTGTTGACTAAGTTATTTATGCGTATCTAGGGTGATTAGCTAAAAGATGTGGGAAAGACGACGGTGAAAGAATGAGCTTTTATCCCAGTGGACTCTGAAAGCTCGAGCCTTTACCTTAACCGACAAACACCTCGGTCAGTCGTGGAACATCTCGACCGAGATGGTACATTAACTGAGTGAGGCGAGTCCTTTCTTGATCCTTATATGAGTTGAGGTTTCAGTTTGTCAAATCCTATCCTTGTTATACCTTTCCTGGTTCAACGCAAGCCTAGGATGAGACTTACCCGGTGATTCCTTTGTTTGTTTACCCAAGATCATTAGTGTAGGTAATAAAGGTTTATCTTTTATTAGGGTTTGAGTGTGTCTTCATCCTATGATCGTACCAAAACATCACAATACTCATAAACCATTCAACAACCATATACGGTTCAAGGCCACTACTTGGCATTCTCTCTAAGTTATGTTAGATTCAACCTAGCATGATACTAAAACAAATCATAACTAGATCGAGGAAGAAGGTAACTCACATGACGTCCAAAAGACGGTAGTCAATCGACGGATGTCGAACTTCGACTCGTTTGGCCTTTACAGGGTCGTTTTCGAACCTAGCACCAAAACTAGACAAATTTAGACCGTACGCTAAATTTGATTGGAATAAATAATATATATAAAACAAAGGAAGAACTCGATTTCGAAAGCCCACGTTAAAACTCGCAAAACCGTTCCGGCCAAAATATAAAATTAAGGGAGCTTGGTCATGAAACCGCAAATAATAATTTTCGGTCATAAATCGAGTTTTAAATCCAACAAAGACATGATATACCGTGTATATAAAAATATAAGAATATCCCGTATCTAAAACCAAGGTTTAAACCGTAGTTACATATTTCGGGCAAACTACACAAATTTATAACATGGTCAAAACCGCAAATCAACTTTTCCGGGCAAGATATGCAACTCAATAAACGTGGCCCATTATCATGAAATAAAACTTGAACCGTAAACCACAATTAATCAAACAAGTGCATAATTCTTATAATTTGCACAACCCAGGTCAATGTATGTAATTAGATTCCTGCAGGGGTCATAAATGTTAAATTTCAAAAAACTGGGGTCATAACTGCAAAGAAGAACTCAGGCCAAAATCTGTAATTATACCAAAACAGGGGCATAATTGAAAACTTCCCAATTTAGGACCATAAGCTGTAAATAGGAAGCAAGGTGCTTTTCTGCAATTATACCCAGAATTGAGGGGGCCGATTGAAATTAAAATAAGGGTTTCCTTCTTCAGCGCAGGGGAGACGCAGGAGAGAGCGCTAGCGGCGGTGCTTCAGACGGGCAAGGCTGCGGTGGCTCCCGGCAGGCAAGGTTGCGGTGTCGTCTCCGGCGAGCTGCACAGAGGCGAAGGCGACAACAGTGCTAAGGGAGAAGCGAGCTGTTGAGGAGAGGGAGATTGTTCTCCCCTATTTTATGGCGGCGACAGAGGCAAGGCAAGCAGAGATGCGGGCGGTCCGGTAGATCGGGACTCTCCTCCGGCGTCGCTCCTGGCAGATCGAAGGCGGCAAGGGCAGAGTGACGGCGTCTCTGGTTGGTTTTCATCTCCAGCGGTTTGCGGCTCGACAGCGAAGAGCAAAATGAAAGGTTGCTCCCTGGCGGTGCGTGAGTTAAGGGAGAAGGTGAAGCCGGATAGAGGAGAAGCAAGGGTTGCGTTGCAGTCGTCCGGAGGTGGCGGATGGAAAGCTGCTGGCTCTGGTTCGCAGGGGTGAGGAAGACGAGGGTGACATTATTGGCTTGCTTGCTTGCTATTGCGTGTAGAAGGGTGGTTGTGGTGGATTGACAGAGAGAGAAGGAGAGTCCAGGTGATGGGCGAAGAGGAGAGTGAGGAGACAGGGTTGCAAGGAGACCGAGGGATTGAAGTTGCAGGGGGTGAAACTGAAAGGTCGAGAGAGCCAAAGGTCGGCGTTGGGTAGGCTGCTCACCAGCCATAGGAGAGAGACAAGAAAATAAAGAAAAAAGGAAAAAATAATAAAATAAATAAAGTGAAGAAGAAAAGAAATAAATAATAAAAAGAAAAAGGTAGACTCGTTTCAAACATTCGGAACAGGATTTTCGAATCGGAAAATATTCCCGAACTTTTCCAAAAAAAATACCAAAAATATAGTTATACTCGGGAAAAACATTTTACGCCTTAAAATACTTTTAATAAAATAATTGAGCTAATAAAATATCGATAGAAGCCAGAAAATAAAAATCACAAACACGCCAAAAACTTGGGGCGTTATAGCCTTGTTGCAAGATCCGGTGAAATTGTTGTTAGGCTAAGTGTCGAGACCTATTGTGAGGTCCCAACACGTAGCGCCCCGAGTCCCGCGGATTCGGGGTGTTACATTTTAACCGCAAGATCATCAAAATCAAAACAACCACTTGGTAGTTGATCTGTTTCATATGATTCGAAGCATATCTACAACAATTCAAGGCACAATTCTCGCGTCCACAGAAATTGTGGAACCATATCAAATAGTTGTGTTTGTAGATTTGGTTACAATGTGGGTTTTGTGAATGAGTCATTTGAAGAGTACAAACCCTTTTTTGTGTACATTTATTACATGTTTTTTTAAATTAAAAACATTGATTCTGATGTGTATTGTCACTTTTTGACTTTTAGGAAATGATTGAGGGGGAGATAAAGGTGTGACATTCACATGTGACACGAAAATACAAAGTCTGTCAATGGTTTACTACTTTCAATGAATGCTTTCTAGGTATTGTTGTGTAAAATATTTTTAAGCATATAAAATACATATTAAATAAATGTGTTGAATATGTAGTAAATTTTTTAACTCTTGAATATAGATATCTGAACAGTTGGTGTTGGAGCATGCATATACATCTTCAAGCTAAGATTTTATAGCAGCTAAACATGGAGTTTTGATATATACACTAATAAAAGGTAAATGTATCTTTCAATTAATGATATAAATTTTATGAAGCATAGATTTCAATGATCTTGTATGATTGTGTAGGCAGACTATTCAAGAAAATGAGTATTATATTGACAAAACTAGTGTATCACCCACACCTTGTGCGGGATTGAGTTTTAATAAATTATAATACAATATATTTTGAAATATTTTGAAAGATGAAGAGTTGGAAAATAGGTTGACATGTATTATTATGTTTTCTAATTCTCCTTTAAATATTTTTCTCTTAAACTGATTCGTTTTTGTAAGGAAAAATATGTGGAGATGATATGTGGTAATAAAAATTTCTCTTTTAATTTTTATATTTTAAATATTTACAAAATAATATAAAATACAATAAATATGAAAATACACAAACATAATTAAGTAAAAATTGTGTGACATAATAATTATAAAACACACATGTATGTGACGTTAAAATATATTTATAAGATCATTTTATATAAATCAATAAAATTAATAATTGTGTTAAACCATTACTTTCAACTTTAACATCATCGAAATATTCGTAGCCGGTAGTAATTACACACGTTTTGATGGGTTTGGAAGTTAAACATAAACATCTCAATTGCTTAATAAAAAAACTAATGATTAACAAAAAAAACTAATGAATAAATAATTATTTAGTCTTTGTATGATATAACAAATTAAATCTCTAATGAGATTATAACCATTTTTAGTTTGAAATTAAATCTTAAAATTCATGTTTTATTAATTACTTTGGATTTTATTTACCAGTATTTTTAAAAGTGATGTTAAATGTAGTTTTCGATTTTAAAATAATGAATTATTTTGTTTAAGCAAGATTTGTTTCATGCCTTTTTTAACTAAAGATAAACATGAGATCCAAATAATGAATAATGAGCAATTTTTATCTAATAGAACCTTTTTCCACTAAAGTTTACCTCCACTAATTAACTCAAAACCCTAATCTCAAATCTTAAAAAAAAGATTAAACAATTAATATATGTCCAAATAATTTAATTATTTGTTAACTTAAGATATTTACTAAACTGAAAGATCATGAATCATAGGGTTCATTCATGCCTCACTTTTTCCCCAAAGAAAGTATTTACAAAATTGACAATTTATAATATGCTAATTTGAATCAAATCATGGTTCAACACGATGCTGAGTCAACAAACAAACACCTAATTTCTTCTACCATTTCTTCATCGCATCATACAATCAAATTTACAAATTGTATTAGTTTAACTAACCCTTAATCTCTCTCATCTTTTTTTTCCTCTTTGTTTCTAGATATTCAAACTACACATGAATCAACTTGGTTTCTTGTTGGTCTCCTAATCGGCCGTGGGTTGAGCACCGAAAAACAGTTGTAGAACAACGTCACGTTTACATTAGTAGAATGACGCCATTTGACCTTCAATCTTTGCATTGATGCATATCAGATACCATCACTGACCAACCCTTACCGAACGCCCGTGAATTTGATTATCAATATGATACATGTAAAAACACCATAGACAATTTCTGGCTGAGTGATCAACATATACTTGATGTGTTATAGTATTGAAAATGACATACAAAACGTATATTTATATAAGACTGCACTGAATTTAGAAAGGTATAATTTAATCTAATTATAGAGGGGATAATGCCAATTAATAAATTATTGATCTAAGAGATCGTATCTTTTGATTCGGTTAGAACAAATTTATTAAACTAATAAATATTGATTTTTTTTAAATAAGTGAAAATTTGTTCTTGTACTACTAACAATCTTAACTTTTTAATTTGTTATATAATTGTCGTTTTAAAATTTGAGAATTTAAATTGCACAAGATATATTGTTGAATTAAAAAAAATGTTTTGACTGAGATTAATCTTGAAAAGACTACGTGACAAAAAAAAGCTTTTAAAATCACTACCTATTAATTTGTTACAGAATTGTCGATTCAAAAATTTTAAATTTAAATTGCTGAAGATATATTGTTGAAATTATAGATTTATCAATTTTTTGGTTACCAAAATTTTTTTGTTTTAATTTTTGGTTATTTGAAATAATTTATTTTGTTGAAAATTTCGTTTACAAAATCTAGATGTAAATTACATAATTAAAAAAAACATGTGTTGAGGTTATATTCTAACTATTTTTAAAATATAATTTTAATATAATTAGGAATTTTAATAAAAATAAACTTGAATAAATTGTTTTAATCTAGATTGTGTGGTTAGAATCAGGTGCAAAGGATCTCTTATGAAATTTATAATTAAAAAATAATTAATAATAATGACAATTTAGTAAATATTTTACAAAAAAAAAAGTTGATGTGGCATCTCTCGTTGCTTGACACGTGACATTAGCGTCCTTTATTTTAGTAAGTTATATATATTAGTTTAAAAAATTATTGTTTTTTCATACAAAAATTAAGCAAAATATAGTGTCATCAACCAAGCATGCTTGAATTTCAATTTGAATTTATATTTATGTTCAATAGGCGAACTTATGCTATGTGTATATATTATGTTGCGCATGTGATGGTATATATGACATATCTCTGGATTTTTTTTCCAATTTAGATGAGTATAGGATTGTTTATGGCTGAATGTTACTACTTCCAACAATTTGTACAGACTCCTATGTAAGTCATGTGAAGATTTTTTTGTCTTCATCTTGTTGTATGGATATCAGGTTATGTTTGAAAGAGAATTTTTTAACCTATACTATATGTTCCACTTATATTGGGAAGGTGAATATCTTTTGACCATCTGTTTTATTTTTGTTCATTTTAAAAGAATATTGGCAACTGTGTAGGGGGAAAGTATTAATTATTATATATATTCAGTTGGTTTATACTATGCAACATGTGAATAAACTTTGGAATTTTGCTTGTTGTTGTCATCAATTAGATTGATTTTTTTGTCTTCATCTTGATGTCTTGATATCAGGTTATCTTTGAAAGAGAATCCTTTGTCACGTGCTAACACCTTTTGGATTCGGGTGTGTTAAACCTTTGTTGACCTTCATATGTTTATGACCATTTTTGGATTCAACTACTATCGTCATCTTGCTTGATATATCTCTAATGATTAATATTCAAGATGGATCAAGTTATTGTTCTTGGCAATATGTTGTTTAATAGAAATTCATATTATTATGACTATCCTCATCTTGTTTGCTATAAACATAGATATATTGTTAATCATTATCATAAATCAGGTTTATGAAATAAATAACATTAATCTTATTTTTGGTTACCGACTATTGATTCACTTAAATCGCTGCATTCAGATGTACCAAAGTCTGATTTCATTGGCGAAGGCATCATCAATAGCAAGAATAGTAAACATTTGAATAAGTATTTTAATATGATGGAACACCTACATTTACAGCATAAGGTAAGCTTCATTCCTTAACACATAGAGGCCATGTGTTATGCCTAAAATTTGAGGCATACAACATCATCATCTGATCAAAATCAGTAAGTTGCAAGTGACTATGCTAACTAAGTCATTTCAACAGTTGGGGCCGGAAAACAAAGTCTTCTAATCCAGCGGAAAAACTCAACTTTGGGGCCACATGAACGTGATGGAGGATATGAAACCAGATTGCAACAACCACTTCGGCATGAAAAAACACACCCACACGAAATGAAACCAAAATTTTGACATTCGAGTAAGAGAAATTGCAACTCATAAATTTACAACATAAGGTAAGCTTCATTCCTTAACACATAGATGTCATTTATGCCTAAAATTTGAGGTATACAAAATCATCTTTTGATCAAAAGTAGTAAGTTGCAAGTGACTATGCTAACTCAGTCTTCATTTCAACAGTTGGTGTTGGTAAATGAAAGTCTTTAAATCAAGGGGGAAATCTCAACTTCGGGGCACATGAACTATGAAGTGGGGATATCAAGCATGATTGCAACAACCACATCGGCCTGAAAAATCACACTCACGTGAAATGAAAACAAAATTCTGAAAGTCTAGTAAGAGTACTTGCAACTACATCTTCATCAATAAGACAAGACTTGAGGTACTTTTCTGGATCAAACATTTTGGATGCATAACCTAAAGAAATTTGGTGCTTATATAGGATTTGAACAAATTATAAATTGTTTAGGCTCACCTTAAAAAATTAAACAAATCGAGGTGTCATATGAATTCTGATTGGTCAAGAGGTCTGTAACTACGTAAAAAATGATTGTTTTTTTTTTATTTAAGAAACTGATACGTGATTTGGGAGGTTAATTACTCAAAACTTATTAGTCAAGATTTGATAATTGAAATATTTTTCAAATTATTGGTATATACGTGATATGGGAGGTTATTTACAATACAAAATTTTGATTAATTTTTAAATTTAAAAACCAATGAATTAATTACTTTTAGAAAATAATTTGGAGCTTAGAAAAACTTGGTTCCGACACGTGGCAAAAAGGATCTCCTTTAATACATATAAGATTGTATCTTCAAGATTGTGATAGCTTTCACTTGCAACATCCTCTCTCGGTGCACCGCGGTTAGCGTTTCGCATAGCTCAACACCCTTGTTTACTTCAACGTGTCTTCGTTTGTTGTACGACACTCAGTTAGGCAATTACTTTCTTCTATGTCAGTTCCCTAAATTTCCTCTTGTAAGTATACACAACCTTCACTGTTTGTGTTGAGCGCCATTAAAGACTTGTTTGTAAAGTAGGCTTTTATAAATCTAATGCTGTAAATTACAGAATTTAATATTTAATTAAAAAATACATGAGGTAACAAAACATTCCTTTATTATTTTATAGTTCAAATTAAAAAAAAAAAACGCATAAGCGACTGGTATTAAAGGATTTTTTAAGTTGAATAAAAGTGAAAAAAACTAGATGACGATTGACGCATCGTAACATTTTTTTTCCGAATAAGAAAAATACAAATGTTACAAAGGCAGTTAGCATAGATTGTTGGAAATCCCATTACATCACTCGTCGTACACCCGAGACTCCGAGTCCGAGAAGAAGAGAGAGAGAGCGACCACGAGGCGCCAACGGATCCAAAAGCCTTTGGCGCTCTACAGAGAGAGAGAGATACTCACCCGCAACCCACCGGCTTTCTCCCTTCTTCTCCTTCGTATCTCCACTCTCCGAATTGCTCAACTCCTCAATCAAACCTGAAATCTCCACATCCTTTCTCCAATGGGACAACCATCGGTCCCTCCTCTTCGTCCTCCACTGCTCCAACCACCTGCACCGCCTCTCCCAGGCGGTGAAATCGGCACCGCTCCATGCCAAGTCCGCTGTGCCGGCTGCCGTCTGATCCTCAGCGTAGCCCCTGGTGTGACGGAATTCGTTTGCCCCTCCTGCGAACTTCCGCAGATGCTTCCACCGGAGCTCACCCGGCCTTATCAACCCCCGACAAACCCTAACCCTAGCTCGAACCCTAACCCCAGACCGAGCCCGATCCCTGACCCGAACAGGCCAATTTTGCCCGTTCAGACCCCGAATCAGTCTGCGCAGGCTCATGGAATTGACCCGACCAAAATTCAGCTCCCTTGTGCTAATTGTAAGGCCATTTTGAACGTGCCTTACGGTCTCGCTCGGTTCAAGTGTCCGCAGTGTGCCGTCGACCTTGCAGTTGACGTCTCTAAGATCAAGGAGTTGTTTCCTCGCCCGCCAGTTCCTCCTGAAGAAGTCAACGAGGTATTGTACTACTTGGTTGAATATCTGTCTGTTAGCTCTCTAGTTTTTCCTAATGCACTTAGATTGTATCAATTGATGAATTTTGTTGGACCTGACGTACTACGTGACTTTATTTTGTATTGCAAGACGAATCATTTTGAACTCACATACTATATTGTCGTTAAATTTAAATTTCAAGAACATCTATCACTGTGCTATGCAATTCCAACACTATTTTGTTAAGATTGAGAATTGGCATATCATCTGCATTTTGTGTTGGTTCCTGTGTTAACTGGAAATACCTTTGTTTGCATGTATTCCGGACAAATTCATTGTTTGTGCTCCTTACGATCAAGTTAAACTTCAATTAGGTTGACAAACAAATTGAACTATGAACATTCAGGTTGCCATCGAAGTAGAGCGTGAGGAAGATGAAGGCGGCTTGGTTGGGGAAACCTTCACTGACTATGTGAGTATCAAGAACTATAAACATTTGTCATATCATATTAATAATTGTTTTGTTAAATGTTTTGCTCTCCTATACTGGTTTGTTCCCTTACCTTCCTGGTGCTCTTTTTTTTTTTAAAACAAAATGAGCTGAAAACTTGGTCATCCTTTAACTTGTTAAGCTCATATTTGCAGCGTCCTCCAAAGCTTTCTATAGGTCCTCCACATCCTGATCCAGTAGTGGAAACGTCATGCTTATCTGCCGTGCAACCTCCAGAACCTACATACGAGTTAAAGATAAGGAGTTTTCTGGAACGAGCAAAAACACTCTCTTGTTTACAGATTGAGACATTGGTGTATGCTTCCCAGGTAACTTTTATGCCCACATTTTTGAGTGGTTTTTGTTAGTTACAAATGTTCATCGAATTAACTTGTTTTCTGCAACAGAGACACCTGCAACATCTTGAAAGTGGCTCTCGTGCTGGATTTTTTATAGGAGATGGTGCTGGGGTTGGTAAAGGTCGAACAATTGCAGGATTAATATGGGAGAATTGGCAACAGGGGAGGAGGAAAGCGTTGTGAGTTTATTTTGATTTCTGATGCAATTAAATACTCTGCTACAAACTTTTGTATTGTATGCTACTATATTTCAATGTTTGGTGTTGTGTAGAATTTGTTCCTTTCAAATACTCTCTCTAAATTTGGTAATGATCTTAATACAGATGGGTATCTGTTGGTTCCGATTTAAAGTACGATGCAAGGAGAGATCTGGATGATGTAGGTGCAGCACGTGTGGAAGGTAGTTTATCAAATATCAGTAGACTTTGTCAAACAATGAACCAGCAATGATGGCAAGCATCACATCATATACTGTATAAAGGAGTGAAGTGAAATATATGACCTCTGGTTGATTTAATCATACAGCTTTTTTTATGTTTTAAGTTGATCGAAATAGTGTAGTAAGATTAGGCGATCATACTACATTACCCATAAAAGGTATGGGGACAATCTAACTTTGCATGATGGTGTTATAAGAACCCTAATCAATGTAAGACAACTTCCAAAGATTTGAAGCTATGAAGCCCGGAAACCTCTAGGTAGTTTTGTTTTCCGTGTCGGAAACCTGGAAGCTTCCGGAAGCGCCCTGAAACTTCTTGGAAACGGTCAAAATAGGGAGGACACAGTCAAGACACTTTTCCAACATCGGAAACCGTCGAATATAGCCAAACCATGGTCACGGGTGGGAGACGTAGCAGCCATGGATTGGTTGCTAAGTTTCTTGTTTCTCAATATACTTCTACCATTAATGACACATTCATATGTCATTCCTGGAATAAAATCTAAATTTCCAAACTACCTCAATATCACTTAACACAACCAAGTTGCTTATTTTTCAATACTTCTACAACTAATGATACCATTCATTTGTCATTCCCCGAATAGAATCCAAATTTCCAAACTACCTAAATATCACTTAATGTAGTGAATGTGCTTATATCTCAATACTTCTACAACTATGGCACATTCATGTGTCATTGGTTTTATCATATACGTGTCTATTATATATGAATTCCTCTTCACAAGAGCTTTAAAATGATATATTATTTATATTTCCTCTCCGTGTCTCGTGTCCTATAATTTTTTGGATTGCTGCTTTTGCATTCCTGTTTCCGTGCTACATAGATTTGAAAGAATCTGTTGTTTGAATCTCTGTTGATGATCTGAATTGTGATCACATCAAGGTATACAAAAAGTAGTTAGAAATGACACTGTCCTTATTGTAAGTAATCCTCCTGCTGCTGTTAGGAAACCGTTACTAGTTTCTGCTGCTTTTAATCATTCCTCAGCAGTCCTTTCTCTTTTCCTCTTGTTGGTTGCACCTTTTACTTTCCTTGTTCCTACTTTGTCCGGTACCCTGAAGAGTTTAATATCAACTTATTTACCTCGATATTTATATTGATTGAAATGAAATTCTTTTCCAGAGAACTTTGTCATTTTGCTACGAAACTGCCCCTTACTTCATAGTTTTATGCTTTTACATAGTTTTTATGATGATACTGTCCTTTTTAGCTCATTTCGATATGTTAATGATCTTTCAGTTGATATAATTGCAAACATGTTTGGGATGATTGTCATCATGTCCTTTATTTGAATATGTCCCTCACTAAGGTTAGCTTATGTGCTCTTGTTGTAACTACTTTTCTTGTTCCTAGATGACTAAAATGCCCCTTTTGGTAGGGATATCGAAGGGTATGTTGAAGTAGGCTGCAACCTGCTATGTGATTTGCAGAAGAATTGAGTTTATATCATTATGAGCTAGATTGTGCTGGTTTTCATAATAAACTAGTTTGAGTTCCCGTACCTTGCATTTGATTATATATATTGAAACATTTCAGTTTTATGACAAAATAGCTGAATAAAATTTATTATAATAGTTGTAATTATATTTCTGTATGATTCATACAACTTTTGCAAACCATCATAAAGTGTTAATTTAAATTAAATAAAGAGTTATTTAGAAATATCCCCCTATTAATCTTGTATTTTTGTAACAAAACACCTTTTTTTAAAATAGATTTTTGTAGGTAAAACCATCTTATATAACATAAATTATAGAAGTGAGCTATCCATGATCATTTTCTAGTGTTATATTAGATTATTTGACCAAAATACCTTTAATTAATCAATTAAAACTTAGTACTTCTGTTATTAATTTTAAACTCTCTATAATGATATTTCAGTTTAGTAATAGAACACCTTTTTATAAACTTTTGTGAATAAAACCACTTTATATAATATAAATTATAGAACAAAACCATCCATAATCATTTTCTAGTGAAATATTTATGTATTTGACCAAAGTACCTCTAATTAATCAATTAAAATTTAGTACTTCTGTTATTATTTTCAAAATACCTCTATATGAATTATTTTCAGACATTTTAAATACAGTTAGTTTTTTGTTTGTTTATGGAAGAATTATTTTCAGACATTTTAAATACACATTTTTGGTTAATTTAAGAAAATGTTATTGATGATAGATGATGTTGAACTATTGATAATTTTATTTATTCTTTTTACAAATTTAGATTAATCTATAAAACTTTTGCCAAAAATCATTTTATTTTTAAAACTCACTGGTTGGTCATTTTTATTCAGATTGTAAAAGACTGCAATTTTTTATTATAATATCAAATAAAATATATTTTATGACTTTGTTTAAAAAATTCTTAATATAACAGGTGTAATTCGAAATAATGATTTAATAGATAATAAATAATTTTACAAGTAAATATCTATTTCAGTATATTGACTAACAGAAGGTATTATGGTCATCTAACATAATTTTTTTTTTGTGAAATGGTTTTTGGTGATTCCAACTAGTGTAACACGTTATATCAGGTGGTTTTCTTCAACAAAATTTTAAAAGGAGGTTTGCTAAAAAAAAAGATTTTAAAAGGTCTTTTTTCTTTCTTTCTGGAGAACTCTTAAATAAACTATATACATGAAATTAATCAAAATACCAAGTTTCGTTTTAAATAATTAAGTATTTATAATGTATAATCTTTTTATAAAATACTTTTCAAAAATTAAATCATACGATTGTGTGATTTTATAACTTTCCTTTATATATAATTGTTCATGAGTTTTCTAATTTATGGGTACATAATAGCGTAATATAAATCATATTCTCTATCTTATAATTATATTATAGATAAGGATAATTTGTAAAAGTCTTAGCACATGATATTCTTATTATCTTTTTTCTTAAGATATATTTCTAAGTAGAACTGAATAATTTTTAAATTTAAAATTATTCAGTTCTACTTTTGTATATGTATATGGATAAATATTGAGGCTTTGGTTACTATAAGTAGATGCAGACTCTTCTCTGTAAAGTTCCTTCTCTCCTTCTCTGGATTTGAGATTAGTGTTCTTTCTGAGCTTCTATTGTTCTATTTGATCATGTTGATAGGTTCAGTAGCTTGTGGTCAGCATGGTTCTACGTTCTATTTTGCTTGATGTTTTGGTTGAATTGTTAATGCATTTTGGGAGTTTCAAGATATGACGTTGCATGACAAAGAGCCGAGTTTTATTCTTAAGCATGAGATTTTAACCTCCGATGAAAGTTACATCGTTTATCATAACATCAAAGAAGTGCATGTTAGCCTTTGATCTAGCACTTTTTGTCATTGCCATGTTTTATCTCAGCATTGATAAATATCTAAAAATCACAAACAATCTACCTCTTCTGATTGCAGTACATGCCCTCAATAAGCTTCCTTATTCCAAGCTGGATTCAAAGTCTGTTGGGATAAGAGAGGGTGTTGTATTTATGACATATAGTAGTCTTATTGCATCTTCCGAGAAAGGTCGATCTCGCTTGCAGCAACTTGTCCAGTGGTGTGGAACCGAATTCGATGGGTTGGTCATATTTGATGAGGTACATCTGTTAACATTTTGTGAAGTGTTTGATCATGTAGCAATACTCTCTTTCTTGTAACATGTGTTTGTTCCAGTGTCACAAGGCTAAAAATTTAGTACCTGAAGCTGGATCACAGCCAACAAGAACAGGTGAAGCAGTTCTCGAGCTCCAGGTTTGTAATTTTGTCCGGAAATGATGAAATTATATAAATTCCTCAATATCCTTTTGTTATCATATTCCTACTTAGTCTTGTAGCTTGCAGCAAAGAAGTTTGTGAACTATTTATGTAAAAACATTTATTGACAGCACAAAATCTAGAAAAGAACTGTGTTTGCAATGTGTCACTGTCTTACAATGGTCATTTAGTATGTTTGAGTGTCAAATACTGCCCCCTTTTTACTATGCCTTTAGGGGTTTATGGCTGAAAATTCCGTGGCCACTGGTCAGGGTCCTGCAAGTAATAAATGGAAGGGGATTTGTTGAATGGAAATCTTAGTTATTTGGTGTCGAAGCTGTGAGATGGTAAAATATTCAGTTGGAGAAGTTGTGGTTTTGGTTAGGTGATTCTTGGGTTGGTTTCTCTATGGTGTACTACACTTTTTTTGTGATCTCTTTGTTAATACGCATTCTAATTGATGATAATAAAGGAAACTGAATGGCAAAGATTAGACTTCCCAATGTTCCCATGCCTTGCTGTTACAGGCCTCTTAATCTAGAAATTTCTAATCTGTTTTGTATCTGTACATCTTCTCTATCCACCGAGGAAGTTTAATAATATGTTTATTTTTTGAATGTAATAACAGGATAAACTTCCTGAAGCGCGTGTTGTTTATTGCTCAGCTACCGGTGCTTCAGAGCCACGCAATATGGGCTACATGGTCCGGCTTGGTCTTTGGGGACCTGGTTCATGTTTCTTAGATTTTCGGGATTTTCTAGGTTTGTATATTGCTTTCTCTGATGAGCATCTAAATTGTTGTTTGGTAAATTTGTAGCATTATTATGAGACAATTGTATTTTTATAAAGTTGTACATTATCCCCTTGAGACACGGGGTTTCCACGTATTCGACGATTTCTTGGATATCTCAACATGGGTGAATAGCACATGGACAGCTTTCATCGCTTTTAGTGGCCCCGGCATCCAAATTTTCTGTTCTTCTGCATCAAATGCACTACAACGTGAATGAAGTGTAGTACATTGTAATCGTTTTATCAGATTGTTGATGTGTTCAATGATAATTTATTAAACTTGACGAGTTGGAATCTAGTTTTTGCATAGTGGGGTCCCGTGGGAACTAAAAGGATTTGAACTTGCATGATAAGAACTTGTATGGGCAATTTGACAAAATGAGTGGTGCTCACAGAGTTCTTTTAACCACTTGCATTTGCTATTTTACCAATGCCTATTTTTTAGCTTTTCCTGAACTTGGTGATTTTTATTTCCTGTTGTAACTGTAAATGATTGAGCATGTACTTTTGTTGTGTTCTTCTTGAACTTGTGTATGTTTACTCCGTAGATCCTCGTAAATTTTTTGTACCTGCTTGTTTCAACTATTTTCATTGAATACTTAAGCTTGTCACAACTTTTTTGTGCATAGGTGCTTTGGAAAAAGGGGGAGTTGGAGCTCTAGAACTTGTTGCCATGGACATGAAAGCAAGGTTGTGATATTCATACTTGTTTGAGCCTATTTATGTTTGTGAATTCTCACATGTATCTGATATAATTTCAGGGGAATGTTTGTGTGTCGTACGCTAAGCTATAAAGGGACAGAATTTGAAGTTGTAGAGGCACCATTAGATACTAAAATGGCGGTATGTGTATTTCTTTGTTTCTTAACACTGGATTTAAAATTGTGGAACGTGTAGCGCTTCCAGTAAGCATGTCTGTTCCTTTTTGTTTCTGTGTGGTCATGATTTACGATTAGACTCCAGAAGTTTGTTTCAACTTTCATGGGAGGTTATGTCAAGAGTGTGAAGATGTCTCCTTGGCTGATTACAAAAGAAGTGTAAAGGAAAGAAGTTGCTGCCTCTTGTAGCACTTTAGCCTGAGGCTTCGTTGACAAATAAAATAATGGGTCTTGTATATGGCCTTTCATAGTAATTCCAATATTGCTCAGAACTCTTGTTCCTCTTTATAGACATGTACTCACATGCTCGTTTAAAAATATAAACTTCCCCTTGGTCCTAGTGTCATCAATAAGGAATCAGCTGAAAGTGGAGATGTTATTGTGATTTGTCCTTAAAACTATTACTTCAGCTAATTCCCAACCAGCAATTATGCGCATGTCATGCTTGTTATATTACAATAACATTGACACATAGCCCCTCTTCAAGATAAGTTTTTGAGCCTTGAGATGAATTGGTGGAGAATATTGCATTTCAAATAAAAAGCACTGAGAAACCAGCCTGTAACAAATATAATTATTTAAAAAAATAGCATGTTGCAACACTATAGTTTAGGTCAGAATAAAGTTTTGATTACTAATGCACAATTTATGCTACAATTTTCTTCGTAATAGGAAATTGTCAAGATTTTCCCTTGAGGCTTTACAAAATAGAATCAGGAAATGTTGCATTGAATTGATTAATGATTACAAATTCATTCTATTTTATTTTGAGTAGCAGATGCAATGTTTAAAAATGAATGCGAACACTATATGAAGTTGAATGAAGCTAGTATTCACACTGCAAATTAACTTGAGAATTTGTTAATCCCCTAACATGCCATTATTTGACCTCACTGCCTGGATGCACGAGCTAGCAGTTAGTGAAAGCAAGGACATCACACAAATTAGGTTCCATTCATTCTTGTCTTTCTAGAATTGCTAGTGATCATCCTTATTTTAGATACCAGGAAGGTGGTACAGACAATTATGAAGTTGAATGAGAGGGATTTTCTGTTTGGGTGATTAGTGGTCTGGAGAGGGTCAGACGCTTTGTGAGTAAGTATTGCATGCATACAACTAAGCTGGAGGAGTTTAAGCAACATAGTTCCAGAAATATCACTTTCTGATACCAGATTTCTCCCTTACAAGAGTGTAAGAAGTACTTGTAATGGTGTGCCTAGGGAAAATCTCATTTATTCTGAACCAAACTCTATCCTTGAAAATCCGTAATTTTGTTTGTTTAGTTAAAGGATAGAATGTTGGATTGTAGATGTTTGTGACATGGGATTGCTTTATTTTTGTTGCAGCAAGACTATTGATGGTGCTATTAGTGTGGTTATTATGAACTTGATTGTACGAGACACTGCTAAACTATCACTGATTTATGGATCTATGTTTTAGTTTATATATTAAAATCATCAGTGCTGCCCTCATCTTGTAAGCACTGACGGAAAGGCATCTGATCAGGAAATGTACAAAAGAGCAGCAGAATTTTGGGCCGAGTTGCGTGTTGAATTGCTATCAGCTAATGCATGTCTCACAGAGGAGAAGCCTGCTCCTACTCAGTTGTGGCGTTTGTACTGGGCAAGCCATCAGGTCTGTCATTTTTTCTTCTTGCTGTCAACCATGCTTGAGGGTTCCGCTTGTTAGGGTCTTGCACTTATTTTCAATCTTTTGGCTGTTGCAGCGATTCTTTAGACACTTGTGTATGTCAGCAAAAGTTCCTGCTTCTGTGAAACTCGCTAAACGGGCATTGTTGGAAAACAAATGTGTGGTTATAGGCCTCCAAAGTACCGGGGAAGCGCGAACTGAGGATGCAGTCACAAAATATGTATGTCTAAGTTTGCTTACATTTATCTAAATGTCTTTTTGAGAGCCTTAAAAATATCTTCTAATAAAACCTATATTGATTAGGGTAATGAACTCGATGACTTCGTTTCGGGGCCTCGAGAACTCTTGCTGAAATTTGTGGAGGAAAATTATCCCTTGCCTGAAAAACCTGAACCACTGGAAGGTTTTAATCCAACTCAGATCGATTTAAAATCTTTGTTTGTATGTATGGAATCATGTTTTGATTATGATACTACTATAGGCGAGGATGAGGTAAATGAGCTTTCAAGGAAGAGATCCTCCTCAACACCAGGTGTTTCATTTAAAGGGAGAGTAAGAAAAGTCACTAGGTGGAAAGATTTGAGTGATGAAGAATGTGACGATGACTTTGCATGTGAGAATCTTGAGACATTTCTTTCTCACATAATTGTGGTGTTTTTCCTTATGTTGAGGGCTTATCCATGGAACTTCTGATCTTTTTATTTGGTCACCTTTCCTTACTCCGTACTTTTTCAGAAATTGTAGCACATTCGTTATTATCTTCATGTGATTTTTTTGTATACCCTTGCTGAGCAACTATTATGATATATTTGTTCCTTTTCTTTAATCGACACAGCTGATTCTGATTGTCGATCCGCTGAATCTGATGACGAGTTTCAAATTTGTAACATTTGCAACACTGAAGGAGTAAGTTATTCAAGCTTCGTTTATTTGATTGATCTGCATTATTGTATTGTGTGATGTATTAGTTTGCCCTAAATGCAGGATAGAAAGAAATTGCTTCAATGTGTCTGCTGCAGCCAGCTGGTTCATCCTGCATGTTTAGACCAACCAGGGCTGGACATTGCATCTGGAGAATGGACTTGCACTTCATGCAAGCAAAAAACAGATGAATACCTTGAAGCACAGCGTGTTTATATAGAAGAACTTACAAAGAGGTGATGGAATTTAATCTTTGTCCTAAGTTTTGTGTTTCTTGTACACACTTACTTCTTGGCTCTGCCTATACTGTTTTCCTTGCAAAATTATTTTGTAAATTAGTGTTATATGTTAAATTTACCAGGTATGAAGCAGCTATTGAGCGGAAAACAAAGATATTGGATATTGTTCGCTCTCTAGAGCTGCCTAATAACCCATTGGATGACTTGATTGATCAGGTGGTTATATTCTTCTTAAATTTCTTTGGCATTGCTCATTGTGGCTTGCGTATGTTGAGTGTCATCATTGCGTATAGTTCTTCATTCCAGGAGTTTATATCCTTGAACTTAAGTGGGTTGCATAACTTGCATACTGCTGCATTGTTTTTGTTCTAATGTCTTTGTTCTATTGACTATTGTTTCGTTATCACAGGACTAATTTTTGTAGAGGTTCCTTAGCATGTTGGGTCAGTAGAATTTGCTTTTCTGTTCATTACTAATACAGTTTTGATTTTTTTCGCTATCTGTTTTCTTGTTCTGTCGAGGTTTAAGAATATTTGTTTGCGCTAGTTTATTAATATGTTCTGTTTTTTACTCTTAAGTTAGTTAGGTACTATTTGGGTTCGTCTATTGTAGTAACGCTGACCCCTAGTCACTAGAGCTGATATTATCCGGGTTCGTTCCGGATCCGGACCGGGCTTCTTCTAAATTTTTGTCCGGATGTCCGGGCCGGATCCGGGCTAGGCCCGGCTTCAGGGCATGTCCGTACCCATCCACCAAGCCGGGCCGGGCTGCCCGCCGGGCACCCATATTCACTTATTTGCCTATCTAAAAAAACTGCATTTTTTATTTAGTTTGCTGGGTTTTTTTAACAATTTATGTTGAAGAGTTGCACTGAAGTAGTAATGAATGGGAGTGAGAGGATCTCATAGGATAGGAGCATTGAAGTTTCGACAGAGGCTCCTCAGTGCCATGAAGTTGAATGTTTTTTCTCCGGGTTCTTCGTGACAGTCACTTTTACATGATTCACAGTATGGGCTGCATTCATCTGACTCTCTCTGAAGCATGTTGTTGTAGGAGCTTTGAGGCGCTAGATAGTTCTATTTTTTTGCTTTACCTAATGTGACAGATTTTGATCCGGTGAAATTAATTTCAACTTCACTTAAGCCAAATCCCGAATCAGATAGTGAGACACTCAGACACCAACGTCGAGGAGACTTAGGGTTGCTCAGCGGGGAGATTGAGGGGTGAGGAGAGACGTCGAGGAGACGCCGAGAGTGAGGCGAAGTGAGGGCTGATTTGAGTGGTTTCGTTTGAGAGAGAACAGAACTCAGAGAAATGGAGGCTGCAGCATGAGTGAGAGGACTGAGGAACGGGTGAAAGTGAAGGACTGAGGGCTCTTAAGGTTAATTAATACCATATATATATATATATATATAATCCCGGCCGGGCACGCAGTCCGACCGGGCTTTGCAGTATGACCGAATCTGGCCCAGTTGTCCGCCTGGGGCAGGCCTTTCGGCCCGATCGGGCTTTTCAACTTGTCCATACCTGCTCGTTTTTGCGGGCCGATTGGCTCAAGCCCGGGTGTTTCAGCCCTACTAGTGACCAGCAATAGGTTTCCAAATGGGTCATGGGCATGCAGTGGATGCTTGTGAATGCGTGCTTAGTAGAGGACCATGTGTGGAGGGTGGGGGTTGCAGTGGAGTAAGCATGTTTCATGTTATGCTGTCAATTATACATGTTATCTGCAAGTAACTGGTAATTGAGTAGGTACTCTGTCTAATAACTTCTTGTGCCTTTGTTACCTGTTGATAATGCCTAATGTGTTTGCAGCTTGGTGGCCCGGATAATGTTGCAGAGATAACAGGACGACGAGGAATGCTCGTTCGAACTGCCTGTGGCAAAGGTGTTACATACCAAGTTCGAAACTCGTGAGTTGAATGAGTTTCTTGATTTATTTGATAGGTCAAAGATATTATTATTGGTTGAACATTTGGTCTTCTGCAATGATGCAAGTAGAAGAAATTTGTATTTGTAAGGCCATCCTCTTCGTTTTGTATTTTAATCCTCTTTCTCATAAATGGAGCTGTAGAGCTCAGTTGCCATGATTGAAGAAGTGCCTTGTGAAAGTGAAACGAGTGAAATTTGTACTCTTTAGATAGGTGATTAAATTTTAGCAGGTAACTTCCCCCTTTCACCCCTAGACATTGACCTGTATTTCAAATGGGTCTGCAACCTATGGTTTGCCTTGATGATGGCCTCACACTTTAGAAATGTGCTGTAGTAATTGTCCTTCTGTTCATGACAGCCACATTTGGGCCATGATGCGAAGGTTAGGAATGCAAATGAATTGTTTGAAAATGATGGGGCTGCCATGATTACAAGTTGACAGGTAACAGACTCTTAAAGTCTTAATGGTTAACTTACAAGAAGGATTACTGATGCTATAGGTTATTGACGGTTGAGGAATTTTAAGGGGGATCAAAGGTTAGGGGTAGGGGATCTTTTAATCATGGGAGATGATAGTTTGGGGATGACTTGTAAATACCCTTTTATTAGCATAAGAGAAAAGTTATGTTGTAGAGAAGATCTTCGATATAGAGAAATCAAGTAGAAAAACAAGAATCACAATTTGGCAAAAGTATATAAACTTAGAAAGGCTAAACAGTTCAATCTTTCAAATTTCCAACAAATGGGGCACACAGGATTAACAAGACAATACTATTGTGCATACCAGTCTAAATATATATATTGCTAGAGAATCTTTGATCTGTTCAAGATCTGGTAAATAATTTCATGCACTTTCTTCCTACCTTTTCTTTTGGATTCTCTAATCGTCGAGAATGCTAATAAATGGCATTTATCTTTGTCACCCCACGTTTGGTTGGTTTGCAATGATCCCCCTATCAATTATAGTGAACAGTGAACTTATAATAGATAAATGGAACTTGTCAAACTATGTTGTTTGAGATGGCATATACAGCTGTAGGTCATCACCAAGTTGTGACATCGGAAATTGGAGACTAAACCATATAATAGGTCCTATGCTCTAGATTTTCTAATATAGATATGGTGACATCTTTTTTGCCCTTAATGCTTTTCTGTAGGAAAGATGTAACCATGGAAATGGTAAATATGCATGAGAAGCAGTCGTTCATGGACGGGAAGAAGTTTATTGCTATTATTTCAGAAGCTGGATCAGCTGGTGTCTCTTTGCAAGCTGATCGAAGGGCTATAAATCAGGTACATTTTCTCAGTGGTGAAAAAACTAATATTTGCACGGTACTCATGCAGAGGAG
The DNA here is from genome assembly GCA_033239045.1 of Fagopyrum esculentum. Lineage (NCBI taxonomy): Eukaryota > Viridiplantae > Streptophyta > Magnoliopsida > Caryophyllales > Polygonaceae > Fagopyrum > Fagopyrum esculentum. The sequence continues at coordinate 52,297,445 of BSUD01000004.1, forward strand.
ACACACAATGGGTTTCTCAAGATTTATCTACATTTGGAGACCTGACCCATTCTATTTGTGGTGTTGTTACTAGTATTTTTCCGACATTCTATTTTTTAATCATTTGTAACTCATACCCAGTTTCCCTTGTTAGAGACGAAGGGTCCATATAACTTTAGAACTTCCTTGGAGTGCTGACAGAGCAATCCAGCAATTCGGGAGAACACATCGCTCCAATCAAGCCTCTGCTCCTGAGTATAGGTAGTGTTGGATCACGCTTAAGTTTGTGTTGACAAAGATTTATTGCAAAATGGATATTGGTATTCATGGGAACGGGGAGAATGTTCCTTTTAATATTAGATGTACAGGATGAATTTTTGTTGGTAGTATTTCTGGATGAAATTTCTTGTTGTGTATTAGGATATTTCTTTGGCATCTTCTTCCCTTCAAGCTCCTTCATCAAAAGAGAACTATTTTTTATGTATATATAAATCCAACTAAATGCAGAATGCAGATGCAGGCTAGACACCTTTTATGTGTTTTTAAAGTCTATTTGGCTGCACCTTTTGTTAAAGTTCTCCCTCATCAAAATAAACTATTTTTCAATGAAGAAAAAATCCCAGCGAAATCTAGTTTATTTTTTCCTGGGTGGTATGTGAAATCATCCATAAAAGAAGTTCAGGTGTCTTACTCCTATTGTGTGAATCCAATCTCAGTTTGTGTACATTTTTTTTCCAGATTACTATTCACTAATCTTGGTGGAGAAAAGCGGTTTGCATCGATTGTAGCAAAAAGACTAGAATCTTTAGGAGCACTGACACAAGGGGATCGCAGGTGAATCTTGTAAAATGTCAAATGAGTAATTTAAATGGATCAAGTTTTCTCTTTATCATGAATAATTAGGTGAATGCTCATGTTTCTTATTCTTCTTTTCTATTTTGGCAGGGCTGGCCCCTCCTTAAGTGCCTATAATTATGATAGTACATATGGTAAAAAGGCACTGATGCTTATGTATAGAGGAATAATGGAACAGGTTTGTTTTTTTATCTACGTCTTCAGTGCTGATGATTATAAGCTGGTTCTTACTGTATACATGTGTACCAACTTGACAAGGACAGGATGCATTACCAGTTGACCCTCCTGGATGTTCATCAGAGAACCCAGAATCTGTTCGAGATTTTATTTCCAAGGCAAAAGCTGCTCTTGTATCTGTAGGGATTATTAGGGATTCAGTTTTAGGTAACATTTTACTCATCTACTTGACTCATATAAGTATTGATTTCCTAGTGAAAGAATAAGTTCTAATGAAAACAAGATATTGGAAAGTGTGGTTTAAGAACTAAGTTTTAAAAAAAGTTAAAGTAGTAAAAGTTTCTGTTGAGGTGTCAAAATAAAGAAATTGATATGGTTCCAACTTCCTTTTTGGAAAGAGGCCGTATGAAAGATGTAGTAATAATATATTTTTCGTCAAATTTGGTCACTAATGTGTTTGGAAGAATAGAGTTTGATAGGGTAAGTATAGCCTATGTGGCCTAATTTCTGTTGTAGGAGAATCTAATGAATCTTGACTAAGGTGTACACAATGACATGTTTTCTTTGATTTACTTAATGAATATAGCATGCATCTTTTGATCTATATCCTTCTACATCGGATGTTATGTGATTTTTACTCAATAATTTCATAGAGAACATATTCTCTCGATGTATGGTATTCCCGGTTTCTCTCCTAATCAAATTACTTTCTCTGTACTCCAAACACATTCAGAAGCTCTGTAGTTGATGAATTGGAAGGGTCCAAGTACTTCATGATGAAAAGAGAATTATACACTTTCTAATCAAACTAATAATGACTTGAGAGGAGCTAACTGGTCTTTTACTATGCTAAGAGCTTCATGTTGTCACCCTTTTTCACTGGAATAAAAAGTTCTTTGATTTGTGCATAATTTTCTGGTTATGTAGTCAGTGGGAAAGAATCTGGAAAGATCTCTGGCCGTATAGTTGACTCTGACATGCATGACGTTGGCCGATTTTTGAATCGCCTACTTGGGTTGCCACCTGAAATCCAAAATAGGTCAGTGCTTACGTCTGTTATTTGTTCAATGTTGAAATTAGTCAGACTGTCAGATTATTCAGAAAGTAAAGATAAATTGTTTGAGTGCAGACTGTTTGAATTGTTTACAAGTATCCTTGATGTGGTAATCCAAAATGCCCGTACTGAAGGGAATCTTGACTCAGGAATTGTTGACATAAAAGCTAACATAATTGAACCACAAGGAACCCCCAAGGTTGGAATCTCAATGTCTCATGCAGGTGCTTCTAGTTTGAGATATTGTGTTGTCTACTTACGGTAAGAGTTCAATTCTTGCAGACTGTACATGTCGATCGCATGTCTGGTGCACCAACTGTATTATTTGCATTCACTCTGGATCGTGGTGTGACATGGGAGGTAAAGTTGAACCATCCTTTACTGTTCTTATTATTGCTCTTTAAGGTTGTTTCAGAGTTGACATCCTATGTATTTGTTCATTTGTAGTTTGCTTCTAATTTGCTGGATGAGAAACAGAAAGGAGGGCTTGGTTCAGTAAATGATGGTTTTTATGAGTCCAAGAGGGAATGGATGGGGAAACGTCATTTCCTTTTGGCTCATGAGAGGTCCGTTAATGTTTTTCAGTTTTTAGTTTTTGGAACTTGAGGTTTACACATAGAAAACTATTTTATAATGAATGATACATTGGAAAGAGCGTGTATCCTGGCATGGTGAAAATTACCAGGCATAAACTACGGCCACCTTCCCATTGGTAACATTGCAAGCTGTTGTTGCAGCTCTTAAATTTTACGTTGAGTCAACAAGGAGGCTAAATAACTAATCATTATCTAGTACCCAAGCAAACTTCTTAAAAGAAGATTGTGTCATTTTTTCCTGGTACTTTTATGGCATTCTTTTCTTGGTAGTTATATCTTTATAGACATATATAGATTAAATTAGTCAGAGAAAACTATCTCTGGTTCAGTTGTCAAGAATACATGCCTTCTTCAAGAGATCTTGGGTTCAGAACTTCTTAACTTGCTTTTTTTTATTGACATATGTGGTGCTCATTTTCTAGAAATAATTTTTTTTTTAAATTCTTCTTTTAACATCTATGTTTTGCATTTCACACATGTGATTCTTATTAATTTGAAAAAGAGAAGTTTATAATTGCTGCCCTTACACTCTATATTCAGTAACTTCACATATACGGGGCCCACTTTTTCACACGGATTTGGAATAAATAACTTATAGTAATTTTTTGCATTCCACATTTTTCAAATCTTTTAATTTTTCTCCTTTTACTTATGTGTGGGCCATTCCTTTATTTAATTTGGATATAAAAAACAGTATATTTTTTAATATCTTTCCTGTATATAATCCTTATATCCTACATATACTTCTATTATACTCGCTATGTCTCAAATAGGCTTTGTTTTAGAAATTGTCCACTTCGTAAGTTACTATTATTCTTGTCTCATTTTACATATTAGTAAAATGGAGAGTAAGACATTTTTTGTACTTAACGAGAAAGAAAATGTACAAAATTGTTTTGAAAATGTGAATTATGAATCAGAATACACTTGTAAATTGAGGATAATATGATTAATGCCTAAAACGACATCTAACTTTTTACCCATTATTTATTTATGACAAAAACTTGAATATCACAAAAGCCTACAAATGTTCCTTTTTTAATTCTACGTTTGTCGCAGTCTTGATTTATGTTGGGTAAAATGGCTAACTAGGCTTTTTACCAGTATTACTCTATTAAGAGTACCCATATCATAACTCATTTAGTAAATATACCCCTATTTAACACAATTACTTTCATCTAGGGGGAATTATATATATAGAGTAAAATTAGAGGGGTCTACAAAACAGAAGTCTATAAAAAAGAGCCTATTCAACCCATTTCTTTCATTTAAGTTTGCTCGTGGCCTTCAAATGTCAAATCGAAAACTGGTCGTGTTCCTTATTTTCCAAATTGGCTGTGCAATAAAAAAAATATTGTATCGGACTGAGCTTCTTACCCTAATCAGTTTGTTAACATGGTAAATTATTCCCCCTATCAGAGCAATAGGTTTATGAAGTTCTCTGAACCCTGGTTTTTCTCTCTAGACTCTAGATAATCAATTTATCCATCGACAATAGCCTGCATCAACTGTCTATCCCGCCACCTTGCTTGGAAGCATATAAAGGCTGTAGAGGGATTTTTTGTTTGTGACTCCCAGGTGTTCCTCAGTCAGGCCTTCGCTTGAAAGCCTCAGCCTGGAGTCTAGTAATGGTGGAAGAGTAGAATCTTGTCATAAAACATGTTCGTTGTTCCGAAATTAGCCTCATCCTGGAGTCTTCTCACTAGGCTTGAGCTAATTGTCTGATCTCTCCTCGCCAACTTATGCCACAATATCCTCTAGTCAGCTTTCTATTTACCGTGTCACCTTGAATTGAGACATACAAACATTAACGCCGTGTAAGTCCACTTTCGTGTTAGATTATAGGTTCATGCATTGCAAATGTCCTGGACCTAGGTCTACTAACTACCGAAAGTTGATCTATTAATTATTTGTATTTCTCCCCAACCATACCACAATAAATTTGCAAATGTCCCGAAGCTTTGGTTGAGCTCAACCGGTGAAGTTGACAAAAATCGTAACCGGTAATGTATATTGATTAGCATTAATCTTCGCATCATCTTTTAGGGTATGGTCATTTGTGAGAAGGTTTTTTAAACTTCACTAGATCCAAACCTAATAACTGTCATCAACATTGTATTTGCACTGCCTCCTAGCTTGGAGTATTAAAAGCTAAAATAGGTCAAGATGGGAAAGGCTTTGTCGGACAACAAATTTTGTGAATGCCAAATGTCTATTGTCTACGGAAATCCTCACCAGGCCAACACTAATCAATTGTTTGTTTCTTTCGTGTCCAGTACCAAGGCGCAAGACCCATTTCAACTATCTCTCTTACACCATCATTTGACTAGTGTTTCAAAAGCCAGTAATGCCCAAAGGGAAATCTATTTTTGTTAATAAATGCTTACTAGAAAAATCAAGTAAAAACTCTAAATATGGTAGAGATAATTATGTTGCTCTACTATAGGAAGTTTCGGTGATGGTCCTTGATAGTAACCTTATTGCTGACACCTAATTTTGTCAGAAGTTGATTAGAGTGTGAACCGTGTGATAGTTAGTATCCCCCACCAAGTTTGATGTGATTTATTAGAGGCTTGAGATCCTCATGTGTTTTCGGTGGTGCTTGTAATGATTGATGAGATAAATTATCAGAGGAATAGATAACAAGTATGATGTGTTTGTGTATAACATGGTTGCTTAGGATCAAATCCTGTACTACACATAGGCAGAAGATCTGATTTATTAGAGGCTTGAGATCCTCATGTGTTCTCGGTGGTGCTTATAATGATTATTGAGTATAGATATCTGAGCCGCCCATCTTCATTTCTGTAAGAAAGGGTGGAGGCATTGAATCTGTACAGCTTGTATTTGGAATCTCGGATTAGGAAAATCTCAATTCAGAAAAGTCAGTGAAGACGTAGTGTTTTGATGGTGGAATTCTGCACAAATATATTGAATTGGACCAGGTGGCAAGAATACTGACATGCTGGACTTGGCAATACCATAGTGATAGTGACGACTGAAAAGTGTGGACCATACATGGCAATTAATATTAGGAAATCTTTGATCGAAGACTGGGGGAGAACCAACACACCCCCACCCCACCCCCCCACCCCCAACAAAAGTGGATCTTTTTCCCTCTTAAAGTACTCTTTCGTTTGGGAAACAAGGCAATACCATTGACTGTTATTATGGAAGTGATTTTTTATTGTTCCTGAAACACAAGAATCAGAATTCAGTTACATCATATCACATTGTAGATTCAGTTATGCATTTTCCAGTCACTTGCTAGTTCCCAAAATGTAAACGTAAGGGAAGGATATTTATACTATTGGTCTTTCGTGGTTCATCATGGCATTTGCTAGATACATGAATCTGTATGTGTCTACTACAAATATGCCTAGGTTTTTACTTATGTTCTGTTTATGGAATCTTACCTTTCCTTATTGTCTCTCCTCAAAGTAGATGTTGCTATCTATATCTGGTGATGTACGCAGTTTCAATTTTGTTATATTTTTTATCTCACCTCTTACCCGAAATATTACTGTTTCAGATTGTTACATTATTGCTGTGTTAATTTTGCGTTATTTCTTTGTTAAACTGCTATTAGCATTTTTTTCTCATAAAAAAAAAACTGATCTAGGTGTAACAGATGGTAAATGCTATATTTCCGAGTCTCTGACCAATTTTCATCTGTCTTTCAGTCTTGGATCTGGGATGTTTAAGATTGTCCGCCCTGCTATTGGGGAGGTTATAAGGTAATACTTAATTGGTACCGCTATGTACTCATCTAGTAAACATGTATTCTTTCATCCATTTATGCAAGTGTGTCTTTTACAGGGAGATGCCTTTGTCTGAACTAAAAAGCAAGTACAGAAAGATCACATCTTTAGAGAAGGCTCGCAGGGGCTGGGAAGAGGAATATGATTTGTCTTCTCAACAGGTGAATGCTATGCCTGGAAATGTGTTGAAAAAAGGTTCATTTGATGATGTATTTATTTTCTACTTATGTGACCGTAAATTATTCTCATTGGAAATGAGTGATGGAAAATGAGTCAACTTCAATAAGCTGTGAAAATTGAGCAGTGTTTGTTTTGATGCAACAATTGCTTGTAAATTTCAATTTATAATTAAAAGAATGATTTCTTGGGTTTTCTTGTAAATTTTGCTGAAGTAAGCCTGATGTTAATGGTTAGAAATTATGGCTGTAAATAATTATTCATTCTTAATCAAACGATTTTCTTGTGTTTTCTTATAATGTTGGTTTTCTCCTAGTTGCAATACTGCATGTGTAGGACGGTCTTGGCCTTTCGTTAAATCGTGTTTCTTTTTCTCATATCTTTTTTGGGGAGTGGGTTTAAATGTATCTAGGCATGACCAGTAGGAGTCAGTATAGCAAGTCCCTACTGATGTTGCATGAATAATGCAATTATGATCACACGATGTTCCACGGGGCAAACCACGCTGAATTGCTGCTGTTCCGTCTTCTAACCATGTGAAACCAAGCAGGATTTTATTTATTTTGCGAGTTACTTATCTGTAATGCTTTCCTGTCTTAACAGTGCATGCATGGACCCAAATGCAAGGTTGGTGACTATTGCACCGTTGGTAGGAGATTGCAAACAGTAAATATCTTAGGGGGCCTTATCCTTCCTATTTGGGGAGCCATCGAGAAAGCACTTTCGAAGCAGGTGGGTTAAACGAACTCATTGTTACTTTTATTCAAGGCTTTAACTTTTGGTGGTGAAATTTCAGTGAAGCAAGTCGCGGAGTTAATTATTTTGTCATTGTTCACTTGTCTAACCTTAATAAGCATACTACCTTAAAATTTTAATTAGGATCCAAAATTTGAAGGCTTGGATTATATCCTACCATTTAAATAAGCTGCAAAAAGCATCTGAGCCACCTAGTATCTGTAAATGTAACACTATGAAAACTGGAAATTAGTGAGTTGATTGTTGTGAAAAGTCTATTGTTTTGAGTGGGATACTTAATTCATTTTATCTATTTTCTACCTGGTGTACGAGATTTTTAAGCTGGAAGTGGTGTTACTGCATAGATCGTTGCATACTATATGGACAGAGGAATAGGTACTTTCTGAATATTTTAAGTGCAGGGCATGTGAAAGGCTATAGGGCTGTATATATATATACCGGATTGGAAAGTACGGTCTGGTCTACAGTCCTATTACATCTGGATTGAGGGTTACAGTCTAGACTGATTGGATATTACTTTTTTGTAGGTTTTTATGATTCAGACCCAATTACACTAAATATGGCCCGGTCTGTATTTGGGCCATCCAATAGTTTTAGTTTTAATAAAACCAGAAACGCAGGTCTAATACGGGTTGGACTTTGGTCCAGTCCACAGTCGGTCTGGACCGTTCGCACAACCCTAGGCAACATTTTAATTTGGTAGTGCCTTTTGTGGTGATTTTTGCAAGTGGGTTCAGTCACTTGACACGGTGTTATACTTCTGCCAATTTATTGGGACGTTTAGCTTATGTAAGCCATGTATTTGTTTTTGCAGTTATATCTTCCAGCTTTATGTTTTTGTGCCATTTTTCTCCGTTATTGTGAAGAATTGTGTAGTATATGTTTGTCGAATCATTCACCCTCTTGAACAACTAAAATAATCTTCATATTTGCAGGCACGCCAAAGCCATAAACGAATTCGTGTTGTACGGTTAGAAACTACAACTGACAACAAGCGCATTGTTGGTCTTCTGATCCCAAATTCTGCAGTGGAATCAGTACTTCAAGGTATTCCCTTCTCTTCTAACCTTTAAAATTTGAAGTTGGTCTGCTATGTGATCTATTGTCCGAAAGAACTCTAGCTAGTAGCTAGTGCATGACATTGTCTATTCTCTGAACTACAGGTGTGGTGTGTGTAGTTGCATCTGTTGATTTGTTGTGCTTGGGTTTTGTCTTTTTCTAATAATCTCGCTTCTTATGCTTTATCTTTTTCATTTGGATTTGTCTTTTTCGATTTAAAGAAAGTGCGCATCTGTTTATTTTGAAAGAATTTGGTGGAGTAGGCTTTTTTTATGGGTTTTGTTTTGTATACCCCTCTATTTTTACCACTCTAATTGACTTTTACCACTATTACTCTTACTCTATCAGGGGTATATTTACTAAATGAGATTATGATATGGGCTTACTTCTGAGAACAATATTGCTAAAATGCCTAGTTAGTGATATTGGCTGTATATTTTTGGGCTCTTGTCATTCTTTTTCTGATAAAATTCTCTTTTCAAATCTCCAGGCTTATCGTGGGTCCAAGAAATTGATGACTGAGATACAACATGTGGGCAGGGCTGTCTTGGCAAGGGATGAGTACATTTGTCACCTATCGACAGAGTTCAATCCTGATGGAACTTTTGTAGATAGCATCATAGCAAAGCTAATTGTTTTGGCTGCACCAACCAAAAAATGGCATTGTGCAGTAATATTGTTCGTGTAACTGTCATTAGGAGGAAAAAAATCCCTAATCTTGTTTTGGTCTTTTGATGCGCTTATATCTTTGTAAAGCTCCCAATGTCGTTATTTAAGTAAAATGTAAGCCACAATCTAAGTAGGTCCTTATTCATTTTAGCCCAATCTGAACATTGTAACTGTGAAACATAGCTTGAATTTTATTCATATAGTATTTTGGAAGAAAGGGAAACAGCAATCATCAAAGCCAAATATCCAAAATGCTGTTCTTAATTGCAGGCAAAACCACAAGAATACAAAATAACAGAAGCAGAAAGCCTAGCAGACAAAAGGCGCATCAGCATGATCGTCACTGCAGTAGAGCCCAGGACGTTGGGTGAATCCCTGTTTCTTGAGAAGCTTCCGAGCCTTTGTGACAATGGTGTGGTTAGAAACTCTGCCATCTGACTCGGCCAGTATCGTCTGAATTGCGTTGCTAAACGCTCCATAAGCGTCACTTGCTCTCCCTTGTGGGCTAGCGTCTGCCGAGGTCTGATCAGTCTGGCAGCCGCTAAGAAGAATCCCGTTCGCGGGGAGCTCCCTCGTAGCGGCCCCAGCATATGCTTCTTGTTTGCTCTCTACTTTTGTTTGTAGTGCGGGCTCTGCAAATCCTTGGTTCTCATTCAGCTTCTGTTTCATGAAATCTTGTGCTAGACTCCCCACAAGTGACAACAAACTCCCTCCTTCGCCCTCAGCCTCACCCTCACCGTTTCCCTTTAGTTTGTTGAGAATAACATGCATGAACTTCTTCACTTTCGGGCTCGAGTCTTCTCCAAATACGTCGAAAAGTGTTGGCCTCAGTTTGCCAACGTCGATGTCATCCTTCCCCGTCTTCTGCTTGAGAATGTCTATGAGGGTGGAAAGAGGAAGTGATTTGCTCTTGAGGTATCCATGCTGTTCCTCATACCCTTCCTCCACCACTCTGAGGTCATCACTGGGGTGTCCGAGGTGGCGGTGCAGCCCAGAAGGAATATCTATTCCACGAGAATCAAATGCCTCTCTCACGCTGTCTTTCATTTTCTGCTTGAAGAAGCTTGAAATTCCATGGCGTTTAGGTTCCTCCTGGTTGTCGTCCATCACGCTCTCTCCGATCTGCTCCTTCACATCCTCGATCAGACCACCGCTGTGGCATGAATCTGAGACGATCGTCAGCCTGCAACCCTCGGGCACAGCACAAACTAGCTCCTTGAAATCATCATCTGAGTTTTCATAACCAGGATAAAAAGATTGATATTCAGCCTCTTACTTTACTCAGCTCATCGCCAAAAGTACACTAACTAAGCAAAATATCTTAGACACAAAGCTCCTATATGTGTAAAATAGTCCCAAAACTCAACAGTTGGCATTGCCCCATCTACAGAACACAAAGGTCAACGATCTAAATTCTTGCTTGCATTTTTTCCCCTTTCTTTTGGCTTAGCTCAAAAAAAACATAATGTCTGATCTCCAAAATTCGGAGAATAGAACCCTAGCAATAACAAACACCAGGTCGATCATCGAATGGAGAGTTGGACAGAGGACCATGATATTGATGATAATTCACAATGGATAGATGATAAGAATGAATAAATCAAAGAAAGACCGACCTGTGATGAGATTCATATCACAAGGAACAATGCACTCATCAAAGCCGGTATCATCAGGCTCGCCGGTCTCAGCGGGGAGACGAGTTCCATGGCCGCTGTAATGAACAAAGAGAAAGTCGCCTGGCTCGGCGGATCTGATGAGCTGGTGGAGCGCACGGCGGATGTTCTTTCCTGTAGGCTGGGTGGAGGAAGGATCGGTGTCGATGAGAACGTCGATGTCGTCAGGGGAGAATCCGAAGCGATCGATCAAGCAGCGTTGCATTCTCCTGACATCGTTGATGCATCCTTTGAGCTCTGCTTTGGTTCCGGGGTAGTTGCATCCGATCAACACTGCCTTCTTCCCCATGGATGGTTGGATCGAACTTGTGTGTGTGCTCTGATGAGATTGGGATCGGGATGATTTGTTCTTTGGAAAGTAAAGTGGAGGGGAGCGTGAGGAGTTATTGTGTTACTCGGATCGGACATTCGGACCAACCAAATGGTCTTCTATGCAATTATTATGGGGAGGGCATAATGGGTATTTTCAATTTTCCAAAATCGCCAAATCAGCGTCGATGATTGTGTGAGCGTCAATGTGGTGCTCGACGTGCATCCCTGTCGCAAACGTCTTCACAAACTGCCGTTTCAATTCGGTCAACATTATTTAATACATCCCCTTTGCTGAATTACTGATCCGTTATCAAACCGGTTACATTCGGGTGCAGATCATGAATCCGTTTGATAACGTAAAAATATGATATTGAAACGGAAGAGAATATTTAGATTAATAATTAAGGATGTGAAATTGTTTAATAAAAATTAATGAAATGATTATTTTGTAAAATAAGGATGATTGTGAGTAAAATTATAAAAATGATATGAGTTAAACAAATTTAGTTACATGAGAGGAAGAGAGAAAAGAAGCATAAAAACAAGATTTTAGATTCTTCAATCCTTAGCATCCTTGTAATACAAGTGAACGTGTGTCCATAATCTAATTTCAGTATATTCTTCATTCGCAACCAAACCTCATTATTTCTATAATTTCATGCCTCTTATTATCCTCAATTAATCTTCATCCCCTCAATGTTAAGCTATATGGGGCAAGGTGAAAGGCTACGCAAAGCAAAAATTTTACCTATTATCTAGGGAAAGCCCACCAAACAGTTCAGATGACCTATTGTTTTATATGAGAACCTAAAATCGATTTACTAATAAATGAGATTAGAATGTCCTTATAAATATCTAATAACAATAGGTTTGTTCTATTCGAAATATCATAATTCTTAAGAAATAATTCGATGAAATGATTATTCAGAAATATGAAATTCAAGATTTGATCACTAACTTTTCAAGTGTTGTCAAATAACTCCTAAAAAAGTTTTTAACCATAATTTTTTACTCTCCTCCCTTGCTTCCTATCTTTTCTCTCTTCTTTCCCACTCTTTTAGTGCCAATAAAATTAAGCATCGTTGATAAAATTTCATTAATAATTTACTTCAAATCCCTTCATCAAATTGATTCAATAACCGCTAATAAGGGTTGTTTTCTAAATTCGATGTAACGTTTTTTTTTTT